>CM024764.1:22464915-23064915 GCA_014218235.1 Colocasia esculenta | reverse complement strand
CAGAGGTCCTTCTGATCATGCCCCTCTGCTGGTACATTCTCTAGCACTCCTCAGGTTCCGGCTAGGTTCACTTTCCAGTCTATGTGGACAACTCATGGTTCGTTTATGGACACAGTTCAAACTGCATGGGGAGCTACGGTAGGGTGGCATCCCAATCCTTTTGTCACTTTACATCTTATGCTGAAGGCAGTCAGGGGTGCTCTCATTCCTGGAACAAAGTGACCTTTATCAGTATCAACAATAATTTGCTTAGACAGGAGGAGTAGGTTAGGGCTATGCAAGATGCTTTTGACAACAACCCTACACCAGACAATTGCTCTGCCCTGGGTGCCACTAATGCTAATCTCAGAAGAGCCATGAATTGTGTGGAATTATTTTGGGCTCAAAAAGCTCACTTGCAGTGGTTGGATAATGGTGACAAGAATACTACTTTCTACCATGTAGTGGTTCAAGGCAACAGGAGGTGTATGGGGTTTGGAATGAGGACCAGGATGTCCTTAAACATGAAGCTGTTAACTTCTTTCAAGGCCTTCTGCATTCTTCAAATCATGTGATTGATGAGTCCCTTTTACATGTCATCCCCTCTCTTATTTCTGACGACCAAAACCTGTCTCTCTGTGCTCCCCCCAGCAAGGAAGAAATTAAGAAGTCAGTGTGGAGCTTGAATGGAAATAATGTTCCTAGGCCGGATGGTTTTACTGGTGATTTCTTTACTTCTTTCTGGGAAATAGTTCAACAAGATGTCATTGCTGTTGTGTTAGGCTTCTTCTAAGGCTTCCCTCTCCCAAGAGGGGTTACATCTTCCTTGATTGCTCTTGTCCCTAAGAAAGAGCATCCTGCCACCTTCGGTGATTTTAGACTGGTTAGGTTGTGTAACTTCTACTATAAAATTATTTCCAGGATCCTCTGTGATTGGTTGGTGAATATCCTTCTAGAGATTATTTCTGATAAGCTAGGCGCTTTTGTCAAAGGCAGGTTTATCTTAGATAATGTCTCTTTATCTGGGTAGCTGGTAAGGGATATTGGTCAGAAAGTTAGAGGGAACAATGTCATGTTTAAGCTGGATATTAGGAAAGCTTATGACAGTGTGGAATGAGATTTCTTATTTGTTGTTCTCAATAAGTTTGGTTTCTCTTCCAGATTTATATCTCTCTTTGGTATGTTGATCTATAACTGCTGGTTTTCTATCCTCTTCAATGGTTTGCCTACTGGTTATTTTAAATCGACTAGGGGCCTTAGGCAAGGCGATCCTATTGCACCAGCTCTATTCATCATAATGGAAGAAGCCCTCAGCAGAGGCCTTAGGCATTTGGTCTTCTCTGGTCATCTTCAACCTTATGCAGGGTCAAGAGGCTGCCCGCCCATCTCTCACCTTTTGTATGCTAATGACACTCTTATCTTTCTGAATGCGGGGATCAATAATGTCAAGAGATTGATGAGGTTTTCGAAGAAGTATCCTACTTCCTCAAATAAGCACATTAACTCTTCTAAGAGCTATTTTATGATATATGATAAGGCTTCTTCTCAGTCCATTAATAGAATTAAGGAGATCATTGGGTTCAAGAGGCAACGAGGGCCTCTCATTTACCTGGGAGTCCCTTTGAGATCTGGAAGGGTCCTAGCTACTGATTATAAATCCCTCTTAGACAAAGTGAATAGCAAGCTGGCTACCTGGAAGTCAAAACTTATATCTCAAGCTAGCCGGGGTAACTTTAATAAACTCAGTGATTTCTTCTCTTCCAGTTTATTTGGCTGCTTCTTCGCCTCTTCCAAAATCCATTACTACTTATATTGAAGGACTGTCAGGTGCCTTCTTCTGAAATGGAATGGATGGTATCCGCCGGCGCCATTGGGTGGCATGGTCCACCATTCAACGGCCTATTGCTGAAGGAGGTTTGGGTGTCTGCAATCTTAGGCATGTTCAGATTTCGATGGCTGTTAAGAATCTTTGGAACATCCGCCATGGTTCTTCCTTATGGGCTTCATATGCCAGAAGTTGATATCCTACTGGTTGCAACAAAAATCTCCCTGTGATGTCTAAACAGGTTTGGTTGGTGTTGAACCACTCTCTGTTTGTCCTTGTATTTTGGTGATAACAAAACTTATGATGATAACAAAATCCATGATTAGATTGTTTCATCAATATTTATGATTATTTTCGGTGCACTAAAATGCTAAATCTATGTTCATTTAATATACATCGATTTCTATTCAAAGTGCCACATCGATTTCACTAACAACGATTTCATAAGTTACACAACGATTTTATCATGTAACGATTCGTTAAGTGAAACATCGATTTTATCGTGCAACGATTTCATAAGTGAGAACAACGATTTGCTCTCATATCGATTTGGTTCTCATAATGATTCGATAAGTGAGCGCAACGATTTGCCCTCAGATCGATTTGCCTTCTATAACGATTCGCTAAGGCTCATAACGATTCGATAAGTGAGCGCAACGATTTTCCCTCACATCGATTTACCTTTCATAACGATTCATTAAGGCTCACATCGATTTCTTTGTTCACATCGATTTCTTTGGTCACATCGATTTCTTTGGTGAGAACAACGATTTGTTCTTCACATCGACTTGCTTATAAACTTCACATCGACTTATGAATGCATAACGATTTGTGCAGATCGATTTGTTCATAAACATGCAACGATTTGATAAGTAACTTAAACAACGATTCACTTCAATTCAAACACAATTGTTTAAGTGCTTTTTGGCGCCTAAAGACAAGTCAAATATCTTCTGACAGAAAAAGCTGCATGCGTATTTCAGAGTCTTGTCAGAAAAAGATATGAACTACCTTTTTCAGCATGTTAGCAGAAACATAGTGGTATACACCGTTTATCATAAACACTCTTTCATGCTAACACTCTCTTCTATGCTTACAGACCTCGAAGACCACCAGAGTCTGATTAAGACAAATGAAGAGAAGATGAGCACCGGCTAGAACTCCAATGGATCTCTTCAACGGATCTATTCAAAAGCTGCTCATATAAAAGATGAAGCAAGGTTGAAGAAATAAAGAGAGCCTTCCTGAAAATCTTTGAAGGAGCGTACAACCAGTGAGGAACCTGAACGTCACATACACTCAAAGGAAAAGAGAGAAAGAGCCTGAGCCCAGAAGAAGTGTTCAAGCATCTCAAGCATTCAAGCTCCTTCTCCTCTCTTCACTCTCTCTGTGTGCATCTTGTAATCTGGGGGAGAGAGTCTTTTAGCTGAGAGTTTCTTTTAGTTGGATTTCATCTGTTCCAACTCTCAGCCGTGTTCTTTCATTTCTAAGAAAGATCTTTGTCCAGCTGTAGGACTGTATACAATGTAGAACCTAGCTAGGGGTTTGTGTCTAGCAGAACCGCACTGGGGTTTGTACCAGGAGGTTGGCTTCTTGACTTGTAAAAGAAGTGGGCTGCCTTCTTGCCTGGGAAAGAGAAGAAGACCAGCTGGGGTGCTGGGTGTTGTATTGTCCTTGAGGGGGACTGTACCCTTGGTTAGTAAAATTCCAAGAGGTTGCTTGGGGACTGGACGTAGGACTTCCATGTGGGAAGGGCCGAACCAGGATAAATTCCTTATGTCATTTGTGTGATTGTTTATTTGCTTCCGCACTGCTACTCTTTATCACACTAATCTAACCAAACTTTCAAGTGTTAATTTTCTGTCTTTATGTTTCTATTTCAGATTTCAGAAAAACCTATTCACCCCCCCTCTAGGTTAGCTTGCTACCGTACCAAAAGGGCCAACAGTTGGAAGCTGAGAAGATTGTTCAGAATAATACCAGATGGATTCATGGGAAGGGTAGCAATTATGATATTTTAAATGATACCTGGCTTGGGGATAAGCCTCTTTGTGGTCAGCTATAAGGTACCTATGAGGGTGGCGGTGCTACTCTATAGGAGATTATTTTTGATGTGTCACATCCTATTAGACCACTCCTACCCAGTGGCGTCTTACAAGGGTTGGTGCTGATGGATGAAGAGGATAAGTGTGTCTAGGGGGCCTCTTAAGATGGTAGTTTTTCTTCTAAATCTGCATATAATCTTGTCAGGTTTGTTGGAGTTAAGCGGCCGGCTCATTTAAAAATTTGGCATAATTCCTATTACTGTAGAGCGTCGTTGTTTTGCTGGAAGATTCTGAATAGGGCGGTCCCTATGGATCAAAGAATTGCTGAAAGTGGCATAAATATGGTCTCCTATTGCTCCTGTTGTAGGTCACCTCAGTATGAAGATTATAATCATTTTTTCATTCATAGCGACATTGTTGTCACCCTTTGGAGTTGGTTTCAACCACTCATCAGCTTGAGGATTAATCTTCACAGCCAGATCACTACTAGAGTATGGAGTTTCCTACTGCACAGCAATATCATCTCCCCATTTGGTTTTATCTCACTTTTTTGTCTTATCCTTATGATGTGGGAAATCTAGAAGGGGAGGTGTTTGACCAGGTTTGATTCTAAGAGGATTTCTGCTGGGGAAGTAATCAAAAACATCAAATTTAATATTACTTTCTCCCTCACTAAAGTTATGTTCAATGTCGCTCCTTCTTCCAATGAGTTGCAGGTCCTCAATCAGTTCGGTTTAGTCCCCAATTGCACTACTAAACAGTTCAAACTCATTAGGTGGATCCCTCTGATATTTGACTTCTATTTGAATGTTGATGGTTCTTGCAATGGAAATCCTGGGGATTGTGGTGGTGGCGGTTGTATCCGAGATAGGCAGGGCAATGTCCATGTGGCATTTGCTCACTTCTATGGTGTTGGCAATAGTATGATCACTGAACTCAGAGCTCTTTGTGATGGTCTTCGCTTGGCAGCTTTCTTGGTTTTCATCTCTCCATTGTTTACTTAGATTCTAAATGTCTGGTTAACTCCTTCAAGCAAGGCAGATGTTCCTCCTGGACCGCATATAGGTGGTGGCGGGATGCATGGACTATGTTAAATCGTGACTCTATTCTACTGTCCCATGTCTACTGGGAAACTAACCAGGTTGCTAATTCTCTAGCTAATTATGCATGTCATGTTATGCATAATAATGTTTTTTGGGGGCCTTCTAGCGTTCCACAGTCTTGTAAGGGGCCTATTGTTTTAGATAAAACCGGTCTCATGCATGTTAGACTGGTTTCACAGGGGTACGCCCTTCGATCATGTTGTATTTACTTTTATTTGCCTTCATAGTCCTGGCCTAGGTGCGCATACTAGTGGAGTGGGAACATTCTCTTCTTCTAGGGGTGGGTGCACTCTCCTAGTCTATTACACTGAGGACAATTTTTACTAAAAAAAAAAAACTAACATAACATACTTATTTACTCATAACAAAAATTCTATAATTTACAATTATGATCATAAATTTATCAGGACTTCATGGTTTAATTTAATAAACATATCCGATAAGAAAAAGTTTTATAAACATATGCATACATTCAAAAAAATCCCCGAAAATCACATCACATGTGTTAAAACACTGTTCAAGAAAAAAAAATCAAAAGAACTTGACGGCAAGGGGTTTGTCGTCAGGATGGGTTAACAGAATGATCGACTGCCATCAACTCAGGAACTTGACGACCAGGATGTTGCTGTCAACCTCCTATTTGCAGAAAGTGCAGACTGAACACAGAAAAAAATAGAGAATTTGGGGTCCAGGACACGAGATAAAATCTAGAAAAATCGTAAAACTCTAGGTGATAGGTCTAGGGATGAAACCCCTAAGTTAGTTGCCTCTAATAAAACTCCTTGAAGATCAAATTTGGGTGATGAAGCCCTCCTTGGCCAAACCAAAGAGGTAAACTTCCACGCTTCGAGTCGACCTCCACGCTCTTGCAGATGATCTCCCGGCATTAGGAGAGCTTCCCCATGTTCAGAAGAACCTCCTCCTTGCAATAGATCATCGGTGCAGCCTCTGGTTCTCCGGATAAACCCTCTCAAACTCTCTCTTTTCTTTCCCTGAAGCCCAAAAAGCCCTAGCTGAGCCAAAGTCCTCCCTTTGCAGAGATTGTTGGATCGAGATGGCATGATAGTTGTCATAGAGGGAAGTGAATAGGACTTCTTTGCACTTAAAAATTTTATCTAAAAGATAAACAACCCTAAATAACTTTGTTAGTACTTAGTGCGATGTGTGTGAAACAAGTAAAAAACTTGGCGGAATCAATGACACAAGAAGGCACAAGAATTTTATCCTAGTTCGGCTCTTCCCACATGGAAGTCCTACATCCAGTCCCCAAGAAACCACTTGGGATTTCACTAATTGCCAATAAATACTCGGCCTTCTCTCAAACCCGAGAGCAAGTACAAGCCCACTTGCTCCCAGCAAGTCTTTCCTTAACCAAGGGGTACAAAGACCATCTACACTTGTAGATCCTCCCTTCAGAAGGGGGGTACAACAGGATACAAACCTCTTGCGTGTTTCCTTACACAGAAGTATGAAAACTTGTGTGTGTGCTCAACAACTATGAGCAAACACAGAAATTCAGACAGAGAAACGAATGAAAGTGGAGTTCAATCTCTTTCTGAAACAAAGAGGTGGACTGAAGAAGATCTGAAATGCAATTATCCACCAATCGAAGAAGACTTCAGATTGAAAAGAGAGAGCAGAAGTCTAAGACTGAGGAGTGGCTCTCTTTCTCTTTGAGTGGCTTTTCTAGCTTTCGAATGGGAGTGATGTGTAGGCTTTCTACGTCTTCCATATCTCTTCTCTTGTTTTTGTCTATATGTGTGTATATATAGACTTCATGCTTCGGCTTCATGTATCTGCTTTAAATTTTTGCCCGTTTGAGTTTTGGCCGTTGGAAGCTAGCCGTTTGAAGGAGATAACCATTAATAGGAAGCTTTGATCTTCTTAGGTTTGTCCATCAAATTTTTAGCTTCATGAGTCTCAACGTCTTTAGGCTATATGATGTAGCTTCATGCTTGAAAGACATTCTCATGATTATTCTGTAGGTTCCATGTTCAATGCAGAAGGCTAGCCATTCTTCATTAAATAATCTACAAACCTAAAAAGGCAAGAGCATATGCCTCCATACATGTCTTCGGAGGTAGGTAAGATAAAGGGTATAAAGTATGAAAACGTTCAGACAAAAGTTTCAGAACATTTAAGAATTAATAGATAGTTGCATACGTTTTTCTTCTAAAAGTCATGGTATTTCTGACAATAGCAAGTAGGTTCTGATAGATAGCCCATTTTACTTATCAAGAATTTAATTTTTGACTATCCGTGAACTAGAGATCAGCTTATCTTCCTGTCAGTAGAAGAGATAGCAAATATATCTTATATATATATATTACAGATCCCAAAAGGGATACTTGCTCAGATAAAATAATTTTGAATAAAATATTTTTCCCGCCAAAAATGTAATTGAATTTTTGCCCAGAAAAAAAGATTTTAAGGGAACTGTCTCAATGTAAAAGATATTTTAATGTAAAGCTTATTAATTTGTACTTACTGATAGAGGCTTGAAATAACAACTAAGTACAGAGATATAGAAGTTGATAAGAGATACTTTGACTTTCAAGAAGTCGGAGTAAGACAATACAATCAGTAATAAACTTCGACTTTAAGAGAAAAAATAGCTACTTCGAATTTATTGAAGTCGGAGTAAGAAAGCAATGACTTCGACTTCTTGGGAAGTCAGAGTGCTAACTAATAGATAGCGGATTTTGACTTTTATGGAGTCGGAGTAAGGTCAGACTTCGACTTTAAAGGAGTCGGAGTAAGGTCAGACTTCGACTTCTCAGGAGTCGGAGTAAGGTTCAATAGATAATCAATCGATACAAAGACTTTGACTTTCAGGGAGTCGGAGTGCTGTCAGACTTCGACTTATCAAGAGTCGGAGTATTGCCAGACTTCGACTTCTTAGGAGTCGAAGTGTTATCAGATTGTTCATCAATCGAAGCATCACTTCGACTCTACAAAAATCGGAGTCAAAAGTCGGAGTTAGTGTGATATACAGTATATGCTGTGGACTTAGAAGAATTTTGCTATGATGATACTTAGGTTCTGTGTAGGTAGTCTTTGACAGAAAGTATGTTTGTATAAATAAGAGCTTTTTGATTTTTATAAATGGTAAAGGTGAAAATATTAAAAGTTTTGTCATAACAAAAATATTATGATAGATGTTAAATAAGGAGATAGGAAAAAGTTTCTCAACAGAGATGACCCAGCTTTATAGGTGATTGGGGTCGTAGGCAACCCAGGAAAGAAGAGTCCTAACCATTGTAGAGTTTCCATATCTGTCTCTCAGAGAAATCGAGACAGTTTCAGATCCAGAATCCCAAACACTGATGATCAGTCTGTCCCCATGCAATTTTAATTAATTGTATATATATACATATTTTGATGATTAACAAAACCAAACAAGAATTTATCAATTATATCTGCTGAATATCTCATAAGTCTTAAGTACAGGAAAAATCATCGAAGTCAAACAAGCCAATAAAGGTATGCATTACTACTCTGAAGCTTTAATCTTTTCAACATGAGATTTCTCTAAGTCCATATCGATTTCTGTTAAAGTTCATAACGATTCTCTTATGAGACTGAAAAGTCATGTCGTTTCAATCAAGTCGATGTCATAACGACTTCATAAGTGATCATAACGATTTCTTTAGAACTCGCAACGACTTACTTGTTGTAACGACTTCATAAGTGATCATAACGATTTCTTTAGAACTCGCAACGACTTGCTTGTTGTAACGACTTCATAAGTTATCATAACGATTTCTTTAGAACTCGCAACGACTTGCTTGTTGTAACGACTTCATAAGTTATCACAACGATTTCTTTGATACTCGTAACGACTTGCTAGCCGCAACGATTTCTTTAGTTCTCGTAACGACTTCTTTGATACTCGTAACGACTTGCTAGCCGCAACGACTTCTTTAGTTCTCGTAACGATTTCTTTAATACTCGTAACGACTTGCTAGCCGCAACGATTTCTTTAGTTCTCGTAACGATTTCTTTGATACTCGTAACGACTTGATAGCCACAACGACTTCTTTAGTTCTCGTAACGATTTCTTTAATACTCATAACGACTTGCTTTGTGTAACGATTTGTTAAGTGTTTCACATCGACTTCTTTAGAATCAAAATGACTTGCCATAATTCATAACGATTTCTTATATCCTCTGTCATAGAACGATTTGCTATAACTCATAACGATTTCATAAGTCATATAGTCTTCAACGTCATATTTTGATATCTTATTCATCTTAAAGCATTGACCAGTCAAAATCCACGTAGACATCTATCTGACGCTTTTGCATTTATGAGATCTGAACGTATCTCTGCATGCATGCAGACTATATCTTCCTTTATCGTGCTTAGTCTGATAACGTCCTTTAGACTTAAGCCAGTTGGTATTACTATTTTCTTGACTATTGCTACTGACGTTGACTGATATCAGAGACAGCCTATCGGTCTGCTGTTTGAGCTTGACATCTGTGCAGACCTTTGATGTAACTTCATTGTACAACGTTAGACAAATAAAAGCCAACGGATCTCTGTGAAGATTTCATCTCTATGCGTGCTCAAGTGATCAAAAGACTGAGACAGGAAGCTTCCAAGACTCCAGATGTCATTCAGTCTAACGGCTACTCAAGAGAGAGACAACGATCTCTTCAACGACTAGATTTCAAATTGAAGATATATATACAAGACAGAAGAATAGAAGGACATCGCATCGAAAGACTATTTTTCAAATTCTTCTGAAGAAATTCAAGAGCCAAGATCCTTCACTCCTTTTGCTCTTTTGCTCTTTTCTCCGCTGTTCTTGTGAAAATCTTGAGAGAGCCTGTTCAGTTCTGAGAGTGTGAATAGTTCTTAATCTCTTCGCTCTCAGTTCTAGTTGCTTCAGATCCTCTCTTGTCAAAAGCTGGATCTAGGGGCGTGAAAGTCTGTTTTCATTCTTCTCTGTGCTGTTCCCTTCGGGTGTGAAGGAAGACCTGGTGGTATCCAGGGTGTTGCTCCCTTTGGTTGTAAAGGAAGACCTGGTGGTATCCAGGGTGTTGCTCCCTTTGGTTGTAAAGGAAGACCTGGTGGCATCCAGGGTGTTGTTCCCTTCGTGTGTGAAGGAAGACCAGCTGAGCTGGGTGTTGTAGCTTCCTTAGGGGGACTGTACCCTAGTTAGTGCAATCCTGAGTTGTTGCTCAGGGACTGGACGTAGGACTCCTAAGAAAAGGAAGTCCGAACCAGGATAATCCTTGTGTTGTGTGATTGTCTTCATTGCGTAATTGTTATTTAAACTAACAAGTAACTAACGTAGTTTGAAGATCGTTTGTGTGATTGTTTTTGGTTACAGGTATCTCCTAGATTGAATTTATAAAACCCATTCACCCCCCTCTGGGCTTGTCAATAGGGCAACAAGTGGTATCAGAGAAAGTCTCTTCGACAAAGAAAGGATCCAACGATCTGAAGAGTAAAGATCCATGGCAGCCCAAGGTAATTTTGAAGGTCAGTCAGTCAACCGACCCCCTCTCTTTGACGGTGAAGATTATCCTTACTGGAAGACCAGAATGGAATACTTTTTACAAGGACACGACTATCAAATTTGGTCCATAGTAGAAGAAGGTGATCTGTTAGTCACAAATGAGAAAGCACAATGGACAGATGATGACAGAAAGAAGATTTCCCTGAATTGCAAAGCAAAAAGTATCCTATGCTGTGCTCTAAGTAAGAAGGAATTCAACAGAGTTTCAGCCTGCAAATCATCAATGGAAATGTGGGAAAAGCTCAGGATTACTTATGAAGGCACAGACAAAGTGAAGGAAACAAGAATTGATATTCTTGTCACTCAATATGAGAGATTTCAGATGCAATCAAGTGAGTCCATAACCCAAATGTTCAGCCGGTTCACTGACATCACAAATGGACTGGCTAGCCTGGGGAAAGTATATGAAATGGGAGATATGGTAAGAAAGATACTTAGATCCTTACCGTCCTCATGGACTCCAAAAGTCACAGCAATAGAAGAAGCTAATGATCTGAAGAGAATGTCTGTAGAAAAACTCATTGGGTCCCTTATGGCCCATGAAATCAATATGGAAAGGCTAGGAGAGTCCTCTAGCAGAAAGAAGCACTCCAACGCCTTAAAAGCTGAAGAAGATTCACCAGAAGCAAGCTCAGCTGAAAGTGAAAGTAATACAGACAGCGAAAATGAAGAAGCTATGTTATCCAGAAGGTTACAGCGAATCTTGGCTAAAAAGAAAAAGTCTCAATCTGGTAGAAAGTATTTCAAAAGAAATAAGGACTTCAAGAAACCAGATGGAAAAGAAGTGAAGAAAGGAGAACCCATTTGCTACGAATGTAAGAAGCCAGGACACATTAAGACTGAGTGTCCTAAGTTAAAGAAATCAGAATTCAGGAAGAAGGACAGTTCCAAGAAGTTTAGAAAGTTCAAAAAAAAGCAATGGCAGCAGCATGGGAAAACAGTAGCGACTCAGATAGTGAGTCGAGCTCCTGCAGTGATGAAGAAAAAGCCCACTTGGCTTTCATGGCAAACACTGAAGAAAAGGTAACTTCTGACTCATCTTTTGATTCATGCAATGGTTCAGACTCCGATAGTTTAGAAGAGGCTTTCAATGAACTTTATGAAAAGTATAAAGAAGTAACTAAACTATTAAAAGTAAGTAAGAAAAACATAGTCTGTATAGAAAATACAAACTCAGATCTAAAATCAGAAAATGAACAATTAGAAAGTCAAATAATTGAACTTAAACGAAGAAATGAACTGTTATGTGAAGACCTAAAAGTTAAAAATAAACAAATAACTAAACTAGAAAAACATGAAAGTACTGATGAATTACGGAAAGAAATTGAAAACTTAAATGAAGAAAATGATAAACTATCAAGCACACTAGAAAAATTTACTAATGGTAAAAACTCTCTAATATTAAAAGGTGCGAGAAGATCAGGTAAGAAGAAAAATGGATTAGGATATACACCCCCAGATAATGAAGAAACCAAGATCTATCCTAAAACATATCCAACACCAAAATTTGTACCTGAACAAGATATAGCATACAAAGCTGATTTTAAATACATAGAAAAAGTGACTAAGTTATCCTGCTGTAGTCACTGCAATAGGTTAGGACATATTAAAACTACATGTCCAACAAGACACAAAAAATGGATATTAAAAGATAAAGTTAATGATACTAACCAATCAGGACCCAAAAGAATTTGGGTACCTAAAGCTTGATGTCTCTATTTCAGGACAACCCTCGAGCATCCAAATGGTATTTGGACAGTGGGTGCTCAAGACACATGTCAGGAAACCAGAAGTTGTTCTCTCATCTCCAAGCTGAAGATGGAACAGTTACCTATGGAGATAATGGGAAAGGAATTGTAATAGGCAGTGGCTCTGTGGAAAACAAAGGAAAAACAGTCATAGAAGATGTGCTACTAGTCAAGGGATTGAAGCACAATCTCATTAGCATTAGCCAGCTGTGCGACAGAGGCCATCAGATCAAATTTCAAGAGTCAAAGTGCAGTATACTAAAGGATGGAACAGTCATCTTCGAAGCTAATAGAGAAAAGAATTTGTATGTGCTCTATCTTGAAGAACTCAAGGTTCAAAATGTTTGCCTGGCGGCAAATAAAAATAAATCCACAGAATTATGGCACAGACGACTTGGACACTGCAGCATAGATGGCATGAGAAAATTACTAAAGAAGAATCTTGTGCAAGGTCTACCTAAGGTCAGTACAAAGTTGGAAAGTGTATGTAAACCTTGTGCTAAGGGTAAGCACACCAAGGTCTCCTTCAAGTCAAAGACGGTGGTGACCACCTCAAAACCCTTGGAGCTCCTTCATATGGATCTATTTGGGCCAATGAGGACTACCAGTCTTGGAGGAAAGAATTTTGGATTTGTCATAGTTGATGACTACTCAAGATTTACATGGGTATCATTCCTAGAGCACAAAGATGATACTTTTGAGAGTTTTGTAAGCTTCAGTAAGAAAGTTCAGAAAGATCAGAAGTTCAGCATTGTGTCTATCAGATCAGATCATGGTGGTGAATTTCAAAATGAGAAATTTTCTAGATTTTGTGATGATCAGGGAATTGAGCACAATTTCTCAGCACCAAGGACACCTCAACAGAATGGCATCGCTGAGAGGAAGAACAGAACCCTATTGGACATGGCAAGAACTATGCTCTCAGAATATGATCTGCCTAGATACTTTTGGGCTGAAGCAGTCAATACAGCAAGCTATATTATCAACCGTGTAATGATCAGGCCAATCCTGAAGAAGACTGCATATGAACTATTCAAAGGGAAAAAGCCTCAGATCAGTCACTTCAGAACCTTTGGATGCCCTTGCTTCATTCACAACAATGGAAAAAGAGATATCGGTAAGTTGGATGCCAAATCAGATGAAGGCATCTTCATGGGGTATACATCTAAACCTAAAGGCTATAGAGTGTTTAATAAACGTACCTTGTTGATTGAACAATCTGTGCACATTATTTTTGATGAAACTAACCCTTCCTTGAGAAAGGAAGTAGATAGTGACGATGATGATGCAGAAGAACTATCCAAGAAACTAAAGGATGCATCAATTGAGGACAAGGATGATCCACCTCTGGAAGAATTACAACAAGAAGAAGTTACTCATGAAAACCTTCCAAAGGAGTGGAGATACAAGAAAGATCACCCACTTGAAAATATCATTGGTGATCCATCCATTGGGGTAAGAACAAGAGGTAATGTTATTCCTTGTGATTATTTAGCTTTTGTTTCTCAGATAGAGCCTAGGACAGTCAATGAAGCTCTCTCTGATGAATCTTGGATAGTAGCCATGCAAGATGAATTAAATCAATTCAAGAGAAACCAAGTATGGTCTCTTGTTCCTAGACCATCAGACCATCCAGTCATTGGCACCAAATGGGTGTTCAGAAATAAACTGGATGAAACTGGTGCAATCTTAAGAAACAAGGCCAGGTTGGTAGCTCAAGGCTATTCTCAAGAGGAAGGCATAGATTTCGATGAAACCTATGCACCTGTAGCTAGACTTGAGGCCATTAGAATATTACTTGCATATGCATCTGCTTTGAACTTGACACTATTTCAAATGGACGTTAAATCCGCTTTCTTAAATGGTTTCATAAAAGAGGAAGTTTATGTGGAACAACCTCCGGGCTTTGATGACACAGAATTTCCTAATCATGTTTTCAAACTTCACAAGGCATTATATGGTTTAAAGCAAGCTCCTAGAGCCTGGTATGAAAGGCTTAGCTCTTTCCTTCTAAACAATGGTTTCAGCAGAGGTCAGGTAGATAGTACACTTTTTATAAAGTCAAAAGTCAAACAAATCCTACTGGTTCAAATCTATGTAGATGATATCATTTTTGGTTCTACTGATGAGTCTCTTTGCAAGTACTTTGAAAAGTTAATGCAGGGAGAATTTGAAATGAGTATGATGGGAGAACTCAACTATTTCCTTGGACTACAAATCAAACAAGGAAAGGAAGGAACTCACATCAGTCAAGCTAAGTACACAAAAGAACTATTGAAGAAATTCGGATTCGAAAATACCAAGCCACTGTCAACACCAATGAGTACATCAACAAGAATGGACAGTGACAAAGATGGTAAGAAAGTAGATCAAAAGATCTACAGAGGTATGATAGGTTCACTCCTTTATTTAACAGCTAGTAGACCTGATATTTTATTTAGTGTATGCATGTGTGCTCGATATCAGGCAGATCCTAAAGAATCACATTTAATTTCTGTGAAAAGAATATTTAGATATCTAGCAAGATCTCATGACTTAGGTCTATGGTATCCAAAACAATGTGAAATTAGCCTAGTAGGTTACTCTGATGCTGACTATGCTGGATGTAAATTAGATAGAAAGAGCACCAGTGGTTGTTGCCAGTTCCTTGCAGGGTGTTTGATATCTTGGTCCTCAAAGAAACAAAATTCAGTAGCACTCTCTACAGCTGAAGCTGAGTACGTGGCTGCTGGAAGCTGCTGCACACAACTCTTATGGATAAAGCAACAGCTTGAGGACTTTGGATTAAATATCAAATCGATCCCGTTGCTATGTGACAACACCAGTGCCATTAATCTCACCAAGAATCCAGTCCAGCACTCAAGGACCAAACATATTGAGGTTAGATATCATTTTATTCGTGATCATGTTGCAAATGGAAATATTGAAATATCTTTTATTGATACAAATGGCCAATTAGCAGATATTTTCACAAAAGCCTTACCTGAAGAGAGATTTACATCTCTTAGAAGGGAATTAGACATGTGTAATTTGTGATAAAAGTTTGCTTACAAGTGGCATATTAAAGTTTAGAATTAAAGCAATTTTTTCCCTCCTTGGCGATAAGCAAGAAAAATTCAAATTTTATTGCAATAAATCTCTCTCATTGAAGTCCAGTTGAACGGTCAAAATCTTTTGTCGTTTTCTCCGCCGCTTGGCGCCTCACTTTCCACGTAGCATTAATTTATTCATAAAATCGATGTCAGAACGATTCGTGCCTCATCGTCTACCCCTTTCCCCTCTTTTAGCCTGCCGCTCGAGCCGATGCCCTAACAACTCCATCTCAATCCTCTGCAAATTCGAATCTTCCTCCTACTTCCCGCAAAATTTCTTGAGGATTCTTTCTCCTCACCTTCCGTCTCCACCCTCCGTTATCTTCCCACCTGAATCTATGGCCGCTCCTATCATCGCCGGCAGTTTGGGTGGCTACAGCGCCGAGTTCCTCACTCCTGAGGAGCAGGAGAGGTTCACATTTGTGAAGACGAAGCTCTGTGGCAACAAAGCAGTAGATGTAGCTAATCTGCGGAAAAGTGGAATGAGCAGCTTAGTAGAGTTGATCAATCAGATGCAGTGGACAGAAATTTCCACCTTTTCAGAGGTCAGTTATCCGGACTTGGTAAAAGCCTTTTTGTGTGTATGCGAACAGAGGAAGATGGGTCTCTGGTTTCGTCAGTAAAGGGAACTTTGATTAGAGTAGACCCTGAGTTGCTGAGAGTGTTGTTCAATGTAAAGATTTCCGGATTTAGTGGGATTCACTCTGAGGATGCCCAAGTGAAAGGTCTGGGAATTATAGGGCCAGGATTCAAGCTGAGAGACGGCAAGATCGACATAAATCAATTATCAGCCTTCAATCGTCTTCTCCATTTTATTGTCTGTCAAATCCTAGTTCCCAGAAGTGCAACGTTTTCATCTTGCACAAAGGCTGATTCGGACATGATGTACTGGGCCATTCAGAATAAGGAAATAAATATGGCCGCAGTGATAATGGAAAGAATGAAGTTTGCAAGAGATCAGATTTGGGACACCAAGAGTAAGTTAAATGTGTCCCTGCCTTATGCCCATCTACTCACCAAAATTTTCAAACACTTCGGTGTTGATTTCTCTGGGGCAGTTGTAGAGAAAATGGGCCAAGCAATCAGGTCCAGGAATTTGAAGAAGAGTGGTTTCTCTGTGGAGAATGGTATTTGGTTCAAGGCTTCAGTGGCCGAAGGCGAGGCCATCATTATCGACACTCCAGTTGTTCCTCCAGAGATGGAATCAGCAAATATGGATCCAGAACTGCCAGTGGAGTCAATTTTAGCTCCAGCAGTTGAAGCAGCAGAATCTTCAGGACCCTCCATTGCAGAAGTTCAGTATGAAAGTGCAGTAGAAGAAGAAAGGGTGATTGCAGAAGCTTCAGGATTTCCAGAAGAACCAGTTCAAACCTTTGCAGAAAGGCGCATTGAGGATCTCCTCCCAGAGGACATTACTCCTATTGAGGACCCACATCCCTCAATTGTAGTTGCATCAATTCTGGCAGACATCTTAGATTCCATTCCTTTTATTTCCAGTGCTCCAGAAGCAAGTAGCAATGTTGCAAAGAGACTGTGGCACCAGGCCACATTGATGAACAGATGGAAGATGTTCCAGTCGAGGTCGAGCACCAAGCTGCCCAAGGTGTCTCTCAAGTGGAACCTGCTCCCAGTCAGGGGGAGCAAGTATCAGATGAAGAAAATGCTCCTATTGAGGGGGAGCTATCAAAAGAAGGTCATGAAGGTGCATCTCCAGATGTTGAGAAGGTTGAAGAGCAAAGAGATTTTTCCAATCTGGATGACAGAGAAGGAGTGACTGCAAGCTCTTCGAGCTCAGATGATGATGTCCCTCCCCCAGAAAATCAAAGTAAGAAGAAAGGAAAAGCGGTTGCCTCTGGAGCTCCCCTCCTGGCTGATTCTCCATTTCAGAGGAAGGCTAAGAAGAAAATTGTCATACATTTGAAGCCAGTAATTGAGAGGTTAAATGTTCAAGGTGAACTTCTATGTTCTCTCCAGTCAGATGTCAACTCTATTTTTATGAGTCAAGCTTCGGCTAACAAAGAGTTGGCCCAAATCAGAAATGCTATGACTTGGTTCAACCAGGAAATGCGCAGCATGAAAGGGATGCTCTCAGATATTATCAAGGTAGTTGGAGCTCATGCTCCTCCTCCTCAAGAAGAAGCAGTTTCACCAGGAGCAGCAGCAGCATCAGAAAATGCAGGGCCAACAGGGCCAGATGTTCCAGATGCAGGGCCAACAGGCCAGATGTTCCAGATGCAGGGCCAACAGGGCCAGATGTTCAGATGAGGGCCAACAGGGCCAGATGTTCAGGATGCAGGGCCATCAGGGCCATCTGTGCAAGATTCCAGACCATTGGAGAGTGAGCCTGTGCAGTTAGAGGCAGAAGAGATCTTGGCACCCAAGCCCCCAGCTCCCTCTTCTCCCTCTCACACACCTATTCCTCCCACTCCACCATCAGCTCCTACAGCACCTCCTGCTCCCCAAACATTCAAGAAGCCTCAATCTAGACCCATTTCATCTCCTACTCCATTTCAGTCCACCATTCCTTCTCCTTCATCTGAGGCCCCTCCTGGATCCTCAGCTGGAGCATCATCCTCCTCCTCCGGTCCCTCCCTTGGACCCACTGATGCTCCTCACACTACTTCACATTCTTTCCTTCATCCTACTCCTCCACCATCTTTCATCACTATCATACCTGTACATGCTCAACTCAGTTCTCCCTTTATTGAAAAGATAAAGGATGAATTTGAGGAAGGGATCCTCAGGTCTGTGTTGAAAGTGGGAGACCATATTCACAGGACAGATCCTTCTGTTCCTGCCTCCAAGAAGAGGAAACTTACTTCTACCTCTTCCTCTTCCTCTGAACCCAAATACCCTCCTTTGTGGTTTTCTCTCACAGTGGCCAACCACCATAACTCACTGTATAGGGAATACCTTTCTAAAGTTGCTTATGCCACCATCATCAACCTTCCTTTTCAAAACCTTACAGATTATCTGCACACTATTTTTCCTTATACTTCTCTTTCAAAAACCGAAAAATCCAAAATTTTCTCTCTTGCTCACTCCAAATCTGAAGAGCAGTGGGGCAAAGGTCACAAGGATCTTCTCAAGAAGTTCACTCTTGCCAGATCTGCCAGATTTCCTCCAAGGGACCACTCCTTGACTCTCTCTGAATGGTTCAGGATGTATCACAAAGAACTCTGGGCACCCTTCATTCAATCAGAAATCAAGATGATCAGGCATTTCATGCTCTTCAACAACTTCAGATACATTAATAAACTTCCAGAAGTTCAGCTCTGTCAGTTCAAGAAGGCCATTTCAGCCTTGTCTCCAGTTCCAGCTCACTCTTCAGATATTAAGGTAGACTTTGCTACTCTTCAAATACCTGAGGAGATAGCCCTGCCTCAAATTCACTTTCTAGTTATGGAATCCTCTGTAGGATCCATCATCTTTGAGCGTTATGCCAGGGTTTTGGGCAGAATTAAAGTTCAAAAAGGATGCATGATTTCCTTTTCTAGATTCCTCTTCAGGGAATATCACCTGGGCCATGTCAAGGCTGAAGTTCTCTCCCCTATCTTGTCTGAATGTGAAAGGCTCACATCTTCTGATTGGTCCACATTCTACCCTCTGTCAGCTCAGCAGTTGTCTGCACTCAATGAAGCTCAGGCCAGGGAAGGCAAACCAGCTATTTCTCCAGCCACTTTTTTAGATATGAACTCCATCAATCTTGTTGATGACCCCTTCAGAATCTGGGAAGAAAGATACAAAGTGTATGTGGCTTTGCACCAAGCTCTCAGAGCCAACCACAATCACTATCCGGTCACCATGGACCAGTTCCTCTCCTGTGCCAGCTTTGGCACTTCTCGGTTTCTCAAGTTCAACATGGACAAAGATGCCTATGCTGATCTTCTCTATAGGCATTTAGATCTTCATATCAAACGGATGGCTTCCACCATGGGACCATCTTACTCTGTGTCTTTTGGCGTTTTTAAGTCTCTTTTTGAAGAGCAGGAAGTTCAGGCATGGGAAACCATCTCCCATTTTGCCTCTCTGTTGTCTCCTGCCTTCTATTTGCCTGTACCTCCGCAATGAATGCCATGACTCTATGAGTATTCTCTCTTTCTCTTTCTCTCTTCTTTCTTTGTCAAAGTGTTTCTTTTTGCTTAATGACAAAAAGGGGGAGAAAAAGTACAAAAAATTCAGACATTTTTCTTATGCTTATTGTTCAGTTTTGTCATCACCAAAAAGGGGGAGATTGATGATCAGTCTGTCCCCATGCAATTTTAATTAATTGTATATATATACATATTTTGATGATTAACAAAACCAAACAAGAATTTATCAATTATATCTGCTGAATATCTCATAAGTCTTAAGTACAGGAAAAATCATCGAAGTCAAACAAGCCAATAAAGGTATGCATTACTACTCTGAAGCTTTAATCTTTTCAACATGAGATTTCTCTAAGTCCATATCGATTTCTGTTAAAGTTCATAACGATTCTCTTATGAGACTGAAAAGTCATGTCGTTTCAATCAAGTCGATGTCATAACGACTTCATAAGTGATCATAACGATTTCTTTAGAACTCGCAACGACTTACTTGTTGTAACGACTTCATAAGTGATCATAACGATTTCTTTAGAACTCGCAACGACTTGCTTGTTGTAACGACTTCATAAGTTATCATAACGATTTCTTTAGAACTCGCAACGACTTGCTTGTTGTAACGACTTCATAAGTTATCATAACGATTTCTTTACTCGTAACGACTTGCTAGCAACGATTTCTTGTTGTAACGACTTCATAAGTTATCATAACGATTTCTTTAGAACTCGCAACGACTTGCTTGTTGTAACGACTTCATAAGTTATCACAACGATTTCTTTGATACTCGTAACGACTTGCTAGCCGCAACGATTTCTTTAGTTCTCGTAACGATTTCTTTGATACTCGTAACGACTTGCTAGCCGCAACGATTTCTTTAGTTCTCGTAACGATTTCTTTAATACTCGTAACGACTTGCTAGCCGCAACGATTTCTTTAGTTCTCGTAACGATTTCTTTGATACTCGTAACGACTTGATAGCCGCAACGACTTCTTTAGTTCTCGTAACGATTTCTTTAATACTCATAACGACTTGCTTTGTGTAACGATTTGTTAAGTGTTTCACATCGACTTCTTTAGAATCAAAATGACTTGCCATAATTCATAACGATTTCTTATATCCTCTGTCATAGAACGATTTGCTATAACTCATAACGATTTCATAAGTCATATAGTCTTCAACGTCATATTTTGATATCTTATTCATCTTAAAGCATTGACCAGTCAAAATCCACGTAGACATCTATCTGACGCTTTTGCATTTATGAGATCTGAACGTATCTCTGCATGCATGCAGACTATATCTTCCTTTATCGTGCTTATCTGATAACGTCCTTTAGACTTAAGCCAGTTGGTATTACTATTTTCTTGACTATTGCTACTGACGTTGACTGATATCAGAGACAGCCTATCGTCTGCTGTTTGAGCTTGACATCTGTGCAGACCTTTGATGTAACTTCATTGTACAACGTTAGACAAATAAAAGCCAACGGATCTCTGTGAAGATTTCATCTCTTGCGTGCTCAAGTGATCAAAAGACTGAGACAGGAAGCTTCCAAGACTCCAGATGTCATTCAGTCTAACGGCTACTCAAGAGAGAGACAACGATCTCTTCAACGACTAGATTTCAAATTGAAGATATATATACAAGACAGAAGAATAGAAGGACATCACATCGAAAGACTATTTTTCAAATTCTTCTGAAGAAATTCAAGAGCCAAGATCCTTCACTCCGCTTTTGCTCTTTTGCTCTTTGCTCTTTTGCTCTCCGCTTGTTCTTGTGAAAATCTTGAGAGAGCCTGTTCAGTTGTGAGAGTGTGAATAGTTCTTAATCTCTTCACTCTCAGTTCTAGTTGCTTCAGATCCTCTCTTATCAAAAGCTGGATCTAGGGGCGTGAAAGTCTGTTTTCATTCTTCTCTGTGCTGTTCCCTTCGGGTGTGAAGGAAGACCTGGTGGTATCCAGGGTGTTGCTCCCTTTGGTTGTGAATGAAGACCTGGTGGTATTCAGGGTGTTGCTCCCTTTGGTTGTAAAGGAAGACCTGGTGGCATCCAGGGTGTTATTCCCTTCGTGTGTGAAGGAAGACCAGCTGAGCTGGGTGTTGTAGCGTCCTTAGGGGGACTGTACCCTAGTTAGTGCAATCCTGAGTTGTTGCTCAGGGACTGGACGTAGGACTCCTAAGAAAAGGAAGTCCGAACCAGGATAATCCTTGTGTTGTGTGATTGTCTTCATTGCGTAATTGTTATTTAAACTAACAAGTAACTAACGTAGTTCGAAGATCGTTTGTGTGATTGTTTTTGGTTACAGGTATCTCCTAGATTGAATTTATAAAAACCCATTCACCCCCCTCTGGGCTTGTCAACAGGGCAACAAACACAGCCGGAGAAGTTAACAGCCACATTGCTACCGTCAACTAGAAATAAACGTCAATCGGTGTTGACATCTAGATCCTATCGGCAGATAGTAAACGACACACACCTTTCCGTCAACAAGCCATTGACATCAATTGATGTTGACGTTAAGAAGAATTTCGGGCAGAAAATTAAAAGCATAACAATAGTCACAAAATACATAGAAAACTAGGGCCTTACACCCTCTCCCCCTAAAAGAAAACTTCGTCCCCGAAGTTAAAGCAAAAAAACTAACAAAACAGATGGGGATACTGCTTCTTCATGGCCTCCTCGAGCTCCCATGTAGCCTCCTCTCGTGAGAAGTTCCTCCACAACACCTTCACGGAAGCTATAGCCTTGTTCCTGAGGTGTTGAACCTTACGATCTAAGATGGCCACTGGTTGCTCCATGTAAGACAAATATGGCTGAAGCTCCACTGGCTCGTGGCTGATAACATGTGATGGATCTCACACGTATCTTTTGAGCATAGACACATGGAATACAGGGTGCACACTTTCTAGTGATGGGGGTAAAGCTAGCTTGTATGCCACACTGCCCATCTGCCTGAGAATCTCAAAAGAGCCAATGAACCTCAGACTCAGCTTGCCATGCCTGCCAAACATGACCACGCCTTGTGTTGGTGAAACCTTGAGGAAAACATGCTCGCCAACCTCAAACTCTAAGTCCTTCCTTCTATTGTCGGCGTAGCTCTTCTGCCTATCCTGTGCTGTAATCAACCTTTGCCTGATAAACTGGATCTTATCTGAAGTTTCTTGAACCAACTCAGGTCCAACCAACTGCCTATCTCCAGTCTCCTCCCAACACAAAGGAGATCTACAGGGCCGACTGTACAAAGCCTCGAATGGAGCCATGCCTATACTTGCATGAAAGTTGTTGTTGTAAGCAAACTCCACAAGAGGTAGGTGACGTTCCCAGTCGCCCTTCCAGTCAAGCACACACACTCTCAACATGTCCTCGAGCATCTGAATCATCCTCTCAGACTGACCATCTGTCTGAGGATGAAAAGTCGAACTGAGCTTCAACTGAGAACCCAAAGCCTCCTGAAGACCCTGCCATAGCCTTGATGTAAACCACGGGTCTCTGTCGGAGATAATGGACTTTGGAACACCATGCAATCTCACAATGCTGCCCACATAAAGTCTCACCAAGCTCTCCACAAACTATTTCTTCCTCATAGGTAAAGTGAGTAGTCTTGGAGAAACGGTCCATGACCACCCATATCGAGTCATTGCCCTTAGTTGACCTGGGAAAACCTGTTACAAAATCCATGGTGATCGCTTCCCACTTCCACATAGGTATCTCCATCTTCTGCATAAGGCCTGATGGTCTCTGACGTTCAGCCTTAACTTGTTGACATACCAAACACCGAGATACAAACTCTGTCACGTCCTTCTTCATGCCATACCACCAGAAGGATCTTTTCAAATCCTGATACATCTCGGTGTTGCCTGGATGAATGGAGAATCGCGACTGTGAGCTTCTGCAAGTACTCGCTCACGAACCTCCATGACATATGTTACACAGACTCGGTGCTAAAATCTAATAACACCATCTTCTGAAGTCTGGGATCAGCTCCTTGTTGCTCAATCACCTCGTCCAACACTGTGGATCGGATAGACAACTGTGCTACGAAAGCCTGACATAACTGTGGCTCTAGCTCAGTCATAGCACATGCCGCATCCTCTAACATCTTCCAATCTTGTTGAAGTAAAGACCTCTTTCTGCTGAGCACATCTTCCACGACATTCACCTTCCCTGGATGATACTGAAGCTCGAAGTCGTAGTCCTTAAGAAACTCGATACACATTCTCTGCCGCAGGTTCAACTCCTTCTGAGAGAATAGGTACCTCAAGCTCTTGTGGTCTGTGAACACCTCGAACCTGACACCATAGAGGTAGTGTCTCCAGATCTTCAGTGCATAGACCACAGCTGCTAACTCCAAATCATGGGTCGGAGAGTTACGCTCTTGCTCCTTTAGTTGACGAGAAGCATAGGCAACTATCTTACCATGCTGCATCAAAACACAACCAAGGCCTATCTGTGAAGCATCTGAATAGATCGCAAGACCCTCGGTACCACTAGGCAAAACCAACACAGGTGCAGATGTCAGCCTTGTCTTCAGCTTCTGGAAACTGCTCTGCTCTTTTGTGTTAATATGCCTTTCTTTACCTTTCAACTGTAGGCAATTCTACCTTGCTATTGGTGCTTTATCTCCTTAGACTCAACTTGATTCCACATTTTCCCAACTGTGTTTGCAATATTTCTTTCTGGGCCGCTTCTCTTGCTCAAATCTCTTACTTTACACTGCTACCCTCAGGTGCTCTGCCATTATAAACTCTCTTTAAATTCTCAGATTCCTCAGTGTCATTCCATTATCCACTTATCACTGCTAACTGTTGTTCTACCTCATCTATATTCACATTCTCAACTACCAGTTTCTTAAAGAAAATCAAATTTCTATATCTGAATTTCCTACCTCTTTACCTAACTGTACAAAAACCTCAAACTTTCCTTTTAATTAATCAAATTTCTGGTAACCTGTGAATATTATATCTTTCATGCTTCCGCTGCACCACTCTGATTACACCGAACATTTGTCAAGATATTCCATAAATTCTGCTCTTATTCTTATCATCAATTACTTTTCTCTTTTACTATTACTCTTACTCCAGCTAGACTCAATTCTGACTTTACTTATTTCACAAATTATCTTACTCAATCAATTATCACTTAAGAAAATATCTAAATTCTTCAACTGCTTTCTTTAATACCTCAATTCTGGTTGTGCCACATATTTAAATTCTAAATTCTGCCATACCACTACTGGCATATCTTACTCTTCATATACCTTCCTTGCTTTAAATCATATTCTCTAACTATTCTTGTTGCCCAGCTAGCAAGCCCAGAGGGGGGGGGGGTGAATGGAATTCTTAAACTTTGATTATCTAAACCTGTCAACAAAAATGTTCACACAAAAGCACCATGTTTGACTGTTAGTGTTAGTAGTAAAGAACACGCCAAACACAAACAAACAATCACACTACACAAGGATTTTATTCTGGTTCAGACCTCCTCTTCACAGGAGTCCTATGTCCAGGCCCTCAACATCAACTCAGGATTCCACTACCCAAGGGTACAGTCCCCCTCAAGGACACTTACACATCCAACCGCAGCTGATCTTCTCTTCACAACCTGAAGAGGAATACAACACCAAGAAACCCAGGTCTTCCTTCAACATGAAGGGAATAAAACCACCTGTTACCTACAGGTCTTCTCTTCAACCCGAATAGGAACAACACAAACAATGTGTGAAAGTTAGGCGAAGTGCCCCTAGACTTGGTTTACAACAAATCGAAATATGAGGCAGAGACTGAGAGTAAGAGATCTACAATGAAAGAAACTCTCAGAACTCAAAGGTGCTCTCGAAGGAATTGAACAGGAATGATGAGAGCAAGAGCTACACAAGAGTTGGAATGAAAATCGCTCTTCTATTAAGACTCTTTTTGCGTGAAAGATTGCTCTTTTCAAAAGTTGTTTTTCCAAGAGACTTCAGACTTGAATATATATCTTCTCTTGAGGAAGTAGCTGTTGATTTGTCCGTTGTCTCTGTACTCTGGTATACGTTAGACTGCATGGTATTGTAGAGCTTCCAATCAATGGTCCTTTACGTTCCATACATGCAAAGAGAAGATCTCTCTAGATATCATTTATCTTTCATTTTGTCCAACGTTGTAAATGGTTGTGCTGTCAGAGACCTGCACACAATAAATGCTGAATGATAGACAGCTACGCTGTCTCTTGTTGTCAGTCAACAATAGAACGAATATACATCAAATTAGAAATGTCATTCTGCTTTCTAAAAAGATGTTTCCAATATAAGCATAGAAATAGAAGATATCTGAGCATGCATTGTGCAGTGAAATGTTCAATCATAATAAATGCATGGATATCGGAGAAAAGTGAGGGAAGACTTTGACTTTCAAAAACATTTGAAATATGTTTAAATAAAAAGTCGTTGTAATGAAATCGTTATGAGTATGACTTATGAAATCGTTGAGTGAATGAGTCGTTGTTTATGTAAATCGTTGCACATGTATAAGAAAATCGATGTAAACAGAAATCATTATACAATCATAACCAAATCGTTGTAGAGACAAATTGTTATGAGAGTATAAGAAAATCGTTATGACAAGTCGTTATAACCAAATCGTTTTCTCACTTATCGAGTCGATGAGTGATCAAATCGTTGTTTTGCTTTATCGAATCATTACACAGACCATTGCTGTGACTTAACGAATCATTACAGCAAGCAAATCGTTGTGTAACTTATCGAGTCGTTATAATGACCAAGTCGTTGTAAAACTTAACGAATCGTTATGAAAGACAAATCGTTGTGAGACCAAGTCGTTGTTCTCACTTACCAAATCGATGTGAAACCGAATCATTGTGAGAGCAAATCGTTGTTCTCATTTATCAAATCATTGTGAGAGCAAATCGTTGCTCTCACTTTTCAAATCGTTATGAGAAACTAAATCGTTGTGAGAGCAAATCGTTGTTCTCACTTTTCAAATCGTTATGAGAAACCGAATCGTTGTGAGAGTAAGTCGTTGTTCTCACTTATCAAATCGTTGTGAGAGCAAATCGTTGTTCTTACTTATCAAATCATTGTGAGAGCAAATCGTTGTTCCCACTTATCAAATCGTTATGAAATCAATATGATTCTAATGAAATCGTTGTAGCATATAGAGAGTCGATGTGTACTTAGAGAAATTTCCTACTCTATATTTTAAATTCTATAAAGTAAGAAATACTTACATATTTTCTTGATTTCGCCTGATTTACTTCTTGTGCCTAAGCTTCATGAAAATTTGTTAGAAGACACTTTATTGAAGTTTTGTTAATCACCAAAATAGATATATAATTCATACAATTATATGGGGATGAACTGATCATCAATCTCCCCCTTTTTGGTGATAACAAAACATAACACAAAAGCATAGATGATCTGAAATAATTTTCTGTAATGAAATTAGAAATGTATTTCAGAAACACAGATTTTTCTCCCCCTTTTTGTCATTAAGCAAAAAGATACCATAATGAGACAAATAAGAGAGAAAAGATAAATGATAGGCAAAGATGGTGATTGAACTACTCTTGAGGGGGTACAGGAAGGTAGAAGGCAGGAGACAGAAGAGAGGCATGATGAGAAATGATTTCCCAAGCCTTAAGTTCCTGCTCTCCAAAGAATTGCCTAAAGACCCCACAGGCTACAGAATAGGAAGGCCCCATGACAAGAACCATCCTCTGGAGATGAAGGTTCCGCTGCTCTTCTAAGAACTGAGCATAGCGATCTCTATCAAAGGAAACTTTGTAAAGACTAGTTTTCCCAAAGCTGGCACAGAAGAGGAACTGATCAATGGAGACTGGATAAAAAATCTACTTCTGCTTCAGTTCTAGTCTCATGGCTACATAAACCTTGTACCTCTCAACCCATACTGCAAATGGATCTCGAACAAGGTGAATGGAGTTCATGTCAAGAAATTCAGCAGCTGAAACAGAAGGCTTGTGTTCTCTGGCTTGAGAGGCATTTAGATCATGAAGTTGATGAGCTGACAGAGGGTAAAATCTGGCACATTCTGCTGGAGATAACCTCTCACATTCAGACAAGAGAGGTGCAAGAACTTCTGAACTGATATGGCCCTGAATGTACTCTCTGAACAAAAATCTATTGAAAGCAACTAGATTGCCTCTCTGCACATGAATTCTCCCCATGACTCTGACAAAACGCTGATAGATGATGGAGCCAACATCGGAGTCCATGATCAGAGAATGAAGAGGTGGGAGAAAGACCACCTTGGGTAACTTTAATGTGGCAAAATCCACCCTGATGGCGTCGGTATGAGCATCATGGAAACCAAGAGAACTGATAGCTTGCCGGAATTGGACAAGTTGAACTTCAGGTAAATTGTTGAGATAGCGATAGTTGTTGAACATCTGAAAATGTCTGATCATTTTTATCTCTTTCTGAACAAATGGAGCTCAGGTGTCCTTATGAAGAATCTGGAACCACTCAGACAGTGACAAGGGGTGATCCCGGGGAGGGAACCTGGCTGACTTGGCGAGAAGAAATTTATTGTACAAGGTCTTGTTACCCCGAGCCCACTGCTCCTCAGATTTGGCTTCAGTCGAGGAGAAGATTTTTGACTGTTCAGCCTTGGATAGAGAAGTGAGAGGAAGAATGATAGTGAGATTATCCGAAAGGTTGAGATGTGGAAGACCAATAATGGTGGTAAAAGTGACTTTTTGAAGAAATTCTCTATACAACGGTTTGTTTTTATGATCTACTGTAAGAGAAAACCAAAGGGGTGGATAACAAGGTTCAGAAGAAATAGAATGAGTGGAAGTTAGTCTTCTTTTCTTGGGGACAGGGCTAGAAGAGCCTGTCCTATGAACATGAGTACTAACTTTGAAGACTGAACGAAGGATAGCTTCTTCAAATTCATCTTTGATGGCCGTGAGGAAGGGGGCATCAATTTGAGCACTCTCCGGAATAATAGAGATAAAGGAGGGGGGAGTAGGAGGATGAAGGAAGGAGTGAGTGGTAGTGGGAGGAACATCAGTTGGTCCACAGGAGGAAGGACCAGAAGAGGAAGCCCTAGCTAATGAGGAGGCTGGAGGAACCTCAAAAGAAGGAGGAGGTGGAGGAATGTGAGTGGAAGAAACAGGAGATGAGGAGGACTGGGAAGGAAAGGGTGTAGGAGAGGAAATGGTTCTGGGAATGGGTTGTTTGAAGGTGGGAGGCACTGGTGGGGCTGTGGAGGATGATGGTGGAGAAGGAGGGGCTGGAGTTGGAAGAGGAGAAGGAGCAGGGGGCTCTGGAGCTACAGCTTGCTCTTCTGCTCTTACAGGCTCAGCCACTGAATCCATTGGCCCTGATGGCCAAAACTCCACAGCCTCAGCTGACCCTGCTACTGCCACTTCTTCCACAGATCTTGGCTCTGACGGCCCTACTGGTTCTTCAGACATTGGCCATGATGGCCGACCTTCATCAACAACTGATGGCCCTGCAGGCCAAGAGTGCTCTGCCTCCTTTGGCCCTGATGGCCTTGAGCCGCTAACAGGTGCTGCAGGAGGAGGTTGCACTTTCAAAGCATTGGAAATGACTGCTAGAGACTCCTTAAGGCTGAGGAGCTCACTCCTTAGCCAACGAAAGGCATTCGTAATCATGCCCACATCCTTAGCTATAGATCTTTGGCTCATGAAGATTGTTGATATATCAGATTGCACAGAGCATAAAATCTTTCCTTGTTCATCCAGTCTAGCAACTAAGGGCTTCAGATTGATCTTCAATTTCTTCTTCCTTAGCCTTTGATGTGGCTTCCTGGTGAGTAAAGGGATCTCAGGAGCCACTCCTTTTCCTTTGACACTTGCCCTAGCAGCGGGCTCTACATTATCAACATTTCTATTTTCTTCCTCTAAATCAGAGGGGCTTGTCAAGACACCTTCTTGGAATTGATCCATTGGGGGGTTTTCAGTGCTCTCCCCCTAAACCTGATCTTCCTTATCAACAGATTGCTCCCCCTGAGCAGGAGCATCCTTTATGAGCACATTTTCACTGTGGCCTGCTGCCACAATCTCAGAAACAATCTCTTGCTCCCCTTGAATGGGAGCTTCTTCCATAACACTGTCCTCAATGTGGCCTGGAGCCATAGCCTCTCTATCAACTTCTTCAATCACCTGCTCCTTTTCTTGATGAGTGCTGGGAATGGAATCCAGCACACTTCTAAGGACTGAAGCTACCATAGAAGTAGGGGTGACAACTTCTTCGAGTTGCCCAACGGGCTCAATGAATACTTGAGGAATGTCCTCAATCCTGTGCTCGCTGGCCACTGGCTCTTCATGACTGACTGCTGCTACATTTTCTTGGATATCTGCTACTTGTTCCTCTTGAGCCACTGAAATTTCGGCCTTGATTTCTTCCTGCTGCACTTGGACCACTAGCCCTTCTGGCCTGGCAATCTCTTGCTAAACTTGAACTTCTGGTGCTGCTGCTGCTGCCCATTCTTGGACCTCTAGGACTTCACCAATAATGGCCTCGCCCTCTGCTGCTGAGGTCTTGGTCCACACACCACCAACAAGAGAGAATCCACTTTTCTTAAGATTCCTGGACCGGATAGCTTGGCCCATCTTCTCTGAGACTGCCCCATTCAAATTTACTCCAAAGTGCTGGAATATCTTGGTTAGCAAATGGGCATAAGGAAGAGATACATTTAACTTACTCTTATTGTCCCAAACCTGAGCATTTGCAAATTTCATCTTTTCTATGATGACCTCTGCCATATTAATATTCTGGTTCTCGATAGCCCAGAACATCATGTCGGAATCTGCCTTGGTGCATGTGGAGAAGGTCGCACTCCTGGGCACCAAAATCTGACAAACTATGAAATGTAATATGCGGTTGAATGCATTCAACTGATTAATATCTATCTTCCCATCTTTAAGCTTGAACTCGGGACAAACAATCCCCAAACCTTTCGCCTGAATGTCAACAGTGTGAACTCCACCGTGATCGGAGGTGGACACACCATACAAGGTGTAAGGCCCTCGAATTATGTTGCATTATTTTAATTTCATGTAAATAATTCATGTTGTGTATGCATAGATGTAAATATCTACGTAAGTACTAGTTAGTATACTATTGCATGCATGTGTATAAATAAGATGTGAATAATGTATGAATGGTATGATGGTAGCATGTACGTGATAGTATACATAATGCATGTACATATGTATAGGTTATGCATGGTTTCCTGCGTGTTTTGAGTTCTGGTCGAAGGCCAGCTTGGCGTCAATATCAATGGACGTTTGTGTTGTGTAGGCGTCAACCATATGGAGGCCAACACTAAATCCAGCATCCAGCGATGTGGACGTCAATATCATTGGCTTGCATGCGTTGCAGAGCCGGAAATCCAGGGAACAAGCTACCCCAACCATTGGGGAGCTGTCCCCAACGGTCTGAAAGGCTTTCTTGTCAAGCCTGCGTGAAAGGAGAGCCCCCTCTCCTATTTACCAAGCCTTTTGCAACCTCAACAGCCCTCTCTTGGCTCTCTTTGCAAGAGGAGATAAAGGAGAAGAAAAACCCTAGAGAAAACTGTGAGAAAAACCCACCCTTTGCAAGCTTAAATCCGACCTTCTGAAGCTGTTCCTGGCCATCTACCACGACAAGGAGCTAGCTGAAGTGAAGGAGGAGACTTCCCCGACCTCATCTTGGAGTCATCTTCGTCCTAGAACCCGGCGTGAAGACTTCTCGAGAGCTTCTTGGGACTGCCCAAGGAGAGCTTCACCAAGCTTTAAGATCTGTCTGGAGTATTTTCTAGAGGCAAGTAACCTACCCCTATCGTCCATGTAGATGTCTAGTAGGGTTTTATGATTTTTACACATTTTTCCTCGTGTCCTGGATCCCCCATTCACCCCGTTATTTGGAGTTCGGTCTGTGTTTCTGCACAGACAGGAACTTGGCATCAATGCCTTGACGCCAAGGTCCCCCGTGTGCATCTAGCGATCTTGCCGTCCACTCCTGGAACGGCCAGAGACCGCCGTTAAGTTCGTCTGGGCAGAACAGTGAACTATTCTCTCCTTATATATGATTACTTTTGATGTGTTTTGCGATGAGGATATATTGTAAACCTATTATGCTACGTAATGTGAATGTTGGAATGTGTGGGAGAATGGTTGTGCATTATTTTGTGGATGGTTGAGTTATGGTTTTTTTAAAATGCATGTGGATGAATGGCCATGTATGTTCATCCATGATCCTAATAATCTGTGGGAAATTATGATGCCCTAATCTTGTTGAAGCATGTCTATATACGTCAGTCTCTGCTCTGAATTTTCTGGAATTTTCCCATGTCAATGTGATTTACTGAAAATTTATACTTGGGAAATAGAAAACATGTGTAGGATTGCTAAATTTCCAGTAAATCGTGTGCTGTGTAATAAATCCGAGAAAAATTTCCTGTGGTATTGTGTATATTGGGTTCAGGGTTATGCTCTGTTAAACTGAACTTTTATGTTATACACCATGATAAATTGAATTTTGAATAATACGAGAATTTATGTTAAATTTTCTGCAATTGCATTTTGGATCAGAAAAATGTGAAAATTTTCATGTGGGGTCCTAAACCCGAAATCATCATGTGGTTAAATTCTCAGGTCATTTGGACAACTCTACCATGCAATATGAATTTTCCATGCAAAATGGGTAATTAATGCATGCCATTGTGAAATGATTTAATTTCTGTGTAACCCAACCTGATTGTGAAGCTTCTTGAACGTTAATTTCTGACATCTGTAGTGGCATGATTAGGAAAATAGAGTCATGTTGTGAATGAGAGAATGAATGAGATATGAGCGTCATGTGTGTAAAAACCGATGTGTAATGTGTAAAACTGTGCCAAGTGTGATACTGCTTCCATAGAGGGCTGTGGAACCGTACCATGGAAAAGTCCCCATGGGAAGGTTCAATGTGTTGTGATCCTAAGGGCATTAGGATGAAATCCTGGAGGTGGACAAGTACCACTGGTTAGGGTGGAGACTTGTTCTCCCGGTCTGCGCAGTCCAAGAGTCGTCACTGTATTGCCTAGGTGGCATCTATGTGTATGTGATGTGATGTGTCCTTCTTATGGTGGTTTGGACTATGTGTCACGGCACTAAAGTGTAAAATGTGAAATGTGATTGTGATCATGTGCAAATTGTGTAGTGTGAACATGTGTAAATGTGCAATGTGTAAAAAGTGAAGTATGTGAATTAGAAATTGTGTAAAAAGGTGAAACCAAAATGTGAGGATGTGAAACTGAAATCCATGTTATGATGATCTGAAATCATGTTAGAACAGCAACATAAATGTGGTTATGATCATGCCCTATATGTGTACAATGCGTAGAATCCATGCTAGGGACAATCCTTACTTATGTGTAAACCATTCCACGTATGTTTACTCTCACGTTGTGGTTTGAATGAGAACATAGCTTTCATGTGTTAGATTGTAAAGTTTTAAACCATGTCAAAACAGCAAGCTTAAAGCATTTAAAATGGTTATGTGCATGTGTAAGAATGAGTAGTAACCATGTTAGCAGTGTTTTCTTTCATGTATGTAAGCTACTCATGCTAGATTGCCTTCATGTTTTAGCTTAATTGAAAGTAGAACTTTCATGTGTTGGAATGATTAGAGAACATGTGATAGGAGATTTTAATTTAGGAAATCTGAAAGCATGAATCATGTGTTCATTAATAGAATTACCATGATAGGTTGTTAATTTCAATGTCACGCATGCTACATGTTGTGTCTTGTAAATGGTATGTAAAAACCTGCTATGATATGTGCATGTATGATAGATGTAGTGTTATTTGCTGAGTCTTTTAGACTCATTACTTGCTTCGGCATACAGGCGTAGTTGGTGACGACACACTTGCGGAGGAGGCAGTGGAGACCGACTCCGAGCGTGGAGATTAGATCGTTGGTGTACTTTGCGATATTTTGATTTCATAGTATGTAATTGCAACATTGTACTAGCATTATCATGGAAAAAAAAATGTTTAAGTGTGGACAATTATGTATTTGATTTTCAGCAATTTAATTATGTGGACTTTTAGTTCTTTAAATGTTATTGCAATCATGTATGTTAAATGTGGATGATGAATGAAATGAAGACAGTGGTTCTTTTACTTCTGCTACTCTGTTCTTATATTCACGTGTATCTCAGCTGAATGTTATTGTTGGGTAAATGTCCCACTGTGGCAACGTTCACTATACCGACGTGGGTTGGTATAACCGTACCGGTATAATGAGGGTCGCTACACAAGGACTCCAATAGCTCATACATGATCCGAATCTGGGTTCCTTTGACCATGGAAGTCAAAGACCCGTCTTCCTCAGACATAAAAAGCTTTAACCAGGTCTGGAAAACTTGCCTCTTAGAGTGTTGCAATCTTGGTCCACTTCAATCTTTGCATAGCTGCCACGATGTTGTGCATCCCATTCTTCTCCAGGTCAGCAACATCCACTGCCTTTTGTCGTACATCTTCGTCTTCACAGTTGTATACCTTTCCTGCTGCTCTGTGGTGAGGAAAGCAGCCCCATAGCCCCCGACGGAGCCGGAAACTCCAGAAACGACCATAGTTTTGAATGGGAAAAGGTTCTGGAAGGTCGAAAGGAGGATTGGAGCAAAAGCCCTCAGAAGATTTTTCGCGGGAAGGGATGGAAGCTTTGAAATCGCACGAAGTCGATGCCAGAGTCAATAGGGTTTATCGTCTCAGGCAAGTTGAAAGAGATACGAGCGGGAGGTGAATCGTTGTGACACAGATTTCAGGTTTTATTAGATAAAGATAAACTGACTTTTGAGAGGATGGCACCATAAATGCGGAAAACGACAAAACAGAGATAGGTTCGAGATGAATAAATATTTTTTTAAAAAATGAACCGTCACCAAAATTTATGATGCAAGCAATCTTTAAAGATTTCGCTTAATTTCAAGGGAGAGAACAGATAGTTGATGTTCTGAAAGAATCATTATTTTAGTTATTTACAGATAAATCTATCACAAATTACACATGTCTAATTCTCTTCTAAAAGATGTAAATCTCTCTTCAGGTAAGGCTTTTGTGAAGATATCTGCTAACTGATTTTGAGTATCAACAAAAGATATATTTATGTTACCATTGGCTACTTGATCACGAATAAAATGATATGTAACCTCTATATGCTTTGTCATTGAGTGCTGAACTGGATTCTTGGTGAGATTAATTGCACTGGTGTTGTCGCACAGTAAGGGGATTGTCTTGATGTGTAGCCCATAATCCTCAAGTTGCTGCTTAATCCATATGAGTTGTGTACAACAGCTTCCAGCAACCACATACTCAGCTTCAGCTGTTGACAGTGCTACTGAATTTTGCTTCTTTGAGGACCATGAAATCAAACATCCTGCAAGAAATTGACAACATCCACTGGTGCTTTTCCTATCTTTCTTGCATTCAGCGTAATCAGCATTAGAGTATCTTACTAAAGTTATTTTACATAATTTTGGATACCACAATCCTATATCATGAGTTCTTGCTAAGTATCTAAAGATATGTTTGACACTAATTAAATGAGACTCTCTAGGGTCCGCCTGATACCTAGCACACATGCATACACTAAACAATATATCAGGTCTACTAGCTGTCAAGTAAAGTAATGAACCTATCATACCTCTATAGAGTTTTTGGTCTACTTTCTTACCATCCTTGTCACTGTCTAGCCTTGTAGATGTGCTTATTGGTGTTGATAGTGGCTTGACGTTTTGAAAACCAAATTGCTTTAGTAGTTCTTTGGTGTACTTGGCTTGACAAATGTGGGAGCCTTCTTTTTCTTGCTTGATTTGCAATCCAAGGAAATAATTAAGTTCCCCCATCATGCTCATTTCAAATTCTCCCTGCATAAGCTTTTCAAAGTACTTGCAAAGAGATTCACCAGTAGAACTAATATTATATCATCAACATAGATTTGAACAAGTAACACATTTTTAACTTTAGACTTAATAAATAATGTGCTATCTACTTTTCCTCTAATAAATCCATGGTTTAACAAAAATGCACTTAATCGTTCATACCATGCTCTAGGTGCTTGTTTTAAACAATATAAAGCCTTGCGCAATTTAAATACATGATTTGGAAAATCGATATCATCAAAACCGGGAGGTTGTTCTACATAAACTTCCTCCTTTATGTAACCATTTAGAAAAGCTGATTTTACATCCATTTGAAATAATTTTAAATCCAATGCTGATACATAAGCAAGTAAAATCCTAATTGCCTCAAGTCTGGCTACTAGTGCATAGGTTTCATCGAAATCTATGCCTTCCTCTTGAGAATAGTCTTAAGCTACCAATCTGGCCTTGTTTCTAGTGATCACACCAGCTTCATCCATTTTGTTCTTGAACACCCATTTGGTGCCAATCACATGATGATCTGATGGTCTCGGAACAAGGGACCATACTTGGTTTCTCTTGAACTGATTAAGTTCATCTTGCATGGCTAATATCCAAGATTCATCAGATAGTGCTTCATTGACTGTCTTAGGCTCTATTTGAGATACAAAGGCTAAATAATCACATGGGATTACGTTACCTCTAGTTCTTACCCCAACCGATGGGTCTCCAATAATGTTATCCAACGGATGATCTTTCTTGTATCTCCATTCCTTTGGAAGATTATCATGTGATATATCTTTTAGTTGTAGATCTTCCAAGGGTGGATCTTCCTTGTCCTCAATGGATGTATTCTTTAATTTCTTGGACAATTCATCTGCATCATCAACATCGCTGCCTACTTCCTTTCTCAAGGAAGGGTTAGTTTCATCAAAAGAACATGCACTGTTTGTCCAATTAATAAACTATGCTTATTAAATACTCTATATCCTTTGGGTTTAGAAGCATACCCCATAAATATACCTTCATCAGATTTTGAGTCCAGCTTACCAATATCTCTTTTTCCATTGTTGTGAATAAAGCATGGACATCCAAATGTTCTGAAGTGACTGATCTTTGGCTTCTTCTGCTTGTAAAGCTCGTATGCAGTCTTCTTCAGGATTGGCCTGATCATCACTCTGTTGATTATATAGCATGTTGTGTTGATGGCTTCGGCCCAAAAATACGTTGGTAAATTATATTCTGACAACATAGTCCTTGCCATATATAATAAGGTTCTGTTCTTTCTCTCAGCAACTCCATTTTGCTGCGGTGTCTTTGGTGCTGAGAAATTATGTTCTATTCCTTAATCATCACAGAACTTTGCAAATCTTTCATTCTGAAATTCTCCTCCATGATCTGATCGAATGCTGATAATGGTATACTTCTTGTCTTTCTGAACTCTCTTACTAAAGCTGACAAAACTGTCAAATGTGTCATCCTTGTGCTCCAAAAATGATACCCATGTAAATCTGGAGTATTCATCCACTATGATGAATCCAAAGTTCTTTCCACCGAGACTTGTGTTCCTCATCGGCCCAAATAGATCCATATGCAGTAGTTCCAAAGGTTTTGAGGTTGATACCACAGTCTTTGACTTAAAGGATGATTTAGTGTGCTTTCCTTTTGCACACGGCTCATAGACGCCTTCCATCCTAGTGCTTACTCTGGGCAGACCTTCCACCAAGTTTCTCTTGATTAGCTTTCTTATTCCATCCAAGCTACAATGCCCCAATCTTCTGTGCCAAAGTTCCACTGAATGATTCTTGCTTGCGGCAAGGCACACATCCTGATCTTTTAATTCTTCCAAATGGAGTACATAGAGATTCTTCTCTCTGCAGGCTTCAAACACAGTTTTATCATCTTTTATAATGTTGCATCTTGATTCTTGAAAATTGATTTGATGGCCTTTGTTGCACAGCTGGCCGATACTGATTAGATTATGCTTGAGTCCTTTTACGCATAGAACATCCTCTATGAGAGTCCTACCTTGACTGCCAATTGTTCCACATCCAATGACTATCCCTGTCCATTATCTCCATATGTTATTGTGCCTTCTTCAGCTTTAAGATGGGAGAACAGCTTTCTGTTCCCTGTCATATGCCTTGAGCACCCGCTATCCAGGTACCATTTAGATGCTTGAAGGCTTCCCTGTAGTGAAAAACACTAAACTTTAGGTACCCAAGTTCTTTTGGGTCCTGATTGGTTAGTATCATCATTTTTTCTTTTTAATTATCCATCTTTTATGTTTAGTTGGACATGTTATTTTAATATGACCTAATTTGTTGTAGTGGCTATAGCAAGATATTTTACTTATTTTTTTAGTTGGAATATATTTAAAGTTTGACTTATATGTAATGTCTTGTTCGGCTACAAATTTAGGTGTTGGATATATTTTAGGATGTACTACTATTTCTTCATTATCAGGAGTGGTGTATCCTAATACATATTTCTTCTTCCCTGACCTTCTAGCTCCTTTTAGTATTAACGTTGTTTTACCATTTGTAAATTTCTCTAATGTACTAGACAATGGTTCATTTTCTTTTGTTAATGTATTAATTTCTTGGTTTAATTTAGTTATGATTTCCTGATCTTCCATTTTTGTTATTTGTTCATTTTTGACTTTTCAAGTCTTCACACAATAAATTGTTTCTTCTTTTTAGCTTAGAAATTTGTTTTTCCAGTTGTTCATTTTAAGATTTTAGATCTGAATTAGTGTTTTCCAAGCAAGCATGATTTTTCTTACTGACTTTTAACAATTTACACACATCTTTGTATTTACTATATAATTTGTTAAAAGCATCTTCTAAACTATCGGATTCAGATTCATTGCATAAAGAAAAGGATGAGTCAGATGTTACCTTATCATCGATGTTAGCCATGAAGGCTAGGTTGGATTTTTCATCTTCATCTCCACTTGAGCTCGACTCACTGTTAGAGTCACTACTGCCATGGCTTTCTTCTTGTATCTTCTGTGCCTTCTGAAGCTATCTTTCTTTTTGACTTCAGTTTTGTTTAGCTTTGGACATTCGGCTTTGATATGTCTGGACTTCTTGCATTCATAACAAATGTGTTCAGCTTTCTTTGAGTCTTTTCCTTCTGGCTTCTTAAAATCTTTGTTTTTCTTGAAGTATCTCCTTCCGGACTGGTACTTCTTTTTAACAAGTATCCTTTGTAGTCTTCTGGAGAGGAGAGCTTCCTCATCTTCACTACTTCTTATGCTTTCATTATCATCTGAAGATTCTTCTGATGCAACTTCTTCTGCCTTGAGAGCATTGGAATGTTTCTTTCTACTTGACGACTCTCCCAACCTTTCCATGTTGATCTCGTGGGCCATTAGGGACCCAATGAGTTTCTCCAGTGACATTCTCTTTAGATCATTAGCCTCTTCTATTGCTCTCAGTTTAGGAGTCCATGAGGCTGGTAAGGATCTTAAGATCTTTCTGACCATATCTCCTATTTCATATGTCTTTCCAAGACCAGCCAATCCATTTGTAATATCGGTGAATCTACTGTACATTTGTGTAATTTTTTCTCCTGGCTGCATCTGGAATCCCTCGTACTGTGTCACCAGAATATCTATTCTAGTTTCTTTCACTTTGTCAGTACCTTCATATATGATCCTCAACTTCTCCCACATCTCCATTGTGGATTTGCAGGCAGATATACAGTTGAACTCTTTCTTGCTAAGAGTGCAACACAATATGCTTTTGGCCTTGCAGTTGAGAGAGATCTTTTTCTTGTCATCTTCTGTCCATTTGTCTTTCTCGTTTGTGACCAAAAGATCTCCTTCTTCTATAATGAACCAGATCTGATAATCAAGTCCTTGTAAGAAGAACTCCATTCTTGTTTTCCAGTAAGTATAGTCTTCACCATCGAACAATGGTGGCCTGTTGACCGACTGACCTTCAAAGTGACTTTGGGCTGCCATTTGATCTTTTCTCTTCAGATCGTTGGATCTTCTTTGTCGAAGAGACTCGCTCTGATACCACTTGTTGCCCAACTAGCAAGCCCAGAGGGGGGGGGGTGAATGCGATTCTTAAACTTCGATTATCTAAACCTGTCAACAAAAACGTTCATACAAAAACACTACATTTGACTGTTAGTGTTAGTGATGATCAGTTTATCCCCATGTAATTCAAATAAATTTCATATCTATTTTGGTGATTAACAAAACTATATAAAGTTTAATCTAACATATTTTCTGCAAGTTTTGAGCACAGGAAATGAATCAAGAAAAGTCAAGCAAATTCTGTAAGTATCTCACCCTGATGTATTTAGAGTTCAGTCACATAAAATTTTTCTAAGTACACATCGATTTCCATTATAGGTCATAACAATTTCTATAGAGCTATAACGATTTCATATTCATAAGGACTCGCTATGTGCTTTTATCGAGTTGGGCAGTATAACGATTTCTTCGATTTGCCCTCACAACGATTTGTAAAGTGATCGCAATGATTTGCCCTTACAACGATTTGTTAAGTGATCGCACCGATTTGTTTCTTGCAACGATTCGTTAAGTAATCATAACGATTAGCCTTCCGCAACGATTCCTTAAGTAAGAACAATGATTTGCTCTCACATAGATTTCTTAAAGAAGCACAACGATTTGTACATTGATTTATTTATAACTTCATAACGATTTGTACATCGATTTCTTTATATCTTCATAACGATTCGTACATCGATTTGTTTATAACGTCATAACGATTTGTACATCGATTTGTTTATAACATCACAATGATTTGTATATCGATTTGTTCTTAACATCACAACGATTTGTACATCGATTTGTTTATAATGTCATAACGATTTGTACATCGATTTGTTTATAACATCATAACGATTTGTACATCGATTTGTTCATAACATCACAACGATTTGTACATCGATTTGTTTATAACTTCATAATGATTTGTACATCGATTTGTTTATAACGTCATAACGATTTATACATCAATTTGTTTATAACTTCATAACGATTTGATTATTAATACATATAAAGATTTGTGTATGCATCTCTTTACTTATGAATGCACAACGATTCACTCATTTGCACAACGATTTCATAAGTCATGTATATAACAATTTCATGGAAGACAACGATTCAATTTTTGAGCTCATTTTTGATACGTTGAAAAGTCAAAGTCTTCAAGCATATTTATGTCAGCTGTGCATTTATGAAGACTGAACGTATCACTGCATGAATGCAGACAATATCCTCCAATATCATATCGTACTCTGTAAACATCTTTTAGAACAACAAAATGGCATTACTATTTTGATGAACATTCGTTCTAACGTTGACTGACAACAAGAGACAGCTTAGCTGTCTATTGTTCAAGCTTTAAATATGTGCAGGTCTCTAACAGCATCCGTCATACAACGTTGGACAAAATAGAAGCCAAAGAAGATTATAGACGATCCTCTCTCTCTTTGTGTGCATGAAAAGATAAAGGACTGTTGACTGGAAGCTTCCAAGTGTCAAGCAGTCTAACGTACACTTATGCATAGAGACAACGGGCACTTCAACATTTGAATTTCAAAAGATGATATATATATAGAAGAATGAACTTCCTAAATAATAAGGAAGAGCGATTAGAGAACAAGAAGTTACAACGCCTTTTATCTTCTGCAAGCTTTTCTTAGAGCCAAGCAAAAATTCACATTAGTCTTAGCTCTTGCTCTCTGTGCTAAGTTCAGATCTGTGAGAGAGCCTTTTGTTCTGAGAAGAGTCCTTGATTGTAGATCTTTTTCTTCTCAGTCCTTGCTTCAGATCAAGCGGTGTTCTATAAGCTTGATCTAGGGGCATCATCTCTTTGAACACATTCTCTTGTGTTTATTCCCTTCGGTTGTGAAGGAAGACCTGATGTGGTATCCAGGGTGTTGTTCCCTTCGGTTGTAAAGGAGGACCTGGTGGGGTATCCAGGGTGGTGTATTTCCCTTCAGATTGAAGGAAGACCAGCTGCAGTTGGGTGTGTAAGGGTCCATAAGGGGGACAGTACCCTTGGGTTAGTGAAATCCTGAGATATTGCTTAGGGACTGGATGTAGGACTCCTAAGGAAAGGAGATATGAACCAGGATAATTTTCTATGTTGTGCGATTGCTTTTGCGTGTTTATCTTTGTCTTCACTAACACTAACAATCTGCGAAGTGTTATTTTTGTGACTATTGTGTGAACAGGATTTGAGTATCAAATAATTTTAATATCCTATTCACCCCCCCTCTGGGCTAGCTAGCTGGGCAACAAGTGGTATCAGAGCTAGTCTTTTCGACAAAGAAGAAGATCCAACGATCTGAAGAGTAAAGATCAATGGCAGCCCAAGGTCACTGTGAAGGTCAGTCTGTCAACAGGCCACCGCTGTTCGATGGAGAAGATTACACCTACTGGACGACTAGGATGGAATACTTCTTGCAAGGATTTGATTTTCAGATCTGGTCAATTGTAGAAGAAGGAGATCTTCTCGTCACCAACGAAAAGGACAAATGGACTAATGATGATAGAAAGAAAATATCTCTCAACTGCAAAGCCAAAAGCATTTTATGTTGTGCCCTCAGTAAAAAGGAATTCAACCGTGTATCTTCCTGCAAATCCGCCATGGAAATGTGGGAAAAGCTCAGGATCACTTATGAAGGCACTGACAAAGTCAAGGAAACCAGGATAGACATTCTGGTGACTCAATATGAAAGGTTCCAGATGCAGCCAGGAGAATCTATAACCCAAATGTTCAGCAGATTCACAGATATTACAAACGGATTGGCCGGACTAGGAAAAAGCTATGAGATGGGAGATATGGTAAGGAAAATTCTTAGATCCCTACCATCTTCTTGGACTCCCAAGGTAACAGCTATAGAAGAAGCCAATGACTTGAAAATGATGTCATTGGAAAAGCTCATTGGGTCCCTCATGGCCCATGAGATAAACATGGAAAGATTAGCAGAATCATCTAGTAAGAAGAAGCACTCAAATGCCCTCAAAGTAGCAGAAGGCAGCTCTGAGGAACAATCAGAAGATGAAGCCAGTAGAGAAGACAGTGAAGACGAAGAAGCTATGCTATCTAGGAGGCTTCAATGGATTTTAGCCAAAAAGAAAAGATATCAGTCCGATAGAAGACACTTCAAGAAAAATAAGGACTTTACGAAAATAGAAGGAAAGGACTCAAAGAAAGGTAAGCCCATCTACTACGAGTGTAAGAAGCCCGGACATATCAAAGCAGAATGTCCAAAGCTCAAAAAATCTAAATTCAAAAAGAAAGACAGCTCTAAGAAATTCAGGAGATATAAGAAGAAAGCAATGACAGCAGCTTGGAGCAACAACAACGACTCGGACAGCGAGTCAAACTCAAGCAGTGTGAAAGAAGAAGAAGTCAACCTAGCCTTCATGCCTCGATCTCATCCAACAGGTAGGATTCTGTATTTTCTTTCTGTAGGTTTCGAATTGTTAAGTCTTATTAGGGTATAAATCTATCTTTAATTTGAAGTCCATTAGGATTGGGAATAGTCCAAACTTCTTTAAATACTTGTAAATCCCAATTTGGAAGAATAGACTGATTGTTTGCATTTGAGAAAAACTTTCTTGGGAGCGGCTCTCTCTTCTTCCTCCGCGACGGAGAGGTGCCCGAGAAGGTTTGGCATGAAGCCCAGTTGAGAAGGCTTCGCCCCACCTTCTACCTCCTCTCCGGTGAACTCCGCTACATCTCCTCCTCTTTTCCTCCGTTTCCAGCATCATGTGTTCCTGAAGTTCTTCAAGCTGCTATCGGTATTTTGTTTTCCAGTTCTACGGATTTACTCTCTGGTTCACAATTTTTGTGGCCTCCGTCACTTTAATCCACCAGTACCACGGTGCTCTCCAACTTATGAGTCCTTGAATCTTCGATTGGTGGCTTTTACATTTATTCCCCAGTCTTTCCCTTTGCTATGCCTTTTCTCCACTCGCCGGCCACCCTCTTGACAAATCTATGTCCAACATGTAACAAGTCTTCCTTCTTCAACAGTATCTGTAAGCTGCCTGTAGCAATCAGCTCTCTCTCTCTCTTTAACGAAGAATTATTCTTCAATGCCAATTCCCACTGTTTGTGTCAATGGTGCTCCGTTTTATTCTAATGCAATTGTACGGTTTGAGAAGCCTTCCGCTAACTCAAAGGTCTCTGGGTATGTCTACGATCGTATCTCTCCCTAAGTTACTTTTTTTTTTCTTTTTTGAGAAACCTATACAGTACTTAGAATTGTTTTAATTTGTTCTTTTGAGATTTGAACTTGTCACCTCAAATTATATATATAGAAGACAACCACTAACCACTCTTGATATATCTCTCTCAGTGCTACTTACTATGTTGCGGCCTCACCTCTATTGGGTCTTGGCAGACACGCTGATATAGGCAAGCTGACGCCAACACCAGAACATATTCCTTGCCACCCATCAGTTTTGCTAGTGGAAGGACACAGCGCAACAAAAGGCGAAACATGCATGAGTCACCTACGGAGATTAATGATTATGATGATGTTTGATCTATGAATACGATCAGGTATAGAGCCGCCTATGTAGTTTACGAGGCGCAGAGATCATGCCTAAAGCCTGCCTCAAGCCTAGATCTTAGACTATCCCTAAGTGTTTGACGTGGCATATGTTAAAAGAAAAAAATCCATATAATTCAGATGCATAAATAATACTATATATTTATGCACAAAGCTAAAATACGTGCATAAAACCCCTATACCTTGAGTCCGAAACTTTATCGTATGAAGAGAGGTTTTTATAAAAATAAAAATACATTTTGATTTGAGTAAAATATAATAAATCTTGCAAGACCATCCTATGATGCTCAAGCATATGTCAGAAAAAAAAAGACTGTTTACCCATTTAGAAGCTAAAGAAGGCACAGTCACTATGGAGATAATGGAAAAGGGACTGTGATAGGCAGTGGATCAGTGAGCAGCAAGGGCAAGATAGTAATTGAAGAGGTTCTATGTGTAAAAGGCTTGAAGCACAAGCTTATCAGCATTAGCCAGTTATGCGACAAGGGACATCAGATCAGATTTCAAGAATCCAAATGCAGTATTATGAAGGATGGAAAGAATTTGTACGTGCTTTACCTTGAACAGCTGAAAGATCAAGACATTTGTTTAGCAGCCAGTAAAGAGCAGTCAACTGAGCTATGGCATAGAAGATTGGGCCACTGCAGTTTGGATGGCATAAGGAAGCTGATTAAGAAAAGCCTAGTGGAAGGTCTACCTAAGATTAGCACAAGATTGGATGGCATCTGCGGGCCTTGTGCAAAAGGGAAGCATGTAAAATCCTCATTCAAGTCAAAGACTATGGTGACAACCTTTAAACCCTTAGAACTCTTACACATGGACTTATTTGGGCCAATGAGGGCCACCAGTCTAGGAGGAAAGCAATATGGATTTGTTATTGTAGACGACTATTCGAGATTCACATGGATATCCATCCTGGAACACAAGGATGATATGTTTGACAGTTTTGTGAGCTTCAGCAAAAAGGTCCAGAAAGATAAGAAGTATTGCATTGTTGGAATCCGATCAGACCATGGAGGAGAATTCCAGAATGAGAAATATTCCAAGTTCTGTGATGACCAAGGAATGGAACACAATTTCTCAGCACTAAGGACACCACAACAGAATGGAGTTGCTGAGAGAAAGAACAGGACTTTATTGGACATGGCAAGAACAATGTTGTCAGAATATGATCTGCAAAGATATTTTTGGGCTGAAGCAGTCAACACAGCAAGCTACATCATCAATAGAGTAATGATCAGGCCGATTTTGAAAAAGACTGCGTATGAGTTGTTCAAGGGAAAGAAGCCTAAGATTAGTCACTTCAGGACATTCGGATGTCCATGCTTCATCACAACAACGACAAAAGAGACATTGGTAAGTTAGATGCCAAATCAGATGAAGACATCTTCATGGGGTATGCTTCTAAACCTAAAGGATATAGAGTGTTCAATAAGCGTACTTTATTGATTGAGCAGTCAGTACACGTTATTTTTGATGAAACTAACCCTTCCTTGAGAAAGGAAGAAGATAGTGATAATGATGATGCAAATGAATTATCCGAGAAGCTAAAGAACTCATCAATTGAGGACAAGGAATATCCACCTCTAGAAGACTTGCAACAAAAGGGCATAGAACATGAAAATCTTCTAAAGGAATGGAGATATATGAGAGATCACCCTCCTAAAAATATCATTGGTGATCCATCTGTAGGGGTAAGAACAAGAGGTAACATAATTCCATGTGATTATTTAGCTTTTGTTTCTCAAATAGAGCCTAGGACAGTCAATGAAGCTCTTACTGATGAATCTTGGATTTTAGCCATGCAAGATGAACTGAATCAGTTCAAGAGAAACCATGTGTGGTCACTTGTTCCTAGACCATCAAATCATCTAGTAATTGGAACCAAATGGGTGTTCAGAAATAAATTGGATGAAAGTAGTGTGATCTTAAGAAACAAGGCCAGATTGGTAGCTCAAGGCTATTCCCAAGAGGAAGACATAGATCTCGATGAAACCTATGCGCCTGTGGCTAGACTTGAGGTTATTAGAATCTTACTTGCATATGCATCTGCACTAGATGTGAAATTATTTCAAATGGATGTAAAGTCGGCATTTCTCAATGGTTTTATTAAGGAGGAAGTTTATGTAGAATAGCCTCCAGGCTTTGATGACAGTGAATTTCCGAATCATGTTTTTAAATTACACAAAGCATTATATGGTTTAAAACAAGCACCTAGGGCCTAGTATGAAAGGCTTAGCTCTTTTCTATTAAACCATGGTTTTATCAGAGGTCAAGTAGATAATACACTGTTCATCAAATCTAAAGTCAAACATATATTTCTTGTTCAAATTTATGTTGATGATATAATATTTGGTTCTACTGATAAATCTCTTTGCAAGTACTTTGAGAAGCTTATGCAGAGAGAGTTCGAGATGAGCATGATGGGAGATCTCAACTACTTCCTTGGATTGCAAATCAAACAAGGAAAGGAAGGGACTCACATCTGCCAAGCTAAGTACACCAAGGAACTCTTAAAGAAGTTCGGATTTGATAATGCCAAGCCACTGTCAACACCTATGAGCATATCAACAAGGATGGACAGTGACAAGGAGAGTAAGAAGGTAGATCAAAAGATCTACAGAGGTATGATAGGTTCATTACTTTACCTAACTGCCAGTAGACCTGATATACTGCTTAGTGTATGCATGTGTGCTAGGTATCAGGCAGATCCTAGAGAATCCCATCTAATTTCAGTAAAAAGAATTTTTAGGTATTTAACTAGAACTCATGACTTAGGTCTTTGGTATCCAAAATCTTGTGAAATTAATTTAGTAGGATACTCTGATGCTGACTACGCTGGATGCAAAATAGATAGAAAAAGCACCAGTGGTTGTTGTCAATTCCTTGCAGGGTGTCTGATATCATGGTCCTCCAAGAAACAAAATTCAGTAGCTCTGTCAACAGCTGAAGCTGAGTACGTAGCTGCTGGAAGTTGCTGCACACAACTCCTATGGATCAAGCAACAACTTGAGGATTATTGGCTACATATCAAGACAATTCCACTGTTATGTGACAACACCAGTGCTATAAATTTAACCAAGAATCCAGTACAACACTCAAGGACTAAACACAATGAGGTTAGATATCATTTCATTCGTGATCATGTAGCTAATGGTAACATAGATATTTCATTTATTGATACAAACAATCAGTTAGCAGATATCTTCACAAAAGCCTTACCTAAAGAGAGGTTTACATCTCTTAGAAGGGAATTAGGCATGTGTAAAGTGTGAAAGATTCATCTGTATAAAATTGAAATATAAATTATCAAATTGCTAATTATTTTTTCCTCCCCGAATTTAAGCAAATTTCAACAAAAACTTTTATGTTAAGCCACTCCTATCGATTCGCTATTTCATATAAGTCCTTTATTCCTATTAAACTGGTCACTTTGTTGTTTTCTGTCATAATGGCGGCTCTGGTTTCGGAAAAAAGTCTATTTCTTTCATATATCTCGAAATCTATGTGAGAACAATTCACCTCCTACCTTTATCCCTCTCTCTCTCTCTTTCACCTGCCTGAGGCGATACCCTAACGACTCCGACATCGACTCTCTGGGATTTCAAGCTTCCAACGAGCCAGAAATTTCTTGAGGGCTTCTGTTCCATCCCTCTTTCCAGTCCTCCAGAAACTTTCTCCGTTCAAATCCATGGCCTCTTCTGGTATTTCCGGCAGCGTCAGGGGCTACAGAGCTGAATTTCTTACCGTCGAGCAGCAAGTAAGGTTTGCGTCTGTGAAATTTAAGCTATGCGGTCACAAAGCAGTGGATGTGGCAGATTTGCAGAAGAACGAAATGGGGAGCATCATCGAAGCTTTGGATAGATTGAAGTGGACGAAGATGGCTACTATCTCTGAAGTAAGTTTTCCAGACCTGGTGAAAGCTTTTTATGTGTGTCTAAAGTCAGAGGCAGACAGGACCTTGACTTCCATGGTCAAGAGAACCCAGATTAGGGTCACACGAGACTTATTAGCATCTCTCTTTGGTGTGACAATCTCCGGACACAGTGGAGCTCACGCTGTGAATATCCAAGAAAAGGGATTAGGGATAGTTGGTCCCGAGTTCAGGCTGAAAGATGACAAGATTGATGTAAACCAGTTGAATGCATTTAATCGCATATTGCACTTTGTAGTTTATCATATTATGGTTCCCAGAAGTGCTACTTTTTTAACTTGCACTAGGGCTGATTCAGATTTAATGTTCTGGGCCATCAAGAACCAAGAAATCAACACGGCAGAGCTCATGATTGAAAGGATGATGTTTTCAAGCGCTCAGGTATGGGACACAAAGAGCAAGCTGAATGTTTCTCTACCCTATGCCCATCTCCTGACGAAGATTTTTCAGCACTATGGAATAAGTGTAGTAGGAGATGTGTCTGAGAAGATGGGTCAAGCTATCTAGTCCAGAAATTTAAGGAAAAATGGTTTTTCAGTTGTCAATGGGGTTTGGACGAAGACTTCTGTAACTGAGGGTGAAGCCAACATTGGCGAAGCCCAAGAGGTCCAAGAAGCAGAACCAGCAGCAGCAGCAGAACCAGAAGTAGCAGCAGCACCATCTGTCGAAGCAGAACCATCAGTAGCAGTAGCAATATCAAGCAGCAGGATTGAGGATATTCCTCCTGAGGACATTGAGCCTGTTGGGTGTAGTTCAGAGGATCCTCTTCCCTCTTCTTAAGTAGGCTTAGTACTCTGAGATGTACTGGAATCCATCCATAGCTCCTTGAGGGATCCAGTAGCTAGTGAAGTTCTCATTGCAGAAGCTATGGCATCAGGTCACACTGAAGATGCTATTTTGAATGAAGCTCCCATTCAGGGGGAGCAAGAAATGTTTGTTGAAATTGATCAAGTAGAAGATGCTCCTACTCAGGGGGAGCAAGGTCAAGCAAATCAGGATGTGGCATTCGGCCACGATGATGTTCAGATGGAAGATCCTCCTATCCAGGAGGAACAATCAGCAGCTGTGCATATGGATGCACCCATGGAAGATTCCCCTGCTGATGGGGAAATTTTGGGTGAAAAAGAAAGTGAGCCTCAGGGGGAGAGAACTGAAAATCCCCCAGAAAATCAGTTTAGAGAAGGAGAAACCGCCAGTTCTTCCGAATCAGATGAGCATGATCCTATGGACAAAGCAAGGGAGAAAGGAAAGGAAGTTGCTTCAGATATTCCTCTCCTTGCGGATGCTCCACATCAGAGGGCTCAGAATCAGAAAACCATTATAAATTTGAAGCCTGTGATAGGGAGATTGGATGCCCATGGTGAAATCCTTTGTTCAGTGCAAGCAGACGTCAACTCATTCTTTATGAGCTAGGCCTCAGCTGCAAAAGAGTTGTCACAGGTAAAGAATGCTATCAGGTTGTTTAATAAAGAAATGGGAAGCATGAAGGCTATACTTTCAGATATTTTAAAGGAGGTAAGATCATCTGCACCTTATGCTTCTCCACCTCCTGCAGCTCAACCATCTAAGGGAACCGAAGAAGAGGTCCCTAGACCATCAGGGTCAATGCCTGCAGCTGAATTAGGGCCATCCGGGCCATCTCCTGTTGAAGAAGCACCTCGGCCTACATGGCCAGTTGAGGATTTGTCAGGGCCAACAGGGCCAGTTGAGGATTTGTCAAGGCCAACCAGGCCAGTGGAGACTGAGTCTGAGTAGGTCCAAGCAGAAGAAGAAGTTGTTGCTCCAGAGCCCCCAGCTCCTTCACCTATTTCGACACCAGCCCCTCCTTCTCCACCCTCGTCTTCCATAGCACCTCCAGCTCCTCAACCTTTCAAACACCCTCTACCCAGAGTCATCTCCTCTCCAGCCCCATTTCCTTCACCATCCACTACATCTCCTATCTCTTCCACACACATTCCTTCACCTCCTCCTCTTTTTGAGGACCCTCCAACCTCCTCATCAGCTGGAGCCTCCTCCTCCTCCTCTGGTCCTTCCTCTTCTGGACCAACTTCCATACCTTCTTCCACCTCTCATTCCCTTCTTCATTCTTCTGTTCTTCCCTCTTTCATTACTGTCATTCCGGAGGGTGCTCAGATTGATGGTCTCTATCTTAGGGCCATCAAAGATGAGTTTGAGGTAGCCATTCTTCGATCTGTTCTGAAGGTTGGAGAACATCTTCATAAGACAAACTCCTCTAGTCCTATTCCTATGAAACGTAAAATAACCTCCACTTTCTCTAAATCCTCAGATCCCTATTATCCTCCTTTATGGTTCTCTTTAACAGAGGTCACCAAAAATAAACCTCTCTACAGGGAATTCCTCCAGAAAGTTATTTTTGCCTCTATTTTTAATCTTCCTCATCTACATCTCACCGACCATCTAAACACTATTTTGCCTTACACCTTTCTTTCCAAATCCCTCAAATCAAAGATCTTCTCTGCAGCCGAATCCCAAACTGAAGAGCAGTGGGCTCAGACTAATAAAGCTCTCGACAATAAATTTCTTCTTGCCAGATCTGCCAGGTTCCCTCTAAGGGACCTTTCCCTGACTTTATCCGAATGGTTCCGGATCCACCATAAGGACATCTGAGCCCCTTTCATTCAAAAGGAGTTCAAGATGATCATGCACTTCAAAATGTTCATTGATTACCTGTATCTTCATCATTTGCCTGAGATTCAGTTGGGTCAGTTCATGCAGGCCATTAGAGCCCTTGGACCAGGTGGAGCTCACACTGAAGCCGTCCTAGTAGATTTTGCAACCCTCCAGCTGCCTGACTCTACCTTTCTTCCCCCTCTTCACTCTCTAATTATGGATTCCTCTGTAGGCTCAATTATTTTTGAGCGTTTTTCCAGAGTCATGGGCATAATCAAAGTGCAGAAAGGCTATCTGGTTGCTTTCCAAAGGTTTCTGTTTAGAGAGTATCACCAGGGCCATGTCATTGCTGATGTTCTTGCTTCTGCTCTGTCAGAATGTGAATGATTATCTCCTACAGATTGGACCAGGCTCTATCCTCTTTCAGCACAACAATTCTCTGATGTGAATGAATCTCTAGCCAAGGAAGGTCAACCTCAAATTTCAGCTGCTACATTTCTGGACATGAACTCCATTCACCTTGTTCATGATCCCTATCAATCCTGGGTTGAAAGGTACAAGGTATATGTAGCTATGCGGATAGAATTGAATCACAAGCAGAATTTCTATCCAGTCTCTTTGGATCAGTTTCTTGCCTGTGCCAGCTTTGGGAAAGTCTCCTTCCTTAAGGTCTCTCTTGAACCAGATCAGTATGCTCGGCTTCTTGATGAGCAGCTAGTTCATCATCTTCGAAGGATGGCTCCCACCATGGGACCTTCCTACTCTATTGAACCTGGGGTTTTTAGATAGTTTTTTGAAAAGCAGGAAGAACAGGCCTGGGAAACTATTTCTCATTATGCCTCTCTTTTGTCTCCTGCTTTCTATCTTCCTGTACCCCCTCAAGAATAATTCAATTACTTTGTGCTCTCTCATTCATCTTTTCTCTTCTTCTTTGTCGAAAGCGTTGATCTCTTTGCTTAAATGACAAAAAGGGGGAGAAAATATAGCAATTCTGAAATACATCTCTTATGATTTCGAAATATCACTAAGTTTTATTTTAGAATATCTTGGTTCAATGCTATGTTTTGTCATCACCAAAAAAGGGGAGATTGATGATCAATTTATCCCCATGTAATTCAAATAAATTTCATATCTATTTTGGTGATTAACAAAACTATATAATGTTTAATCTAACATATTTTCTACAGGTTTTGAGCATAGGAAATGAATCAAGAAAAGTCAAGCAAATTCTGTATGTATCTCACCCTGAAGTATTTAGAGTTCAGTCACATAAAATTTCTCTAAGTACACATTGATTTCCATTATAGGTCATAACGATTTCTATAGAGCTATAACGATTTCATATTCATAAGGACTCGCTATGTGCTTTTATCGATTTGGGAAGTATAACGATTTGTTCGATTTGCCCTCACAACGATTTGTTAAGTGATTGCAACGATTTGCCCTCACAACGATTTGTTAAGTGATTGCAACTATTTATTTCTCGCAATGATTCGTTAAGTAATCATAACGATTTACCTTCCGCAATGATTCCTTAAGTGAGAACAACGATTTGCTCACACATAGATTTTTTAAAGAATCACAACGATTTGTACATCGATTTGTTTATAACTTCATAACGATTTGTACATCGATTTGTTTATAACTTCATAACGATTCGTACATCGATTTGTTTATAACGTCATAACAATTTGTATATCGATTTGTTTATAACATCACAACGATTTGTACATCGATTTGTTCATAACATCACAACGATTTGTTTATAACGTCATATTGATTTTTACATCGATTTGTTTATAACATCACAAAGATTTGTACATCGATTTGTTCATAACATCACAACAATTTGTACATCGATTTGTTTATAACTTCATAACGATTTGTACATCGATTTGTTTATAACGTCATAACGATTTATACATCGATTTTTTTATAACTTAATAACGATTTGATTATTAATACATATAATGATTTGTGTATGCATCTCTTTACTTATGAATGCCAAACGATTCACTCATTTGCACAATGATTTCATAAGTCATGTATATAACGATTTCATGGAAGACAACGATTCAATTTTCGAGCTAATTTTTGATACGTTGAAAAGTCAAAGTCTTCACGCATATTTATGTCAGCTGTGCATTTATGAAGACTGAATGTATCACTGCATGAATGCAGACGATATCCTCCATTATCATATCGTACTCTGTAAACATCTTTTAGAACAACAAAATGGCATTACTATTTTGATGAACATCTATTCTAATGTTGACTGACAACAAGAGACAACTTAGCTGTCTATTGTTCAAGCTTTAAATATGTGTAGGTCTCTGACAGCATCCGTCATACAACGTTGGACAAAATAGAAGACAAAGAAGATTACAGAAGATCCTCTCTCTCTTTGCGTGCATGAAAAGATAAAGGACTGTTGACTGGAAGCTTCCAAGTGTCAAACAGTCTAACGTACACTTATGCATAGAGACAACGGGCACATCAACGTTCGAATTTCAAAAGATGATATATATATATATATAGAAGAATGAAGTTCCTGAATAATAAGGAAGAGCGATTAGAGAACAAGAAGTTACAACACCTTCTATCTTCTACAAGCTTTTCTTAGAGCCAAGCAAAAACTCACATTAGTCTTAGCTCTTGCTCTCTGTGCTAAGTTCAGATCTGTGAGAGAGCCTTTTGTTCTGAAAAGAGTCCTTGATTGTAGATTTTTTTCTTCTCAGTCCTTGCTTCAGATCAAGCGGTGTTCTATAAGCTTGATCTAGGGGCATCATCTCTTTGAACACATTCTCTTGTGTTTATTCCCTTCAGTTGTGAAGGAAGACCTGATGTGGTATCCAGGGTGTTATTCCCTTCGGTTGTGAAGGAAGACCTGGTGGGGTATCCAGGGTGGTGTATTTCCCTTCAGATTGAAGGAAGACCAGTTGCGGTTGGGTGTGTAAGGGTCCATAAGGGGGACAGTACCCTTGGGTTAGTGAAATCCTGAGATATTGCTCAGGGACTAGATGTAGGACTCCTAAGGAAAGGAGATCCGAACCAGGATAATTTTCTGTGTTGTGCGATTGCTTTTGCGTGTTTATCTTTGTCTTCACTAACACTAACAATCTGCGAAGTGTTGTTTTTGGGACTATTATGTGAACAGGATTTGAGTATCAAATAATTTTAATATCCCATTCACGCCCCCTTTGGGCTAGCTAGCTGGGCAAGAGTTAGTAGTAAAGAACACGCCAAACACAAACAAACAATCACACTACACAAGGATTTTATCCTGGTTCGGACCTCCTCTTCACAGGAGTCCTACGTCCAGGCCCTGAGCAACAACTCAGGATTCCACTACCCAAGGGTACAGTCCCCCTCAAGGACACTTACACATCCAGCCGCAGCTGGCCTTCTCTTCACAACCTGAAGAGGAATACAGCACCCTAGAACCCAGGTCTTCCTTCAACACGAAAGGAATAAAATCACCTGTTACCTACAGGTCTTCTCTTCAACCCGAAGAGGAACAACACAAACAATGTGTGAAAGTCAGGCAAAGTGCCTCTAGACTTGGTTTACAACAAATCCAGATCTGAGGCAGAGACTGAGAGTAAGAGATCTACAATGAAAGAAACTCTCATAACTCAAATGTGCTCTCCAAGGAATTGAACAAGAATGATGAGAGTGAGAGCTACACAAGAGTTGGAATGAAAATCGCTCTTCTATTAAGACTCTTTTTGCATGAAAGATTGCTTTTTTCAAAAGTTGTTTTTCCAAGAGACTTCAGACTTGAATATATATCTTCTTTTGAGGAAGTAGCCATTGATATGTCCGTTGTCTCTGTACTATGGTATACATTAGACTGCATGGTATTGTAGAGCTTCCAATCAGAGGTCCTTTACGTTCCATACATGCAAAGAGAAGATCCTTCTAGATATCCTTTATCTTTCATTTTGTCCAACGTTGTAAATGGTTCTGGTGTCAGAGACCTGCATACAATAAATGCTGAATGATAGACAGCTACGCTGTCTCTTGTTGTCAGTCAATGATAGAACGAATATACATCAAATTAGAAATGCCATTCTACTTTCTAAAAATATGTTTCCAATATAAGCATAGAAATAGAAGATATCTGAGCATGCATTGTGCAGTGAAATGTTCAGTCATAATAAATGCATGGATATCGGAGAAAAGCGAGGGAAAACTTTGACTTTCAAAAACATTTGAAATATGTTTAAATAACAAGTCATTGTAATGAAATCATTATGAGTATGACTTATGAAATCGTTGAGTGAATGAGTCGTTGTTTATGTAAATCTTTGCACATGTATAAGTAAATCGATGTCAATAGAAATTGTTATACAATCATAACCAAATTGTTGTAGAGACAAATCGTTATGAGAGTATAAGCAAATCGTTATGACAAGTCGTTATAACCAAATCTTTTTCTCACTTACCGAGTCGATGAGTGATCAATTCGTTTTTTTGCTTTATCGAATCATTACACAGACCAAGTCGTTGTTGTGACTTATCGAATCGTTACAGCAAGCAAATCGTTGTGTAACTTATCGAGTCGTTATAATGACCAAGTCATTGTGCAACTTATCGAATCGTTATGAAAGACAAATCGTTATGAGACCAAGTCATTGTTCTCTGTCACGTCCTAAGAATTACACATCAGCTATTAACAATGCGGAATATAATTCGAGTCGATATCCCGAGACGTGAACAGTCGGTTAATAAGCCTCCAGCTAGCACGCACTAAATGTATAACAACATACATCATCATAGGGCCCAAATATTGAACTCAACTAATCTTTTATCCAAATCTCAACTCATTGTATTCCAAATGGAAACTATTACAGGACTAAGACTCAATAAAAGAAAAAGTACATTTTATTCCTCACTTCCTACTACATGAATCTATCACTCAAAGCAAACTACTATAACTAGACTCATAGTTGGGACGCTCTTCACTCGGACGCATTCCCATCCTCGACTTGCTCTTCCTCTTGAATGTCATAGTCACCTAGATTGGGTAAAAGTAGGGGATGAGAAAACTAGCCCAGTAGGATTTATATGTCAATGTGTGGGCAATGATATAAGTGATTAGCAATTTAGAACTAGGTAAGCACGATGAATGATATGCAAGTATGAATAAAACTCGTTAAAACATGATACATGAACAAGCTAGATAGAGTGATCATGATAGAACACGATTTTGAACAGTATGACAAGATAGAACTAGCAATAGATCACTTTGTACAAGCACGCAAGAATTCACTTGATGTCAAGAACGCAAGGTATCCCTAATTGCATTAAATGCAGGATGGCCATATCACGCAAGCAAGCAAGCACGCACGAGCACGATCATGTAACACTAATCAGGCACGTAGACACTAATGTACACCAAGAACAGATCCATCAAGAATGTACACCAGGACACGTGTATGTGGTTATTGTATCTATCATTCAACACGACACGCACGACTCCCAGCGCAGATGCAACGCCAGTAATCATTATACCCCATGGTTAATAGTATATTTATGACTCTCCGTCATTGGGGCTAGATTGTGTTGCCCAGTTGACGAGCCCAGAGGGGGGGTGAATGGGTCTTTAAAAAATTAATCTAGAAGATACCTGTAACTAAAAACATTCACACAAACGTTCTTCGAAGTAGGTTAGTGACAGTTAGTTGAAATAACAAACGCACAAAGATGACAATCACACAACACGAAGATTATCCTGGTTCGGACCTCCTTTCCTTAGGAGTCCTACGTCCAGTCCCTGAGCAACAACTCAGGATTTCACTAACTAGGGTACAGTCCCCCTAAGGACACTACAACACCCAGCTCAGCTGGTCTTCCTTCACACCCGAAGGGAACAACACCCTGGATACCACACCAGGTCTTCCTTCACACCCGAACGGAACAACACCCTGGATACCACACCAGGTCTTCCTTCACACCCGAAGTGAACAACACCCTGGATACTACACCAGGTCTTCCTTCACACCCGAAGGGAACAACACAAAGAGAGTGAATGAAATCTAAGCCCCTAGATCAAGCTTTTGATAAGCAAGGATCTGAAGTAACTAGCACTGAGAGCAAAGGATCTTAATCTAAGCTCACTCTCAGAACTACACAAGCTCTCTCAAGATTTTCACAAACTAGTGGAGTGCAAAAGAGCAAAAGCTAAGTGGAATGAAGGTTCTTGCTCTGGACTTTCTTCAGAAGAATTTGAATGCTTGAATGCATTCTTCTGTTCTTCTGACTTGAATTTATATCTTCAATTTGAAATGTAGACGTTGAAGTGTCCGTTGTCTCTCTTTTGAGTAGTCGTTAGACTGAATGACATCTGGAGTCTTGGAAGCTTCCTGTCAACAGTCTTTTGATCACTTGAGCACGCAAAGAGATGAGATCTTCAAAGATATCCGTTGGTTTCTATTTGTTTAACGTTGTACCGAAAAGCTGGATCAGAGGTCTGCACAAATGTCAAACTCAAATAGCAGACAGCTAAGCTGTCTCTGATGTTAGTCAACGTTAGTAGCAATAGACATGAAAGTAGTAGTGCCAAATATCTTAAGTCTAAAGGACGTTATCAGAGTAGGCACGATAAAGGATGATATGGTCTGCATGCATGCAGAGATACGTTCAGATCTCATAAATGCAAAAACGTCAGAGAGATGTCTACGTGGACTTTGACTAGTCAACAAAGATCATATCACGTTAATATGAAATCGATGATTATATGACTAATGAAATCATTATGAATAAGTCAAGTTGACCAAGTCGTTGTGATACAAAAGAAGTCGTTGTGAAACACTTAACAAATCGTTATGAGATGCAAATCGTTGTGTTTCTAAAGAAATCAATATGAAACACTTAACAAATCGTTACACAAAACAAATCGTTGTGAACATTTATCATGTCGTTATGAACTCTAAAGAAATCGTTATGGAACATGAAGTCGTTACAATGAGCAAGGCGTTGCGAGTTCTAAAGAAGTCGTTACGGTAGCTTATGAAATCGTTACCACAAGCAAGTCGTTGCGCTTTCTAAGGAAATCGTTACGATAACTTATAAAGTCGTTATGATAGGCAAGTCGTTACGAATTTCTAAAGAAATCATTGCGACAACATATAGAGTCGTTGCGACAGGCGAGTCGTTACGAGTTCTAAGGAAGTCGTTATGGTAACTTATGAAATCGTTTCAACAAACAAGTCGTTGCGCTTTCTAAAGAAATCATTACGATAACTTATAGAGTCGTTGCGACAGGCAAGTCGTTACGGTAACTTATGAAATCGTTACAATAATTCTATTGAAATCGATATGCTTATAAAGAAATCGTTATGGCCTTCAATAGAAGTTGATAAGGACTTAGAGAAATATGATATTGAAAAGATTAAGGCTTCAGAGAAGTAATGCATACCTTTATTGGCTTGTTTGACCTTGGTATTTCTCCTCTACTTAAGACTCGTAAAATATTCATTAGATATAAATGATAAACTCTTGTTTGGTTTTGTTAATCATCAATATATATATATAGATATATGTAATTAATTAAAATTACATGGGGACAGACTGGTCATCAATCTCCCCATTTTTGGTGATGACAAAACTGAACAATAAGCATGGATAAAAAATTATCTGAAATCAGTCTAAAGATATGACAAGCTAATTTTCTCCCCTAAAAAAGATTGGATGAACATTTCAGACATTGTAATATGTTTCTCCCCCTTTTTGCCATTAAGCAAAAAACAAACTTCGACAAAGAAAGAAGAGAAAGATGAGATCACCAACAAAGAGATTTTACTAATTCTGTGGAGGTACAGGTAAGTAGAAAGCAGGAGACAAAAGAGAAGCATAGTGGGAAATGGTTTCCCATGCCTGTTCTTCCGGCCTTTCAAAGTATTGTTTAAAAGCGCCAACAACAATAGAGTAATTTGGTCCCATTGTGGGAGCCATCTTCTTAAGATGAAGCTGATAGTGCTTGTCAAGAAGCTCAATGTAGGAGGTTCTGTCCATAGTCATCCGAAGAGTAGAGGATTTCCCAAAGCTGGCACAGGAGAGGAACTGGTCCATTGTGACAGGATAGTGATTGAGGTTGTCCCTGAGAGCCTTGAGAAGAGCCACATAGACTTTGTATCGTTCCTCCCAGACTTTGAAGGGATCATTGACTAGGTGAATAGAGTTCATATCAAGGAATGTGGCTGTAGACACTGCAGGCTTGCCTTCTGATGCTTGGGCTTCATTGAGGGCAATTAACTGTTGGGCTGACAGGGGATAATACGAGGACCATTCTGTGGAAGACAGCCTTTCACATTCTGACAGAATAGGGCTTAGGACATCAGCACTTACATGTCCCTGGATATATTCCCTAAACAAGAATCTAGGAAAGGCTACCAGACAGCCTTTCTGCACTTTAATCTTGCCCATGATTCTAGCATACCGCTCAAATATAATGGATCCTACAGAGGACTCCATGACAAGGAAATGGATTTGCGGAAGAGCTATTTCTTCTGGTACTAGAAGGGTAGCAAAATCTACCTGGACATCTGAAGTATGAGAGATGGCTGGAGCCAGAGCTGAAATGGCTCTTTTGAACTAGCTGAGCTGAACTTCAGGAAGATTGTTGATGTATCTGTAGTTATTGAAAAGCATGAAGTGCCTGATCATTTTGATTTCCTTTTGTATGAAGGGTGCCCAGAGTTCTTGATGATGTAATCTGAACCACTCTGATAGGGTCAGGGAGTGGTCCCTTGGAGGAAATCTGGCAGATTTGGCAAGGATGAATTTCTTTAAGAGATCCTTGTGACCTTTGCCCCATTGGTCTTCAGATTTCGAATGAACACCATAAAAGATTTTGGCTCTTTCAGATTTGGTGAGAGAGGTGTAGGGTAAGATGGTGGTTAAGTGATCAGAAAGATTAAGAAAAGGGAGGTTGACAATTGTTGCAAAGACAACCTTTGTCAGATACTCTCTATACAATGGGTTATGTTTGTTAACCACTGTGAGAGAGAACCACAAAGGTGGATACTTGGGTTCAGAGGAAATGGAGGAAGTAGAAGTGAGTTTCCTTTTCTTGGGGGCAGGACTAGAAGGGTCTGCCCTGTGAATGTGTTCCCCAACCTTCAACACAGACCTGAGGATCCCTTCCTCAAACTCATCCTTTATTTGTTCCATAAAGGGAGAGTTATGTTGGGCTCTTTCAGGTATGATAGTGATGAAAGAAGGTGGAGGAGTAGGATGAAGAAAAGAGTGGGAAGTAGTAGGGAGGTCATCAACTGGTCCAAGGGAGGGACCAGAGGAGGAGGAGGAGGATGCTCCAGCTGAGGATGCTGGAGGGGCTTCAAGAATTGGTGATGAAGAAGGAATGTTGGTAGAGGAGGCTGGACTTGAGGTTGATTGAGAAGGAAATGGAGTGGGAGAAGAAATAGGTCTAGATTGGGGCTTCTTGAAAGTCTGAGGAGCAGGGGGTGCTGTAGGAGCTGAGGGTGGAGTTGGAGGTAAAGGAGTGTGAGAGGGAGAAGAGGGAGCTGGGGGCTTGGGCGCCAAGAACTCTTCTGCCTCTATCTGCACAGACTCACTCACCGACGGCCCTGATGGCCCTGACCCTTGCTCAGATGGCCCTGGTGGCCCTGCAACCTGATCAGCTGGCACTTCTGGTTCTACTGCTGCTGCTGCTACTGCTGCTTCTGCTGCTGCTGTTGTTGCTTCTGCTGCTGCTGCTGCTGGCCCGGATGGCCCAGATTCTTGAGCTTGGTCAGCAGGAGGAGGAGGAGGAATGTGATCTCCAACCACCTTCAGAATTTTCTCTAGCATCTCCTTCATGGTGCCCATTTCTTTATTAAACCACTTCATGGCATTTCTGACCCTCGCTAATTCCTTAGAGGTTGAAGCTTGGCTTATGAAGATTGAATTGGTGTCTGCTTGAAGAGTACATAGGATTTGTCCTTGAGCATCAAGTCTTTCTATTACAGGCTTCAGATTGATTATAATCTTCTGCTTTACTGGCCTTTCAAAGGGAGTATTTGACAACATTGGAATTTCAGATTCTACTTCTTTCCCTTTATTCTGAGCCTCTGAAGTTGGAGAAGGCTCATCATCATCTGAACTGGAGGAGCTGGCAGACTCCTCGTCTCTGACATCTTCTGAGCCACGAGGGATGTTATCATTTTCTGGTGCAGAGCCCACTGGTTGATCAAGGTGATCTCCTTCTTCTGCTTCAATGTCTGTTGACTGCTCCCCTTGAGCAGGAGCTTCTTCTTCATTTGATACCTGCTCCCCTTGAATGGGAGCCTTCTTCCAGATTGGAATTTCTTTTTCTTAGCCAAAATTCGCTGTAATTTTCTAGATAGCATAGCATCCTCATTTTCACTGTCTACATCGCTTTCACTTTCAGGTGAACTTGCTTCTGGTGAATCTTCTTCAGCTTTTAAGGCGTTGGAGTGCTTCTTTCTGCTCGATGACTCTCCTAGCCTTTCCATGTTGATCTCATGGGCCATGAGGGACCCAATGAACTTTTCTACAGACATTCTCTTCAGGTCATTAGCTTCTTCTATTGCTGTGACCTTTGGGGTCCATGAGGACGGTAAGGATCTAAGTATCTTCCTTACCATGTCTCCCATCTCATAGGTTTTCCCCAGACTAGCTAGTCCATTTGTGATGTCAGTGAACCGGCTAAACATTTGAGTTATGGACTCATTTGACTGCATCTGAAATCTTTCATATTGAGTAACAAGAATGTCGATTCTTGTTTCTTTTACTTTGTCTGTGCCTTCATAAGTAATCCTGAGCTTTTCCCACATTTCCATTGAGGATTTGCAGGCTGAAACTCTGTTGAATTCCTTCATACTTAGAGCACAGCATAGGATGCTCTTTGCTTTACAATTCAGGGAAATATTCTTCCTGTCATCATCTGTCCATTGTGTTTTCTCATTTGTGACTAACAGATCACCTTCTTCTACTATGGACCAAATTTGATAGTCGTGCCCTTGTAGAAAGTATTCCATTCTGGTCTTCCAATAAGGATAATCTTCACCATCGAAGAGAGGGGGTCGGTTGACAGACTGACCTTCAAAGTTACCTTGGGCTGCCATGGATCTTTACTCTTCAGATCGTTGGATCCTTTTTCTTTGTCGAAGAGACTCGCTCTGATACCACTTGTTGCCCAGTTGACGAGCCTAGAGGGGGGGTGAATGGGTCTTTAAAAAATTAATCTAGAAGATACCTGTAACTAAAAACATTCACACAAACGTTCTTCGAAGTAGGTTAGTGATAGTTAGTTGAAATAACAAACGCACAAAGATGACAATCACACAACATGAAGATTATCCTGGTTCGGACCTCCTTTCCTTAGGAGTCCTACGTCCAGTCCCTGAGCAACAACTCAGGATTTCACTAACTAGGGTACAGTCCCCCTAAGGACACTACAACACCCAGCTCAGCTGGTCTTCCTTCACACCCGAAGGGAACAACACCCTGGATACCACACCAGGTCTTCCTTCACACCCGAACGGAACAACACCCTGGATACCACACCAGGTCTTCCTTCACACCCGAAGGGAACAACACCCTGGATACCACACCAGGTCTTCCTTCACACCCGAAGGGAACAACACAAAGAGAGTGAATGAAATCTAAGCCCCTAGATCAAGCTTTTGATAAGCAAGGATCTGAAGCAACTAGCACTGAGAGCAAAGGATCTTAATCTAAGCTCACTCTCAGAACTACACAAGCTCTCTCAAGATTTTCACAAACTAGTGGAGAGCAAAAGAGCAAAAGCTAAGTGGAATGAAGGTTCTTGCTCTGGACTTTCTTCAGAAGAATTTGAATGCTTGAATGCACGATCTATGTTCTTCTGCTCTTCTGACTTGAATTTATATCTTCAATTTGAAATGTAGACGTTGAAGTGTCCGTTGTCTCTCTTTTGAGTAGTCGTTAGACTGAATGACATCTGGAGTCTTGGAAGCTTCCTGTCAACAGTCTTTTGAACACTTGAGCACGCAAAGAGATGAGATCTTCAAAGATATCCGTTGGTTTCTATTTGTTTAACGTTGTACCAAAAAGCTGGATCAGAGGTATGCACAAATGTCAAACTCAAATAGCAGACAGCTAAGCTGTCTCTGATGTCAGTCAACGTTAGTAGCAATAGACATGAAAATAGTAGTGCCAAATATCTTAAGTCTAAAGGACGTTATCATAGTAGGCACGATAAAGGATGATATGGTCTGCATGCATGCAGAGATACGTTCAGATCTCATAAATGCAAAAACGTCAGAGAGATGTCTACGTGGACTTTGACTAGTCAACAAAGATCATATCACGTTAATATGAAATCGATGATTATATGACTAATGAAATCGTTATGAATAAGTCAAGTTGACCAAGTCGTTGTGATACAGAAGAAGTCATTATGAAACACTTAACAAATTGTTATGAGATACAAATCGTTGTGTTTCTGAAGAAATCGATATGAAACACTTAACAAATCGTTACACAAAACAAATCGTTGTGAACATTTATCAAGTCGTTATGAACTCTAAAGAAATCGTTATGGAACATGAAGTCGTTACAATGAGTAAGGCGTTGCGAGTTCTAAAGAAGTCGTTACGGTAGCTTATGAAATCGTTACCACAAGCAAGTCGTTACGCTTTCTAAGGAAATCGTTACGATAACTTATAAAGTCGTTATGACAGGCAAGTCGTTACGAGTTTCTAAAGAAATCATTGCGACAACATATAGAGTCGTTGCGACAGGCGAGTCGTTACGAGTTCTAAGGAAGTCGTTATGGTAACTTATGAAATCGTTACAACAAACAAGTCGTTGCGCTTTCTAGAGAAATTGTTACGATAACTTATAGAGTCGTTGCGACATGCAAGTCGTTACGCTAACTTTTGAAATCGTTACAATAATTCTATTGAAATCGATATGCTTATAAAGAAATAGTTATGGCCTTCAATAGAAGTTGATAAGGACTTAGAGAAATATGATATTGAAAAGATTAAGGCTTCAGAGAAGTAATGCATACCTTTATTGGCTTGTTTGACCTTGGTATTTCTCCTGTACTTAAGACTCATAAAATATTCATTAGATATAAATGATAAACTCTTGTTTGGTTTTGTTAATCATCAAAATATATATATATATATGTAATTAATTAAAATTACATGGGGACAGACTGGTCATCAGACTGGAGCCCTTGGACACTCGCCGTGCCCGGTCAGCATCTCACGTAAAATTTAAATGTAGATACCCACAGTCATTAATAATGGCCAATGAGAGTTTCAATAAGTAAGCATGTGTAATGTCATGTTCATGATGATGATGAGAACTAGTAATAAGTAATTGAAAATGATTTCATGATAACAATGGTCAAGAGATAAATTTGGCAGCATAACGGTACGATTTATACTTTAGTTCAATCTTTACATTAATGGCTTTAGTCTAGATTGTTAATCACAATCACGAGAACAAGAAGAGAATGAAAGTGCATGCTATCTCCAGGGAACTTCAATTATCATTTAAAACTTGGTAGAATAATGGAAAGATTGAATCGCAAGTTGCATGAATGGATCATAACATTTAAAGAGCAATTAGAATAACCTTCATGTAATGAAAACTTTTAAATAGGTTAACCACTTTTAAGCCATTAAATAACCATCATGGACATGTGAAACACGTGCTAAAATCATATTTAAACAGACCTCAAGTACAACGGTTAGGTTTTGTAAGAAAATAAGTGGGGTTCATGAAAAATCCTGAGGTCGCGACGGACCCTTGTAAGGGTCGTGACAGGGTCAGATAAGATCGCAACAGTGCCTTGTAAGGATCGCGACAGGCTTGTTTGATCAGGCAGGCAGATCACGACGGGTGCTAATGAAGAAGGTGACATGGCTGTCAGACCCGGAGGTCAGGTCGCAACGGTGGTCCGGCCGTGATCAGATCACGATGAAATTCTTGTCGCAATCTGCCTGAGAACGCGGCCTATCAAGCCATCGTGTTCTCAGGTCCTTGGCCTGCATCTGCCAGAGAAAGGACAGTGCTTTGGATTATGGACCAGACTTTCCCTATTTTGACACAGGGTTGTTCTAAAATTAAGAACAAATTGTACAATGCATGAAAAATAACGAAACTAGTTTTAAACCAACCTAGACATGCAAGGGTGCTTCTAGTAAATCGGAATTAGAAAACCATGATGGTTTCAATAGGCTTTAATCAAGTCCAACACAAACGTAAAACCTAGTACAACCCGAAAACGTAGTGTCATGCAGAGACCCTTTTATCACGCTTATAACTCCCTAATTAATGACATTTAGACAAAATGTTCAACACAAGATATGACGATGACAACTAGTACAACAACTTTCATGTTGTGCATTTGCTCTAATTCGGTCACAAATCGCATGCAACATATAAAGAACAGAAAAAGCCCTAACAGTGTGCAACTTGGGGAAATCACTTATAACTCAAAATCTACTCATTGGAATTCTATGAAACCAGTGGGAAATGAAAGTTAACTTGATGCTCTAAGCATTGGTATAGGATATGTTAAGGTTTGGTCCGAGAAAACCTACCTTTTGGGTTGAAGAAGTCCCATTCTTCCAGAAAACCATGTTCAGACCACTCGCAGGAGAACGCTTAATACTCTGTGTATACTACATGGAATTTAGGCATTCCACTTGGGTTAGGACGTACACTTGACCCTCTTTCCAGGGGTATAAGCCTTGCAAGGTTTGGTTTAGGTTTGGCCTACCTTTGATCGGCTTCAAGTGGACGGTTTGTGCAGGTCGCAAAAGACAAACGGGGGAAGAAGATGTCCTTCTTGTGGTCGATCCATAGCTCCCCAGCCCCCAAGAGCTCCTCCACACGACCCCAGCAAGTTATAAACTCGTCCCTCGGGTTTGGGTGAAGAGTATTTAAGTAACCAAGGTATTTAGGAGTCCTATTGTAACTAGGAAAGAAGGGTTGCGGGATTGGCTAGTGTCTTTCCAAAATTTGAAGATCTCTCCCTCCATTAGAGAGTCTTGGCCATCAAGCAACCTCTATGGGTGGGTAGGCACGAATTTGGGTTGCCAAGAGTGTAAGATCTCTTCCCAATTCAACTCTAATTGCCTCTTTTTAATTTCAGCTAATTTAAGCTACGAATTTCCATGCATTTCCTAGCTCCATTTGATTTTTGGGTCATATGTGGTCCCTTGGCCCAATTAAGATATTGGGTCATTAATATATAATGTTGGGAGTCTCTCCAACACTTTTATTAAATTTTTGGTTGCGTCGTATTTTCGTGTTAACGGTTTTCCGACTTGTTTCCTAATTTGGATAATTGGTCACAATAACTCTTAAACCTAGTCCAAATGATTTGTGTTGACCCAAATTTATTGATGGGTCATTAGAAGATATTATTTTAAGCCCATATATGATTTTTATTTAATTTTCTGACTCATCCAAGTACGTGTGATAATGATTTTCCGACTTATTCATGAATTACGATAATAAGTTGTGAAATACTTTAAACTTGGCTAATCTGATTTTTCTTGGCATAAATTTCTTTGTGAAACTTTTATTAAAAATGTTTGGGGGTTGATTTATAATTTTTACGGATTTTTCCAATGTGTTTTAGCTAATACGATAATGATACGTGTGTTTAAATACTCCGATATTATGGAAATTATTTATTTCTATTTATTTTGAATTTTTTATGTAATTAAAATTTTCGGGGTGCTACACCCTCCCCCACTTAAGAGAATTTGGTCCCCAAATTCATGTATAGAAAATTATTGTACAAGTGAGGTGTACTTACTTGTGAATAGCTCTGGGTATCTTTTGCGCATTGCTTCCTCGGTTTCCCACGTGTCGTCTTCATCCATGCATTGATTCCATCTATCCCTTACCAGTGGGATGATCTTGTTCCTTAATTGGCGCAGTTCCTGGTCCATAATCTTAATTGGCTTCTCTTGATATGTTCCGTCTTTGTTGAATTCCAGGAGCTCATACTCTATGACATGCCACGGATCCCGTACATACTTTTTCAACATGGATATGTGGAACACATCGTATATTCCATCCATTTGTGGTGGTAAAGCGAGATGATATGCCACCTCGCCGATTCTTTCAAGGATTTTGAAAGGCCCGACAAACCTTGGTGATAACTTGCCTTTAATGCCAAAACGCCTGATTCCACAGCCTGGAGACACTTTTAAGAATACATGTTCCCCAACCTGAAACTCCAGGTCTCTTCTTCTATTATTGCATATGCCTTTTGTCTTTGCTGCACCACTGCCATTCTTTCTTTAATAAGCTTTACCTTCTCTGTGGTTTCCCTTATCATCTCTGGTCCTAGCATTTGTTTTTCGCCAACTTCATACCAACATATTGGAGATCAGCAACTCCTGCCATAGAGTGCTTCAAATGGTGCCATTTGAATGCTAGCTTGATGGCTATTATTGTAGGCGAACTCCACAAGAGATAAGTGTTTGTGTCAGCTACCTCCAAAATCTAGGACACATGCTCTAAGCATATCTTCAATTACCTGGTTGGTTCTCTCCGTCTGACCATCTGTCTGTGGATGGAAAGTCGTGCTAAAGTTTAGTTTAGATCCCAAGGAGTAGTGCAGTCCTTTCCAAAAGTGGGATGTAAACCTAGGGTCTCTATCAGATACGATAGACACCGGTACTCCATGTAATCTGACTATTTCCTTCACATATAATGCAGCCAGAACATCTACTAACCACTTATTCTTCACTGGTAAGAAGTGAGCCGACTTAGTTAAGCGGTCGACAATAACCCAGATACCATCGAATCCACCTCTAGATTTGGGTAGTCCGAAAATAAAGTCCATCCCTATACCTTCCCATTTCCATGCCGAGATTTCTAGGGGTTTGAGTTTACTTGTGGGTCGCAAGTGTTCTACCTTGACCCTTTGACATGTTAAGCATCGGGCGACATATTCTGCCACCTCTCTCTTCATATTAGGCCACCAAAAGCTTCTTTTCAAATCTTGATACATTTTGGTAGTTCCAAGATGAATGGTATACCTGGTCTTGTGAGCCTCATCCAGGATCATTTTCTTTGTCTCTGCATGGTTGGGTATACAGACTCGATCCCGGAACAATAGTCTTCCATCTTCAGTTAATGAGAAATCTGGCCTCTGGTCTAGATTAGCCTTAATGTCCACAAGTACAGGGTCATTATCTTGGAGTGTTGTGATGTCCTCCAATATTGTAGGTTGTGCTCTAAAACTAGAAACAAGGCATCCCTTCTCTTTGATGTCAGCATCAATATTTAACTTGGCGAAGTCCTCTAATAACTTCCATTCGTCTACCATTAAACTTGACAATGTGATCATTGGCTTTCTACTTAGAGCATCCGCCACAGCATTTGCTTTTCCTGGATGGTATTGGATCGTGAAGTCGAAGTCTTTGAGATACTCCAACCACCTCCGCTGTCTCATATTCAAGTCCTGCTGAGAAAACATATACTTCAAGCTTTTATGGTCAGAAAACACAATGAATTTCTCACCATATAGATAATGACGCGATATCTTCAAGGTGAAGACTACAGCAGCTAGCTCCAGATCATGTACAGGATAATTGTCCTTGTGCTTCTTCAATTATCTGGACGCGTAGCATATAACTTTCTCATTTTGCATCAGCACACATCCTAGGCCAATCTCGGATGCATCAGTGTATACTTCAAAACTACCCCCTAGTAACTGGCAGTGTCAATACGAGTGCCGAGGTAAGGTGCCCTTTCAATGCCTGGAAACTTTATTCACATTCATCGGTCCATGCAAATGGATTCTCCTTCCTAGTAAGCCTGGTCAATGGTACAACTATCTTTGAGAAATCTTTAATGAAGTGACAATAATAACCGGCTAAACCCAGAAAGCTCCTAATCTCCGACACAGTCGGCCTTTCCTAGTTCTTTACCGCCTCCACCTTAGATGGATCCACAGAGATTCCCTCCTTAGATATGATGTGACCAAGGAAAGACACTTCCACCATCCAGAATTCACACTTACTAAGTTTAGCATAGAGTTGATTATCTCTGAGCACTTGCAGAGCAACCTTCAAGTGTTCCTCGAGTTCTTCTTTAGATTTGGAGTAAATAAGGATGTCATCAATGAACACCACTATAAACTGGTCCAAGTATGGCCTATAAATATTGTTCATAAGTTGCATGAAAGCCACTGGAGTATTTGTTAAACCAAACGACATGACCACGAACTCATAGTGACCATATCTACTCCGGAATGTAGACTTGTGAATATCCTCCTCCTTTATTCTTAGTTGATGGTAGCCTGATCTTAGATCTATCCTGGAGAAATATTGTGCACCGGAGATCTGGTCAAACAGCTCGTCGATGCGGGGCAGTGGATACTTATTCTTTATTGTCAACTGGTTTAACTGACAGTAATCTATGCATAGCCTCATTGTCCCGTCCTTCTTTATGACAAATAGCACTGGCGCTCCCCACGGGGATGTGCTAGGCCTGATAAAACCCTGATATAGAAATTCTTGGATCTGTCTTTTCAACTCCTACAATTCAACAGGGGACATGCGATACAGAACTTTTGAAACAGGGGCTGCCCTAGGGAGTAACTCAATGGTGAAGTTTACCTCCAGCTCGGGTGGTATGCCGGGTAATTCCTCTGGAAATACATCAGGATAGTCCTTGGCTATTGGAATGTCTTCTAGGGTTGGTTTCTTCTTTTCAGTTGCCAAGACGGAAACTAGGAAAGCATCACAACCTTGGTTGATAAGCTTAGAAGCCTTTAAGGAGGATATCATGGTAGGGTGTTTGTGATAACGGGTGCCAAGTAGTGATAGAGTTGGAAGGTTTGGTCTTTTAAAAGTGACCCTCCTATGGCGACAGTTTACATCGGCATCATATTCAATCAGCCAATCGACACCCAAAATGGCATCATAACCCTTCATGTCTAAACAGATAAGGTCGGCAGGGAGATTGTGTCCTCCAATTATAGTTTCACGTTTCAGAAAGTAGTGAGTGAGTTCAGATTCTGAGCCTAGTGGAGAGGCTACAGTGATCTTGGATTTCAAGGGTACAGGTTTGACAGGTAGAGTTGCAGCAAATGTGGTGGCAATAAATGAATATGCAACTCCAGTATCAATAAGCACAAATGCAAGTTGCGAGTGTATGGAAATGGTACCTTCCACCATACCCTCTTCCTCGGGTAGGTCAGCTTCTATGATAGCATTAAGGCGTCCCTGACGCCGTGGTAAATTCTGAGCTCTAATTGGCTGGTCCTTCAACATAGGACAATCTGGAATACGGTGGTCACGACCTCTGCATTTCAAGCACGCCCCGAGCTTCTTCCAGCATTCTTCAGCTCAGTGCCCTGGTTTCTCACAGAATTTGCAGTTTTCAGCCAACTGCCTACCTTCCACTTTGACTCTCTTCTCTCCAGCAACATCTCTTCCGGCATTCGGCCTCTTGTTGTTGTTGTTGACGTTGTTGTTATGAAAAGTTGGAGCAATATTAGGTGCTCCCTTCTTGACGATGACCGGCTTGGAGTTGTCCTTGCCCCTCATGCCCTCTACTTTGGCCATGGTGTCTTCTACTAGCTGAGCTCTTTGGACCATCTCAGTGTAAGTTTGAATGTTGTGTGGTCCAAGCCATTCAATGAACATGGGCCTGAGCCCATCCATGAACCGATTTGCCTTAAGTCTTTCAGTTCCCACCAAGTGTGGGGCATACACAACAACACGCGCGAACTGAGCCTCATACTCAGCCATGGACATCCCTTTCTGTTTTAGTGCGGCAAACTTCGCTGTCTCTTCTCCTTGACCCTCAGAGAAATACTTTCCCCGGAATATCTCCAGGAATCCGGCCAACTCCAGTTTGCCAACATTAGGCAGGTGGGCCGATGTGGCCTTCCACCATGCTCGGGCATCCTTAGTGAATTGGAAAGTGGCCAGTACCACCTTCTCCCTGTTAGTGCATTGCATGACTTGGAAGATCTTTTCTATCTCCTCCTACCAGTTCTCTGCTTCGTCCGGATCAGGGGATCCAGGGAAACGAGGAGGGTTCAAACTCCTAAAATTTTGGTGCAAATCACCGGCTCCATTTCTAACTGCAGCAGCCTGATTTCCAGCCTGAACCATATTTTGCATGGCCTGAGTCAATCCAGCTACTGTTTCTTGCATAGCTTGCCATTGGTTGCGAGCCATTGCAGTTGAGTGCAAGAGTTATGAGGGTTCCTGAGAAAAGAATGGAAACCAATTAATGTCTCTAGATACATTATTAGAGTCAATGGGTAGGAGTGTTTAATTCTTGCTAACATATTCCCAGTCTCTACCCATTCTCACCAGGTACTGTATTTAATTTCCATGACCTAGGTTCCATAGGTATCTCCTATTCCTGAGACATATATCCTATTTGGTGTTCCTAGGCTCTGATACCACTAAACTGTCACGTCTCGATAATTACGTAGTGGATATTAACAATGCGGAATATAATTCGAGTCGATATCCCGAGACGTGAACAGTCAACAAATAAGCCTCCAGCTAGCACGCACTAAATGTATAACAACATACATCATCATAGGGCCCAAATATTGAACTCAACTAATCTTTTATCCAAATCTCAACTCATTGTATTCCAAATGGAAACTATTACAGGACTAAGACTCAATAAAAGAAAAAGTACATTTTATTCCTCACTTCCTACTACATGAATCTATCACTCAAAGCAAACTACTATAACTAGACTCATAGTTGGGACGCTCTTCACTCGGACGCATTCCCATCCTCGACTTGCTCTTCCTCTTGAATGTCATAGTCACCTAGATTGGGTAAAAGTAGGGGATGAGCAAACTAGCCCAGTAGGATTTATATCTCAATGTGCGGGCAATGATATAAGTGATTAGCAATTTAGAACTAGGTAAGCACGATGAATGATATGCAAGTACAAATAAAACTCGTTAAAACATGCTACACGAACAAGCTAGATAGAGTGATCATGATAGAACACGATTTTGAAGAGGATGACAAGATAGAACTAGCAATAGATCACTTTTGTAAGGCCCTCAAATTTCCGTCGCATTTTTTTTGTATTTGTGTGTGTATATTTGTGCTTGTGTATGTATATACATATTTACGTACGTATTGATTAGTATAATTACGTGTGCATATGTTTATATTAGATGTAAATAATGCATGTATTGAATGGTGATAGTATGGATACACTACCATATACATATTGCATGTATATATGCATGGTATGCATAGTTTTCTGCATATTTTAGAGTTCTGGCCGAAGGCCACCTTGGCGTCAACCCCTAGCCGTTGAGGTGGTGTCAGCGTCCAGACATGGACGCCAACACTAATCCTGGCGTCGAGCGATATGGACGCCTATTTCTCTGGCCTGCATGCGCAGCAGAGCCAGAAACCTCTGAAACAAGAAAGCTCAGCCATTGGGGGGCTGTCCCCAATGGCTCTGAGAGCTGTCATGTCACCTTGTGAGTGGGAGAGAGGCCTCCCCTTATGTCTGAACCCGGATCTGCCTCTTCCCACTCCTCTCTTCACCTTTGCAAGAGGAGAAAAGAGAGAGAAAACCCTAGAAGAAAAACTGAGAAAACCCCACTCTTTGCACCCAAAGATCAGACTTCCTGAAGCTAGATCCGGCCATCTTCCACGACAAGAAGATAGCTGGAGCAAAGGAGGAGGCTTCCCCGACATCCCCCTGCTGTGGAGATCATCCAGGAGCCCGGAGGAAGAAGATCTAGGAGGCGTTTCTGCACCTTCTTGGGACTGCCCAAGGAGGGCTTCACCAACACCCTAGACTCATTTGAGCATTTTCTAAAAGGCAAGTGACCTAACCATAATGTCCCCGTATGTGTCTAGGTCGTTTCTACTATTTTTATGAATTTTCCCTCGAGTCCTAGACCCTCCCATTCACTCAAACTTGAGAGCTCGGGTCTGTGTTTCTGCACAGACCTGCATTGACGGCAAGGTCAATGGACGCTGATATCATGCTTGGCGTCCATCGACCATGCCGCTGACCCTGAGTCAGCGGCCAGAGACCGCCGCCAAGTTCCTCTGGACAGAACAGTGACCTGTTCTGCCCTTCCTATACACTATTTTCGGTATGGTTTCCGTGATGAGGATATATGGTAACCCTATACACTATGTATATTGTTAAATGTGGTGTGTGGATGAGTGTGATGTGTGGTGATGGATGTTAGAAGAGTGTATTCCATGAATTTGTAAGCATGACTTGTTGATGATCTTGCCAAATTTATGCTTTATGATTAGGATTAGTCTGAATGCCTCAGTTTTATTAGATCATGAAGATTAGTGGATCAGTATACATGTACTCAGTTTTTGATAAATTGTCCATGCTTGTATAAATTGCTAATAAACTCGGTTCGGTAATAAAAGGCATGCAAGAATGATTTGTGGTGATCGATCTATAGATGTATGATTTAGGATAATTTGTATTCTCAAATCATGTATATAACAGTAGTCTCTGTTCAAACAGTAAGTGGTAAAAATGCATGATGTGTTAAACTCCATGTCAACTAAATTGTGAATGGCATGCGAAATAGGTTTTATTTAGTAAATCCCATTAGCTCAGAAAAATCTGAAAAATTGATGTATGATCTAGAACCCGAAAATAGCATGTGGTTAAAATTTCAGGTCATTTGGACCAGTATATAAGAAGTTATGTATTTTCCATGTGAAATATAGTAATCTATGTATGTTATCGTAATGTGATTAGATATTGCTTAAACCCAACTTGATTGGTGAATTTACTGTGTGTTAAACTCCTGAAATCTGTAGTGCCATGTCAGGAAAAACAGAGAAATGCATATGAGTGAGAAAGTGAATGAGATGAAAAGTGCTATGTGTAAAACCATGTGTAAACCGGTAAAATGTGTAAATGTGTAACTGTGCCAATGTGACACTGCTTCCGTAGAGGGCAGTGGAGCTGTATCAGGGAAAAGTCCCCCTGAGAAAGTTCAGTGTGTAAGTGACCCTAAGGGCATTAGGGGGAAATCCTGGAGGTGGACAAGTACCACTGGTTAGGGTGGAGACTTGTTCTCCCGGTCTGCGCAGTCCAAGAGTCGCCATTGGAATGCCTAGATGGCGTCTATGTGTAATGTGATGTGTATATGTCCTTCTTTGGTGGTTTGGACTATGTGTCACGGCACCTAAAATGTGTAATGTGAAATGTGTAATGTGTATGTGTTCATGTGTAAATGTGTAAGTGAACAATGTGAATGTGTAAAGTGTAACCATGTGAAAGAGGAAACTTGTGTAAAGAAAATGTGTAATTCTAAATGTGAGGATATGAGATTGAAATCCATGTGAGACAAATCTGAAACCATGTGAAATCAGAAATCTTATGTTGTTATCATCATGTTTATATGTGCAAAAATGTCTAGAATCCATGTTAGGGATAATTGATGAGCACGGGTACAAAATAGCATGATTGGTTGTTCACATGATATGTTTTAAGCAACATGTAGCTCTCATGTGTAGGTTTACAGCCATTAAACCATGTGAAACCAGCAACTTAAAGCATGTGAAAATGTCTATGTATATGCTTAAGAACATGTAAAACTCATGCTAGTTGTGTTTTCCTTTCATATATGCACAATGTTCATGTTGGTAGCTCTCATGTCTTGGTTCTTTAAAGACAAAATTTCATGAGTAAATTGAATAGAGAGCATGTGATAGGTAAAGTTTTATTCTTAGAAATCTGAAAGCATGATCCATGTATTAAATTGTAAAACTTTCATGATAGGTTGAAACTTTCAATGACTAGCATGCCATGTGTTGAAAATTTGAATGTGCATGTAGAAACCGCTATGACTTATACGTGTATGTTATGAGTAGTGTTGCTTGCTGAGTCTTTGACTCACTCCTTGCTTCGGCGTACAGGTGTAGTTGGTGACGTGGCACCGTTGGAGGAGACAGTGGAGACGGACTCCGAGCGCGGAGATTAGTCTTGGAGTTTCTTTGTGACTTGTGCATTTCATAGTATGTAATTTGAACGTTGTATTAGAGTATCATGAAAAGAATGTATAAGTGTGGACATTATGTATTTCTATTTCAGCAATTTAAATTATGTGAACTTTTAGTTCCTTATTGTTAATTGCAAACTTCATGTATGTTAAATGTGGATGATGAATGAATGGAGACAGTTGTCTTTTACTTCCGCTACTCTGTTGTATATTCGCGTGTATCTCAGCTGTATGTATCGTTTGGGTAAATGTCCCACTGTGAGGACTCTCGCTATACCGACGTGGGTTGGTATAACCGTACCGGTATAATGAGGGCCGTCACAGAGATTGGTATCAGAGCGACCGGTTGAGATTGCACATGAATATACCTAAGTCATCATCCCCATTGCATGCTAAGTATGTCCACATGTGTAGAAAACACTAATAAGAAGTGAAAGATAGATAAGAAAATGGTTAGAAAACTTAGTAACCTAGCTCTAATGTTGGCTGAAATTTATTACAGCCATGGCTTCGAGAGGTAGGCGTGGTGGAGCGTCGGCCCGTGAGGACGAGCCGCGACGTGATGAGCAGGCGGAGCAACAGGCCCCGCACCGCGAGGCCCTGTACTTCCCCCACCGCCGCCTGTGGACTACGGAGTATTCATGCAAGGTCTGGTGCAAGCCATGCAGACGCAGGCTCATACCCAGGCAGCACTCCAGGCACAGTTGGAGGCCCAGGTAGAATAATGAAACAACTAGTAGTTTGCTATTTAAATTGCATGATATTGTGTTTATTGTGTATTGTTATTGTTTAATGTAGCAGGCTCAGGCACCAGCTCAGGACCATGGTGGACCATCCATCATGGAGCGATTCAAGAGGATGACCCCACCCTCTTTTAAGGGGGAGAGTGATCCATTAATGGCAGAAAGCTGGTTAAGGGAGACAGAGAAAATCTTCCGAGCCATCAGGTGCCCTGATGAGGATAAGGTGACACTAGCCACCTACATGCTACAGGTAGACTTTTAATTTTGTATGTTTGTATGTTCTGCTTAATTTAGAATTTGTTAGTTGGTGCTTATGAAGGTGTATTGCAGGAGAGAGCGGATGTATGGTGGTCCTCCCTACTACGTACACGCTTTGAGGACGGAGCAGTAGACGTGACGTGGGACGCGTTCGTGAGGCTCTTTCGAGCCAAGTTCGTCCCAGAGCATATCCAGGACAAAATGGAGCAGGAATTTCTCTCCCTGACGCAAGGCTCCATGACCGTGCTGGAATACGAGGCAAGGTTTTCTGAACTTTCTAAGTATGCACCGCATATCGTAGAGGATGAGCGCAGGAAGACCAAGAAGTTCGTGATGGGACTCAAGCCATCACTGCGGACGAGACTCGTGGCGTTTGACCACCGCACGCTGGACGAGGCCCTCAGTGCTGCCTGCAGGCAGGAGGGAGAAATGGAGCAATATCTGGAGGAAAAGAAGGCTTCGCAGAAGAGGCCGGCAGCATCATTCCAGCGGCAGGATAAGAAGAAAACGGTGTACCAGACACCGCAGAAACCAGTGGCAGTCAGCAACTCTCAGGTACCTTCTGTACGTTCCCCTGGTGTGAAGAAAGAGTGTCCCCACTGCGGGAAGACACACGGTGGTTCCGAGTGTTGGTTGGTAGCGGGTAGATGCTTGAAGTGTGGGAGCAGCGACCACAAGATCAAAGATTGCCCAAGACTTCAGCAAGGAGCTCAGCGTGGAGCGCCAGCACCAGCAGTAGCGGCAGCCGCGCCAGCTACAGGAAGACCAGGAAGGCCTCGAGCCCCAGCTCGAGTGTTTGCTTTGGCACGCGAGGACGCCGAGCAGGCGGAGCATGTCACCGAAGGTACGGTTTTGCTTTTAGGTGTGCACGCTCGGGTTTTGTTTGATACGGGTGCTACTCACTCGTTCATTTCCGAGCGGTTCGCTAGGCAGTTAGCCCTAGAGTCAGGCGTAGAGTCTGAGGAGTTAGAGGTCCCTTTGTCTGTGCACACCCCTGCGGGTACGGTATCGACTAGGAAGTGCATTCCGTCGTTACCTGTGTGCATTGAGGATAGAATCCTAGATGGGTGTTTCTTCTTGCTAAAGATGAAGGACTATGATGCTATTCTTGGTCTGGATTGGCTAGAGGAGCACTATGCGTTAGTGGATTGTCGTCGGAAGAGGATTGTTTTCCGCATTCCTGGTGAGGACGAGTTCTCTCATCCCTTGCCAAAGAACTTAGCGGGAAAGTTAGTTATCTCTGCCATGAAGGCGATGCGCATGGTGAACAAGGGTTGTGACGCATTTCTTGCCAGCGTTATGCTAGTACCCGATGCTGGTTCGTCACTGACTCTTGCAGAGATCGATGTGGTGCAGGATTTTCCAGATGTCTTTCCCGATGACTTGTCTGGATTGCCACCGGATAGGGAGATAGAGTTCACTATAGAGTTGCTTCCAGGCACCTCTCCTATCTCGAAGGCCCCATATCGGATGGCCCCTGCAGAGTTAGCCGAGTTGAGGAAGCAATTGCAAGAATTGCTTGATAAGGGATTCATTCGCCCTAGTGTTTCCCCTTGGGGCGCACCTGTATTATTCGTCAAGAAGAAAGACGGGTCACTTAGGTTGTGTATTGACTATAGGAAGTTGAACCAAGTGACTGTGAAGAACAGGTACCCCTTACCTCGGATTGATGATCTGTTTGACCAGTTGCAGGATGCATCAGTCTTTTCTAAGATTGACTTGCGATCTGGTTATCATCAGCTGCGGATTAGGAGTGAGGATGTGTCCAAGACGGCATTTAGATCCCGTTATGGACATTATGAGTTTTTGGTCCTTCCTTTCGGATTGACCAACGCCCCTGCAGCGTTCATGGATCTCATGAACCGGGTGTTTAGTCCGTATTTAGATAGCTTTGTTGTTGTGTTCATTGATGACGTGTTGGTCTATTCTCCGGATGAGGCCACGCACCGTCAGCATTTGAGGTTAGTCTTAGAGGTTCTCCGTGAGCACAAGCTGTATGCGAAGTTCAGCAAGTGCGAGTTCTGGTTGCGCGAGGTTCACTTTCTCGGGCATGTGATCTCCGGCGCTGGTGTTGCAGTTGATCCAGCAAAGGTCCAGGCAGTTATGGATTGGGAGATTCCCCAGACTCCTTCGGAGATTCGTAGTTTCATTGGGTTAGCTGGTTATTATCGGCGATTCATTGAGGGTTTCTCATCCATCGCCGCCCCTTTGACAAAGCTGACCAGGAAAGGTGAGAAGTTCGTATGGTCTGAGGCATGTGAGCGTAGCTTTCAGCTATTGAAGGCTAAGCTTACTTCTGCTCCGGTATTGGTATTGCCTAGTGGTCCAGAAGGTTTTGCCATTTATACGGATGCATCTCAGATTGGTTTAGGCTGTGTACTCATGCAGCGAGAGAGGGTAGTGGCTTATGCTTCTCGTCAGTTGAAGGAGCATGAGAGGAACTATCCGACTCATGATTTGGAGCTCGCAGCAGTGGTTCATGCACTAAAGATCTGGAGGCACTATCTTTATGGTGTCAGATTTGAGGTGTTTACCGACCACAAGAGCTTGAAGTATCTTTTCTCCCAAAAGGAATTAAACCTGAGGCAGAGGAGATGGATTGAGTTCTTGAAGGACTATGACTTCGACCTTCAGTATCATCCTGGAAAGGCGAACGTCGTAGCAGATGCTCTTAGTAGAAAGAGGTCTTCGCTCCAGCAGGATTGGAAGATGTTGGAGGATGCAGCGTGCTCTATGACCGAGTTAGAGCCATCGCTGTGTCAGGCTTTTGTAGCTCAGCTATCCCTTAGATCCTCAGTCTTGGATGAGGTGATTGAGCAGCAGAAAGCCGACCCTAGATTGTTAGAGTTAGTGGGTAAGGCGGGCATTGCTCGTGATGAGGACGGTGTGATTAGATTTCAGCACCGTGTTTGTGTCCCTGATGTAGTAGATGTCCGTGAGCATGTGTTAGCGGAGGCTCATAGATCGCGATTCTCTATTCATCCGGGTAACACTAAGATGTATCAAGACCTGAAGAGATCATTTTGGTGGTCCGGCATGAAGAAGGATGTTGCGGATTATGTGTCTAGATGTCTAGTATGTCAGCAAGTGAAAGCCGAGCGGCAGCGACCATCCGGCCTTATGCAGAGGATGGATATCCCCGTGTGGAAGTGGGAAGCTGTCACTATGGATTTCGTATCGGGTTTGCCTCGATCTAGAAGGGGCAATGACTCGATTTGGGTAGTTGTAGATAGATTCTCGAAGACTGCTCATTTCTTGCCTATGAAGAAGAAGCAGTCAGTAGAGAGTTTAGCTAGATTGTATGTTAGCGGTATCATTAGATTGCATGGTGTGCCGAAGTCGATCATTTCGGATCGAGATCCGAGATTTACTTCGAGATTGTGGAAGGGTCTTCAGGATGCGTTAGGTTCGGAGCTTAAGCTCAGTTCGGCGTTTCATCCCCAGACCGATGGACAGTCCGAGAGGACTATCCAGACGCTCGAGGATATGTTGAGAGCGTGTGTTCTGGATTGGAAGGATGATTGGGAGCGTCATTTACCTCTTGTGGAGTTCGCATACAACAACAGCTTTCATGCTAGTATTGGTATGGCTCCATTCGAGGCGTTGTATGGTAGGCCCTGCAGATCTCCTTTATGTTGGGAGGAGACTGGTGATAGGCAGTTGATCGGACCGGAGTTAGTTCAGGAAACTTCGGATAAGATTCAGCTTATCAGGAAAGGCTTGTTGCGGCACAGGATAGGCAGAAGAGTTATGCCGACAACAGGAGAAAGGATTTGGAGTTCGAGGTTGGCGATCATGTCTTCTTGAAGATATCGCCTACTCGAGGTGTTAGATTTGGCAGGCATAGCAAGCTAAGCCCTAGATTCATTGGCCCATATGAGATTCTCAGACGTTTGGGCAGCGTGGCGTATGAGCTAGCTTTACCCCCAGCTTTGGCTAGCGTTCACCCTGTATTCTACGTATCTATGCTCAGGAAGTATGTCCGAGATCCGTCTCATGTGATTAGTCATGAGCCAGTGGAGATCCAGCCAGATCTTTCGTATGTCGAGCAACCAGTAGCCATTCTTGACCGGAAGGTTCAGCATCTCCGGAACAAGAGTATTGCGTCGGTGAAAGTTCTATGGCGGAACTTCTCACGAGAGGAGGCTACTGGGAGCTTGAGGATGCGATGAAGAAGAAGTATCCCCTTTTGTTTGAGTAGTGTCGTTCTAACTTCGAGGACGAAGTTTCTTTAAGGGGGAGAGGGTGTAAGGCCCTCGAATTTCCGTCGCATTTTTTTGTATTTGTGTGTGTATATTTGTGCTTGTGTATGTATATACATATTTACCTACGTATTGATTAGTATAATTACGTGTGCATATGTTTATATTAGATGTAAATAATGCATGTATTGAATGGTGATAGTATGGATACACTACCATATACATATTGCATGTATATATGAATGGTATGCATAGTTTTCTGCATATTTTAGAGTTCTGGCCGAAGGCCACCTTGGCGTCAACCCCTAGCCGTTGAGGTGGTGTCAGCGTCCAGACATGGACGCCAACACTAATCTTGGCGTCGAGCGATATGGACGCCTATTTCTCTGGCCTGCATGCGCAGCAGAGCCAGAAACTTCTGAAACAAGAAAGCTCAGCCATTGGGGGGCTGTCCCCAACGGCTCTGAGAGCTGTCATGTCACCTTGTGAGTGGGAGAGAGGCCTCCCCTTATGTCTGAACCTAGATCTGCCTCTTCCCACTCCTCTCTTCACCTTTGCAAGAGGAGAAAAGAGAGAGAAAACCCTAGAAGAAAAACTGAGAAAACCCCACTCCTTGCACCCAAAGATCAAACTTCCTGGAGCTAGATCCGGCCATCTTCCACGACAAGAAGATAGCTGGAGCAAAGGAGGAGGCTTCCCCGACATCCCCCTGCTGTGGAGATCATCCAGGAGCCCGGAGGAAGAAGATCTAGGAGGCGTTTCTGCACCTTCTTGGGACTGCCCAAGGAGGGCTTCACCAACACCTAGACCCATTTGAGCATTTTCTAAAAGGCAAGTGACCTAACCATAATGTCCCCGTATGTGTCTAGGTCGTTTCTACTATTTTTATGAATTTTCCCTCGAGTCCTAGACCCTCCCATTCACCCAAACTTGAGAGCTCGGGTCTGTGTTTCTGCACAGACCTGCATTGACGGCAAGGTCAATGGACGCTGATATCATGCTTGGCGTCCATCGACCATGCCGCTGACCCTGAGTCAGCGGCCAGAGACCGCCGCCAAGTTCCTCTGGACAGAACAGTGACCTGTTCTGCCCTTCCTATACACTATTTTCGGTATGGTTTCCGTGATGAGGATATATGGTAACCCTATACACTATGTATATTGTTAAATGTGGTGTGTGGATGAGTGTGATGTGTGGTGATGGATGTTAGAAGAGTGTATTCCATGAATTTGTAAGCATGACTTGTTGATGATCTTGCCAATTTATGCTTTATGATTAGGATTAGTCTGAATGCCTCAGTTTTATTAGATCATGAAGATTAGTGGATCAGTATACATGTACTCAGTTTTTGATAAATTGTCCATGCTTGTATAAATTGCTAATAAACTCGGTTCGGTAAATAAAACGACATGCAAGAATGATTTGTGGTGATCGATCTATAGATGTATGATTTAGGATAATTCTGTATTCTCAAATCATGTATATAACAGTAGTCTCTGTTCAAACAGTAAGTGGTAAAAATGCATGATGTGTTAAACTCCATGTCAACTTAAATTGTGAATGGCATGCGAAAAGGTATTTTATTTACTGTAAATCCCAATTAGCTCAGAAAAATCTGAAAAATTGAATGTATGATCTAGAACCCGAAAATAGCATGTGGTTAAAATTTCAGGTCATTTGGACCAGTATATAAGAAGTTATGTATTTTCCATGTGAAATATAGTAATCTATGTATGTTATCGTAATGTGATTAGATATTGCTTAAACCCAACTTGATTGGTGAAGTTTACTGTGTGTTAAACTCCTGAAATCTGTAGTGCCATGTCAGGAAAAACAGAGAAATGCATATGAGTGAGGAAGTGAATGAGATGAAAAGTGCTATGTGTAAAACCATGTGTAAACCGGTAAAATGTGTAAATGTGTAACTGTGCCAATGTGACACTGCTTCCGTAGAGGGCAGTGGAGCTGTATCAGGGAAAAGTCCCCCTGAGAAAGTTCAGTGTGTAAGTGACCCTAAGGGCATTAGGGGGAAATCCTGGAGGTGGACAAGTACCACTGGTTAGGGTGGAGACTTGTTCTCCCGGTCTGCGCAGTCCAAGAGTCGCCATTGGAATGCCTAGATGGCGTCTATGTGTAATGTGATGTGTGTATGTCCTTCTTTGGTGGTTTGGACTATGTGTCACGGCACCTAAAATGTGTAATGTGAAATGTGTAATGTGTATGTGTTCATGTGTAAGTGAACAATGTGAATGTGTAAAGTGAACAATGTGAATGTGTAAAGTGTAACCATGTGAAAGAGGAAACTTGTGTAAAGAAAATGTGAAATTCTAAATGTGAGGATATGAGATTGAAATCCATGTGAGACAAATCTGAAACCATGTGAAATCAGAAATCTTATGTTGTTATCATCATGTTTATATGTGCAAAAATGTCTAGAATCCATGTTAGGGATAATTGATGAGCACGGGTACAAAATAACATGATTGGTTGTTCACATGATATGTTTTAAGCAACATGGTAGTTCTCATGTGTAGATTTACAGCCATTAAACCATGTGAAACCAGCAACTTGAAGCATGTGAAAATGTCTATGTATATGCTTAAGAACATGTAAAACTCATGCTAGTTGTGTTTTCCTTTCATATATGCACAATGATCATGTTGGTAGCTCTCATGTCTTGGTTCTTTAAAGACAAAATTTCATGAGTAAATTGAATAGAGAGCATGTGATAGGCAAAGTTTTATTCTTAGAAATCTGAAAGCATGATCCATGTATTAAATTGTAAAACTTTCATGATAGGTTGAAACTTTCAATGTCTAGCATGCCATGTGTTGAAAATTGTGAATGTGTATGTAGAAACCGCTATGACCTATACGTGTATGTTATGAGTAGTGTTGCTTGCTGAGTCTTTAGACTCACTCCTTGCTTCGGCGTACAGGTGTAGTTGGTGACGTGGTACCGTTGGAGAAGACAGTGGAGACGGACTCCGAGCGTGGAGATTAGTCTTGGAGTTTCTTTGTGACTTGTGCATTTCATAGTATGTAATTTGAACGTTGTATTAGAGTATCATGAAAAGAATGTATAAGTGTGGACATTATGTATTTCTATTTCAGCAATTTAAATTATGTGAACTTTTAGTTCTTATTGTTAATTGCAAACTTCATGTATGTTGAATGTGGATGATGAATGAATGGAGACAGTTGTCTTTTACTTCCGCTACTCTGTTGTATATTCGCGTGTATCTCAGCTGTATGTAACGTTTGGGTAAATGTTCCACTGTGAGGACTCTCACTATACCGACGTGGGTTGGTATAACCGTACCGGTATAATGAGGGCCGTCACAACTTTGTACAAGCACGCAAGAATTCACTTGATGTCAAGAACGCATGGTACCACTAATTGCATTAAATGCAGGATGGCCATATCACGCAAGCAAGCAAGCACGCACGAGCATGATCATGTAACACTAATCAGGCATGTAGACACTAATGTACACCAAGAAAAGATCCATCAAGAATGTACACCAGGACATGTGTATGTGGTTATTGTGTCTATCATTCAACATGACACACACGACTCCCAATGCAGATGCAACGCTAGTAATCATTATACCCCATGGTTAACAGTATATTTATGACTCTCCGTCATTGGGGCTAGACTGGAGCCCTTGGACACTCGCCGTGCCCGGTCAGCATCTCACGTAAAATTTAAATGTAGATACCTACAGTCATTATAATGGCCAATGAGGGTTTCAATAAGTAAGCATGTGTAATGTCATGTCATGATGATGATGAGAACTAGTAATAAGTAATTGAACATGATTTAAAATAACAATGGTCAAGAGATAAATTTGGCACATAACGGTACAATTTATACTTTAGTTCAATCTTTACATTAATGGCTTTAGTCTAGATTGTCAATCACACTTACGAGAACAAGAAGAGAAAGGAAGTGCATGCTATCTCCAGGGAACTTCAATGGTACAACCAACTCGTCGGCCGAGTGGGAATCCATGGTCAGAGGAGATTTACGGAGGTCTTAGAGAAAAGGTCACTAGTCTACCGATTCGGAATGACCGGTAGAGAGCTTCCAAATCCCCAAGAAAGGGCTGCCTAGAAGTGCAAGTGTGTAGTGATGTACGCCTCTCAATCCACAAACAATCGGTTTTAAACCTGCGGAAAACACTTAACATGATGACACGAATTGAACAATGCATTTAACTACACATGGGTTTGCAAGATTTTTCAGAATATGAATTATCATTTAAAACTTGGTAGAATAATGGAAAGATTGAATCGCAAGTTGCATGAATGGATCATAACATTTAAAGAGCAATTAGAATAACCTTCATGTAATGAAAACTTTTAAATGGGTTAACCACTTTTAATCCATTAAATAACCATCATGCAATGATCAGACCTAGGACATGTGAAACACGTGCTAAAATCATATTTAAACAGACCTTAAGTACAGCGGTTAGGTTTTGCAAGAAAATAAGTGGGGTTCATGAAAAATCCTGAGGTCCCGACGGACCCTTGTAAGGGTCGCAATGGGGTCAGATTAGATCGTGACAGTGCCTTGTAAGGATCGCAACAGGCTTGTCTGATCAGGCAGGCAGATCGCGACGGGTGCTTATGAAGAAGGCGACATAGCTGTCAGACCCGGAGGTCAGGTCGCGACGGCGGTCCGGTCATGATCAGATCGTGACAGAATTCTTGTCGTGATCTGCCTGAGAACGCGCCCTATCGAGCCGTCGCGTTCTCAGGTCCTTGGCCTACGTCTTCCAGAGAAAGGACAGTGCTTTGGATTGCGGACCAGACTTTCCCTGTTTTGACATGGGGTTGTTCTAAAATTAAGAACAAATTGTACAGTGGATGAAAAATAACAAGACCAGTTTTAAACCAACCTAGACATGCAAGGGTGCTTCCAGTAAATCGGAATTAGAAAACCATGGTGGTTTCAATAGGCTTTAATCAAGTCCAACACAAACGTAAAACCAAGTACAACCCGAAAACGTAGTGTCATGTTGAGACCCTCTTATCATGCTTATAACTCCCTAACTAATGACATTTAGACAAAATGTTCAAAAACCGATATGACGATGACAACTATTAGAAAAACTTTCATGTTGTGAGTTTGCTCTAATTCGGTCTCAAATCGCATGCAACATATAAAGAACAGAAAAAGCCCTGACAGTGCGCGACTTGGGGGAAACACTTATAACTCAAAATCTGCTCATTGGAATTCGATGAAACCAGTGGAAACTGAAAGCTAACTTGATGCTCTACACATTAGTATAGGATATGTTAAGGTTTTGCCCAAGAAAACCTACCTTCTGGGTTGAAGAAGTCCCATTCTTCCAGAAAACTAGTGTTCAGATCACTCGCAGGAGAATGCTTAATACTCTGTGTATAGTGTATGGAATTTAGGCATTCCACTTGGGTTAGGATGTAGACTTGACCCTATTTACAGAGGTATAAGCCTTGCAAGGTTTTGTTTAGGTTTGGCCTACTTTGATCGGTTTCAAGTGGATGGTTTGTGCAGGTCGCAGAAGACGAACGGGGAAGAAGATGTCCTTCTTGTGGTCGATCTACAGCTCCCCAGCAAGGGCTCCTCCACATGACCCGAGCAAGTTGTAAACTCATTCCTAGGGTTTGGGTGAAGAGTATTTAAGTAACCAAGGTATTTAGGAGTCCTATTGTAACTAGGAAAGAAGGGTTGCGGGATTGGCTTGTGTCTTTCCAAAATTTGAAGATCTCTCCCTCCATTAGAGAGTCTTGGCCATAAAGCAACCTCTATGGGTGGGTAGGCACTAATTTGGGTTTCCAAGAGTGTAAGATCTCTTCCCAATTCAACTCTAATTGCCTCTTTTTAATTTCAGCTAATTTAAGCTACGAATTTCCATGCATTTCCTAGCTCCATTTGATTTTTGAGTCATATGTGGTCCCTTGGCCTAATTAAGATATTGGGTCATTAATATGTAATGTTGGGAGTCTCTCCAACACTTTTATTAAATTTTTGGTTGCGTCGTATTTTCGTGTTAACGGTTTTCCGACTTGTTTCCTAATTTGGATAATTGGTCACAATAACTCTTAAACCTAGTCCAAATGATTTTTATTGACCCAAATTTCTTGATGGGTCATTAGAAGATATTATTTTAAGCCCATATATGATTTTTATTTAATTTTCTGACTCATCCAAGTACGTGTGTTAATGATTTTCCGACTTATTCATGAATTACGATAATAAGTCGTGAAACACTTAAAACTTGGCTAATCCGATTTTTCTTGGCATAAATTTCTTTGTGAAACTTTTAGTAAAAATGTTTGGGGTTGATTTATAATTTTTACAGATTTTTTCGATGTGTTTTAGCTCATACGATAATGATACGTATGTTTAAATACTCCGATATTATGGAAATTATTTATTTCTATTTATTTTGAATTTTTTTATGTAATTAAAATTTCCGGGGTGCTACATTCTAACTTACCAAATCGATGTGAAACCGAATCGTTGTGAGAGCAAATCGTTGTTCTCACTTATCAAATCATTGTGAGAGTAAATCGTTGTTCTCATTTATCAATCGTTGTGAGAGCAAATCGTTGTTATCACTTTTCAAATCATTATGAGAAACCGAATCGTTGTGAGAGCAAATCGTTGTTCTCACTTATCAAATCGTTGTGAGAGCAAATCGTTGTTCTCACTTATCAAATCATTGTGAAATCAATATGATTCTAATGAAATCGTGGTAGCATATGGAGAGTCGATGTGTACTTAGAGAAATTTCCTGCTCTGTATTTTAAATGCTATAAAGTAAGAAATAGTTACATATTTTCTTGATTTGGCCTGATTTACTTCTTGTGCCTAAGCTTCATGAAAATTTGTTAGATGACACTTTATTGAAGTTTTATTAATCACCAAAATAGATATATAATTCATAAAATTATATGGGGATGAACTGATCATCAATTCTAAAAAATCTATTACATAACCCTTCAAAATATCTGTTCTCACTGCTATGACACTACATTCTCTTATCGGGGAGATAAAACTACTCAACTAACTCTCCACATATTCCACCTTCAACTTTACCGAACTTTTCCTCATTCAGGTGCCATCTGACCCCAAACTTTTCACTGTTTAAGTGGTCACACTTTTCCTTTCTATACTTAACAATTCCAATTTACATACATTTATTGCTCTTTCTATTCTATTCTGCCATACTCTTGCTAAACACTTTCTGAACCATCTAATTATATCCGTCTCATAGTCTACTATACTCTTTCTTTCTTTGGTCAATAACTCTTAATTTTATCTGTACTGCCAACTACATTAAACATAATATCTTCTCTGTAAAACATTTCTCTTAATTATTCTACTGTCTAGCTAATCGTACTATACTATTCACACTGTAACTCCTGCTATTATACAATCATCGTTCACTAAAATACTGGCATAGCCAGAACCTGAAACTGATCTCTTTAATTACAATAACTTGCTCTGCCTAATTCCTTTATTCCACATTGCTGCTTCATTACCAAATATAAAAAATTATACTATTACAACATATTCATTAATATCCTTTCACAATCTGCCTTGTTGTTCCTCTTAACTTGATATTCCTTAACTACTTCTTAATTGATTCATCTCTTTCTATTCTGACTCACATAACTCTAACTCATTCCCATCATTCTTAACCTCAACCTCAATCTTTGTCGGACACATACTTTACCTTTCTTTTCCCACAGGCTGTACCCAACTGCTAACCATCACTAACCTTATTTTCAACACTATATTCTTAAACAAACCATTCTATGGAATCCTCACAAACTGCCACTTGCCAAGTGAATATCTTTCTTATGAAATTCTCAGAAAAATCTAACTGCACACAGATCTTCCTTCTCTCTTTCTTTACTCAACTGATCACCTCGACACATTCTTACACGGATCTCTATATCAAATTTTCCATTATCATCATTACTCGCAACAACACTATTCTGAAGCTCTGTACTACAATCGTCTCTAATCATAAATCACACTTAACCTAACTGCCACAAATCACTACTCCTCGGTTTGCCAGTACCTCATATGAAGCTAATCTGCCTCACTCAATTATTCCAAACCTTTCATATTACTGATCACATTATTGTCCAAGCTGCTTCTTAACACTTACTAACACAAATCTTAAACACAACAATTATCTTTGTTACTTTCTCAATCACAATTCTTAACACATTATTCCACATTATAATACTATTCCCTCTGCTATTCTGTCACACCATTACCTTATACATGTCTTTGCCAACTCTGTACCTTATTAAAACACCTTTACTGAATTCCATATCTGAATTCACTAATCCCTTCAATTTCTGTAACTAAGAACCTTTGAACAACTACACTTTAACTGCAGACTGCCACACTGGTATAATCACTTAATTATACCACTAGCCACACTATTTCTCTGCCATTACTAACAAGTTCCAGTTTAACAAACATAAGCACACAATTCACATGCCAGAAACTCACGTCAAAACCACTTTAAATCATACAAAACCGCAGACTTACTACCAGCAGTGGACATTAAACCATGTCTTGGGACATTGTAACCTTAATATCTTTTCATATTCTAACTGGACTATTACTCTGATACCAACTGTAACGGCCCTGGATATTTATGCCTAATAAGGCTCCATATCCAAGTCCGCCTCTCGCGATCGGACCGAAGTCTCACAAGGGATAGCACGCACAAGTGTCCAGTAAGAATATGAAAGACAACCACAACTGTATAAGACACAAGAAAGTACATGTGCTCATACCTGTATACAACAAAGTACAACTGTCCCACACATCATTACATGCCCAATAAAAGAGTACAACTACCTGGGGCATACCCTAAGGGAGCAAAGCTCACACATAGACACAACTAACTCTACTGCTGGTGGTACAAGTCTGTCAAAACGCCACTGCAAGACTCACACACGGCTAATACCTGAAAAGACTATAAGGGATTGAGCCTTAACAAGTCACTGGCTCAGCATGGACCTCCCAAAAACAACACCTGAAACTGAAGAGACCTCAACCCCAAAGGGTCTCACTGGCAATACTGATAACCAAACCATAACATGCTCACAAAAAGCATATTTAAACGGCAGTTAAATATAAACACACAAACTAACATAATCATCGGAAAGTAAGAGGTAGCAACAGGACTAGCACAACACCACTAGTCCGCCCAACCATTGGGATGCCTCGACTACAATTCTTACCGGTAGACCACTGCCTAGGCTCCAAGTCTCACAGGCAAACTACCCATGCAGGGTAACCAGACCGGCATCAACATGCCAAATCCAACACACATCAAGGTCACAATTGGAAGCCTACCCTAAGTAGGGTAAAATCACAATGAGTGGAAGGTCACATCACATGACCTCCACAAAACACAAGTTCACCTCAACACCTGAAGAGGCTGGTATACGACATGCCACAACATAAAGCTACCCACAAAGGGTACAGGTACCTACCACCATGAGGTACCACCACGGAAACACAACCACACACAAACCATAACACACAGTGCCTCCAACAGGGCACACCACAACATAAGGAATTACAATTGGTAAGTCAACACTCACAAGCCACGACCACTGGCAAAGAACGAGTCGGAAAGGAACGACGCCACCACACGGGAATGAACTACTAGTTCATGATGCTAGTATCCAAGCCGGACAACACAGCACAAGAACCACCACTCAGTCTCACAGTCACATATGAAAGGTACAACTGTCGCACCACAACCACAAGCTAAAGAACAGTGGAGACCAACCAACACCACACCTGCAGACCACATAGCTGCAGGCCCAAGCCTGACACCTTTAGAGACTCTAGCCTGAGCTCCCTAAAGTGAGGCACTGGAAACACAGGACTACCTGGGGACCAGTACGTCTACTGGTGTCCGTCCCCCAACCACGAGCACGCTACAAGCGACTGCACACCCACAAACACAAGTCGCTGTCCCTGGTCGTCTTTCCCTCAGCCGGACGTAAAACTCAAACACAGGAGTGAGGGTGTCCAGGAAGACGACTCATACCTTTGTGGTACACACCGTACTGGGACACACCCCGAGCACAACGTGCCTACCTCACATAGAACCCGGGGTACCCGACTGAAGAGGTATCCCGGAATAGGCGTCGGACCACCAGACTCGACAATCACACAAACCACGATACACCAATATCATAGTTAGCTCATCACCGGTCACCATGTGACCTCCAAGCCAACCTACACCGACATATATATAACCACAATAACATATAATAACCTTGCCTATCATTGGTCATCTCATGACCTCCATAGCAACATAAAACACAATGGAAGTTAACCATAACCAACATAACCATTAACTAACCATACACTAACTTATGCCCCTACACATGCTTTACTAACACTTAATGACTCAAACAACATTAACTAATAACAAATAACCAAGGCTAGGTTCACACTGGAACCTTACTACCAAACCACTACAAACAGACCACAGAAGCTGAAACGCGATGGACACAGGCGTCGCCTTTTAAATTGCGACGGCCTGCCCAGACTTGATTCAAAGCCTAATGCGTCAAGGCCCAATGTCGCGACAGAATCGCGATGGCCCGATACGTCGCCTTTAGGTCAAACCGACAGTCGGAGTAAAGCCCAAATCGTGACGGCCCACTACGTCGCATTCATAGCATGAACGCGACGGTGATCCCCGTCACGTTTCAAATGCGACAATGGACTCAGCTCAACGGCCGAGCCCACCTTCTCCAGCAAAAAACACACTCAAATCTCATTCACATGGCCATTAAAACAGTAAGTATGAAAGCCATACAATAGTACACACCACCCAACATGGATTCCACCCCTTAAACCATTTAAAGCGAATTAAACAAGGGGAAGTCTCCCTAGCAACTGATCAAGCCGAAGAACGTGAAGAACGTCGCAACGCCAGTGCACCTACACTCCGGGCACCTCTCTCGCTTCGACCCCACACCGGACGAGCCACCAGAAAACCAGAAACGCCACGGAGCTCCACAACAGCTTCCCCTTTGCCTGGACCGAGTTCCTCTGCTCTATCTGGGCGAAACAGAGCAATTAAACCATAGTTGAAATCGTGACGTAGCCAGACATTGCATTTAAGAGTTAAATGCGACGACCCTAACCGTCGCCAATTGAAGCCCAAAGCGCCGCTAAAACACAAAGGTGGTTCTGTGAATTGCGATGGGAGAGACCGTCACGTTTCAAATCACGACGACTTCCTCCATCGCGTTCACAACCTATAGTGCCCTAGATTTTGCTGTATTGAATTATGCAATTGTGTGTGTGTTTCTACATTTAACATTGAACTGTGAATTTGATGAACTTGATGTCAAGATTTACTGACGTTGACTACAGTTGACGGCATGATCGATTGCCGTCTACTATCTATTAACGACAGGAGATTGTGCCATTTATATTTTTCTTGAATATTTGGTTTTTCAGGCAAATCGTTTGACGACATGATCGATTGTCGTCTACTTCATGGTCGATGACAACATAGGTTGACGTTAACCTAACTTGCCAGTTTTTGTTGTTTCCGTTTTGGGGAGAAAAGATCGGTCGTTTCCAGAGCATTTAATCAATGGATCGGGACATTTTTGGTTCAAAGGTCAGGATTGAAGCTTAGACAAACCGTAGGAGTCCTTATAAGACCTCGATTTGGCCATTAGGAAAGGGTTTTTCCACTGTTTCGGAGGTGAGAAAAGAAGACCGACAGAGGAGTTGTTGTGCGGTGTTTCGTGCAAACTGAAGCAAGCTGGGTAGAGAGGTGACTTCAAGGATCGTGTGCAGAAGGTTCTCCAAGTGTGGGAGCTATTCTGGAGGATGAATCGGGCGATTGAAGACCGTGGAAGAGACTGCCTTGTGACCAAGGCGGGCGTCTTCAACTCTTTTCTCGTGACTCCAGAAGGAGGGTTAATAGCAAGTAACATGGGGAAATGGTTTAAGATAGGAGATTCTTTATATTTATCATTTTAACAGATTTTTAAACCTATGAGTAAAAGTGTAGGAAGGGGTTAAAGTTCCGTTATTTCATGTGAGGTTTTCGGGTTTTCTGACCAGATGAACTCAACATCAACATCGACTGCCATTTATTTCATGTAAATGTCAAGCTTTTGGATGTCTATATATATATTAACAGAGCTATGTGTCGCCGTCAACTGATATTAATGACAGGGTATGTTGATGTTAACTTGTGTAAACGGCAGCATACTTTGCCGTTAAGTTCATCAGTGTTGTTTTTCTGTAAAATCTGATATTGTTTATACACTGTGTTCTATGCATGTGTAGGTTTTTTTAGGTTAGGCTCTGTTATGTATAAATCTTTACTATTATGCAGCAGGAGAGTCATGACAATGATGTATGGACTATGTATAGTTATTTTAAAGAATACTCTTGGATTAAGTAAATAGAAAATGAAATAGCTATAAGCTTAATCCAGATCATGATGTTATAATTATGAGTTGTACTGACCGTTAGATGGAATAGACCCATTATGTTCAGATTTTACACAGTAAGTGTATGATTCATGTACATTATGTGCCATGTTATATAGCACAAGTTTATGAGAAATAATCCTAAGAATTTATACTGAACTCAGAAAAATGTGAAAATTTATATGTGTTATGCATGACTAGGAATATAAATTCTGTCAAAATTTTTGACTTTTTGGAACACTGTACATACTGTTATGATTTTTTGAATGATAAAAGTGTACATGGAAATCAATAGGTGGGAAGCAAGAGACATAAATGTTGAATTTTGATGAAATCAGTAAAAATAGTATCATGATAGGTTGCTGTTGTACTATAGAATTATGATTTAAGAACTGAGGAAATGTATGTGAAATTGTACATTTGTTGTCTTGCTAGTATGCATGATTTTATGAAAAAGCATGATATAAGTTCATAATTGCATGAAAACATGTTATTATATTTCTGAAATGATATGGCCAATAAGACATTTCTATTATAGAGATGCCTACATGGAACTACACCATAGAATGCCCCTATGGTAATGGTTCACCTACATGAAATTGACTACATGAATCTGTGGGTAACGAATTGAAATCCTGGAAGTAGACATGTTCTACTGGTTAAGGTGGGAAGGACTTTCCCCGGTATTGCGCAATAACTAAGACTTCATCATTGTTTTTCCGAGATGATAAGTGAATGTTACACTCTGCATGATCTGTATTAATAGTGGGGCTATGTCTTGGCAACTATAACTACATGCTACATGATATTGACTGTTGGATCGAAATGGCACTAAGAATGTCCTAAAGAGGGGGGGGGTGAATAGGACTTCTTCCTTTTAAAATTTTATTCTGATATTGCACAACACTAAATAAATTTGTTAGAGCTTAGTGTGATGTGTGTGATTCAAGTGTAAACAAGGCGGAAACAATCACACAAGGAATGCATAAGGATTTATCCTGGTTCGGCCCTTCCAATTAGGAAGTCCTACATCCAGTCCTCAAGCCAACCACTTGAGATTTCCACTATCTGCCAATAAATTGGCCTTCTCTGACCCTTGAGAGGAATTACAAACCCACTTGCTCCCAAGCAAGTCTTCCCTAATCAGGGGTACAACAACTGCCTTTCACAAGGCCTTCCCTTCATAGGAGGGGCAATGCAGAACCAGACTTCTGCAGAAATTACATAAGAATAATAAAGAAACACTTGTGTGTTTGCCTCAGATCTGAGCACAAACACATACAGACTTCAGAAGGATTAATAGATCAGAAATGAGACTTGAATCCTATCTGAAATGCAAGGGTGGACTTGAAGAAAATAAGCAATTACAGTTGCCACCCAACTCAAGTCTTCTAGGAGAGCTTCAGAGAATGTATTCTGAAGAGAAAAGCTCTCAGACTTTTTACTTGTAGGAAAAGCTTGAAGAGATTCGAATAAAGCTCACAGGATATGAAAAAGCTTGTATATATTCTTTTCAAACTTGAGCTCCTTTTATACACTTCAGAATATAGCCGTTTAGAAGATAACCGTAGGAGTTTGTAGCCGTTTGCAATCTGACCATTTAGAGAGAGCTCTAGTTTCCTTTTGTATTTTGATGAGCTTATTATCCAGAGGTTCTTCAGTTTTGCTTCTTTCCAAGGTCGTCAGAAGAGGTGCAGTTTTCACAGCTAGAAGATAAGCTCTTTTCCTTTCGGAGTGGACTGTGAATGGAGCATCTTAAAAACGTGCTCTAATAAATGCCTGCACAAAGGACAAGGCAAAAGGAAGAACATCTCCATACCTTTGAGGTAGGTGAGTCAGAAAAATACAGAAAGAAGGTATGGAAACCTCGTATGCACAATCTTTCAGATAGAAGGAGTAGACAGACAGATATGCTAAAAAGGCGAAGTATGGGTCTGTCAGTGGTAGGTGAGTCCTGTCAGATGCCATGCGCCTGAGAATTCATAAATGCACTGTATCCATTGTATCCAGAAAATTTGGAGTAAATATGTGAAGACCATGAGGCTTAGATTAAAAAATATTTCAGAAATAGGTTGCACAGGATTTAGATGAATATTATAAGTTTAATATGACTTGTCCTGTCAGAGAAAATAATAAAATAATGTTATTTTTGATGGATTAATAAGATATAAAAGATCCATTAAAAAGGATGTGAAAAGATTAGGAGATAAGCTTATAGTAGGTGTTAAGCCTAAAACAGATTAGAAAAGGTATTAAGTACAGAATTAATAGTGAAGTCGAATTCATAAGAACATACAATTCGACTGAAGGAGCAGAAGTGATTTGACTCTAGTAAGGATTAACAAGGTAATTCAACTTCTGAGAAAAAAAAGGCTATTCGACTATAGCAGTCGAATACTATCTAGATCGGTTTCTGAGGCATTCGATTGTGGCAATCGGAGATGACAGTCGAATCAAGTATTGGGTTTTGTAAGGCATTCGACTGTACCAGTCGGAGATGACAGTCGAATCAAGTATTGGGTTTTGTAAGGCATTCGACTGTACCAGTCGGAGTGATCAGTCGAATTACATATAAAGTTGTGGACTTCGAAAATTTTGGTGGTTGTTTAACTTCGTTTCTGAAGGAGTCGAAGTTAGCAGTCGAAGTCAACAGTCGGATTCAGTAGGGCATAGAGAGAGTCTGTGGACTTAGAAAAACTTTGTGATCAGGATTTTAGCTGAGGTATTTATCTGTATATATATTTTTTGTGATATATTTTCTTTGTAGAATATCTATTTAAGTATTTTGCCATAGCAAAAATAATGAGTATATTTGAATTAATAAAATCTTTAAATTTAAATTTCTTAGGGGTAGTTGCTCAACAATTCTCTCCCTTTTTGTTAATGACAAAAATATTTAAATAGTCAGTAATAAATATGTCAGTTCTTTTTCTCCCCCTTTGTGGCATTAACAGAAAGGATAGTCAAGCAAAAGTCATTTGATTTAGAAAGCAAAAGAAATACATAAGAAAATGTTCATGACTTAGACCGAGAACTAGGTAAACACAGAGATCTAGGGATCTTGGCAAGAAAAGGTTGAAAGAGATCCCAGAGCTTCTGCTCATTCTTCTCAAAGTAATTGTTAAACAATGCATAATCAATGTTGTAATTAGGATTAGTGGAGGGTAATTTTTTAAGAGATTTGATGTGGCACCTCCGGAACTAGGAAATCTTATTGTGATACTTTTCTCTGTCTAGGCGAGCTTTGAGGGGAACAAACTGCTTAGAAGCTGTAAGGTGAAGAAACTCATTGAGAGTGATATTCCAATGCAGACCACTGGACATAGCTGAATCCTTGGTTTGATAATATATCAGGTACCTCTGTGCCCACCTATGACCAATGTTCTTTCTTAAGTCCTTAAGACTCTTGGAGTGAAACTCATTAAGAGTAAGCTTCAACTTCTCACAATCAGAGTGGTAAGAGGGATAAGCTGTTGCCCATTGATCAATATTGAACCTTTCAGTTTCAGCAAAACATAGTTGAAAATCTTGGAGATGACGGGGGTTCTTGGAGAGCTGTAGAAATACAAATCTCTGGAAAGACAGTTTGTATTTGTATTTGATTTTGAATCTTGTGGCAATCCGGATGAATCTGTTAAAGATAGCTTCAGCAAAGTCTCTTCTGTATGCAATAGCTCCTATGAGGGGAGGATGGAGACCGGAAGGTAGAACCACAGTCATGGAAGGAACAATTTATCTTTGGCCTCTTAAAAAATTTTCCCATTGGCCTTTAGAAATATCATGCAAACCTAATTTGAATCTTTCAAAGTTGAAGGTTTTCATTTTGGTGTACTTTGCCTGAGAGTTCTTGAGATGAATTCCAAACAGCTCATGAAACCTTAAAGACAGGTGATGCTGAACTATCAAAAATTGGTTTCTAGATTGGGTTGTTTGATATCTGGTTGCTTCATCTGGATAGAGGTCAATGAACTCTTTGGGAGTTAAGCAATGACTTTTCTGAGAGATGAACTGAAGATCTTCTACTGATATTTGTGTAGTTCTGAGCAGAGTAGGAAGCCAATGTTCAAAGGTGAACCCTGGCATCTCATGAATTTCAAGGAATGCTCGAATAGAGAGATATTCTTTGAACAGATTTATGCAATGCTCAGAGTGGTGGATGAAAGCATACAAAAATGATGGAAGGATTAAGGAAGGTTTGTCACCTAATTTTGGTCCACTAGAGGATAAAAGTTGTATACTTGGAAGTATTTCAGCTAGATGAAGAAGGGTTTTTTTGGAATCAGTTTTGGAGGTAGTGGGAAGAGAAGAAAAGAATTGAGGGGGTTGAGTGGAAAGATTTAGAGTAATTTCTTTGAGAGGTTTGAATTGGTATTTCATAGGGTAGAAGGAGAATTTTATGTCCTGGTAGAATGGATCCATGGGAATGGTTGCAAGTGAAGGAGGATCCAGAGAAGTGGAATGTGAAGGATTCTCAGGAGTTGGTGCTGTGGGTGTAGTGGATTGAGTTGTAGTTGTAGTGGGCTCTAGAGGAGGCTTAATAGATGGAGCTGGTGTAGGGGGAGTAGGCCTAGAAGAAGGATGAGGGAAGACAGGGTCACCATTTTTGACCAGTCTAAGCTTCACTTTCCTCTTGAAGGATTGGAGTTCATGAGAGGATTCAAGGGATCTCTTGGCCTTAAACTTTATCTGGGATTGTTTCTCTTGCCAGGACTCCTCTACTGCTGCTGCCACTCCTGCTGACTGCTTTTCCACTGCAGGCTCTTGCTGTTGCTCAATTTGTGGTTGAAACAACACCATGGCTAACTGTGCCTCTTGCTCTAGTTCTTCCTGCTGCTCAGGAGGCTCTTCAACCTGTGGCTCAAGCTATTTGTGCTGATCAGGCACTGGCACATCATGCCCTTGTACGTGAGATTCTTGCTCCTGGTCCTGTTTAGGTTGCTGCTCAACCTGCTGGTGGTGCTGCTACTGCTCTGCTTGTGAATCTGGCCCTTTTGCTTCCACTGATGGTTGTTCAAGGACTGACTCTTCAGGTTCTGGAACTAGAGTTTCTTGAACACCAACTTGATGTAGCTCTTGAACTGGGACATGTTCTCCTTGCTGCTGAGAGGAAGAAGGCACTGATGGCCTAGAAGTGCCATGTTGGCACACCAACTGAAGCAATAGATCTTTTATCTGCTTAACCTCATCAGACAAATTATCAAACTTGGCATCAACAAATTCAACTTGTATGTGAAGAACAGAAAGAGTCTCTTGTTTGTTTACTTAACAAATCTAAAATGGTAGAGAAGTTATTGCTACTCCCCCCCTGAGACCTTGGCCGGGTCTCATACTAAGATGGAAAGGGTTGATGTTCCCTTTCATCAAATTCATGATTCATGGGGGTAAAAATAGGAATATCATCAGAGACAACTCTTTTACCTCTAATGTCTCTTAGAACTTCATCAATGGTTTCCTCAGGAGCATTTAGTTCAGGAAGGAAGTAGGAAACATGAAACTGATCTTCTTGCTCTTGGATCTGAACTGGGGCTTCCGATCTAACTTGGACTTCTGGTTCTCTATCTTCTGCTGCTGGAACTTCTTCATGTTGAACTTGTTGAGAGGATAATGAGATGAGAGGTTCATTAGGAAAAATCTCATGATCACATTCTGGTACTGAATCCTTAAACCATAAATTTTGCTTTTTGCTAACCAAGGAATAGTGACTCCTTCTCAAGGCAAAGATTCCAATTTTTTCTTTGATTCCAACAGAGATTTCTCCAGATAGTTCTACTGAGAATCTCTTGAAAATCAGAGTGAGCAGAGATCCATAAGGAAGGGATTCCTGCAAATCCTTTGAAGCTGTCATCTTTTCTAAAATAACTACTGGAAAATTTACTCTATGCCTCTGAACAGCCCAAAAAAGTAGATTTCCATCCCTGGCAGTTATGGAGGAGTGAGTTCCTACTCTAGGGGTCACAATGTTTGTAATAACTGAGTGGATCAGTCTCTTTTCTTCTGATAACTCATTCACTAAGAGCCCCTTCTTACTGATAGTGGCCAAATTGCCTATAATCCCCAATTTTTGCTTTTCTTATATAAAGAGGAAAAAAGTAATTGGCCCGAGATTTCAGGACGAACGGTCGCGATCAAGTGATTTGACCGTTGATACATTTAAAAGGATTTTATTGAAAGCCCCCCCCTTTTTTTAAAAAAAATTCACAGTAAGTCGAATTATGTAATCGACTGCATCAGTCGAATGAGAGATTTATAACATGATTCGAATGCATAAGTCGAATGTCTGGGACTTAGAATTTTTTAGGATGGTTTTCACAGACAGTTCAAACAACAGTATCTTAACAAACAATTCAAGTGTCATTTTGTTATAATTTTTTTTTGGAATTTCAATCAGGATTACATATACCTATTTCTCTTCTAATAGATGTGAATCTATCCTCAGGAAGAGGTTTTGTAAAAATATCTGCAAGTTGATTTTCAGTAGATATAAATTCAAGTGAAATATTGCCATTACTTACATGGTCCCTGATGAAGTGATGTCTAACCTCAATATGCTTTGTTCTTGAGTGTTGGAGAGGATTCTTGGTCAAATTTATTGCACTTGTATTGTCACATAGCATTGGAATTTCTTGGAGCTGATGACCATAGTCTTCCAATTGGTGTTTGATCCACAAGAGTTGAGTACAGCAACTCCCTGCTGCGATGTATTCAACTTCTGTGGTTGACAAAGCTACTGAGTTCTGCTTCCTGGAAGACCAAGATATCAAGCATCCTGTAAGAATTTGACAAGTGCCACTAGTGCTTTTCCTATCTATTTTGCATCCAGCATAGTCAGCATCACTATATCCCATTAACTTGAATTCAGAACATATGGAAACCAAAGTCCTAATTTACTGGTATTTATAAGATATCTAAAAATTCTTTTAACAACATGAACATGTGATTCTTTTGGATCAGCTTAGAATCTCGCGCATAAATAAACACTGAACATTATATCTGGTCTGCTAGCAGTAAGATAGAGCAGTGATCCTATCATTCCTCTATAGATCTTTTGATCTATCTTTTTACCAAGAGGATTACCATCTAACTTAATGCCTGAGCTCATGGGTGTTCCTAGTGGCTTACACTTGTCAAAACTATACTTAGAAAGTAAATCTGAAATATATTTGGTTTGACAAATGTGAGTTCCTTCCTTGGTCTGCTTTATTTGCAACCCAAGAAAATAATTTAGTTCACCCATCATGCTCATTTCAAATTCACTTTGCATTAATTTTTCAAAGAACTTACAAAGTGATTCATTAGTAGAACCAAAGATAATGTCATCAACATAGATTTGCACAATTAAGATTACATCTGAAAATTTCTTTATAAATAATGTGCTATCTACTTTACCTCTTGTAAAATCATGTGATATAAGATAAGCACTCAATCTTTCATACCAAGCTCTTGGAGCTTGTTTCAGACCATATAGTGCTTTCTTTAAATGGAAAACATGATTAGGATACTTAGTATCTTCAAAACCAGGTGGTTGCTCAACATATACTTCTTCTTCAATAAAACCATTCAGAAATGCACTTTTAACATCCATCTAAAATAGGTTGATATTGAGAGAACATGCATATGCTAATAAAATTCTGATTGCCTCTAATCTAGCTATTAGAGCATAGGTTTCATCAAAGTCTATGCCTTCCTCTTGGGAATATCCTTGAGCTGCAAGTCTGGCTTTGTTCCTAGTGATTACCCCTGATTCATCCATCTTGTTCTGAAAACCCATCTGGTTCCAATAACTGGATGATCAGAAGGTCTAGATACAAGAGTCCATACCTCACTGCGTTGGAACTGATTAAGTTCCTCTTGCATAGCAAGGATCCAAGATTCATCTCCCAGAGCAACATCGATTGTCCTAAGCTCTATTTGAGAAACTAAAGCAGAAAAATCACAAGGACTTTGCATACCTCTTGTTCTTACCCTATCTTGAGGATCACCTATAATGTTTTCTCTTGGATGATTCCGGTGATACCTTAATTCTCTAGGTAGCCCTTCTTGTGGTTCTTCTAGTTGTTGAAGATCTTCTAATAGAGGGTCTTCCTTTTCTTCATCTTTTCCTTCTTCTTCAAGAGAAGTCTTTTCTAGATCCCTGCATAGATCATGAACACATTCTTATTCTTCTTCTATCCTTTTGATAGAAGGGTTAGTCTCATCAAATAAGACATGTATAGATTGTTCTATGGTTAATGTCCTTCTATTGAATACCTTATAACCTCTAGATTTTGAAATATATCCTAATAGGAAACCTTCATCACTCTTAGCATCTAATTTTCCTAAATTGTCCTTACCATTATTTAAAATAAAGCACTTACAACCAAAAGGTCGAAGATGACTGACGTTGGGCTTCTTTCCCTTGTAGAGTTCATATGGAATCTTCTTTAGAATGGGTCTGATCATGCACCTGTTGATGATGTAGCAGGCTGTATTGACTGCCTTTGCCCAGAAATATTTTGGCAAATTATACTCATTCAGCATTGTTCTGGTCATATCCAGCAGTGTTCTGTTCTTTCTTTCTGCTACTCCATTCTATTGAGGTGTTCTTGATGCTGAGAAGTTATGCTCAACCCCATTTTCTTCACAGAACTTCATGAATTCTTCATTCTTGAATTCACCTCCATGATCAGATCTAAAGCTTGTAATCTGAAATTTCTGATTTTTCTGAACTATTTTGCTGAACTTCAGAAATGCTTGAAAGGCTTCATATTTGGCTTCTAGAAAAGACACCCAAGTGTACCTTGCGTAGTCATCAACTAATACATAGCCATAGACTTTACCTCCAAGACTGACTGTCCTCATAGGTCCAAATAAATCCATGTGAATTAATTCCAAAGGCTTGGAAGTTATAACAATTGTTTTGGTCTGAAATGAGGTCTTGGTTTGTTTTCCTTTAGCACAAGCTGAACAAATTCTAGATTTCTTGATTCTCATATTTGGAAGCCCCTCAACCAGATCATGCTTCATTAATTTCTTGATTACTAAGGTGTTTGCATGACCAAGTCTTCTATGCCACAAATCAGACTCTGCACTTTTGGTGGTTGCAAGACATAAGTTTACTTCCTTCAATTCTGCTAGTTGCAATGTATATAAATTCTTTATTCTTTGAGCTTTGAACACAATCTTGTTACCTTTCTGAATAATACACTTATCATTCTGAAAATTTACTGAATGCCCTTTGTCACATAACTGACTAATACTTATCAGATATTGCTTCAGACCTTCTACATGCATGACATTTTCAATTAGGTTCTTTTCTTTAGTAGCAACTGTTCCACACCCTAATACTTTTCCTTTTCCATTATCACCATATGTGACTTGACCACTTTCTTCTCTAAAACTTGTGAATAACATCCTATCCCCTGTCATATGCCTTGAGCATCCACTATCCAAATACCATTTGGATGCCCTCAGCCGACCCTGCAAACAAAATCATGTTGTAACTTTTGGTACCCAAATTTTCTTGGGTCCTTGATGGTTAGTTTTAGGAATCCATCTCAGGTGTCTAGTGGTGCATGTGCTAATGATGTGTCCTAATTGATTACAGTGACTGCAACATAGATCAAAAGCATTCTTCTTATTATTGTTGAATTTCTGTTTTTTGTCTATACACATGCTGATTCATCTTTTTACCATTTTTGATTTTATTTTCTGCTACAAATTTAGGGGTTGGATACACTTTAGGATGAATAATATTTTCTTCATTTGGAGGAGGTGTGTATCCTAATCCATATTTCTTCCTTCCTATTCTAGAGCCTTTTATATTAACAAATAAAGAAGTTTTACAGTTAGAAATCTTTTCTATGGTGGCTTTTAGATAATTATTTTCCTCTAGAAAATTTTCTTCATTTTTAAGTTCCTTAAGATTTGATTCTATTTCCAAAATCTTGTTGTTTTTATTTTTCAAGTCTTCGCACAACAGTTCATTAGTTCTTTTAGTTTCACTTAAACTTTTGTTTAACCTTTCTGCTTCATTTTAAGAAAGGTATTTGCTTTTTCTTGGTTTAATAGATTTAGTTTAAATATTTTCATTTTTTTTGCTACTGTTTTATATTTTTCATAGAGTTCATTGAAGGCATCTTCAAGGCTATCAGAATCGGATTCAGAATAGGAAGTAAAGGAGGTTTCTGAGTTTACCTGCTCTAGTCCTGCCATGAGGGCTAGATTTGTCTTTTCTTCTTCTTCGAATTCTGAGCTGGTTGCTTCTTCATTGTCCCATGTTGCTGCCATGGCCTTTTTCTTGAATTTTCTGAGCTTTTTCTCTTTGCCTTTCTTCCTGTCAGATTTTTCTGCTTGATCCTTTTTCTTGAGCTTGGGACATTCAGATTTGTAATGTCCGGGTTGATTACACTCATAGTAAGTTGGCTCTTTCCTCTTTTCTTTCTTGAAAAATCATTTTGAGCCAAACTTCTTCTTCTTTGCAAGGATTCTCTGTAGTTTTCTTAAAAGCATGGCCTCATCATCACTGTCATCTAACTTTTCTTTTGAGTCTTCAGATGAAGAGGAATCTGCAATCTTCGAAGCATTTGAAAAAAAAATTTCGAGGAATTTTCAGAAAACCTTTCCATATTAATTTCATGAGCCATAAGGGATCCTATTAATTTTTCAATTGACAATTGTGTTAAGTCATGAGCTTCCTCTATGGCTGTAAGTTTAGGGGTCCATACATTTGTTAGAGATCTCAAGATTTTTCTAACTGTTTCTTCATTAGTTAGGACTTTTCCTAAAGAACTTAGTCCGACAATTATGTTTGAAAATCTGTTATACATTTGAGTTATATTTTCACTAGGGAGCATTTTGAACTGTTCATATTGAGATACAAGTATATCTATCCTTGTTTGTTTAACCCTATCTGTAACTTTATAGGTTACTTGAAGCTTATCCCACATTTTTTTAGTTGTTTTACAAGCTGAAAGTCTATTAAATTCTCTTTTAGACAAAGCACAGCAAATGTAATTTTTTGCCTTGTAATTTAAAGACATATTTCTTTTATCTGCAATGGAAAGACCAGAAGAAGAAGTTTCACCAAGGATTTGATAGTCACCTTGTTCTATTACCTGCCATAAGTCGAAATCAGTACCTCTGATGAAGCACTACATTCGCATCTTCCAGTATTGGTAATCTTCACCATCAAAAAATGGTGGCCTTGTACCTGATTGGACTTCATAGTTGTGAGCTTCGGATGCCATTTCTTCTCAAATCTTCTTGGATTCTTCTGAGAAGACCACGCTCTGATACCACTTGTTGGATCGAAATGGCACTAAGAATGTCCTAAGGGGGGGGGGTGAATAGGACTTCTTCCTTTTAAAATTTTCTTCTGAAATTGCACAACACTAAATAAATTTGTTAGAGCTTAGTGTGATGTGTGTGATTCAAGTGTAAACAAGGCGGAAACAATCACACAAGGAATGCACAATGATTTATCCTGGTTCGGCCCTTCCAATTAGGAAGTCCTACATCCAGTCCTCAAGCCAACCACTTGAGATTTCCACTATCTTCCAATAAATTGGCCTTCACTGACCGTTGAGAGGAATTACTAACCCACTTGCTCCCAAGCAAGTCTTCCCTAATCAGGGGTACAACAATTGCCTTTCACAAGGCCTTCCCTTCACAGGAGGGGCAATGCAAAACCAGACTTTTTGCAGAAATTACACGAGAATAATAAAGAAACACTTGTGTGTTTGCCTCAGATCTGAGCACAAACACATACAGACTTCAGAAGGATTAATAGATCAGAAATGAGACTTGAATCCTATCTGAAATGCAAGGGTGGACTTGAAGAAAATAAGCAATTACAGTTGCCACCCAACTCAAGACTTCTAGGAGAGCTTCAGAGAATGTATTCTGAAGAGAAAAGCTCTCAAACTTTTTGCTTGCAGGAAAAGCTTGAAGAGATTCGAATAAAGCTCACAGGATATGAAAAAGCTTGTATACCATCTTTTCAAACTTGAGCTCCTTTTAAACACTTCAGAATATAATCGTTTAGAAGATAGTCATTGGAGTTTGTAGCCGTTTTCTATCTGACCATTTAGAGAGAGCTCTAGTTTCCTTTGTATTTTGATGAGCTTATTATCCAGAGGTTCTTCAGTTTTGCTTCTTTCCAAGGTCTTCAGAAGAGGTGTAGTTTTCACAGCTAGAAGATAAGCTCTTTTCCTTTCGGAGTGGACTGTGAAAGGAGCATCTTAAAAGCGTGCTCCAATAAATGCTTGCACAAAGGACAAGATAAAAGGAAGAGCATCTCCATAACTTTGAGGTAGGTGAGTCAGAAAAATACAGAAAGAAGGTATGGAAACCTCGTATGCACAATCTTTCAGATAGAAGGAGTAGACAGACAGATATGCTAAAAAGGTGAAGTATGGGTCTATCAGTGGTAGGTGAGTTCTGTCAGATGCCATGCGCCTGAGAATTCATAAATACACTGTATCCATTGTATCCAGAAAATATGGAGTAAAGATGTGAAGACCATGAGGCTCAGATTAAAAAATATTTCAGAAATAGTTTGCACAGGATTTAGATGAATATTATATGTTTAATATGACTTGTCCTGTCAGAGAAAATAATAAAATAATGATATTTCTGATTGATTAATAAGATATAAAAGATCCATTAAAAAGGATGTGAAAAGATTAGGAGATAAGCTTACAGTAGTACAGATTAGAAAAGGTATTAAGTATAGAATTAACAGTGAAGTCAAATTCATAAGAACATACAATTCGACTGAAGGAGTAGAAGTGATCGACTCTAGTATGGATTAACATGGTAAGTCGACTTCTGAGAAAAAAAAGGCTATTCGACTATAGCAGTCGAATACTATATAGATCGATTTCTAAGGCATTCGACTGTGGCAGTTGGAGATGATAGTCGAATCAAGTATTGGGTTTTGTAAGGCATTCGACTGTACCAGTCGGAGATGACAGTTGAATCAAGTATTGGGTTTTGTAAGGCATTCGACTGTACCAGTCGGAGTCATCAGTCGAATTACATATAAAGTTGTGGACTTCGAAAATTTTGGAGGTTGTTTAATTTCGTTTCTGAAGGAGTCGAAGTTAGCAGTTGAAGTCAATAGTCGGATTCAGTAGGGCATAGAGAGATTCTGTAGACTTAGAAAAACTTTGTGATCAGGATTTTAGCTGAGGTATTTATCTGTATATATATTTTTTTGTGATATATTTTCTTTGTAGAATATCTATTTAAGTATTTTGTCATAGCAAAAATAATGAGTATATTTGAATTAAGAAAATCTTTAAAATAAATTTCTTAGGGGTAGTTGCTCAACATTGACGATATGCTACATGCTACATGACATTGACTACATGCTACATGACATTGACTATATGCTACATGACATTTACTACATGTTACAAGATTTTGTTTATATGCCATGCCACATGATATTGTTTAAATGCTTTGTCTTACTATATGATGAAATCCACATGTTATATGAATTGTCTTACTCTACATGATAGGTAACCATACTATGTAAAGAATGATTGCCAAATAAATTAGAGTATGTTGATAGGTAAGAGCTATATGGTATCAAGCGTAAGTAATTGGATATGCTATCATATTTTAAAATTTAGTATATGATAAGTCTTGAACTATCTTTCCTTGTTGCTTGCTGGGTCTAGTAGACTCAGACTTGATTAACATTTCAGGAGAGGCTGAGGACAATCAGGAGTTAGTCCATTCTGACTCTGAGCGTGAGGACGTGGAGGCTTAGCTCTTTACATTGAGAGTGTATTTGAGAGGCTATGTATGTGAGAATAAATTGTAATTTGAACATTATGTTATTTCTAGACTTATAAACTATTATTACTTGGACTATTGTAGTTCTTCTTTTATGCTTTAGACTTGGTACTTGGATACAATGTTGATTTAAAAGTAAATTTCATAATCCGTTGTAAACTTGTTGGAATTTAATTGCCATTTGTGTATATCTCAATCTGAACCGATAAATGTTGGATGTTTCCACTGTAACACCACTATTGAATCTGATGTGAGTTGATACAACTGTACCGGGTCTAAGAGGGGTGTTACAGAGATTGGTATCAGAGAGTTCCTGGTTGAGCATGTACATGAATTAAATATCAACAATGTGTTCATATCCTTAAGTCTGCATAAAGAATTAGTCCAAAATTTATGTAGAATAATAGGTTATTGTAACAAATGCTTGTTTTGCAGACTATGGCTACCCGTGGTCATAGAGGAGCAGGCTCGGCCCAAGGCGATGAGCCAGTTGGAGGTTCGTAGGCTCCAGCTCAGCAGGCGCCAGATCAAGCAGGCGTACCTTTACCCCCCCCCCCCCCCCCCCCACCCGTGGGCTATGGAGCATTAATGCAGGGACTTGTGCACGCAATGCAAACTCAGGCACAAACGGCAGCTACCTTGCAAGCGCAAGTGCAGGCTCAGGTTGGTACTTAGGAAGTAATTACCAAGTTGTTGATTTGAAGAATCCAACTAAGGACTCGACTTGGATGTAGGCGCAGGCACTTGCTCATGAGGCAGGCATTGGAGGTGTATCGATGATTGAGCGGTTCAGGTAGATGACTCCACATTTCTTTAAGGGGGAGAGTGATCCGATCATGGTGGAGAGTTGACTGCGTGAGACGGAGAAGATCTTTTATGCTATACGATGTACAAAAGAGGAACGAGTGACTTTAGCCACTTATATGTTGTAGGTAATGAAGATTCTAGAAGTGTTGTGAGTTGTTTTTAGTACACCCTTAGATTCATCTACCTTCTTTTGCTGGAGCATGCCGACGTGTGGTGGTCGTTAGTACTATGCACATAGTTTGGGGATGGAGCTGTTGAGGCTGTATGGACCGAGTTTGTTCACCTGTTCAGAGCAAAGTATATTCCAGAGCATGTGCAAGATCGAATGGAGTAGGAGTTATTGACATTGACCCAAGGGTCAATGAGTGTGCTAGAGTATGAGACTAGATTTGCAGAGCTGTCAAAGTATGCGCCTCACATAGTAGCTGATGAGCGGAGGAAAGTGAAGATATTTGTCATGGAATTGAAGCCATCCTTGAGGACTAGACTTGTGGCTTTTGGGCATCGTTCGATTGATGTGGCATTGTCAGTAGCTTGCATGCAAGAAGCAGAGATGGAGGTGTATCTAGAGGAGAAGAGGGCTTCTTTGAAGAGGCCTGGATCAGCATTTCAGCGGCAGGACAAGAGAAAGAAGACTTCAGTGTTTCCACCCAGGGCAGTAGTACCAGCGAGAGTGGCTGCACCGACTACGAGTAGTGGCATAGTTGCAGAGAAGCCTTTGTGTTCTCAGTGTGGGAAGCATCACGGGGGAGACATTTATTGGGTGACTTCTGGTAGGTGTTTGAGGTGTGGTGACAAGAACCACAAGATCCGTGATTGTCCAAAGATGACACAGTAGACTGTAGTGGCAGCGGCACCAACAGCAGCTAGACCAGCACCGAGAGCAGCAGGGTGACCGAGGGCTGAGGCTGGAGTTTTTGCTTTGGCGAGAGATGAGGCTGAGTTGGTAGAGCACGTCACAGAAGGTATGGTTTTGATTATGGGTAAGCATGCTCGTGTTTTATTTGATACTGGTGCTAAGCATAGTTTTATCTCCGAGAAGTTTACAATGGTCTTAATGAAGGAGTGTGATTTAGTTCTTGAGGTCTTGGAGGTTCCGTTATCTATTCACACCCCAGCTGGAACCATGTTGACTGGGCAGTGTTTTTCTTCCCTCCATGCGAGTATCGAAGAGTGAGTTTTGCCTAGTAGTTTTTATCTGTTGAAGATGAAGGACTACGATGCCATTTAGGCTTAGACTGGCTCGAGGAGCATTACGCCCTTATGGATTTTAGGAAGAAGATCATTATTTTTCGGATCCCTGGTGAAGATGAATTTTTCCATCCGTTACCCAAGAATAAGATTGGTAAGTTTGTGATCTCAGCTATGAAGGCAACCCGAATGTTGAGAAAGGGCTGTAATGGTTTTCGTGCTAGTATGGTGATGTCTGTGGATTCGAAGAAGGCTCAGGCTGTGGCAGATATTGAGGTTGTCCGAGATTTTAGTGATGTTTTTCGCGAGGACTTGTCTGGTTTGCCACCTGAGAGGGAGATTGAGTTCGGTATTGAGTTGGTACCTGGTACTTTACCTATATCTATTGCTCCTTACCGTATGACACAAGCAGAATTGGCAGAATTGCGGAAGTAGCTTCAGGAATTGCTAGACAAGGGTTTCATTCGGTCGAGTGTATCACCTTGGGGAGCACCTGTTGTAGCGACACTCTTTATACCGGTACGATTATACCAATCCACGTCGGTACAAAGGGCGTCATTACAGTGGGACATTTACCCAACACTTAACACTAGATTGAGATGTACACAAATATAACAAGATTATAGAGGAAATAAATAAACTTTCATTCTCATTCCATCATCATCATCATATCAACAGTCTATATAGCAATAAAAGAATTACTGAAGTCCACATAATTACAACTTCAAATAAAATACATTGTCCAAGTGAATTATACAATTCCACTGATTACATACTATGAAAGAAAAGAAACAACGTAGCAACGTCCCCAAAGGTAGCTACTCCTCACGCTCAGAGTCGCTCCTAACTATGTCCTCCTCAGAAGTGCAGACACCTGTCACACCTGTACGCCGAAGAAAGGATGAGTCTAAAGAGACCTAGCAAGCAATCTAAGAACAACACCCTTACACATATCATATGCACATGCTATCTTTTAAAATAAGGAAAACATATGGTTTGTACTCATGACAAGTTACAATAAAACATGATTATCCTACACATGCTCTCTACACAGAACATGTAACATGATTTAAAGGAACAAATCGAATTCCATTCATTTCTCATTATGCACAATTAAAGCATGCAACTACTTACAAGATATTAATACGCCTAGCAAGGTATCTATTCATTTTCTCATGCATTTATCCCACTTATTTATACATTATGCTTGCTGTTTTGACATGAATTAATCACAATCACGTGGGTTTACATTTATTCACATGCTAACTCAATCACTTAACAATTTCACATGGTCATATTTCACAATATCACATTTCCCAAGTTCACATGCACATATTCACATTTTACACTTAAATTACCATGACACATAGTCCAAACCACCACTAGAAGGACACACATCGCTTACATATACCCATCACCTAGGCAACACAATGACGGATCTTGGTTAACTGCGCAAAACCGGGAGAAGCACTCTCCACCCTAACCAATGGTACTTGTCCACCTCCAGGATTTCATCCTAATGCCGATAGGATATCACACACATTGAACCTTCCCGTAGATACTTTACTATAGTATGGTTCCACAGCCCTCTATGGTAGCAGTGTCACTATCGGCACAATTACACATTAAACATTTTACCACATTCATTTACATTATTCACATGCACTTAAACACACACACATGCACTTTTAACTCCTATGCATGGATCAGTTTACAGAGCATGCTATTATTGTTTCACAATGACATTTAACTCATAACACAATCCTATTCATGCTACTAACTACTGAATCATACAAGATTAGCATAACATGTTCAACATGACTAATTTCCATAGTTAAACTAATAATCACACATATTGTCATCAAAACAGAACCAAATTATTATCACAGTTCTAACCAGTAAACATATCACATGCTTAATTTTTCAGATTTTTCGGATTTGTAAAATAATTATAACAATTGAAACATGGTTCAGGCATATTTATCACTAATTTCACTTAAGTAGGTTTCACAGTAATACAAACATACTTAATAGTTCCAAAACTTGAATTTAGACCTCATACTATCATGGAAAAATTATGAAACCCTAATTCACAACGGAGCTATTTATATCCATTTAATCATGGTCAGATCATACTCATTATTCATTTACAAAAATTTTAATAATTAGAACTATATACAGAAATTCGTCCTAGCCTCATGGTGTGACCTACTGACTGTACTTGACCACACATAAAATTTACAGCATGCACTTATACTCAGAAGTCCAAAAATATACCTTAGAGATCAAAAACATCAAATCTGTCAAACCTGATGAACTTGGCGGCACAAGGGTTGCCGCCAACAGGGGTTAACGGCACAGGATGTGGCCGCTAACTCTAGATCTTAACAGCAGCAACCTGGCCGTTAAGTTTCTGTCTGCAGAAACACAGACAGAGCGCATAAATACAAGAGAATAGGGGGTTCCAGGACACGAGAAAATTTCTAACAAATTCCTGAGACCTACTAGACATGGTTAGGGATGAGATCCATAGGTTACTTGCCTTTGGAAAATTGTTTAACAAATTTAATTCATCAAAGATGCCCTCCTCGGCCAAGCCAAGAAGGCACTCAAAACCTCCCAGATCCGGTCTTTTAGGTCGATGTAGGTCGCACACCAGAGTCGAGGAAGCTTCACAAAAGTCCAAAATATCTTCTAGTCGTTGTAGATCGCCGGAAGATGCACACAAACGCCAGATCAAAGCTTCCAAAAGTCGGGTTTTCTCACAGGGTTCTAGGGTTTTCACAAGAGCCAAAGGAACCTAATCTGGCCAAAAACGGTGTTTTTATAAGCTAAGAGGGTCGGGATACGCGTTAGGGTTGGAATCCTACCGTTGGAGGTGGGTTTCCAAAACTGGGATCGGAGGAAATGCTGTCGTTTCCAGATCTAGAACCGCACAATTTCTGGGGAAATAGATGGCCAGCGTCCATCGATCTGGATGTCGACTCTCCAATAAATGTCCATGTATGTTAACGTTAACATGCCTCTCGGCCCGAACACAGAAATGCAACATAACATGCATACACTATATATATACACACAATATGTAATGTATAACTTAAGCACCATATGTACAATGTAAGTAAAACAATATATACATAGCTATCAAGCATATACATATATACAACATCAAGTAAACATTATATGTACTAGGACAAACATATACATAGCTCTATACACAAGTGACTAAACACCATATGACAAAGTCTAAATAAAGAACAAAGTTCGAGGGCCTTACACCCTCTCCCCCTTAAAGAAAACTTCGTCCTCGAAGTTAGAATGAAACTAACCAAACAAGTGGGGATACTTCTTCTTCACAGCATCCTCAAGCTCCCAAGTAGCTTCTTCTCGAGAGAAGTTCCGCCATAGCACCTTTACGAATGCAATACTCTTGTTCCTGAGGTGCTGGACCTTCCGATCAAGAATAGATACTCGTTGCTCAACATACGACAGAGCTGACTGAATCTCCACTGGCTCGTGACTAATAACATGAGACGGATCTCGCACATACCTTTTGAGCATAGATACGTGGAAAACATGATGAACACTAGCTAACGTTGGGGGTAAAGGTAGCTCATAAGCCACGTTGCCCATCCGCCTAAGAATCTCATATGGGCCAATGAATCTAGGACTCAACTTACTATGCCTGCCAAACCTAAAAACACCTCGGGTAGGTGAAACCTTTAGAAAAACATCTCACCCACCTCGAACTCTAAATCCTTCCTCCTATTGTCGGCGTAGCTCTTCTGCCTATCCTATGCCGCAACAAGCCTCTGCCTATTAAGCCGAATCTTATCTGAAATCTCCTGCACTAACTCTGGACCTATCAACTGCCTATCACCTGTCACCTCTCAACAAAAAGGAGATCTACAGGGCTGCCCATACAAAGTCTCAAATGGAGCCATACCAATGCTCTCATGAAAACTATTGTTATATGCAAACTCCACAAGAGGCAAATGATGCTCCCAATCACCCTTCCAATCCATCACACACACTCTCAACATATCCTCGAGCATTTGGATAGTCCTTTTAGACTACCCATATATTTGGGGATGGAATGCCGAACTAAGTTTCAACTCAGAACCTAAAGCCTCCTGAAGACCCTTCCACAACCTCGAAGTAAATCTCGGATCTCGATCTGAAATAATCGACTTCGGCACGCCATGCAACCTAACAATGCTACTAACATACAACCTAGCCAAACTCTCCACTGACTGCTTCTTCTTCATCGGCAAGAAATGAGCTGTCTTGGAGAAACGATCTACAATCACCCAAATCGAGTCATTGCCCTTCAGTGATCTGAGCAAACCCGTCACAAAATCCATAGTGACAGCCTCTCACTTCCATACTGGGATCTCCATCTTCTGCATAAGACCAGATAGTCGCTGACACTCGGCCTTCACTTGTTGGCATACTAAACACTTGGATACGAAATCCGCCACATCCTTCTTCATGTCAGACCACTAGAAAGATCTCTTCAAATCCTAGTACATCTTAGTGTTACCTGGATGAATAGAGAACCTCGACCTATGAGCTTCTGCTAGCACATGCTCACGGACATCCACAACATCGGGAACACAAACTCGGTGATGAAATCTAATCACACCATTCTCATCTCAAGTAATTCCCGCCTTGCCCACTAACTTCTGGAGTCTAGGGTCGGCCTTTTGCTGTTCAATCACCTCATCTAGAACAGTAGACTGAATGGATAACTGAGCCATGAAATCCTAACATAACAATAGCTCCAACTCAATCATCGAACATGCAACATCCTCCAACATCTTCCAATCCTGCTGGAGCAAAGACCTCTTCCTGCTAAGAGCATCCGCTAGGACATTCACCTTCCCATGATGATATTGAAGATTAAAGTCGTAGTCCTTGAGGAACTCAATCCATCTCCTCTGCCGCAGGTTTAATTCCTTCCGCGAGAAGAGATACCTCAAACTCTTATGGTCAGTGAACACCTCAAATCTGACACTATAAAGATAGTGTCTCCAGATCTTCAGTGCATGAATCACTGCTGCAAGCTCCAAATCATGAGTCGGATAGTCACGCTCATGCTCCTTCAACTGATGAGAAGCATATGCCACTACCCTTCCTTGCTGCATCAACACACAGCCAAGACCAATCCGAGATGCATCCGAGTAAATGGCAAAACCCTCTACACCACTCGGCAAAATCAACACGGGTGCAGAAGTAAGCTTCGCCTTCAGCAACTGAAAGCTACTCTCGCAATCCTCGGACTAGACAAACTTCACGCCTTTCCTGGTTAGCTTAGTCAAAGGTGCGGCGATAGATGCAAAACCCTCAATGAATCGTCGATAATAGCCCTCTAAACCAAGAAAACTCCGAATCTCCGATGGGGTCCTAGGAATCTCTCAATCTAACACAGCCTGGACGTTTGCCGGATCAACTGCTACACTAGTGCCGGAGATAACATGCCCAAGGAAATGAACCTCGCACATCCAGAAATCGCACTTGCTGAACTTTGCATACAGCTTGTGCTCTCGGAGAACCTCTAAAACAACCCTTAAATGATCACGGTGTGTAGCCTCATCCAGAGAATAGACTAGCACATCGTCGATGAACACCACTATGAAACTATCTAAATAAGGTCTAAGCACCCTATTCATGAGATCCATGAATGCTGCAGGGGCGTTGGTCAGACCAAAAGGAAGCACCAAAAACTAATAATGTCCATAACGAGTCCTAAAGGCCATCTTGGACACATCCTCACTCCTAATCCTCGACTGATGATAGTCGGACTGCAGATCAATCTTAGAAAATACCGATGCATTTTGCAGCTGGTCAAATAGGTCATCAATCCGCAGTAAGGGATGCCTGTTCTTCACTGTCACTTGGTTAAGCTTTCTATAATCAATGCACAACCTGAGTGAACCATCCTTCTTCTTCACAAATAATACAGGTGCACCCCATGGGGATACACTAGGGCGAACAAATCCCTTATCCAGCAAATCCTGCAACTGCTTCCTCAGCTCTGCTAACTCTGCACGTGCCATCCAATATGGAGCCTTCGAGATAGGAGAGGTGCCTGGAAGCAACTCTATAGTAAACTCTATCTCCCTAACCGGTGGTAAACCAGACAAATCATCAGGAAATACGTCTAGAAACTCCTGCACTACATCAATCTCCTCAAGGGTAGGTGACTGATCAGCCTTCGGTACTAATACCACGCTGGCAAGAAAAGCATCACATCCCTTGTTCACCATCCTCATAGCCTTCATAGCAGAGATCACGAACCTTCCCGCAAAGTTCCTTAGCAATGAATGTGAAAACTCATCCTCACCAGGAATACGGAAAGTAATCATCTTCCCACGACAATCTACTAAAGCATAGTGCTCTTCAAGCCAATCCAGACCTAGAATTGCATCATAGTCCTTCATCTTTAGAAAAAAGAAGCACCCATCTAAGCCTCGGTCATCAATGCACACCGATAAAGATGGAATACACTTTCTAGTCGATACCGTTCCTACTGGTATGTGCACAGACAAAGGGTCCTCTAACTCCTCAGCCTCTACTCCTGACTCTACAGCTAACTGCCTAGCAAACCGATCAGAAATGAAAGAGTGAATGGCACCCGTATCAAACAAAACCCGAGCGTGCACACCCATGAAAAGAACTGTACCTTCCGTGACGTTTTCTGCCTGCTCGGCATCCTCTCGCACTAAGGCAAACACTCGAGCTTGGGCTCAAGGCCTTCCTGGTCTTCCTGTAGGTGGCGTTGTTGGGGCTGGCACTCCATGCTGAATGCCCTACTGCAGTCTAGGACAATCCCTGATCTGATGCTCGCTGCTACCACACTTTAAGCACTTCTCCGTTAACTTCTAGCACTTTGTACCACCATGTGCTCTTCTGCAGTGAGGACATTCCTTCTTGCCACTGGGCCTGATGCCGGGGGACCGCGGTGCAACTGCCTACTGACTGGATGCCACTACGGGACACTGCGATGACTGATACGCCGACTTCTTCATGTCCTAACGCTGAAACGGTGGCGCTGATCTCTTCTGCGAAGCCTTCTTCTCCTCCAGGTACTGCTCCATCTCGCTCTCTTGCCTGCATGCAGTGCTGAGAGCCTCGTCTAACATACAGTGGTCAAATGCCACAAGCCTCGACCTCAGTGATGGCTTAAGGCCCATCAAGAACTTCTTCGCTTTCCTATGCTCATCAGTAACTATATGAGGTGCATATTTAGATAATTCTACAAACTTGGCCTCATACTCAAGCACTGTCATGGAGCCCTGAGTAAGAGTGAGGAATTCTTGCTCCATCTTGTCCTGAATATGCTCTGGGATGAACTTGGCCCGAAAGAGCCTCGTGAACTCATCCCATGACACCTCAACGGCACCATCATCAAATCTGGTGCGCAGCAAAGAGGACCACCATACATCGGCTCTCTCCTACAGAAAGAACTCCATAAGCACCAATCTAAGCAACTTCTTAATCTACACAAGTACATGCATATAAATATTAAGTACCTGTAGCATGTAGGTGGCCAAGCTGACCTTATCCTCCTCAGCACACCTAATAGCCCGGAAGATCTATTCAATCTCCCTCATCCAGCTCTCTGCCAGCAATGGCTAACTCTCCCACTTAAAAGAGGGCGGAGCCATCCTCTTGAATCGCTCCATGATGGAAGGTCCACCATGGCCTTGCTCCTGGGGAACAGGAGCTGGAGCCTGAGCTTGCCACAACAAATAATATAATCAACATAATAGCAATTATACATTTAATAAAAATAGGCTACTTCTATCTAAAAATCTAACCTGAGCGTCCAGTTGAGCCTAGAGTGCAGCCTGAGTGTGTGCCTGAGTCTGCATAGCCTGCACCAAGCCTTGCATGAACGCTCCATAGTCTATTGGCAGTGGTGGAGGAAGTACAGTAGGACCTTGTGGTGCTGGGGCCTACTGCTCACCCCTGTCCTCTCTCCTTTGCTCATCATCTCGAGCATGAGCACCACGCCTACCATGAGAATCCATAGCCTGTAAAACAAATTAATCTAGTTAGAAACTAAGTGATTAGCCCTAACCATTTTCTTAACTATCTTTCATTCATTATTCAATATTTTCTACATATGTGGACAATTCTATAAAGACTTAGCATATTATGAAGATGATGGTATACTCATGTACTATCTCAACCTGGTCTCTCTGATACCAATCTCTGTAACGACCCTCTTTATACCGGTACGATTACACCAATCTACGTCAGTACAAAGGGCGTCATTACAGTGGGACATTTACCCAACACCTAACACTAGATTGAGATGTACAAAAATATAACAAGATTATAGCGGAAATAAATAAACTTTCATTCTCATTCCATCATCATCCTCATATCCACAGTCTATATAGCAATAAAAGAATTACTAAAGTCCACATAATTACAACTTCAAATAAAATACATTGTCCAAGTGAATTACATAATTCCACTGATTACATACTATGAAAGAAAAGAAACAATGTAGCAACATCCCCAAAGGTAGCCACTCCTCGCACTCGGAGTCGCTCCTAACTATGTCCTCCTCAGAAGTGGAGACACTTGTCACATCTGTACGCTGAAGCAAGGATGAGTCTAAAGAGACCCAACAAGCAATCTAAGAACAACACCCTTATACATATCATATGCACATACTATCTTTAAAATAAGGAGAATATATGGTTCGTACTTATGACAAGTTACAATAAAACATGATTATCCTACACATGCTCTCTACACAGAACATGTAACATGATTTAAAGGTACAAATCTAATTCCATTAATTTCTCATTATGCACAATTAAAGCATGCAACTGCTTACAAGATAATAATACGCTTAGCAAGGTATCTATTCATTTTCTCATGCATTTATCCCACTTATTTATACATTATGCTTGCTGTTTTGACATGAATTAAACACAATCACGTGGGTTTACATTTATTCACATGCTAACTCATTCACTTAACAATTTCACATGGTCATATTTCACAATATCACATTTCCCAAGTTCACATCCACATATTCACATTTTACACTTAAATTGCGGTGACACATAGTTCAAATCACCACAAGAAGGACACACATCACTTACATATACGCATCACCTAGGCAAAACAGTGACGGATCTTGGTTAACTGTGCAGAACCAGGAGAAGCACTCTCCACCCTCACCAGTGGTACTTGTCTACCTCCAGGATTTCATCCTAATGCCCATAGGATATCACACACATTGAACCTTCTTGTAGGGACTTTACTACAGTATGTTTCCACAGCCCTCTATGGTAGCAGTGTCACTATCGGCACAATTACACATTAAACATTTTACCACATTCATTTACATTATTCACATGCACTTAAACACACACGCATGCACTTTTAACTCATATACATGGATCAGTTTACAGAGCATATTATTACTATTTCACAATGACATTTAACACATAACACATAACACAATCCTATTCATGCTACTAACTACTGAATCATACAAGATTAGCTTAACATGTTCAACATGACTAATTTCTATAGTTAAACCAATAATCGCACTTACTGTCATCAAAATAGAACCAAATTTTTATCACACGTTCTAAACAGTAAACATATCACATGCTTAATTTTTCAGATGTTTCGGATTTTTAAAATAATTATAACAATTGAAACATGGTTCAGGCATATTTATCACTAATTTCACTTAAGTAGGTTTCAAAGCAATACAGACATACTTAACAGTTCCAAAACTTGAATTCAGACCTCATACTGTCATGGAAAAATTATGAAGCCCTAATTCACAACGAAGCTATTTATATCCTTTTAATCATGGTCATATCATACTCATTATTCATTTACAAAATTTTAATAATTAGAACTATATACAGAAATTCGTCCTAGCCTCATGGTGTGACCTACTGACTGTACTTGACCACACATAAAATTTACAGCATGCACTTACACTCAGAAGTCCGAAAATATACCTTAGAGATCAAAAACATCAAATCTGTCGAACCTGATGAACTTGGCGGCACAAGGGTTGCCGCCAATAGGGTTTAACGACACAGGATGTTGCCGCTAACTCTGGATCTTAAGGCAGCAGCTGGCCGTTAAGTTCCTATCTACAGAAACACAGACAGAGCGCACAAATACAAGAGAATAGGGGGTTCCAGGACACGAGAAAATTTCTAATAAATTCCTGAGACCTACTAGACATGGTTAGGGATGAGATCCATAGGTTACATGCCTTTGGAAAATTGTTTAACGGATTTAATTTGTCGAAGATGCCCTCCTCGGCCAAGCCAAGAAGGTGCTCAAAACCTCCTAGATCCGATCTTTTAGGTCGATGTAGGTCGCACACCGGAGTCGGAGAAGCTTCACGAACGTCCAAAGTATCTTCCAGTTGTTGTAGATCGCCGGAAGACGCACACAAACGCTAGATCAAAGCTTCCAAAAGTCAGGTTTTCTCACAGGGTTCTAGGGTTTTCACAAGAGCCAAAGGAACCTAATTTAGACGAAAATGATGTTTTTATAACCTAAGGGGTTTAGGGTTGGAATCCTACCGTTGGAGGTGCATTTCCAAAATCGGGACCGGAGGAAACACTGTCGTTTCCAGATCTGGAACCGCACAATTTCTAGGGAAATAGACGGCCACATTGTTGCCATTTACTAGGAGTCAGCGTCCATCGATCTGGACGTCGACTCTCCCATAAACGTCCATGTATGTTGACGTTAACATGCCTCTCAGCCAGAACATAGAAATGCAGCATAACATTCATACACTATATATATATATACACAATATGTAATGTATAACTTAAGCACCATATGTACAATGTAAGTAAAACAATATATACATAGCTATCAAGCATATATATATATATATACAACATCATGTAAACATTATATGTACTAGGACAAACATATACATACGTATACATAGCTCTATACATAAGTGACTAAACACCATATGACAAAGTCTAAATAAAGAACAAAGTTTGAGGGCCTTACACATGTACTCTTTGTGAAGAAGAAGGATGGGTCAATGAGGCTGTGCATTGATTACCGTAAGCTGAATTAGGTGACTATTAAGAACAAGTATCCTTTTCCTCGTATTGATGACTTTTTCGACCAATTGCATGGAGCTTCTGTGTTTTCTAAGATTGATCTTCGTTCTGGCTATCATCAACTCCGAATTAAGCTGGAGGATTCTTCTAAAATGGCTTTTAGGACGAGATATGGCCATTATGAGTTTCTGGTCTTACCATTTGGTTTGACGAATGCTCCAGCTGTTTTTATGGATTTGATGAATAGGATTTTCTGGCAGTATCATGATTCTTTTGTTGTGGTTTTTATTGATGATGTGTTGATCTACTCACTTCATGAGGAGTCTCACCGAGAGCATTTAAAGATTGTGCTTGAAGTCTTAAGAATGCACAAACTGTATGCCAAGTTCAATAAGTGCAATTTCTGGATTAAGAAAGTTCATTTCTTGGGGCACGTTATTTCGGGAGATGGTGTTTCTGTGGATCCGGTGAAGGTAGAAGTAGTCATAGATTGGGAGACACCAAGATCATCTACCGATATCAGGAGTTTCCTTAGTTTGGCAGGTTATTATAGAAGATTCATTGAGGGGTTTTCTTCTATTGTGGCTACATTGACAAGATTGACGAGGAAGGGAGTTAAATTTGAGTCGACTGAAGCTTGTGAAAGAAGTTTCCAGGAGCTGAAGACTCGGTTGACATCAGCGTCAGTGCTTGTGTTGCCCAATGGTGTGGATTCTTTCTCTATCTACAAGGATGCTTTGAAGATTGGGCTTGGTTGTGTGTTAGTGCAGGATGGAAGGGTTGTTGCATATGCTTCTAGGCAACTTAAGGAGCATGAGCGCAACTATCCGACTCATGATTTGGATGTTGCGGCGGTGGTCTTTGCTTTGAAAATCTAGAAGCACTATATGTATGGAGTGAGGTTTGAACATTTCTCTGACCATAAGAGTCTTAAGTATCTGCTCTCCCAGAAGGAGTTGAATTTGAGGCAGCAGAGGTGGATCGAATTGTTGAAAGACTATGATTTTGAGCTTACCTACCACCCAGGAAAAGCCAATGTGGTGGCGGATGCATTAAGCAGGAAGAGGCAGATGTTGCGCGAGGACTGGAAGATGTTGGAAAATGCAACGGATTCATTGGACGTTCTAGAACCATAATTGTATAGTATGTTCTTGGCTCAGTTGACCATTAGATCTTCTATGCATGATAAGGTTCTTGTTTTGCAAAAGGATGATCCACTATTGTAGGAGTTGGTTGGGAAATCTGGTGTAAGGCCCTCGAATTTTCGTCGCATTATTTGTATTTGTGTGTGTATATTTGTGCTTGTGTATGTATATACATATTTACGTACGTATTGATTTGTATAATTACGTGTGCATATGTTTATATTAGATGTAAATAATGCATGTATTGAATGGTGATAGTATGGATACACTACCATATACATATTGCATGTATATATGCATGGTATGCATAGTTTTCTGCATATTTTAGAGTTCTGGCCGAAGGCCACCTTAGCGTCAACCCCTAGCCGTTGAGGTGGTGTCAGCGTCCAGCCATGGACGCCAACACTAATCCTGGCGTCTAACGATATGGACGCCTATTTCTCTGGCCTGCATGCGCAGCAGAGCCAGAAATTTCGGGAACAAGGGAGCTCACCCATTGGGGAGTTGTCCCCAACGGCTCTGAGAGTTGTCTTGTCACCCTGGGAGTGGGAGAGAGGTCTTCCCACATGTTAAACCTGGATCTGCCTCTCCCCAGCCCTCTCTTCACCTTTGCAAGAGGAGAAAAGAGAGAAAGAAAAACCCTAGAAGAAAAACTGAGAAACCCCACTCTTTGCACCCAAAGATCAGACTTCCTGGAGCTAGATCCGGCCATCTTCCACGACAAGAGGATAGCTGGAGCAAAGGAGGAGGCTTCCCCGACATCCCCTTAGTGTGGAGATCATCCAGGAGCCCGGAGGAAGAAGATCTAGGAGGGAGTTCTGCACCTTCTTGGGACTGCCCAAGGAGGGCTTCACCGAGCACCTTTGATCCATTTGAGAATTTTCTAAAAGGCAAGTGACCTAACCATAATGTCCCCGTATGTGTCTAGGTCGTTTCTACTATTTTTATGAATTTTCCCTCGAGTCCTAGACCCTCACATTCACCCAAACTTGAGAGCTCGGGTCTGTGTTTCTGCACAGACCTGCATTGACGGCAAGGTCAATGGACGCTGAGATCATGCTTGGCGTCCATCGACCATGCCGCTGACACTGAGTCAGCGGCCAGAGACCGCCGCCAAGTTCCTCTGGATAGAACAGTGACCTATTCTGCCCTTCCTATATAACTATTTTCGGTATGGTTTCCGTGATGAGGATATATGGTAACCCTATACACTATGTGTACTGTCAAATGTGGTGTGTGGATGAGTGTGATGTGTGGTGGTGAGTGTTAGAATATTGTATCTCATGAAATTGTAAGCATGATTTGTAGATAATCTTGCCAATCTATGCTTTATGATTTGAGCTAGTCTGAATGCCTCAGTTTTGTCAGATCATGAGGATTAGTGGGTCAGTGTATGTATACTCAAATTTTGATAATTTGTCCATGCTTGCATGAGTTGTTAATAAATTTAGTTCGGTAAAAAAAAAAAAGCATGCAAGAAAGATTGTGATGATTGATCTATGGCTGTATGATTTAGGGTAATTTTGTATTCTCAAATCATGCATATAATAGTAATCTCTGTTTAGACAGTAGCTTGCTAAAATTTTGACTTGTGTGTATAAGTCCATATCAACTTAAATTATGAATGGCATGCTAAATAGGTGTTTTATTTACTGTAAATCCCAATTAGCTCAGAAAAATCTGAAAAATTGAATGTATGATCTGGAACCCGAAAATAACATGTGGTTAAAATTTCAGGTCATTTGGACCAGTACATAAGAAGTTATGTATTTTCCATGTGAAATATAGTAATATATGTATGTTATCGTAATGTGATTAGATATTGCTTAAACCCAACATGATTGGTGAAATTGACTGTGTGTTAAACTCCTGAAATCTGTAGTGCCATGTCAGAAAAAATAGAGAAATGCATATGAGTGAGAAAGTGAATGAGATGAATAGTGATATGTGTAAAACCATGTGTAAAATCGATAAAATGTGTAAATGTGTAACTGTGCCAATGTGACACTACTTCCGTAGAAGGCAGTGGAGCTGTATCAGGGAAAAGTCCCCCTGAGAAAGTTCAGTGTGTAAGTGACCCTAAGGGCATTAGGGGAAAATCTTGGAGGTGGACAAGTACCACTGGTTAGGGTGGAGACTTGTTCTCCCGGTCTGCGCAGTCCAAGAGTCGCCATTGGAATGCCTAGATGGCGTCTATGTGTAATGTGATGTGTATATGTCCTTCTTTGGTGGTTTGGACTATGTGTCACGACACCTAAAATGTGTAATGTGTAATGTGTAATGTGTATGTGTTCATGTGTAAATGTGTAAGTGAACAGTGTAAAATGTGTATGTGTAAAGTGCAACAATGTGAAATGGGAAACTTGTGTAAAGAAAATGTGAAACTAAAGATGTGAGAATATGTTGTTGAAATCCATGTGAGACAAATCTGAAACCATGTGAAATCAGTAAATTCATGTCGTTATCATCACGTTTATATGTGCAAAAATGTCTAGAATCCATGTTAGGGATAATTGATGAGCACGTATGCAAGTAGCATGATTGGTTGTTCACATGATTTGTTTTAAGCAATATTGTAGTTCTCATGTGTAGGTTTACAGCCATTAAACCATGTGAAACCACCAACTTAAAGCATGTGAAAATGTCTATGTATGTGTTTAAAAACATGTAAGATCCATGCTAGTCGTGTTTTCCTTTCATATATGCACAATGTTCATGTTGGTAGCTCTCATGTCTTGGTCCTTTAAAGACAAAATTTCATGAGTAAATTGAATAGAGAGCATGTGATAGGTAAAGTTTTATTCTTAGGAATCTGAAAGCATGATCCATGTATCAATTTGTAAAACTTTCATGATAGGTTGAAACCTTCAAATGATTAGCATGCCATGTGTTGTAAATTTTGAATATGCATGTAGACACCCCTATGACTTATACGTGTATGTTATGAGTAGTGTTGCTTGCTGAGTCTTTGGACTCACTCCTTGCTTCGGCGTACAGGTGTAGTTGGTGACGTGGCACCGTTGGAGGAAACAGTGGAGACGGAATCCGAGCGCGGAGATTAGTCTTTGGAGTTTCTTTGTGACTTGTGCATTCTCATAGTATGTAATTTTGAACGTTGTATTAGAATATCATGGAAAGAATGTATAAGTGTGGACATTATGTATTTGAATTTCAGCAATTTAAATTATGTGAACTTTAGTTCCTTGTTGTTAATTGCAAACTTCATGTATGTTAAATGTGGATGATGAATGAATGGAGATAGTTGTCTTTTACTTCCGCTACTCTGTTGTATATTCGCGTGTATCTCAGCTGTATGTATCGTTTGGGTAAATGTCCCACTGTGAGGACTCTCTCTATACCGACGTGGGTTGGTATAACCGTACCGGTATAATGAGGGCCGTCACAGAGATTGGTATCAGAGCGACCGGTTGAGATTGCACATGAATATACCTAAGTCATCATCCCCATTGCATGCTAAGTATGTCCACATGTGTAGAAAACACCAATAAGAAGTGAAAGATAGATAAGAAAATGGTTAGAAAACTTAGTAACCTAGCTCTAATGTTGGCTGAAATTTATTACAGCCATGGCTTCGAGAGGTAGACGTGGTGGAGCGTCGGCCCGTGAGGACGAGCCGCGACGTGATGAGCAGGCGGAGCAACAGGCCCCAGCACCATGAGGCCCTGTACTTCCCCCACCGCCGCCTGTGGATTACGGAGTATTCATGCAAGGTCTGGTACAAGCCATGCAGACGCAGGCTCATACCCAGGCAGCACTCCAGGCACAGTTGGAGGCCCAGGTAGAATAATGAAACAACTAGTAGTTTGCTATTTAAATTGCATGATATTGTGTTTATTGTGTATTGTTATTGTTTAATGTAGCAGGCTCAGGCACCAGCTCAGGACCATGGTGGACCATCCATCATGGAGCGATTCAAGAGGATGACCCCACCCTCTTTTAAGGGGGAGAGTGATCCATTAATGGCAGAAAGCTGGTTGAGGGAGACAGAGAAAATCTTCCGAGCCATCAGGTGCCCTGATGAGGATAAGGTGACATTAGCCACCTACATGCTACAGGTAGACTTTTAATTTTGTATGTTTGTGTGTTCTGCATAAGTTAGAATTGTTAGTTGGTACTTATGAAAGTGTATTGCAGGAGAGAGCGGATGTATGGTGGTCCTCCCTACTACGTACACGCTTTGAGGACGGAGCAGTAGACGTGACATGGGACGCGTTCGTGAGATTCTTCCGAGCCAAGTTCGTCCCAGAGCATATCCAGGACAAAATAGAGCAGGAATTTCTCTCCCTGACGCAAGGCTCCATGACCGTACTGGAATACGAGGCAAGGTTTTCTGAACTTTCTAAATATGCACCGCATATCGTAGAGGATGAGCGCAGGAAGACCAAGAAGTTCGTGATGGGACTCAAGCCATCACTGCGGACGAGACTCGTGGCGTTCGACCACCGCGCGCTGGACGAGGCCCTCAGTGCTGTCTGCAGGCAGGAGGGAGAAATGGAGCAATATCTGGAAGAGAAGAAGGTTTCGCAGAAGAGGCCGATAGCGACATTCCAGCGGCAGGATAAGAAGAAGACGGTGTACCAGACACCGCAGAAACCAGTGACAGTCAGCAACTCTCAGGTACCTTCTGTACGTTCCCCCGGTGTGAAGAAAGAGTGTCCCCACTGCGAGAAGACACATGGTGGGTCCGAGTGTTGGTTGGTAGCGGGTAGATGCTTGAAGTGTGGGAGCAGCGACCACAAGATCAAAGATTGCCCAAGACTTCAGCAAGGAGCTCAGCGTGGAGCGCCAGCACCAGCAGTAGCGGCAGCCATGCCAGCTACATGAAGACCAGGAAGGCCTCGAGCCCCAGCTCGAGTGTTTGCTTTGGCTCGCGAGGACGCCGAGCAGGCGGAGCATGTCACCGAAGGTACGGTTTTGCTTTTAGGTGTGCACGCTCGGGTTTTGTTTGATACGGGTGCTACTCACTCGTTCATTTCCGAGCGGTTCGCTAGGCAGTTAGCCCTAGAGTCAGGCGTAGAGTCTGAGGAGTTAGAGGTCCCTTTGTCTGTGCATACCCCTGCGGGTACGGTATCGACTAGGAAGTGCATTCCGTCGTTACCTGTGTGCATTGAGGATAGAATCCTAGATGGGTGTTTCTTCTTGCTAAAGATGAAGGACTATGATGCTATTCTTGGTCTGGATTGGCTAGAGGATCACTATGCATTGGTGGATTGTCGTCGGAAGAGGATTGTTTTCCGCATTCCTGGTGAGGACGAGTTCTCTCATCCCTTGCCAAAGAACTTAGCGGGAAAGTTAGTTATCTCTGCCAAGAAGGCGATGCGCATGGTGAACAAGGGTTGTGACGCATTTCTTGCCAGCGTTATACTAGTACCCGATGTTGGTTCGTCACTGACTCTTGCAGAGATCGATGTGGTGCAGGATTTTCCAGATGTCTTTCCCGATGACTTGTTTGGATTGCCACCGGATAGGGAGATAGAGTTCACCATAGAGTTGCTTCCAGGCACCTCTCCTATCTCGAAGGCCCCATATCGGATGGCCCCTACAGAGTTAGCCGAGTTGAGGAAGCAATTGCAAAAATTGCTTAATAAGGGATTTATCCGCCCTAGTGTTTCCCCTTGGAGCGCACCTGTATTATTCGTCAAGAAGAAAGACGGGTCACTTAGGTTGTGTATTGACTATAGGAAGTTGAACCAAGTGACTGTGAAGAACAGGTACCCCTTACCTCGGATTGATGATCTGTTTGACCAGTTGCAGGATGCATCAGTCTTTTCTAAGATTGACTTGCGATTTGGTTATCATCAGCTGTGGATTAGGAGTGAGGATGTGTCCAAGACGGCATTTAGATCTCGCTATGGACATTATGAGTTTTTGGTCCTTCCTTTCGGATTGACCAACGCCCCTGCAGCGTTCATGGATCTCATGAACCGGGTGTTTAGTCCGTATTTAGATAGCTTTGTTGTTGTGTTCATTGATGACGTGTTGGTCTATTCTCCGGATGAGGCCACACACCGTCAGCATTTGAGGTTAGTCTTAGAGGTTCTCCGTGAGCACAAGTTGTATGCGAAGTTCAGCAAGTGCGAGTTCTGGTTGCGCGAGGTTCACTTTCTCGGGCATGTGATCTCCGGCGCTGGTGTTGCGGTTGATCCAGCAAAGGTCCAAGCAGTTATGGATTGAGAGATTCCCCAGACTCCTTCGGAGATTCGTAGTTTCATTGGGTTAGCTGGTTATTATCGGCGATTCATTGAGGGTTTCTCATCCATCGCCGCCCCTTTGACAAAGCTGACCAGGAAAGGTGAGAAGTTCGTATGGTCTGAGGCATGTGAGCGTGGCTTTCAGCTATTGAAGGCTAAGCTTACTTCTGCTCCGGTATTGGTATTGCCTAGTGGTCCAGAAGGTTTTGCCATTTATACGGATGCATCTCAAATTGGTTTAGGCTGTGTGCTCATGCAGCAAGATAGGGTAGTGGCTTATGCTTCTCGTCAGTTGAAGGAGCATGAGAGGAACTATCCGACTCATGACTTGGAGCTCGCAGCAGTGGTTCATGCACTAAAGATCTGGAGGCACTATCTTTATGGTGTCAAATTTGAGGTGTTTACTGACCACAAGAGCTTGAAGTATCTTTTCTCCCAAAAGGAATTAAACCTGAGGCAGAGGAGATGGATTGAGTTCTTGAAGGACTATGACTTCGACCTTCAGTATCATCCTGGGAAGGCGAACATCATAGCAGATGCTCTTAGTAGAAAGAGGTCTTCGCTCCAGCAGGATTGGAAGATGTTGGAGGATGCAGCGTGCTCTATGACCGAGTTAGAGCCATCGCTGTGTCATGCTTTTGTAGCTCAGCTATCCCTTAGATCCTCAGTCTTGGATGAGGTGATTGAGCAGCAGAAAGCCGACCCTAGATTGTTAGAGTTAGTGGGTAAGGCGGGCATTGCTCGTGATGAGGACGGTGTGATTAGATTTCAGCACCGTGTTTGTGTCCCTGATGTAGTAGATGTCCGTGAGCGTGTGTTAGCGGAGGCTCATAGGTTGCGATTCTCTATTCATCCGGGTAACACTAAGATGTATCAAGACCTGAAGAGATTATTTTGGTGGTCCGGTATGAAGAAGGATGTTGCGGATTATGTGTTTAGATGTCTAGTATGTCAGCAAGTGAAAGCCGAGCGGCAGCGACCATCCGGCCTTATGCAGAGGATGGATATCCCCGTATGGAAGTGGGAAGCTGTCACTACGGATTTCGTATCGGGTTTGCCTCGATCTAGAAGGGGCAATGATTCGATTTGGGTAGTTGTAGATAGATTCTCGAAGACTGCTCATTTCTTGCCTATGAAGAAGAAGCAGTCAGTAGAGAGTTTAGCTAGATTGTATGTTAGCGGTATCATCAGATTGCATGGTGTGCCGAAGTCGATCATTTCGGATCGAGATCCGAGATTTACTTCGAGATTGTGGAAGGGTCTTCAGGATGCGTTAGGTTCGGAGCTTAAGCTCAGTTCGGCGTTTCATCCCCAGACCGATGGACAGTCTGAGAGGACTATCCAGACGCTCGAGGATATGTTGAGAGCGTGTGTTCTGGATTGGAAGGATGATTGGGAGCGTCATTTACCTCTTGTGGAGTTCGCATACAACAACAGCTTTCATGCTAGTATTGGTATGGCTCCATTTGAGGCGTTGTATGGTAGGCCCTGCAGATCTCCTTTATGTTGGGAGGAGACTGGTGATAGGCAGTTGATCGGACCGGAGTTAGTTCAAGAAACTTCGGATAAGATTCAGCTTATCAGGAAAAGGCTTGTTGCGGCACAGGATAGGCAGAAGAGTTATGCCGACAACAGGAGAAACGATTTGAAGTTCGAGGTTGGCGATCATGTCTTCCTGAAGATATCGCCCACTCGAGGTGTTGTCAGATTTGGCAGGCATAGCAAGCTAAGCCCTAGATTCATTGGCCCATATGAGATTCTCAGACGTTTGGGCAGCGTGGCATATGAGCTAGCTTTACCCCCAGCTTTGGCTAGCGTTCACCCTGTATTCCACGTATCTATGCTCAGGAAATATGTCCGAGATCCGTCTCATGTGATTAGTCATGAGCCAGTGGAGATCCAACCAGATCTTTTGTATGTCGAGCAACCAGTAGCCATTCTTGACCGGATGGTTCAGCATCTCCGGAACAAGAGTATTGCGTCGGTGAAAGTCCTATGGCGGAACTTCTCACGCGAGGAGGCTACTTGGGAGCTTGAGGATGCGATGAAGAAGAAGTATCCCCTTTTGTTTGAGTAGTGTCGTTCTAACTTCGAGGACGAAGTTTCTTTAAGGGGGAGAGGGTGTAAGGCCCTCGAATTTTCGTCGCATTATTTGTATTTGCGTGTGTATATTTGTGCTTGTGTATGTATATACATATTTACGTACGTATTGATTTGTATAATTACGTGTGCATATTTTTATATTAGATGTAAATAATGCATGTATTGAATGGTGATAGTATGGATACACTACCATATACATATTGCATCGTAGTTCTCTATTCACCTAGGATCTGAAGCGTTCTTTTTGGTGAACCAACATGAAGCGGGATGTAGTAATCTGAATTTTTTTTTCAAAATAATAAAAAATATAATAATAGTAAAAAAAAATAAAGCAATTGGAAAATCAAAGGAAAAAGAATTAAATAGAACCCATTAAATGAAAAGAAGTAATGGGCTTTGTTAAATGGACCCTCAAAAATTTATTGGGCCAAAATAGGGATTTTTAAAAGAAGAATAATAGGAAAATACCCTAAATTCGTAACTTAAATATTACCTAAATAGAAAAGGGGTATTAAAGTATTAAAATAAGTAATTTGGGTTGGAACTAGATTCCTAACCCTACCCTAATAGGTTGGCCACGAAATTGCATCCCAACCTAACCCAAATAGGAAGTGGAAAGCTTAGAAGGAGGATAGAAATAGGAAATCTCGGAAATTAATAGGAATTAGAGTTCTATTAGGAAATAGAAACCCAACAAGCATAAATACTCTCTAAACTCTCCATGGCCGGCCCTAACACGTTGCTGGGGCTTACTGGACAAGGAGAGGAGGCCAAGGAGCAGAGGTGTAGCACCCCGAGAATTTCAGTAATTGAAAATTTGAGATAAATAGAAAATATGACCACTTAATAATTTAAAACTAGCTAAATACGTACACACCATTATCGCAGGAGTAAAAACACATCTAAAATTTTGTAAAAAATCATACTTAGAATTTAAATATAATTCTCTAGTGACCCATAAAGAAATTTGGGCCAATAAAAATCTTTTGGATTGAGTTTAAGAATTATTGTGACTTATTATCTTAATTAAGAAATAAGTCGAAAAACCATTATCACATATACATAAAGGTGTCATAAATTTAAATAAAAATTATGGATGGACTTCAAACAATGGGTGTTGACAACCTAATGAAAGAATTAGACTATAATCTATATTTTGGACCACAAATAAATTCAAGTAGAAAGGTAACCCCAAAATTTGAAAATCTTAACTAATCAAGATTAAAAGGTTAAATACACATCTAATACAAACTTATTGTAATGACCCGAGAACCCGACCCTCGGCCCACGCCGAGGACCCAATTTTCGCGGTCGCCACCCACGGATCCGATGACCCGAAAGGGCTATAATATGCATCTAACAAGGTATGTAACGGAAGTAAACGTCAATTGCTAAACTAGAAGCGTATAGGCGGAAACAGAAAAGAGAGCGAGACCGCTGTGTACCGCTCTAAGTACAGTCCCAACGCACGCATGCTAGTACAAGTAAAAGGCAGGGGAAGAACAAGTCCGTTAGGGGCATACCCCAAGGGTGACGTACACTAAAACAGGGGAGCCACTGCTAGCTACGGGGACCCCGACTACCGCCCCGTCTCCTCCGCTCGGTGCGCGCCCTGCCGCTCCTGAGAAGTCTCACCTGGGAAAAGGAGGGATGAGCTTCACAATAGAAGCTCAGTAGGGACTACCAATCTCCTACTGGCTGTAAATAGGCAGAAGAATATATATATATAAAATAAATGACAGCAGTTTATATCTTCTACCTACAAACGGAAGTGTGGAAGCGAAGCTACAACTAGCACAGTACGAGAAAATACACAAGGTCAGAAACTCCGTACGACTGCTCCTCGTGACCACCACACGGCTAGCAAACACAGACGGATGGGAACTCCGCCTGGACAAAGAACACTAGCTACGAAAGCACTACCACTAGTCAAGGTCAGGTGCGCCCACCGACGTCTTATCCTCGACCCGGGTCCTGACCCTCACGTCTCGTCAGAGTGAGGTAGGACACAAGTAACACAACAGTAACCGCCGTAGTCTGGCTGGACTACGGTCCCATGTCTGACCTCTCCAAACTGTTCCGGGGCCATAAGGAGTGAGGCAGTGAGAAGAAGGACTGGCTGGCCTGTGCCGGGTAGAACTCCTAATTGTCCTCGGCGTCCCATACCACCCACAAGAGCTCTGCAAGTGACTCACATGCCACTGTCCTAACCACCTTTTTCCCCTAAGCTCTAGAGTCCTCCTGGTGGCTGCCAACTCGAGCACACTCGTAGCCTGGAGTACTCCCTCAACAGGCTCACGAGGATGGGGGTCCCAGGCAACGGTAACAACCTCTCACACGGGACAAGCCCTCAAGTGCCGAGTACCGGGCGAAAGACTAGCATAGAACGCACTAGGGAACTAGCACAGGTGCCACAGGTACAGTAAAAAGAAGCGGAAACGGCAAGAATCAGAAATCTGTCTCACGGCTGAGGTCACGACGCATCGGGCCGCCGCGACCTGGTCGCGACGACCTACCCTGTCGCGACGCTGTCGCGGCGGCCGTAGCCATCACAACCAGGTCCCGACGCCCAAGAGCGTCGCGATCCTATCGCGACTGGCAAGTCTGTCGCGATAAGATCACGGCCTTCAGAAGGGTCACATCTTTAGCAGAGGGGGGTTCCAGAGCACTTCATCCGAAGACCGCCCCAAGAACACCAAACGAGCATTCCACAGGGGGAGGGGAGCATGCTTAACATGCAAGAAAGCCATTAAAGCATCCAAACCACCCTTAAAGCCCCACAGACATGGATTTATACAAATCTACACTCAAGGAAAACCTCACTCAAACTCAGCCATGGAGTTCTCACACTCCCAAGCCCCAAGCCACAGAGGAAACACGATGTAGAGGGGGAAGGGAGCATGCTTAGGGCGAGAGGATCAAAAGTCCCAACCTCCACACGAAGAACGAACCCGTTAGGGCCTTCTCGTAGGAATGAACGCCTCCTCCTCACTCCAAACGGCACGAACACGTCCCCTGCACGAGCGGGATGACACCAGCTCAGCACGGACGCCTTAAGCACCACGATCCGCTAAGAAACCGCAAGAGAAACTCAAGAGGGAAGGAAGAGGGGAAAAAGAGAGCTGAGAGGGTGAGAGGGGGAAATGGGGCGGGGCCTTGGGTTTTAACCCGGCGGCCCCCAGAACGTGACGGGCCGACCCAGCGCGACAACAAGCGTGTCGCGACACCCCTCGGCGTCGCGGCCATGTCGTGACGGTCCCCTCCGGCACGACCCCAAAAAGGCGGTCAAACCTCGGAGACCGAAAAAGCAGTCGCGATGCCGAGAAAGGTCGCTTCAATGTTGCACGCGTCTGACACCTGAAAAAGCCATTCTGATAGAAAGGACACCAGTCACGTCTGTCAAAAAAGTAGTCGCGACCCTATCAGACGCCGCAACAAGGACGCGACGGCAACCCCCGTCGCAACAAGAATGCGGCGGCCGGGTGCGGCCCGACCCGACGCTGTCGCGGCAGACCGCTCTGGCGCAACCATGTCACGGCCAGGGCGCCTGGCGCGACCCTGAGGACGGGGCCAAAGGGCCCAAGGGGGTCGGGTCTTACATCCCACCCACCTTAAGACATTTCGTCCTCGAAATGAAAACAACTCGGTCTCAAACCGGAAAGTAGTACAAGGGGAAGTAACATACCAATCAATCAAACAAATAGGGAAACTGCTCCAGCATCTCATCCTCGCGCTCCTAGGTGGCCTCGCCACCTACGCGGTTCTGCCATATGACCTTCACGAGCGGAATCTGCTTCCGGCGCAACTGTTGAACTCTGCGATCGACAACTCTGACCGGGTACTCTAGCACTGACAAGTCTGGCTCTACCTCCAACTGTGAGTAGTCCAACACATGCGAAGGATCTGCGACGTACTCCCTGAGCTGCGAAACGTGGAAAACACTGTGCACCCCTGCCAGCTCTGCCGGAAGACTCAACCTGTACGCCACCTCACCAACCCTCTCTGAGATAGGGAAAGGCCCAATATACCTGGGACTGAGCTTCCCCTTCTTGCCGAACCTCATGACACCCTTGGTCGGCAAGACCCGCAAGAAAACAAGGTCACCAACACTGAACTGTAACGGTCTCCTACGGCTGTCTGCATAACTCTTATGTCGACTCTGCGCTGTCTGTAGCCTCTGCTGACCAGTCTGACCGTATCTGCACACTGCTGCACTAACTCTGGCCCCAAAAGCTGTCTCTCACCAACCTCGAACCAGTGAAGTGGAGTCCTACACGGGCGACCATACAAGGCCTCGTATGGTGCCATCCTGATGCTCGAGTGATAATTGTTGTTATACGCGAACTCTACTATCGGAAGCTGCAACTCCCAAGTGTTGCTCCAGTCTAAACAACATGCTCTCAGCATGTCCTCCACTGTCTGAATGGTCCGCTTGACTGTCTGTCTGTCTAAGGGTGGTACGCTGTGCTGAACCTCAACTCTATACCCAGTGCTCTTTGAAGACTGCGCCAAACCTCGGATCTCTATCGGAGACGACTGAAACTGGGATCCCGTGCAATGAAACAACTCTGTCCATGTACAGCCTGGCTAACCTGTCCACTGACCACGACATCCTGATCGGAAGAAAGTGCACTGCCTTGGTCAAACGATCCACAATCACCCAAATACCATCGTGCCTCTGTGGGGTGCGGGGAAAACCAACCACAAAGTCCATGGTGATGTCGTCCCACTTCCACTCGGGAATGGGCAACGGCTGCAGCTCACCACCAGGATGCTGATGCTCGGCCTTCACCTGTTGACAGGTAAGGCACCGAGCAACAAACTCTGCCACGCCCCTCTTCATCCCTGGCCACCAGAACAACCTCCTCAAGCAATGGTACATCTTGGTGGAGCAAGGATGAACAACATACATCGATCTGTGAGCCTCTGACAAAACTGCCTGGCGCGCCTCCTCAGGAATGTACAAGCGGCCTCTGAACCTGACCTCACTGCCCTCGTCGAGCTCAACATCTGGCATCTGCAAAACGTCTGCTAACTGAGGGTCTGCTTGCTGTGCTTGCAACACCTGCCTGAGTACTGATGGCCGAACTGACAAACTGCTCGCTACTACACGGTCTCTAGTCCTCGACAGAACGAACACTCCCTGGGACAGCTCCTCGAATAGGCTCCACTCTCTGACCATCAGTGAACTCAAGCGCACCCGGCTGCTGAAAGCATCGGCTACGACGTTAGCCCTTCCTGGGTGATAGGAAAGGGTTAGGTCGTAGTCCTTTAAATACTCCATCCATCGGTGCTGCCTCAAGTTTAGATCTCTCTGGGTGAAGATATACTGCAGACTCTGGTGATCGGTGAAGATCTAAAAAGCCTCGCCACACAGGTAGTGCCTCCACAACTTGAGAGCGAACACCACTGCTGCCAGCTCCAAGTCATGGGTGGGCTAGTTCTCCTCATGCTTCTTGAGCTGCCGAGAAGCATAGGCAACGACCCCACTGTGCTGCATCAGCACGACACCCAAACCTGACCTCGACGCATCGGTGTAGACCACAAAACCACTGCTGCCCGATGGCAAGACCAACACTGGTGCTGAAGTCAACGTCGTCTTCAGCTCTCAGAAGTTCTGCTCACAGTCCTCTGACCAAACAAACCTAACGTCCTGCCTAGTCAGCCTAGTCAACGGTGCCGCAATCTTGGCAAAATCTTGAATAAACCTTCGGTAATAACCAGCCAAACCCAGAAAACTGCGGACCTTAGACACCGATGTGGGATACTCCCATGACAATACGGCCTCCACCTTGGCAGGGTCTACTGCCACACCAGAACCTGAGATCACGTGCCCAAGAAAGTGCACCTCCCTCAGCCAAAATTCGCACTTGTCGAACTTGGCATAAAGGCGGTGACCCCGCAGGGTCTCCAGTACGATCCTCAGGTGCTCCTCATGCTCCTCCTCAAAAGCCGAGTAGACCAAAATATCATCAACAAAAACAACCACAAAACGATCTAGGTACTCATTGAACACCCTATGCATCAGATCCATGAATGTTGCGGGCGCGTTCGTCAGCCCAAACGGCATGACGACGAACTCAAAGTGACCGTACCTGGAACGGAAAGCCGTCAAACCAACATCTGACTCCCTGATCCACATCTGATAGTACCTGGATCTCAAGTGAATCTTCGAGAAAACTCGGGCCAACTGCAACTGATCAAACAAATCATCGATCCTCGGCAACGGGTGCCTGTTCTTCACAGTAACCTAGTTCAACTGCCGATAATCGATGCACAAACGAAGACTACCATCCTTCTTTCGGACAAACAAAATAGGCGCGCCCCACGGAGAGCGACTCGGGCGAATGAAGCCCAGCTCAAGAAGCTCCTGCAACTGGCGCTTCAACTCACGCAGCTCCGCCGGGGTCCAAGGCACCTTACCAGGCAAAAGCTCGATGGAGAACTCTACCTCCTGCTCCAGCGGCAAACCAGGTAGATCCTCCAGGAAGATGTCGAAGAACTTAGAAACAACCGGCACGTCAGAAACTGAAGAACTCTAGGCTCCAAAGAACAAATCGAAGCAAGGTACGCCACACAGCCATCGCGGATCAAACGGCGAGCTCTACACAAAGAAATAAATGGCCAGAGGGTAGACCAGATACGTCGGAAGCAGAGGACGGGCTCTCCAGGTATCCTAAATCAAACGGTCTTCCACTGGCAATCAACCACGGCTGAGTGAGCCTCTAACCAGTCCATGCCCAGGATGACGTCAAAGTCGCAAAGCTATAGTGCGTACAACTTGGCCGGCAACTGGTGCCCCTCAACCTCGACTGCCACACTCTCCAGGTAACCAAAGGAACACATATAGTCATCAGACGGGAGATCGACCATCACGTCACACTACCGCTCAGGAGCGTGACAAGCAAGGGACTCATAGAATTCCTCAGAAGCAAAACACAAAGAAGCACTGGGATCGACCAAAACACGAGCAGCTCTGCCAAGGATAGGTAGAGTACCTATAACAAGGTTTGACGCCTCTGCCTACTCCCGGGTAAGCGCCATCACGCGACCACGACCACGCCCATGTTGTGGCGCCTGCTGGGGCTGCTGCTGCTGCGGTGGCTATTGAGGGTACTGCTGCTGTTGCTGGTACGGCTGTGGCTGCGGAAACTGCTGAGCCTGCTGCTAGTACTACCCCCGTTGCTGCTGATGCGGTGCCTGCTGCTGAGGAGGGTAATGGTACTGAGGCGGCTGCTGAGCGTACTGAACTAGCTACTGCCACTGCGGGGCTTGCCCTATGGGGCAATCCCTCCTAAAGTGGCCCGGTAAGCCACAGGTGTAGCAAACTGCCTCTTGACTGCCCTGCTCAGCTCCCTGGACAACTGACTGCTCTGCAAACCTGGACTGGCACTTCTGCTACCGGCTCCGACTGCCCCGCGAGTAGACAACTTCCCAAACTGCGAGCGGATCCCGGCGCTGCTGGAACTGCCCGAGCCAGAGGAAGAGGAAGTCGCACTACCGTGGCTACCCGCTGGACGCTGGTAAGGCGAGGACCTAGAAGAGGCTCCTCCCCGCTGCTGCTGCTGCTGAGGCTGCTAGGTCTCTCTGTCCAAGGTGGTGGCCTTCACCACGGCCTCTCCCAAGGTGGTACACATGTGTGCCGTCACACCCCACCTCAGGTCTGGTCTCAGTCCTGCTATGAACCTCTCTGCACACGCCTGATCGCTGCCTGCGACATGAGGCACATACCTCAACAACTGGACAAACCTCTGGTGGTACTGCAAAACTGTGAGGTCGCCCTGAACCAACTCGTGGAACTGGTCCCGTCTCTCACGTCGAGCGTAGTTGGGGAACTACTCGCCATGGAAGACCTCTGAAAACCGCTGCCAAGTGATGTGATCCAACCTCTGCCCCTGGAGTGTGTCTGCCTCTGAACTCTCCACCACTCATGGGCTGCTCCCTTGAGCTAGTACACTGCCAGTCGAACCTGGTCCTCCTCAGTGCACTCTATATTCTCGAAGATGCACTCTAACTCATGGGTCCAGCTTTCTGCCTTGTCTGGATCATACTCACCGTGGAACATCAGTGGCCGAAGGCGTAGGAACCTCTCGAGGAGAGCGGTCCTGTCCTCCGTAATCGCCATCCTCCGTCGCCCAGCTCGGGTACTCCCAGTGCCCGACCGCTGCTGACGCTCTGGCTGCTCCACCTCTGGCTCTACCTGCTGCTCCGGCACCACTAGAGGAGGTACCAAAAACTAAACACCTGCTACTGCCTGCCCGGGCTGGTACGCTCCCTGGTACAAGTTCCTAAAGAACTGCTCGGCCATGGGAAACCAGTCTGCATACTGCTGCGGCTGAGGCTGGTACTCCTGCTGCTGCTGCCCACCTACCGCTGCTGCTGCCACTGCCGGTGCAGCCTGAGGCTGTGCCAGTGACTCATCTGCGGACAACTCCTCATGATCCTGCCCTTGCGCGGGCATAGCAGACTCATCCTACTGCTCGACCAACTATCTAGCCTGACTGCGCCAACGCGAAGCCATGTCCTGCACGATACACAACCAACAAAGGTTAACAATACCACTCGGGTGGCTAGCAGTGTACTTGTACTACCGTTGGGACTTTCTATTGTAGTTTAAATCCATTACAACTCCTGTTAGACTCTAGCTCTGATACCACTGTAACGACCTAAGAACCCGACCCTCGGCCCACGCCGAGGACCAAATTTTTGCGGTCACCACCCACGGATCCGAAGACCCGGAAGGGCTATAATATGCATCTAACAGGATATGTAACGAAAGTAAACGTCAACTGCTAAACTAGAAGCGTACAGGTGGAAACAGAAAAGAGAGTGAGACAGCGGTGTACCGCTCTAAGTACAGTCCCAACGCACGCACGCTAGTACAAGTAAAAGGTAGGGGAAGAACAACTCCCTTAGGGGCATACCCCGAGGGTGACATACACTGAAACATGGGAGCCACTTCTAGCTACGGGGACCCCGACTACTGCCCCGTCTCCTCCGCCTGGCGCGCGCCCTGCCGCTGCTGAGAAGTCTCACCTGGGAAAAGGAGGGATGAGCTTCACAACAGAAGCTCAGTAGGGACTACCAATCTCCTACTGGCTCTAAACAGGTAGAAGAATATATATATATATATATATATATATATATATATATATATATATATATAATAAATGACAGCAGTTTATATCTTCTACCTACAAACGGAAGTGCAGAAGCGAAGGTACAACTAGCACGGTACGGAAAATACACACGGTCGGAAACTCCGTACAACTGCTCGTCATGACCACCACACGTTTAGCAAACACAGACGGAGGGAACTCAGCCTGGACAAAGAACACTAGCTATGGAAGCACTACCACTAGTCAAGGTCAGATGCGTCCACTGACGTCTTATCCTCGACCTGGGTCCTGACCCTCACATCTCATCAGAGCGAGGTAGGACACAAGTAACACAACAGTAACCGCCATAGTCTGGACGGACTACGGTTCCACGTCTGACCTCTCCAAACGGTTCTGGGGCTGTAAGGAGTGAGGCAGTGAGAAGAAGGACTGGCTGGCCTGTGCCGGGTAGAACTCCCAACTGTCCTCAGCGTCCCAGACCACCCACGAGAGCTCTGCAAGCGACTCACACGCCACTGTTTTCCTCTAAGCTCTAGAGTCCGCCTGGTGGCTGCCAACTCGAGCACACTCGTAGCCCGGAGTACTCCCTCGACAGGCTCCCGAGGATGGGGGTCCCAGGCAACGGTAACAACCTCTCACACGGGACAAGCCCTCAAGTGTCGAGCACTAGGCAAAAGACTAGCGTATACTGCACTAGGGAACTAGCACAGGTGCCACGGGTACAGTAAAAAGAAGCGGAAACGGCAAGAATCAGAAATCTGTCTCACAGTTGAGGTTGCGACGCATCAGGCCACCGCGACCTGGTCGCGACTCCCTACCCTGTCGCGACGCTGTCGCGGCGGCCGTAGCCGTCTCAACCAGGTCGCGATGCCCAAGAGCGTCGCGATCCTATCGCGACCGGCAAATCTGTCGCGATAAGATCGCGACCTTTAGAAGGGTCATGTCTTCAGCAGAGGTGGGTTCCGGAGCACTTCTTCCGGAGACCGCCCCAAAAACACCAAACAAGCATTCCACAAGGGGAGGGGAGCATGCTTAACATGCATGAAAGACATTAAAGCATCCAAACCACCCTTAAAGCCCCATAGACATGGATTTATACGAATCTACACTCAAGAAAAACCTCACTCAAACTCTAGCATGGAGTTCTCACACTCCCAAGCCCCAAGCCACAGAGGAAACACGATGTAGAGTGGGAAGGGAGCATGCTTAGGGCGAGAGGATCAAGAGTCCCTACCTCCACATGAAGAACGAACCCGTTAGGGCCTTCTCGTAGGAATGAACGCCTCCTCCTCGCTCCAAATGGCACGAACACGTCCCCTGCACGAGCGGGACGACACCACCTCAGCACGGATGCCTCAAGCACCATGATCTGCCAAGAAACCGCAAGAGAAACTCGAGAGGGAAGGGTGAGGGGAAAAAGAGAGCTGAGAGGGCGAGAGTGGGAATTGGGGCACGACCTTGGGTTTTAACCCGGCGGCCCCCAGAACGGGAAAGGCAGACCCGGCGCGACAACAAGCGTGTCGCGACGGTCGCCCCCAGCGCGACCTCAAAATTGTGGTCAAACCTCGGAGACCGGAAAAGCAGTCGCGACGCCCAGACAGACCGCGTCAACGCTGCACACGTTTGACACCTGACAAAGCCATTCTGACAGAAAGGACACCGATCACGTCTGTCAGAAAAGCAGTCGCGACCCTGTCAGCAGCAAGATGCCGCAACAAGGACACGAAGGCAACCCCCGTCGTGACAAGAACGCGTGCGGCCAGGTGCGGCACGACTCGACGCTGTCGCGACAGACCGCTCTGGCGTGACCACGTCGCGGCTAGGGCGCCTGGCGCGATCCTGAGGACGGGGCCAAAGGGCCTAAGGGGGCCGGGTCTTACACTTATTGGACTTCAAATTGAGCCCAATTCATGGTTACAACCTAAAATAAGTTTCTATATCAATTCCATCACGAATTGGGGAGAGAAATCTCCAATTTGAGGTAGGATACACCCAAATTCATCCCTAAAGGTTTCCTAATCTAATTAGGCCACTAAAGACCTCTCTCTATATATATAAAGCCTCTCTCTCCCATGGGATGACCCCTAGGGTTATTGGAGGCTATGGTGGCTAGAGATCTCAAGGAGAAGGCTGGAGCAAGGAGAACCTCATGCTCTTCCCAACTCGGATCTACAGCAACCTGCACATAAGAGTCAGATTGATCATCACCAAAGGTTACTGAAATCTCAATCAAATGAAGCAAATAATATACCCATAGAAAGCCCTTCAAGTCTACTTTTAGATAAAACTTATTTGCCCAATCTGAATGCAGTGTGCTAGACGTATTAAGAAGATCTTTGCACCACTGCCAAAACTAGGGTTTTCGGGAAGCAGAACTTTCATTCACCTAAAAGGTTGGTCATCTCCATGCCAAACTCTAATTAAACTCGTTCATGTTTGCATTCATATGTATAGATCATGTTATTTCTATTTTCCCCAATTTTTATCTTGAGAGTTTCACGAATTAAATCTTGCATGATCTTAACACTATACTGTTCTGATTTACCCTTGACCTGTCTTATGAGTTTCATACCTCTCTGTGGAGTAAGTTTTAGACTGAGTGTTCAAAATAGAACTTGTTACTCTATGAGTCTACTTTCATTTGGCACTGGCTTTCTTAATTTTAGTTGACTATACTTAGAGTATTAGCCCAAACATGAGCAATGTGTCAGATTCATGTAGGCAGTAACAATACGTCTTATTACATAGTCAAACGACCTTTTTTTCTCAATTAGTCATTATTGTATAAAGTATTTGAAGTACTCTAACTAACAAAGGTTGTTTCACCTTATTTGGATCACCATAGCATTTGTTTTGATTTTTTCAAACCCACAGGTGTCAAACTCAATCCAAGTCGGAGTTGGAAATAGGTAGAAAAAGCAACCTAAACGTCATATTCAGGTGGCGACAGGTCGACAAGTCGATACCAGAACGCGAAACATCATGGTTGTGACCCATACCAAAAATCAGACAGTCTCGTGCCTTCTTCCGAAGGCGACAAGATGATGGTCGCCGTCATGTTCTGAAGGCGACAGGCAATGTGTCGCCTTCTGCCTATGTCCACTTAATCGACCATAACTTTTTCTATAGACCTCGGATTGACGAGCCATTTTGTTTGCTAGATTCCTCATTAAAAGGGCTTCAATATGGTGATATTTGAATAAAAAATCAATGAGTCATGACCTAAGGAAGTGAAGGGATGGGACTGTATTTGCCTTCTAAGGGGCATACATCTCGGTTTTCGTCGTTTTGTGTCGTTCGTTGCATGTGTGAGTTTGATCTATTCTAGGAAGGTTCTAGAAGGTCTTAACATGCATTTAACAACTCATATGAAAGTTAAAACATGTTCACATGATTTTTAATTGATCATAAGTTCATGATCATATTCTCTACTTGTCGATTATCTACTTCTTGCCTTGTTATCAAACTTGCTAAAAACGCGTAGTTACTTGCTAAAATTGGTCATGCATGTTTTAATACTCATAATACTTGCCATATATAGAGTTTCCATAAATGGAGTTTTTATAACTGGAGTTTCCATAATCGGATTCACACACGCACTCGAGCGATTCTCACGCGCGGCATGCGCATACACTCTAGCACGATAGGAAAGCCCCTTCTTGGCTTGTGGTGAACTCTCCATCAGATGTTCCTTCTGCCGGACTAGTGACCCCTTGACCAAGGCCTCCGTAAGTCTCCTCTGACCATGGATTCCCACATGGCCGACGAGTAGGTTGTACCAATGAAGTACCCGGATGTTAGTGTGCACGTATCTCTTCTCTCTCGGCATTCTTAACAAGATCTTTCTCTCCTCATCTTGACTTTCTTGGAGTGATCGAGTATAACACATGAAACCAAGTTATTAAAGATAAAATCTATGTAAATGTGTCATTATGCTTCCAGATTGAACTCTTGACTTGATATTCCCAACGTACCCTTGAACTCTATATCATTATTGACATGACACTCTCGATAATCATTACTATTGACATGATAGTCCTGAACTTTCTCGACTAGTCTATCCTTATTGACACACATTACCTTCTTGTGATGCATTCTTGAAGTGCATCAGTGATATTGGAGTCATGGACTCAAAACTCGTTCTTGTCACCCATGAGTCGATGGGATCATTGGGACACATGCCAGTGTTGCGCAATACGAACCTGACTGAGGGCCCGTATCTAGTCCTGGATATTCTGGCAAAGTCTTGTTACCTATGGGTGTGATTGTCGGATTCGCCCCCGACAAAGTCTTGTTTACCCCAAGGTGTTGATTGCCCAGTTTTCCCAAAGATGTTCGTTACCCCAGGAGTTGATTGTTAGGTTGATCCCCTAACAAAGTCGTATGCATGGCGTGGTGTGGAATCATGATTGGTGCTTTGGCATGGCACGTACTTGTTACACGTGATAAACTTACTTGCTTGTTACATGCTACTGTGTGCTGGTCCTTAACCCGAGTGGCTGAAGGACATACTTGCATGAGGCACTAGTAGATCCTGCGTGATATTCTTGTGGAGTGCTCCGAATGGGTTACTCAAAATGCTTGCTAGTGAAATGGCCATCTTGTTACATGCTATCTTGCTCTTGTTCATGAAGTTACCATCTTGCTAGATCATTGTTCACAATATCTTGAACTCTTGAATACAACCTTTTTGCTAGATTGATCTTTACATCTCTTGATCTCACAATCTTGCATGATACACTGCACATGTGTTACTACTGTCGTTTTAATTGCATTGTACATAGCATGTTCATACCTTCTAGCTTTTAAATTGTTAAATACTTATATCATTGCTAGAAGATGTAAATCCTACTGGGCGAGTATGCTCGTACCTGAATGTAATTTCCCTTTTCTTTGAGAGAGAGATAGATTGGTGAGAAAGGAGTGTTTCATTTGACATTGGAGGTTGTAATATTCTTTTTGATAAATAAAGGAAGAAAATTTGATTATTGCATTGTGGGCCCTATTTGTAAAAGCTATTGGTCTATAGCTTCTAAATGCTTGCTTGTTTGTCGCATCTCCCAATTTATTCTGCTGCTAAAATAAAATTGGGGGCGTGATAGAGTGGTATCAGAGCCTAGGCTTTCTAAAGTCCTAGGATACATTAGAGGCTAAGTTATGAAACTACGTTAAAGGATCATGTTGTGAGGATCTAGGTTCCTACGCTATTTGTGTCTAGCACTAAGCTAGGTCTCTTGTTCGTACCTAGTGAGATGGGTAGAGCCCGTGGTTAGAATAGTTCAAAAGTTAATAAATTCATATTCACAAAGAATAACTTAGACTATAACTAACTATTAATCTTCTCTCAGGATCCTAAACATTCTTGGAGATGGTAGCTAGGCGTGGCCAATTGCGCGATATGCATAACACAGTACAGGAGTTGGCACAAGCCTTGCAACAAGTCGTACAAGGTGGAGCTCGTGTTAGGGTAGGAGAGTTACATAGGAATTTTCGAAGAATGGATCCTCCTAAGTTTGATGGATCTCCTGACCCCGAGGAGGCTGAAAACTGGATGCAAGAGATGGAACGAATGTTCAATGTAATGCAGTGCACGGACCAAGAGAGGGTCTTATTGGCCACTTTTCAACTAGAACGCGATGCAAGGGCCGGGTGGGAGGCCACCAAAGCTGCATTGCCTGATACTCCTACTAATTGGGCTGAATTCATAGAACACTTCAACAATAAATATTTCTCTAAAAGGGTTCGTGAGAAGAAAGCTGTGGAATTCACTGCTCTTAAATAGGAAGGATCATCAGTTGCTGAGTATGAAACCCAATTTGCTAGGTCGTCCCGCTATGCACCACACCTAGTCGGGACAGAGAAGATGAAGGCAAAAAGATTCCTAAATGGATTAAATCCAACATTTATTCCCCTATTGGCATTAATGGACATTCAAGTTTACAACAAGATGGTGAAATGAGCTCAATTAGTAGAAGATGCCATAGAGATGACAAAAGGGGATAATGGGAAGTCCACCCCAATGAAAGGGCAGAACATTGACTTCAAGGGTTATCAACCCAAAAGCCCTAAGAAGAGATTAAAGAAAGACAAGGGTCACTTAAAGAATAAGACTCCTAAGAGGAGACCAACCACATGACGCAATCCTACCATTCAAGGAGAATTGTTGGCACTGTAGTCGAATGGGACATAAGGCTGAGGAGTGTTGGAGAAAGATGGGGGCTTGTCTGAGATGTGGAAGTATGAGCCACCAGATTAGTGGTTGCACTCAATTGAAGAATAAGGGATCTCAACATCAAGGCCGGATTCAAGCAACAACACGAAATGAACGCTCTTGGAAGAATAGAAGGGGCGGAGCGGCATGAGGTAGATCCGTAGATCTACTCACATTGACATCACAAGCATCATGTAATCTTGGTGCTTCTTCTAAATCTCGTCGTTAGTATCGTCTTCTCCTATTGATCAAGTCATAATTGAGAAGAATTAATATATTTATACCAATACAATAATCTGGAAGTAATCTACATGAAAAATTTCCTCTACATGCTTTATCTTAAGTGGGGGAGATTCGACGCAGTTTAGAAAGAAGAAATTGTCCAATGAATTTGGGGACCAAATTCTTTTAAGTGGGGGATGATGTAACACCCTGAGAATTTCAGTAATTGAAAATTTGAGATAAATAGAAAATATGACCACTTAATAATTTAAAACTAGTTAAATATGTACGCACCATTATCCCAGGTGTAAAAACACATCTAATTTTTTTGTAAAAATCATACTTAGAATTTAAATATTATTCTCTAGTGACCCATAAAGAAATTTGGGCCAATAAAAATCTTTTGGATTGAGTTTAAGAATTATTGTGACTTATTATCTTAATTAAGGAATAAGTCGAAAAACCATTATCACATATACATAAAGGGGTCATAAATTAAAATAAAAATTATGGATGGACTTCAAACATTGGGTATTGACAACCCAATGAAAGAATCAGGCTATAATATGTCACGCCCCGACGCGGAATATCGGAGCGCGAAGGCAGTTGCAAGAAAAGGGTATAAAGCGAATACTAGACATCAAACCATTACACAATGAATAATACTAAAGCAAATCTTTCTCATTAATAACTTCTCAAATGTCTAGTTATAACCACAAATATCAGAGCCATTCTATAGGGCCCGATTACATCGCCATAAAAGGAAATAACTAACTACAACTCTAAGATAACATAATGACTCGAGGGTACTCCTAGCTTCACTCTTGGTCATTCCCTTCCTCGTGAGTGTATGTGTCTTCCTCGGTCTCACCTGAGAACACAACATCAAATAACATAGGGTGAGCGATAACGCCTAGTAGGACTTAAATCTCAGGCCCAAGCAGGCTTTAAATAATTAACGCATTTAATGGCGGAGTATCTAAGATAGCAGGTACAAGAGAGTCAAAATATAACAAGAGATAGCACAACAGGTAACAGGATAGCACAATAGCACGAGATCGAGTATAGTCTCCAAAAATAGCACAAGTATCGAGTATAGCACGAATAGCAGGATGGCCATAGCACAACTAGCACAAGTATAATAATAGCACGACGAGTATAGCACTTGTTTATCGTTCTAGACATCGATAGAGTATAGCACGTTTTGTGTTTTGATTGTCATATAGATAGTCGAGATAGATAGCACTTGAGTGTAATGCCAAACACTCTAATCATTTAACTCCCATGGGCACTAGCACTTTCGGGCACACATCCCAGGACCAGATCGGGCCCTTTATATATTGCCAGGCATTGGTTATATTGTTTATCTTTAGACAATCAGTCAATGGCCAATATAGAGTACCAAGAAGTAGATGAGAGCACTAGTTGAATAGACGAGATAGTAGAGTGAACGTGGATAGACGAGCGAGTAGAGTATAGATGAGAGCTAGTGGACATTCCATCTAATGCGACGAGTAAACATGCGATGGTAACAGTTGCACAACACGCGCACTTGGTGTTGGCAGTCAGGTGGAACTCACGATCTTCCCGCTGGCCATGTTATGCACAAGTCCAGAGGTCCGACGTGATTCAAGGTAAGAGCGAACTTCTAATAGCCGTCTGGATCATATCGATCCCTAAAGGTGTAATGGGTGTTAGGGTGCAACTGGCTCATCGAACATGTGAGAATCCATGATCAGAGGAGACTTACGGAGGCCTTGTGCAAGGGTTCACTAGTCCGGCGAAAGGAATATCCGACGGAGAGTTCACCACAAGCCAAGTAAAGTGTGTATATAAAAAACAGGTGCTCGACGTTCTAGAGGAATTCTAGAACAGTGGAGCGTCGATATCGGTATATAAACAACACAAGGAGCGAATACAAGTCCTTTAAAATAGGGCATTTATTATACTTTATTACAATAAATTACCAGATACATTATGAGATATTTTATGTCAGATTTCAGCCATATATGGATGGTTCATGTGTGTGCATGTGTAAGAGAAATCATAGATAGAAAAGAAGTTGTGAATATGTAATTTAAAGCATTCAATGTGGCTCCATTTTAAAACAGGCGTTTTTACTGTGTGTGTGACTGTTAAAAAGTAGGAGCAATAAATTTTATGGGTTTTCATAAAAAATCCTATGAACGCGACGTACCCATGTAAGGGTCGCGACAGGGTGATGATAGAACGCGACAGGGTCCTGTACGGGTCGCGACAGGGCTGTCTGCTCAGGCAGCCAGAACGCGACGGGGTCTCCTGTCGCGTTCAGAACGTGACAAGATGGTGGTCGCGACGGCTCTGAGAATGCGGCGTGTCGAGCCGTCACGTTCTCAGGTAGTTCACCTGGGTTTGAGCGGGAAAAAGGTTCTACATCGGATTGCGTGCCAACTTGACTTGTTTGGACACAGGACACTTCGAAAAATCATAACTAATTACATAGCCGATGAAAAATCATGAAACAAGTTGCAAATTTAAGTAGACATGTAAGGGTACTTCCAGTAAATCGGAATTAGAGAGAGAGGATGGTTCATAAAGGGTTTGAACATGAGCAAGAACGAGTTATTCAGAACATGGCACAGAGAGAAAGATTGATTAAATTCGATCAGCATGCTCGATGAAATTTAGGGCTCTTAGGGGTAAAAGATCCCTAACAACATGAAGTATCTACAGCAAGAATTTCGTAGCATGGGATCAAGTATTCATAGAGATTTGAATTAAACATGATGTCTCGGGGTTATCATGTTTGCAGATCTTCTAAAATCAAGAACAAAAGATTGGCTGGATGAAAAAGAGGGAATCAAGAGGGCTTTTGTTCCTAGTGATTGGAACTACCTACAGACGATTTTAATTTAATTTTGCTCGTGAGAATGCCTACCTTTGACTCGATTTATCTTCTAGGGCTTAGAACTCCAAGAACAAAGGAAGAAGCTTGATGGATCTTCTTCTCCTCGATTTCTCCTCCTCCTTGGCCTCTTCTCTACGTCCAAGAACCCCTTTGCACGAGCTAGGGCTGGCGATGAGGGTTTAAGAGGTGTATTTAGATAAATACAAGTTCCTATTCCTACTACTACTCAAATTCCTCTTAATTACGAGATTTCTTAACTCCACCTTTCCTCTCTTGCTTTCCAATCTCCAGTTGGGTTAGGATAGTATCTAAATTCGTGCTAGACTATATGGGGTAGGTCTAGGAATCCAATTCCAACTCTAATTGCCACTTTCATTGCTTTAATAACTCATTTCCAATTAAGATATAATAAAACTCCGAATTTAGGGTATTTTCTTATTATTCTCCCTTTGTAAATTCATATTTTTGACCCAATAAGTTTTAGAGGATCCATTAAGCAAAGCCCATTACTCTTTTCCATTTAATGGGTTTTATTTAATGCTCTTTTCATTTAAACATCCATTTAGCTAGGTTTTAATTCTTTATTTAAATTTTTATTTTTTTCACAAAAATTCAGGTTGCTACATAATATATATGTTGGACCACAAATAAATTCAAGTAGAAAAATAACCCCGAACTTTGAAAATCTTAACTAATCAAGATTAAAAGGTCAAATACACATCCAATATAAACTTATTGGACTTTAAATTAAGCAATTCGTGGTTACAACCTAAAATAAGTTCCTATATCAATTCCATCACGAATTGGGGAGAGAAATATCCAATTTGAGGAAGGATACACCCAAATTCATCCCTAAAAGTTTCGTAATTTAATTAGGTAACTAAAGACCTCTCTCTCTATAAATAAAGCCTCTCTCTCCCATGGGATGACCCCCAGGGTTATTGGAGGTGTGCTTGGAGGCTATGATGTCTGGAGATCCCCAGGAGAAGGCTGGAGCAAGGAGAACCTCATGCTCTTCCCAACTCGGATCTACAACAACCTGCACATAAGAGTCAAATTGATCATCAACAAAGGTTAGTGAAATCTCAATCAAATCAAGCTAATAATATACCCATAGAAAGCCCTTCTAGTCTACTTTTAGATGAAACTATTTTTCCTAATTTGAATGCAGTGTGCTGGACGTGTTAAGAAGATCTTTGCAGTACTACTACCAAAAGTAGGGTTTTCGAGGAGCACAACATTCATTCACATAGAAGGTAGGTCATCTCCATGCCAAACTCTTATTAAACTTGTTCATGCTTGCATTCATATGTATAGATCATGTTCTTACTGTTTTTCCCAATTTTTGTCTTGAGAGTTTTACGAATTAAATCTTGCATGATCTTAGCACTGTACTGTTCTGATTTACCCTTGACTTGTCTTACGAGTTTCATACCTCTCTGTGGAGTCAGTTTTAGACTGAGTGTTCAACATAGAAACCCTATGAGTCTACTTTCATTTGGCACTAGTTTTCTTAATTTTAGTTGACCATACTTAGAGTATTAGCCCGAACATGAGCACTGTCAGATTCATGTAGACAGTCACAATACGTCTTATTACATAGTCAAACGACCTTTTTTTCTCAATTAGTAATTATTGTACGAAGTATTGGAAGTACTCTAACTAACAAAGGTGGTTTCACCTGATTTGGATCACCCTAGCATTTGTTTTGATTTTTCAAACCCACAGGTGTCAAACCCAATCCAAGTCGGAGTTGGAAATAGGTAGAAAAAGCAACCCAATTGTCATATTCAGGTGGCGATAGGTCGACACGTCACTACCAGAATGTGACAGGTCGACACATCGCTACCATAAAACTATCACGCCATGACTCGGAATATCAGAATGCAAGGCAGTTGCAAGTAACAAGTACAGAGCAAGTACTAGACATCAATCATTGCACAATGAATAATACGAAAGAAATTTTTTCTCATTAATAATTCCCAATGTCTAGTTACAACCACTAATATCAGAGCCAATCTATAGGGCCCAATTACATCAAATAAAAGTAAAATAAAAAAATCAAACTTCTAACATAACTACTATAACTCTAACATAGCACTAAGACACTAGGGTGAACATAACATCACTCCTGGTCGTTCCCGTCCTCTTGAGTGTATGGTTCATCCTCGGTCTCATCTGAGAACACAATGACAAATAACGCAGGGTGAGCGATAACGCCCTGTAGGACTTAAATCTCAATAGTCAAGCAGGCTTTAAATAATTAATATATTAAAAGGTAGAGTAACTAATGATAGAGCGAGAGAGTCAAGTAATGTAAGAGATTGCATGATAGCACGTGATTGAAAAAGCACAAGTTTCCAAATATCGCACAAGTGTCGAGTATAGCACAAAATAGCAGGATGGCCATAGCACAAATATCACAAGTATATCAATAGCACAACGAGTATAGTATAGCACTTTGTTGTCAACGGACAATGAGAGAATATAGCACTTTTGATTGTCATTTAGATAGTCGAGATAGATAGCACTCGAGTGTAATGCCAAACACTCTGATCATTTAACTCTTATGGCACTAGAACTTTCGGGCGCACATCCTAGGACCAGATTGGGCACTTTATATATTGCCAAGCATTGGTTATATTGTTTATCTTTAGACAATCAGTCAATGGCCAATAGAGAGTACCAAGAAATAGATGAGAGCGCTAGATGAATAGACGAGATAGTAGAGTGAACGTGAATAGACGAGCGAGTAGAGTATAGATGAGAACTAGTGGACTTTGCACATGGAACGTCGAGTAACGAGCGATAGTAACAGTTGCACACCACAAGCGTTTGGTGTTGGTAGTCAGGTGGAATTCACTACCCTTCCACTGGCCATGTTACGCACAGGTCTACAGGCCCGGTGTGATTAAAGATAAGAGTGAAATTCTAATAGCCGTTTGGATCATGTTGATCCCTAAAGGGTATCATTGGTGTTAGGGTACAACTAGCTCATCGACCATGTGGGAATCCATGAACAGAGGAGACTTACGGTGGCCTTGAACAAGGATTCACTAGTCCGGTAGAAGGAGTATCCCACGGAGAGTTCGTCCAAGTCAAGAGAGAGTGTGTATATAGAAACAAGTGCTCGACGTTCTAGAGGAATTCTAGAACAGTGGAGCGTCGAAAACGGTATTCCCAAAACATCATGAGAAAACGTAGACAAGTCTATTTAAAATATGACAATTTAATTACATAAATTACCAGATACATTATGAAGTATTTTCATGCCAAATTAAGCCTATATTGGAGGGTTCAAGTATGTGCATGTGTTAAGAGAAATTATAGATAGAGAAAGATCATGTGCATGTATTTTAATCACACATAAATGTTTAATTTATGACAAGTGTAATTTTCTGTGTGTATGAATGTTAACAAAGTGTACAAGCAGGGTAGAGAGTCAGAGCATCAAAAATTGGGGATTTTCATGCAAAAATCTGAGATCACGATGCACCCCAGTAAGGGTCACAACGGGGTCAACTGAGAATGCGACATGGCCTTGTACAGATCGCGACGGCCTTATCAGTTCGGGCAGGCAGATCGCGATGGGGTCGCTTGAGGGTCGCGACGGGCTTGTCATATCGGGCAGGCAGATCACGACGACAGGCCCTGTTGCGATCAGATCATGATGGAAGGTGCTGTTGCGACGGTCCTGAGAACACAGCCTATCAGGCCGTCGCGTTCACAGGGTCTGCGCCCGGTTCCGACAGGGAGAGGACAATGCATTGGATTACAGACCAGACTTACCCTATTTTGACACAGGGTGATTCAGAAAATCATAACTAATTGTAAAAGTTATGAAAAGTCAAGAAACTAGTTGCGAATTGATCTAGAATCACATTGGTTCTTACAGTAATTTGGAATTTGAAAACAAACAGGGTTTCGACATGCTTTGGTCATGTGCATTCATGAAGAACATGGAACAACACACAGATGAGATCAACGAATTAATTTGCAAGATAGGATGATTGAAAATTAGGGCTTTTTAGGGAAAAAGAAGCCTAACATGCATCAGTATCCCTAATAAAAAATTTGTAGCATGTGGTTTAGTATACATGGAGATCAAGAATTAAGAAGGGGGTTCGGGGTCATGGAGTTTACAGAACTTCAAAAATTAAGAACAAAAGATTTGCTCGATGGAAAAATATGAGAAAAGAGGGCTTTGAATCCTGAGGTTTAGATGAACCTATAGATGAACTTGATTTAGTTTTGCTCATGAGAATGCCTACCTTTGATCATTTTCCTCTTCTAGGGCTAGAACTTGAAGAACTCGGGTTGAAGATTTGATGAAGCCTCCTTCCCACGAATTCTCCTCCTCCTTGGCTTCCTCTCTACGTCCTGAAACCCTTGGCAATGAGCTAGGGCCAGCCATGGGGGATTAAGAGAGTATTTATGTCTCTTGGGTTTCTATTTTCTAATAGGATTCTAACTTCTATTAAATTTCGAGATTTCCTATTTCTCTCCTCTTTCTAAGCATGCCGATTCCAATTTGGGTTAGGTTGGGACCCAAATTCGTAGCCAACCTATTAGGGTAGGTTTAGGAATCCAAATCCAACCCAAACTTCTTATTTAATGCATTAAATACCTCTTTTCTATTTAAGTAATAATTAAGTTACGAATTTAGGGTATTTTCCTATTAATTCCCTTTTAAAAATCCTTATTTTGGCACATAAATTTCTAATGGGTCCATCTAACAAAGCCCATTACTTCTTTTCATTTAATGGATTTTATTCAATTTTTTTATTTGATTTTCTAATTGCTTTTATTTCAATTATTATTAAATTTTTATTTTTCTGAAAATAAATCCAGGTTGCTACAAGAGGAATTAGTAGGGAGAAGGCTTGACTAAGCTTCAACCCGTGTTCTTCAAGTTCTAACCTTAGAAGATCAAATGAGTCAAAAATAGGCATTCTCATGAGCAAAACCTACTTAATTTCATCTGTAGTTTGTTACAACCACCAGGGACAAAACCCCTCTGGTTCATAATTTTCTATTGAGCCAATCTTTTCTTCTTAATTTTTGAAGTTCTGCAACTAGTATGACCCCAAACCTTCATCTTAATTCTAGATCTCCATGTGTACTTGATACCATGCTATGAGATTTTTACAGGTGATACTGATCGACATCAGGAATCTTTTGCCTCTAAAAGCCCTAATTTTCATCCATCCTACTTTGCGAATTAATTATTTTACCTCTACTGTACATTGTACCATGTTCATCATGAATAAACTTGTTTAAAGCATGTCGAGATCATGTCCACTTTCAAATTCCTATTTACTGGAAGTACTCTTGCATGTCTAGATCCGTTTAGAATTGGTTTCATGAATTTTCATTGTCTGTGCGATTTGTTCTAAATTTCTGAACGAACCTATGTCAAAATATAGAAACCTGGATCGTAATCCAATGCATTGTCTTTTTCCCCCTCGGACATAGGCGCAGGACCTGAGAACGCGATGGCCCAATAGGCTGCGTTCTCAGGGTTCATCACGACACAGTACCTGTCGCGTTCTGAACGCGACAGGTCACACCGTCGTGTTCTGGTTACCTGATCTGACCTCTTTGTCACGATCTTTGGACGGCCCTGTTGTGTTCTCATTTGACCCTGTCGCGACCCTTACAGGGGTACGTCACGATCTGGGGGTTTTGCATGAAAACCGATGATTTGTGATACTCTAACTGTCAACAGTGCTTATACCCTTGTTAACAGTCACTAACGCAGTAAATAAAGTTGTTATAAATCAAACATGTGTTTAATGACTTAAAAGACATACACTTGATCTTGTCATATCAATGATTTCTTGTCACATGCACACACTTTGAACCATCCATTATGGCTTAAGTTGGCATGAAAATATCTCATAATATCTCTGGTAATTTATTTCAATTATATATTTAAATAGCCATATTTTTAAATGGACATGCCTTCATTTCTCGCGATGTTTTGGGAATACCGTTACCGATGCTTCAGTGTTCTAGAATTCTTCTAGAACGTCGGGCACTTGTTTCTATATACACACTTTCTCTTGACTTGGACAAACTCTTCATGTAACATAACGCATTTTTTCGGATCTTCGTGGATCGTTGTTTAGTGGTAGTTTGGATCCACGTTTATTGGTTTTGGTATGGTGCTCATGACCAATGTGGGGTCATTGGGCCTTGGTTGTGGTTTCCGCACGTTGTGTGAGGCTTAGTGGGCCGGTAGGTTAGGCCCGTGGTGCCCATTGGTTCACTGGATGTGAACGTTATGGGGGTGTAGGTCGCGTTCTGAATGCAACGACAGTGGGGGTCGCGTTCTCGTTGACGTTGTTTTGGGTCGACGTCTGCATGTGCACTGCGTGTCGCACACTGGGGTGGCCTACTGACGTCGGGAATGGGAAGGCGACGCCCTAGTTGGTCGCAACAAGGTCGCAATGGGGAGGTACGTCGCGTTCCCAACCGCAGTGCGGTTTTTAAGAAGGTTGGCCAAATAGAGCTTTAACAAGCTCTGCTCGACTAGGAGGGGAGTTGTTGCGGCTTTTCGGGGCGATTTGCCGTTGCGGCGTGGTGTTCGACGCACTCTCGATGCGAGGACGTCGCATGGAGCGGGGGACACGTCGTACCGTAGCTAGTTTGCGCGTTCTTCGTGGAGGTAGGGAGATTCCACCATGTTTGATTGTGTGGATTGCACGTTAGTTTGTTTACCGCTTTAAAAACATAGATACCATGTCTAGGAGGTGAAATGAGTATGAAAACCGGGTTGAAATCATGTTTAGGGTGGTTTGCATGGAAAATCCAGAGATGGTTCCTGGATTAGGCTTTTTGCCTGAGAAGGCGACAGACCCTACTGTCGCGACCAGGTCGCGATAGGCCGACCCGTCGCGACAAGGTTTCCTATCGTGACATGTCGGGGTGGCACGATCTCATGACGCCGTTGGACCCTGCCGCATTAGTGTTTCTGATCGCGGTCCATCGAGGTGTCGCGACTTGATTGCGACAAAACCCCATGTCACGGCCACAACCGAGTGTGCTTGTGGTGTTTGTTTTAACAGTACGATTATCCGATTATCGTTTAATTATTGTGCATGGCAATGCTAATGATGCATTGGCACTTGTAGCGCTCTGTGAGCGTGGTTAGCATGTCGTTTGTGTGTGGTTTACGTGATAAGGGTAGTGCTCACAAAGTGAGCATGTTTTTATGTGGTGTTCACACGATTTGAGTGTCGTGCATGAATATGCATGACTAGTGGTTCGACGTGATGATTATTGTAATGTAACTTCTATAGTTAGTATGAGGTGACGGGGCAATGAAGGTCGGATATGAACCTAGCCCTAGTCTATGGTTGTCTTTTAAAGAGTATTATAATGATATATGTGTTAAATAGTGTGTGTTGCCATAGAGGTCACGGAGTGACCGATGATAGGCAAGGTTGTGTTGCACTATCGTGATACAAGTATGTATCAGTGTGGGATGGTTTGGAGGTCACATGGTGATCGATGATAAGCCAGTTATGTTTAGTATATTTTAATATACGATATACCGAGGCATTAAGTGATTGACGTGGTTTATATGCTAGCTCAGTGTGGTGGTCCAACGCCTATTCCGGAATACCTCTTCAGTTGGGTGCCCCAGGTTTTATGTGAGCCAGGCACGTGTGTGTGCTTGGGGCTTGTCCCAGTACAGTGGTACCATCGAGGTCTTGTCATCTTCCTGGACACCCTCACTCTCGGGGAGAGTTGTCGTCCGACTGAGGGAAAGACAACAAGGGATAGCGACTTGTGAGAGTTTGTTGTTTGGTCACTTGTAGCACGGTTGTAGCTGGGGGTTACGGACACTAGTAGACGTACTGGGCCCTGGCTAGTCCTATTACCAGTGCCTCACTCTAGAGAGCTCGGGCCAGAGTCTCTAAAGGTGCCAGGCATGGGTCTGCAGGGTGTGTGACCTGTAGGTTGTGGTGGTTTGGTTGGTCTCCACAGTTCTTCAGCTTTACTTGTGTTGTGGAGCGGCAGTTGGACCATACGTCCGTGACTGCGAAACTGAGAGGTAGTTCTTGTGCTGTGTTGTTCGGGTTGGATACTGGCGTCATGAACCAGTAGTCTGTCCCATGTGGTGGCGTCGTGCTTTCCAGCTCATGCTTTGCTATTGGTTGTAGCGTATGTTGGTTGTGGTTTTACCCGTCGAGGTATGCCATGGTGTTGGCACGGTTGTCATTGTGGTTGGTGAGCAGAGACTCACTGGTTGTGGTTTGACTAGTTGTGGTGTGCCCTTGTAGCGGCACAGTTGTGTTTGTGTTTCAGTGGTGGTACCTCATGGTGGTAGGTACCTGTAACCTTTGTGGGTACTAGTTTCTCATGGTACACTGAGTACTAGCCTTTTCAGGTGGTGAAGTGGAGGTCTTGCGGTGAGACCTTCCACTTGTTGTGTTTTACCCTTCCTTGGGTCAGTTTCCGAATATGGTTTAGTTTGCGATAAATTGGCATCGTGGTAGCTGTAGGATCGAATAGGTGGATGGATCAGATCTAGAAGGGGGGGTTGAATAGATCTGACACAAATTACTGCGGAAGCTTAAGCAATTCAAAATTACTTCAAATCAGAGATCCATTCAGACAAACAATTTACTGATCAGAAGTGTGGGTGTGTGTAGATTATGTGTGAAGCAATTAAACACTGAATGCGACGACCCTCTTTATACTGGTATGATCATACCAATCCATGTCAGTATAACGAACGTCATCACAGTGGGACATTTACCCAACACTAACATACGATCGAGATGTACACAAATATAAATACAGAGTAGCGGAAGAAAAGAACTACTGTCTTTCATTTCATCATCCACATTTAACCATACATGATCAATATAGTGAATTAAAGAGCTAAAGTCCACATAATAAAATTACAAATTCCAAAATACATAGCTTGTCCACAATTTCATAATGTTTCAATTACAATGCCTCAACTACATACTATGAAAGCAAATGTCACAATGGTGACTCCTCCAAGCTACTCTCCTCGCTTGGAGTCACTCTCCACGATCTCCTCCAAGGAAGTGGGGTCACCTACTAAACCTGTACGCCGAAGCAAGGAATGAGTCTAATAGACTCAGCAAATAACTCCATACACGTCACACATGCATATATCACAAGTAAGTTCTACTTTCAAATTCATTAAATCAAACATATAACATGGTTGAGACAATAAAATAAACAACCTATCATGGTATTTCTACAACTTCACAACGCATGATACATGATTCATGCCATCTCAAAACCAAATACCTATCACATGCTTTCTACTCATCCCTTCACATGAGAGCTAACGTTTTACATTTAAGCTAACCGGGTAGCCTTCTAAGCATGGAATCTCACACACATATAAAAGAAGTACTCCTAACATGGATTCTACATATTCTTGTACATGCAAGGCATCATTATAAACATATGAAGGTTGCTGTTTTGACATGAACTTAATAATTTCATAACATGAATTACAAAGTTACACTCTAACACATTTATATCACATGGTTACATATTTACACATTCACATGGTTCACTCTTTACACATTACACATATGCACATGTTCACATTACACAATTTACACATATTCACATTAAATGTCGTGACACATAGTCCAAACCACCATTAGAAGGACACATCACATACACATAACACATAGACGCCACCTAGGCAACACAGTGACGACTCTAGGACTGCGTAGACCGGGAGAAGAACTCTCCACCCTAACCAGTGGTACTTGTCCACCTCCAGGATTTCATCCTAATGCCCATAGGATTTTACACATTGAACCATCCCGTGGGGACTTTTCCACAGTATGGTTCCACAGCCCTCTATGGAAGCAGTGTCACACACGGCCCATTTTACACATTTCAGTTTTTAACACACACATATTACAAAATATGGCACATCACTTATAGTTTTATCATTAACACATGGTTCAGTTTTTCCTAAATCATGGTACTACTGTTGACAGGGTTCAAACACTTCAAAATTTACACTAACCAGGTTGGGTACACCTAATCAAATCCTAATTACGTTAAGCATGCATAAACCATTCAATTTCGCATGGAAGTTTCACCACATAACCTACTGTTACCCAAATATCATGAAAATTTAACCACACACTTTTTGCAGGCTTTTGACCACATCTGCAAATTTTCACATTTTTCTGAATTACATATAATTTACAGAAAATAAGATACTCATTCTCATGCCATAATTCATTCAATTATCGTGGAAGCACAACACAATTATCAGATTTGACTATTTTCAGACCTGTATCTAACTTGAATTCTATCACATAAATTTTATCTGAATTTATTTCACATCATACTATTTACTGTGATTTTTACATGACTCTATACATGCTTTCTAATTTCATTACAGAAATTGTAATAAATCACATGATCATGGGAAAATTTCCAATTTTGCAGAGCATGGACTGGCATGCATACACATGATCTAGAAAATTTATGGCATTCAAATTCCTCATAGATCATTTGAACATTAGCATAACCAAGACCTTATCTAACATGTGTTTCAAATAAATGTAAAAATTTACATAATTTGCAGAAATTCACGAAACTTCCACAACACATTCTATTACCTACATTACATAACATATAAAAATTACACTATATCCTCATGCGTAAAACTTCAGAAATTTATCGTATATAAGGAAGAACAGCTCATTGTTCTGTCTTGAAGAACTCAACGACAAAGGCTGGCCGTTTAAAGGTGTTAACGGCAACATCGTCTGCTGCCAACTGAAGAGCTTAATGGCAAGGGATCTTGCCGTTAAGTTCCTGTCTGTGCAAAACACACACCGAGCTCCAAAGATAAGGGGAATGTGGGGTTCCAGGACGCGATTTAAATCTTAGAAAAATACCTATGACCTACTGGACATACACATGGACAAGGTGGATGGGTTACTTGCCTTTTACAAAATCTCCAAAGGGATCAAAATAGGTGATGAAGCTCTCCTTGGGCAGTGCCAAGAGGTCTCCACATAAGCTTTCCCTCAGGTTCTAGGTCGAAGTAGCCACCAGTCTGAAGTTGGGGAAGCCTTCCCCTACGTCCACACTATCCTCCAGTTGCAATAGCTTGCAGGGAGAAGCTTCAAACCACCGGATCAAAGCTTGCAAAGGTCAGTCTTTCTCCTGTTCTCAGCTAGGGTTTCTTTCTCTCCTTGCAAAGAGCCGAGAGAGCTCTTGCAGGTTGCAAAGGGGGTTGTTTTTATAAAGAGAGACCTTCTGTCTCACGCAGGGCCTGATGTGAAGGCTGAGAGCCGTTGGGGACATCTCCCGAATCGGTGAGCAAGGCAAACCCAGGATTTCAGGGTCTACTGCGCATAGAAGTTCAGAGAAGTAGACGTCCACATAGATGGCCGTCTACTTTAGTGTTGGCATCCATCAACATGGATGTTGGCTCATCATGGACGTCCATCCATGTTGACGCCAATTTGCTCTTCGGCCAGAGCTTAAAAACATGCAGAAAACCTTGCTTACACTATATGTTTATCCATGCAATATAAATACTATGGTGTACACACTACTACAACATGAGATCAAGCAATATTTACAACTAAGATACACATGCATACATAAGTACAACTAGCTAATATTGTACATAGATATTCATACATATATATATATATATATATATATATATATATATACATTTACAAGTTACACACAACCATGAATTCACATAAAATAGAAACAAAATGACTAACAATTCGAGGGCCTTACACCCTCTCCCCCTTAAGGAAACTTCATCCTCGTAGTTTAAACAAAACTACTCAAACAAACGGGGATACTTCTTCTTCATCGCATCCTCAAGCTCCCAAATAGCCTCCTCTCGCGAGAAGTTCCGCCATAGAACTTTCACCGACGCAATACTCTTTGTTCCGGAGATGCTGAACCTTCCGGTCAAGAATAGCTACTGGTTGCTCCACATACGACAGATCTTGCTGAATCTCCACTGGCTCATGACTAATCACATGAGATGGATCTCGGACATACTTCTTGAGCATAGAAACGTGGAAAACAGGATGAACACTAGATAAAGCTGGGAGTAAAGCTAGCTCATATGCCACACTGCCCAATCGTCTGAGAAGCTCATATGGGCCAATGAATCTAGGGCTTAACTTACTATGCCTGCCAAACCTGACAACACCTCGAGTAGGTGAAATCTTCAAAAAGACATGCTCACCCACCTCGAACTCCAAATCCTTCCTCCTGTTGTCGGCATAGCTCTTCTGCCTATCCTGCGCCACAACAAGCCTCTTCCTAATCAACTGAATCTTATCCGAAGTCTCCTGAACTAACTCCGGACCGATCAACTGCCTATCGCTGGTCTCCTCCCAACATAAAGGAGATCTGCAAGGCCTTCCATACAACGCCTCAAATGGAGCCATACCAATGCTTGCATGGAAGCTATTGTTGTATGCGAACTCCACTAGAGGTAGATGACGCTCCCAATCATCCTTCCAATCCAGCACACACGCCCTCAACATATCCTCGAGCGTCTGGATAGTCCTCTCAAACTGTCCATCTGTCTGGAGATGAAACGCCAAACTGAGCTTCAGCTCCGAACCTAAGGCATACTGAAGACCCTTCCACAACCTCGAAGTAAATCTCGGATCTCGATCCGAAATGATCGACTTCGGCACACCATGCAATCTATTAACGCTACTAACATGCAATCTAGCCAAACTCTCTACTGACTGCTTCTTCTTCATAGGCAAGAAATGCGCAGTCTTCAAGAACATATCTACAACCATCCAAATTGAGTCGTTACCCCGTCTAGATCGAGGCAAACTCGAAACAAAATCCATCGTGACAGCTTCCCACTTCCACACTGGGATTTCCATCTTCTGCATAAGGCCAGATGGTCGCTGTCGCTCGGTCTTCACCTGCTGGCATGCTAAACACCGGGATACATAATCTGCCACATCCCTCTTCATGCCAGACCACCGAAAGGACCTCTTCAAATCCTGGTACATCTTAGTGTTACCCGGATGAATAGAGAATCGCGATCTATAAGCCTCCACTAACACATGCTCACGGACATCTACCAAATCAGGGACACAGACACAGTGATGAAACCTAATCACACCATCCTCATTAGGAGCAATGCCCACCTTGCCCACTAGCTCCTGGAGTCTAGGGTCGGCTTTCTATTGCTCGATCACCTCATCCAAAACCGAGGACCTAAGAGATAACTGAGCTACAAAAGCCTGGCATAGCGATGGCTCTAACTCAATCAACGCGCAAGCTGCATCCTCCAACATCTTCCAGTCCTACTGGAGAGATGGTCTCTTCCTACTCAGGGCATCAGCTACAACATTCACCTTCCCAGGGTGATACTGAAGCTCGAAGACATAGTCCTTCAAGAACTCAAGCCATCTTCTCTGCCTCAGGTTTAATTCCTTTTTGGAGAAAAGATACTTCAAGCTCTTGTGGTCGGTGAACACCTCAAATCTGATACCATAAAGATAGTGCCTCCAGATCTTTAGTGCATGAACCACTGCTGCAAGCTCCAAATCATGAGTCGGATAGTTCTTCTCATGCTCCTTCAACTGACGATAAGCATATGCCACTACCCTTCCTTGCTGCATCAAAACGCAACCAAGGCCAATCCGAGACGCATCCGTGTAGATAGTAAAACCCTCTACACCTCTCGGCAAGACTAACACCAGAGCTGACATGAGTTTAGTCTTCAACAATTGAAAACTACTATCACACTTCTCGGACCAGACAAACTTCACTCCCTTTCTGGTGAGCTGAGTCAATGGGGCGGCGATGGATGAAAATCCCTCAATGAATCGCCGATAGTAACCAGCCAAACCAAGAAAACTACGAATCTCCAAAGGGGTCTTGGGGGTCTCCCAATCCATAACTGCCTGGACCTTTGCTGGATCAACTGTTACACCAGCACCGGAGATAACATGCCCGAAGGAAATGAACCTCGTGCAACCAGAAATCGCACTTGCTGAACTTTGCATACAGCTTGTGCTCACGGAGAACCTCTAATACTACCCTCAAATGCTGACGGTGTGTGGCCTCATCCGGAGAGTAGACCAGCACATCATCAATAAACACTACGATAAAGCTATCTAGATACGACCTAAAAACCTGTTCATGAGATCCATGAACGCTGCAGGGGCATTGGTCAATCCGAAAGGAAGAACCAAAAACTCATAATGTCTATAACGGGATCTAAATGCCGTCTTGGACACATCCTCATTCTGAATCCTCAACTGATGATAACCAGATCGCAAATCAATCTTAGAAAAGACTGATGCATCTTGCAACTGGTCAAACAAATCATCAATACGAGGTAAGGGATACCTGTTCTTCACTGTCACTTGGTTTAGCTTCCTGTAATCGATGCATAACCTAAGTGATCCATTCTTCTTCTTTACAAATAAGACAGGTGCGCCCCAAGGGGAAACACTAGGGCGTATAAATCCCTTATCTAGCAACTCTTGCAACTGCTTCCTTAACTCGGCTAACTCCGTAGGTGCCATCCGATATGGAGCCTTCGAGATAGGAGAGGTGCCCAGAAGCAACTCTATGGTGAACTCTATCTCTCTATCCGGTGGCAATCCAGACAAATCATCGGGAAAGGCATCTGGAAAATCCTGCACTACCTCGATCTCTACAACAGTAGGTGACTCACCAGCCTCGGGTACCAATACCACACTCGCAAGAAAAGCATCACAACCTTGTTTACCATGCGCATCGCCTTCATGGCAGAGATGACTAACTTTCCTGCCAAGTTCCTTGGCAAGGGATGAGAGAACTCGTCCTCACCAGGAATGCGGAAAACAATCCTCTTCCCACGACAATCTACTAATGCATAGTGCTCCTCTAGCCAATCCAGACCACGAATAGCATCAAAGTCCTTCATCTTTAGAAAGAAGAAACACCCTTCTAGGACTCTATGCTCAATGCACACAGGTAACGACGGAATACACTTCCTAGTCGATACCATACCCGCAGGTGTGTGCACAGACAAAGGGACCTCTAACTCCTCAGACTCTATGGCTGACTCTAGAGCTAACTGCCTAGCAAACCGCTCGGAAATGAACGAGTGAGTGGCACCCGTATCGAACAAAACCCGAGCGTGCACACCTAGAAGTAAAACCGTACCTTCGGTGACATGCTCCGCCTGCTCGGCATCCTCTCCTGCTAGGGCAAACAATCGAGCTGAGGCTCGAGGCCTTCCTGGTCTTCCTGTAGCTGGCGCTGCGGCTGCTACCGCTGCTGGGGCTGGCGCTCCGCGCTCGACTCCCTGCTAAAGTCTCGGACAATCCTTGATCTTGTGGTCGCTGCTTCCGCACTTCAAGAACTTTCCCGCTACCATCCAACACTCCGTACCACCATGTGCCTTCCCGCAATGGGGACACTCCTTCTTCACACCAGGGGAACGTTGAGAAGGTACCTGTGCACTGCTGGTTGTTACTGGACACTGCGGTGCCTGGTACACTGCTTTCTTCTTGTCCTGCCGCTAGAACATAGCTGCAGGCCTCTTCTGCGAAGCCTTCTTCTCCTCGAGATACTGCTCCATTTCACCCTCCTGCCTACAAGCAGCGCTAAGGGCCTCGTCCAAGGTACGATGGTCAAATGCCACTAGTCTCATCCTCAGTGATGGCTTCAGGCCCATCACGAATTTCTTTGCTTTCCTACGCTCATCTGTCACGATATGAGGTGCATATTTAGATAACTCTGCAAACCTGGCCTCATACTTAAGCACGGTCATGGAGCCTTGAGTCAAGGAGAGGAACTCCTGCTCCATCCTATCCAAGACATGCTCGGGGACGAACTTGGCCCGAAAGAGCCTCACAAACTCGTCCCAAGCCATGTCAATAGCTCCGTTCTCGAATCGGGTACGCAGTATGGAAGCCCACCACACATCAGCTCTTTCCTGAAACACAATCTTCATAAGCACCACACTAAACAACTGTAACTTAACAAGGTATACAACATAGAAAACTAACACATACTTGTAGCATATAGGTGGCCAAAGTAACCTTATCCTCGTCCGCACACCTAACAGCCCAGAAGATCTTCTCGATCTCCCTCATCCAGTTTTCAGCTAGCAATGGGTCGCTCTCCCCCTTAAAAGAGGGTGGCAACATCCTCTTGAATCTTTCCATGATGAAAGGTCCACCATGGTCCTGAGCTGGAATTTGAGCCTGCTACAACAAACAATAAGCAACACATATTCAACACAACATCATGCCATTAAATAAAGCAGACTACTCCTTGCTTCATTATTCTAACCTGAGCCTCCTACTGGGCCTGGAGTGTCGCCTGGGTGTGGGCCTGTGTCTGCATGGCCTGCACTAGACCCTGCATGAACACTCCATAATCCACTGGCGGCGGTGGGGTAAGTACAGGACCCTGAGGTGCCGGGACCTGCTGCTCAGCCTGCTCCTCACGCCTCTGCTCGCCCTCACGAGTAGGAGCACCGCCACGTCTACCACGTGAAGCCATGGCTGCAATAAATTTCAGCCACTATTAGAGCTATGTTAATTTACTCCTAACCATTTTCTTATCTATTTTCCATTCATTATTAATCAATTCTACACATGTGGACAATTTTATAAAGATTCAGCATGTAATGAGGATGATGACTTATGTATATTTATGTACTATCTCAATCGGTCGCTCTGATACCAATCTCTGCGACGACCCTCTTTATACCGGTACGATTATACCAATCCACATCAGTATAACGAACGTCATCACAGTGGGACATTTACCCAACACTAACATATGATCGAGATGTACACAAATATAAATACAGAGTAGCGGAAGAAAAGAACTACTGTCTTTCATTTCATCATCCACATTTAACCATACATGATCAATATAGTGAATTAAAGAGCTAAAGTCCACATAATAAAATTACAAATTCCAAAATACATAGCTTGTCCACAATTTCATAATGTTTCAATTACAATGCCTCAACTACATACTATGAAAGCAAATGTCACAATGGTGACTCCTCCAAGCTACTCTCCTCGCTTGGAGTCAATCTCCACGATCTCCTCCAAGGAAGTGGGGTCACCTACTAAACCTGTACGCCGAAGCAAGGAATGAGTCTAATAGACTCAGCAAATAACTCCATACACGTCACACATGCATATATCACAAGTAAGTTCTACTTTCAAATTCATTAAATCAAACATATAACATGGTTTAGACAATAAAATAAACAACCTATCATGGTATTTCTACAACTTCACAACGCATGATACATGATTCATGCCATCTCAAAACCAAATACCTATCACATGCTTTCTACTCATCCCTTCACATGAGAGCTAACATTTTACATTTAAGCTAACCGGGTAGCCTTCTAAGCATGGAATCTCACACACATATAAAAGAAGTACTCCTAACATGGATTCTACATATTCTTGTACATGTAAGGCATCATTATAAACATAAGAAGGTTGTTGTTTTGACATGAACTTAATAATTTCATAACATGAATTACAAAGTTACACTCTAACACATTTATATCACATGGTTACATATTTACACATTCACATGGTTCACTCTTTACACATTACACATATGCACATGTTCACATTACACAATTTACACATATTCACATTTACATTTCACATTAAATGTCGTGACACATAGTCCAAACCACCATGAGAAGGACACATCACATACACATAACACATAGACGCCACCTAGGCAACACAGTGACGAATCTTGGACTACGTAGACCGGGAGAAGAACTCTCCACCCTAACCAGTGGTACTTGTCTACCTCCAGGATTTCATCCAAATGCCCATAGGATTTTACACATTGAACCTTCCCGTGGGGACTTTTCCACGGTACGGTTCCACAGTCCTCTATGGAAGCAGTGTCACACACGGCCTATTTTACACATTTCGGTTTTTAACACACACATATTACACAATATGGCACATCACTTATAGTTTTATCATTAACACATGGTTCAGTTTTTCCTAAATCATGGTACTACTGTTGACAGGGTTCAAACACTTCAAAATTTACACTAATCAGGTTGGGTACACCTAATCAAATCCTAATTACGTTAAGCATGCATAAACCATTCAATTTCGCATGGAAGTTTCACCACATAACCTACTGTTACCCAAATATCATGAAAATTTAACCACACACTGCTTGTCGGTTTCTGACCACACCTGAAAATTTTCACAGTTTTCTGAATTACATATAATTTACCGAAAATAAGATACTCATTCTCATGCCACAATTCATTCAATTATCAGGGAAGCACAACATAATTATCAGATTTGACAGTTTTCAGACCTGTATCTAATGTGAATGCTATTACATAAATTTTATCTGAATTTATTTCGCATCATACTATTTACTGTGATTTTTACATGACTCTACACATGCTTTCTAATTTCATTATAAAAATTGTAATAAATCACATGATCATGGAAAAATTTCCAATTTTGCAGAGCATTGACTGGCATGCATACACATGATCTAGAAAATTTATGGCATTCAAATTCCTCATGGATCATTTGAATAGTCAAGTAGCATAACCAATACCTTATCTAACATGTGTTTCAAATAAATGTAACAATTTACACAATTTGCAGAAATTCACCAAACTTCCACAACACGTTCTACTACCTACATTACATAACATATAAAAATTACACTATATCCTCATGCGTAAAACTTCAAACATTTATCGTATATAAGGAAGAACAGCTCACTATTCTGTCTTGAAGAACTCAACGCTAAAGGCTGGCCGTTTAAAGGTGTTAACGACAGCATCGTCTGTCGCCAACTGAAGAGCTTAAAGGCAAGGGATCTTGCTGTTAAGTTCATGTCTCTGCAAAACACAGACCGAGCTCCAAAGATAAGGGGAATGTGGGGTTCCAGGACGCGATTTAAATCTGAGAAAAATACCTATGACCTACTGGACATACACATGGACAAGGTGGATGGGTTACTTGCCTTTTACAAAATCTCTAAAGGGATCAAAATAGGTGATGAAGCTCTCCTTGGGCAGTGCCAAGAGGTCTCCACAAAAGCTTTCCCTCGGGTTCTAGGTCGAAGTAGCCACCAGTCTGAAGTTGGGGAAGCCTTCCCCTACGTCCACACTATCCTCCAGTTGCAATAGCTTGCAGGGAGAAGCTTCAAACCACCGGATCAAAGCTTGCAAAGGTCAGTCTTTCTCCTGTTCTCAGCTAGGGTTTCTTTCTCTCCTTGCAAAGAGCCAAGAGAGCTCTTGCAGGTTGCAAAGGGGGTTGTTTTTATAAAGAGAGACCTTCTATCTCACGCAGGGCCTAATGTGAAGGCTGAGAGCCATTGGGGACATCTCCCCAATCGGTGAGCAAGGTAAGCCCAGGATTTCAGGGTCTGCTGCGCACAGAAGTTCAGAGAAGTAGACGTCCACATAGATGGCTGTCTACTTTAGTGTTGGCGTCCATCGACATGGATGTTGGCTCATCATGGACGTCCATCCATGTTGACGCCAATTTGCTCTTCGGCCAGAGCTTAAAAACATGCAGAAAACCATGCTTACACTATATGTTTATCCATGCAATATAGATACTATGGTGTACACACTACTACAACATGAGATCAAGCAATATTTACAACTAAGATACACATGCATACATAAGTACAACTAGCTAATATTGTACATAGATATCCATACATACATATATATATATATATATATATATATATATATATATATACATTTACAAGTTACACACAACCATGAATTCACATAAAATAGAAACAAAATGACTAACAATTCGAGGGCCTTACATTGAATGTGAAAGCAAAATCCTATGCAAGCATCTAGCGCAGACAAGCAGATCAAACCATTGCACAAAGGATTTTTAGGTGGTTCGGAAGTGACACCAGTGATTCTTACATCCACCCCTCACACAGTGAGGCTCCACTACTCAAAAGAGTACAACTCACACTGGAGCATGACGACTCCAAACACCCTTGAGCTCGAAGGCTCAAACACACAACCTAGAGCACAACAACTCCAAAAATGAGCACAACGACTCAAACCACAACAGGAGCACAACGACTCCAAATTGAGCATGACGGCTCAAACCACACAAGGAGCACAACGACTCCAAATTAAGCACGATGGCTCAAACCACAAAAGTCTAGATCAAACACAAAAGAAATTAGATCCTCTAGCAATGATCTAATTCACAGACTCAATCGTACACAGAAATTGTACAGAACTTCATGCACAGATCTCACAGACGAAAGTGAGAAGAACAATCTAAGAAATGGGTAAAATAGATGTAGATTGGATGTTCCTTGGTGAAGAGGTCTTGCAGAAGCTCGAATTGAAGAGACTTGAAAGAATTCGATGAAGATCCCCTTCAATTTGCGATGCTCTGCTCCACTGGCATCTGAATTGCCAGAAACACTTCCTCTGCTGCTGCTCTTCAGTTGGATCTGCTCCCTTCCTCAGCACATCACACTTCTCTCCACAGATTGGCCTTGAATCCCATGTCCTTCCTCTTGAAAGGATGGCCTACAGCTTCTGGAGATGGAGCAAGACCTAGAAGAGCCCCTTTTGCCACCAAAAGCTTTTCTGGGAGTTGTATGGGCTTAGTTCCCTTTGGGGTACGAGGATCATGGGTATTTATAGCCCCATATGTCCATAAAGTACCATGGGGTGCATGGGCATGGAAATCTAGGTAAAATCCCCTGATTCCTAAGCAGCCATATGTCTAGAAAAATTTCTGTTTTTGAGCATTACTCGAAGTGTGTCGACACACATGCAGACTGTGTCGACACCACTGGCTTCAACTGTTCTGACTGCTTCCTGGGACAGTCATCTAGTGTCGACACACAGGTGGATTGTGTCGACACCACTGGTTGCTTCTCTCAGAACATGCTTCTGAGACAGTCAGCTAGTGTCGACACACAGGTGGACTGTGTCGACACCACTGTGACAAATTTGTGTAAACCTGAAAATATAAAGTGTAAACCATTAATACAAGATATTATCATTAAAATATTAGATATTAAACATAAAAAATATGTTGTTTAAGCATTGTTTTTATATGTATAACATGTTCAATATGTCATCATCAAAATCAAGGTATGAGTGATGTTCATTGGTCATCATTAAAATACAACTTTAGGAAATTCCTAAACACACTCAACCCAACATTCTCCCCCTTTTTGATGATGACAAAATATATGCACAATCTCCCAATAGCCTAACTCCCTTGACTGTAATAACTCCCCTTGACCATATTCACCCTTTGAACAACTTTTTCCCATAAGAAATTTTCTCCCCTTTAAAGAATTTTCTCCCCCTTTTTGTCAGCATCAAAAAGATAGATGAGAGAGAGAAAGAAAGAATGTAGGAGATCAAGAAATGAAATGTAGGAAATGAATTGTCAGAAATAATCAAAATAAGTGAGGCAAAGTGATATTGTTAAATGAGAGAAACTATTGTGTTTTAGTTATTGTGCAACAAAGTTTAATCACAAAGACACACTCAACACAAGGTATTACAAGATATAATGATCTGAATGTGGTTAAAATAATGATGCAAATGTGAAGTAAAGTGACCTATATGAGTGAGCAGAAGTATTTAACAAGGATGTTAGGAGCTTTAATTTTAACACAATGTAGAATAATAGGTCTAAACTCAGTATACATGAACTTTATTAAGGTCTTAAGCTTTTCCATCCTGTCAATTTGATTTTCTTTCATTTTTTTTTTTCAATTGGGAAAGAATACAAGAATAAATTAGTTAAATCTCACTTTTCAGTGCAAGAGATCACATTGATCAGATGCAAGACCTCATGATTACTCAGTGGCTTAACTTTCATTATCTTATACAGAGTTGAAAATTTTGATTTCCACTTTTTGACGTGAAACAAATCACTTTTTAGGTGAAATGGCCCGGTTACTCAGTGGTTCAAGAATTTGCATTGCTCTGTTTGTATCTTTCCAGATTGTTGATCATTTTCTTTTGATGTTTTGCTGGAATATGTTTGCTTTGACCACACAAGTCATGACTACGAATTTAGAAAAATTATTCTTAACATGTTGTAAAAATGAAGCTTAAACATGCACATGTTAAATAGTAAAGCCACACATGTGCCTACAAGTGTTTTGCAACTCATTTTAAAGACATTCAGTATTAAGATTGCTTAACCTTGAAATGTTAATGAATCTTTGAAATTAAACTAAATGCACAATGAATTTAGTTTCAATGTCTTAATTATTTCATAAGAAAATAGCACAATGACTCAAAAATTCTGATAATTTTGGGGTTCAAGATAGACAAGTGAGGTCAAGGAATGTAACAATGACTCCCCCTTTAATGTATCTCCCCCTCACAAGGTGAACATGAGGATTATTGAAGAAATAGGAATGGAATGAAGTGAAAATAGAATGAACAAGAATGTTTTATTGAAAGATAGAGACTCCCCCTCAACAATTGCATACAAGACTCTTGATACTTAGCGGAGAAATATACTCACGCATAGTGTAAGTGTCCAAACAAGCTTGACTTGTCTTTCTTCAAATCACCATTTTATATACCGAGAATACTAATGCAATGTGAGAGTGAGGAATTTATTTGCAAGACCAGGAAGACTTTTATTTGCAAAAAGAGATAGAAGATATCAAGAATGTGGAAATTTGCACAAACCAAGGTCTCTTCTTAAAGATGAGAATTTTTTTTCTGGAAGAGACTTAGTGAAAATATCTGCAATTTATTTTTCAGTTTCAATGAAGTGATGTTCAAAAGATTTCTTGGCGACCTCATCCCTTAGAAAATGGTGCCTTATTTCAATATGCTTTGTTCGTGAATGTTGAATTGGGTTTTTAGAAAATTAATAGCACTAGTGTTATCACACAAAATAGGAACACAACCCAATTTGTGATTATAGTCTAGGAGCTGATGTTTCACCCAACGAACTTGAGTGCCACAACAACCAGCCGCAACATATTCAGCCTCTGAGTGGATAGAGCTACTGAATGTTACTTTTTGGAAGCCCAAGAAATTAAGCATCCACCTAGATATAAACACAAGCCACTAGTACTTTTTCTATCAAGCTTACAACCAACATAATCATCATCACAGTAAGCAATTAAATCTAACTTTCAACTAGCAGGATACTAAATTCCAAGTTTACATGTTCCAACAAGATATTTAAAAATCCTTTTGACAGCTAACATGTGACTTTCTTTAGGATTGGCTTGAAATCTAGCACACATACACACACTATACTGAATATCTGGTCTAGAGGTGGTGAGGTAAAGTAGAGAACCAATCATACCTCTGTAGGTCTTTGGATCTACTAACTTACCAAATGAATCTTCCTCTAGTCTTACATTTATTGCCATTGGTGTGCTTGAATGCTTGAGGTGTTGAAAGTCAAACATTTTCAGAAGTTCTTTCACATATTTTGTTTGACTTATAAAAACCCCTTTACTGGTTTGATGTACCTGCAATCCCAAAAAGAATTGTAAGTCTCTCATCAAACTCATTTCAAATTCAGTTTTCATGTGATCAGCAAATTTAGTACACAGTTCTTTATTTGTAGACCCAAAAATTATGTCATCAACATAGATTTGGACAGCGATGATTTGATTATTGACAATTCTTGTAAACAAGGTTTGGTCTACATTACCTCTTGTGTAACCTTTATTCAACAAAAATGAGCTCAAACGGTCATACCAAGCTCTTGGAGCTTGCTTAAGACCATAAAAAGCTTTATTGATTTTGAAAACATGATCAGGATATTTTTGATTTTCAAAACCGGGAGGTTGTTCTACAAAAATATTTTCTTTGATGTATCCATTCAAGAAAGCACTCTTCACATCCATTTGATAAACTTTAAATTTCAGAGATGATGCAAAAGCAAGAAATATTCTCACATCTTCTAGTCTAGCTACAGGGGCATATGATTCTTCAAAATCAATTCCAAACTCCTGATTGTACTCCTTGACAACTAGTCTAGCTTTATTCTAAACAACCTGTCCATTTTCATTCAAATTATTTCTGAACACCCATCTAGTACCAATAACAGATTGGTCACTAGGTCTAGGTACTAATTCCCACACTTGATTTATGTCAAGTTCATGAAGTTCATCATACATTGCATTGATCCAATCCTCACTAGTTAGAGCTTCATCAATTGACTTGGGTTCAATTTGAGAAATTAGTGCTAGTGGGTCTTCATTTATTGCATTCAGAAAAGATGATCTAGTTCTAACTCTATCATGCACATTACCAACTATATTCTCAATTGGATGATCTCTTAAAAATCTGTTTTCAGGAATTACCTCTTGGGATGCATTGAGTTCTGGAACAATATTACCTGAACCACTTGTGGTAGGTGATTGATTGTCCAGATTTTCAAATGGATCTTCATCCTCTTCAACAGTTGGTGAAGATTCGACAACGAAGTCATCCTCTTCATTATTTTGAGGAACCATGCAAGATGTAGAGTCATCAGTTTGATATAAGTTTTCATCAAAAACTACATGTGGAGATTCTTCTACAGTTTTATTCTTGAGAATGTAAACTCTATAAGCTCTAGAAATTTCTGAATATCCAAGAAAAATGGCTTCATGACTTCTGGCATCAAATTTATCAAGATTTTCTTTATTGTTGTTATGCACAAAACACTTGCAACCAAAGATTTTAAAATAAGACAGGGTTGGCTTTTTGTTTTTCAAAAGTTCATAGGGGGTTTTTCTGATTTTTTGCCTGACCAATGCTCTGTTCAAGATGTGATTTGCTGTGTTCACAGCTTCAGCCTAGAAGGATTTGGGCAATTTACTTTCTAAGAGCATAGATTTAGCCATTTCCACCAGAGTTCTATTCTTCCTTTCCACAACTCCATTTTGTTCTGGAGTTCTTGGAGAAGAGAATCTGTGAAAAATGTTCGGTTCAGCACATAAATCAGAAAAAAAAAGCTTTGTTCTCAAATTCTCCCCCATGATCAGTCAAAATGGACTTGATTTTATATGAAAAACCCATTAAGGCAGTGGTGCAGAAATTCCTGAATTCTAAATAAGTATCACTTTTGTGGGATAGAAATATGACCCAAGTGTATCTAGTAAAATCATCAATGATGACAAATCCATATCTTTTACCACTAAGACTAAGAATTCTTGTTGGCCAAAAAAGGTCCATATGAAGTAATTCTAGTGGCTTAGAAGTGAGTACATTATTGAAAATTTTAAAAGATTTTCTGGTTTGTTTTCCTTGAGCACATATCCCACAAAGTTGATTTTTAACATTTGGAAAAGATTTAGGAAGTCCTTTAACCAGATTTAGCCTTAAGAGTTTATTTATTGTGTTGAAACTTGCATGACCAAGTCTTTTGTGCCATGTCCATGCAATTTCATTTTTATTTGCCACCAAACAAATATTTTCAGTAAAGTTTTTATCAAGATTGATCATGTAGACATTGTTTTCTCTTTTACCAAAGAATTTTATTTTTTCAGTTGAAGAATCAATTATTTTGCAGAAATCAGATGCAAAAAGAACCTTGTGACCTTTGTCACATAATTGGCTTATACTCAAAAGATTGTAGTCTAAACTATCAACTAACAGAACATTTTCAATTGAGTTTGAGGAGGATTTACCAACCTTTCCAGATCCAATGATTTTCCCTTTATTTTTACCTTTAAATGTGACAGATCCTCCTTCCTTTTCAATTAGAAATGAAAATTTTGTTCTGTCTCCTGTCATGTGTCGTGAACACCCACTATCAAGAAACCAGACATTGGAGCTGGGTGTACGACCTTCCTGCATAAATCAGATCAAAGAAGAAAAGATTTTGGTACCCAAACATTGTTGGGACCATCAGTTTGTTTGAGCAAAAATAATAAATCTTTTCTGATCCATATTTGAGTTGTTTTTGGTTTTTGTTTTGTTTCAGCAATGATTTCCCTTTTTGGCATTTTATCATTCTAATTTGGAATGAAAACACCAGTGTTCTTCCTTTCATAAGCATGAAAATTATGCATTTTGGCATGATTGTTCATGTATGGAAATTCAAACCAAGGATTATGTTGATATCTTGGAAATTTTGGATAAAAAGATTGTGAATGGTACCAATGAGGATTATGATACCATTGATTCCAAGAATTAATCCAATTAGATTGATATGATGTCTTGGATCTTCAATAATCATCATGAAAGTTTGCTTTTATGTTTTTATGATTTTTCACATTTTTATTTGAATTTTTGTGAAACATCTTTTTGTTGTTTAGAAACGGGTAGGTCGACCTGTGTTGAGGTAGTGTCGACTTAGCAACCACAGTTTTGAACTTGTGGTTATCTGGTGTCGACCTAACATCAATGTATGTCGACGTATTTTGTTTCTTTTGATTGGAAACATTCTTTTCACTTTGGTTTTTGGTTATTTCAGATGTTTTCTTTGACACTTATTTATTTTTGTTTTCTGGACTAGTACTTTTGACAAATTTTATCAAAGAATTTTTTGAAGGTTTTTCTTTCTTTTCACCGGATTTATTCTTCAATGATTTTTCTGTGGTAAAACCTAGTCCATGTTTTTCAGCATTCATTCCAAGTCCTAACAATGCATCAAGATTTTCTTTTCCATTTGTGAAGTTTTTTATCACTTGTTCCTTTTCACCCAACAACTTCTTAAGTTTCTGAATTTCATCAATAGCTTATTGCTTTTCTTTTTGTTGCAATTCAATTCTTTCAAAAAGCTTTTCAAAATCATTGTTGGCCTTTTGAGATGTAATTTTAAATTCATCATTTTCATTCAGAAGGTCTTTCTTTTCTTCATTAAGTTCAGATATTTCATTTTCCAGTTCAGAAATTCTTCTATTTAAGGAAGTATCATGCATGAAATTTTTAATTTTCTTTTTCAGATGTTTATTTTCTTTTCTTATTTCAGAATTTTTTTCAACCAACTCAGTATATGCATCTTGCCAATCTTCAACAGTATATTGTTCAAAAGAAGGACTTACCTTTCCATCACTGCTGTTTGCCATAAAGCATAACTCCTCATTTACAGAACTTGAGGAGTACTCTTCTTTATCTTCACTTTGGTCTTCATCCGACCAAGTTGCTATCATGGCTTTTGGCTTCTTCAATTTGTTGTTCTTCTTGTATTTGTCCTTTTTGATCTCAGAACACTCACCCTTCATGTGTCCTACTTTGTTGCACCTGTAGCAAATAATACCTTCATCAGTTTTTTGATTTCTACCAGCATTAAAATTTGAAGAAGAAGCATTCCTTTTACCAGATGAATAATTTTTTTTTCCATTGAACTTTCCTTTTCTTGATTTTAAAAATTTTCTGAATTGCCTAGTCATGAGGGCAAGTTCATCCTCATTGGACTCGGACTCATTAGAACTTGATTTTACTTGATTTATCTCTTTGTTGCTTGATGAAGCCTTAAGTGCTACTGGTTTAGCTTTAAGCATATGTTCTTCACTTCTTTTCAGATTTATTTTATAAGTCATTAAAGATCCTATGAGTTCATCCAAAGAATTTTTGGATAAATCCTTAGAATCTTCAATCACTGTAGCCTTTGTGTGCCAAATGGATGATAGAGAATGCAAATTTTTTCTTACCAGATCAACATCAGTGTATTCCTTACCTAGTGCCTTCACTCCATTGACAATTATCATAAACCTAGCAAACATTTCAGAAATTGATTCATCAGATTTCATCATAAACAATTCATATTCAGAAACAAGTATGTTTGCTTTGGTTTCCCTAACTTGAGATGTTCCTCCATGCATTAATTCAAGTTTATCCCACATTTCTTTAGCTGATTTACACATGGATATTCTTGAATATTCTTTAGGGTGGATAGCACACTGAAGCATATTCATGGCACTGTAATTAAGAGTAGCTTTCCTAATCTGCTCTCTAGTCCAATTCTCCTCATCTCCCTGATTTTCATAAGGACCCTTATCAACTATTTTCCAAATTTCATAGTTTTGTGACCTTAGAAAAACTTGCATGCAATTCTTCCAATAGGAGTAATCAGACCCATCAAAAAATGGTGGTCTATTAATGTACTGGCCCTCAGCTACAAATCCTCGAGAATCCATCAATCACAATGAGAGACAATGAAAGAGCAAGCAAACAATTCAAGCAATTAACATAGAGATCAAACATAAGCAACCAAATCAGATTAGAAACAGATATTAACCTGCTTTGATAACAATTGTGGGATCGAATAGGTGGATGAATCAGATCTAGAAGGGGGGGGGGTTGAATAGATCTGACACAAATTACTGCGGAAGCTTAGGCAATTCAAAATTACTTTGAATCAGACATCAATTCAGATAAACAATTTACTGATCTGATGTGTGGGTGTGTGTAGATTATGTGTGAAGCAATTAAACACTGAATGTGAAAGCGAAATCCTATGCAAGCATCTAGCGCAGACAAGCAGATCAAATCATTACACAAAGGATTTTTAGGTGGTTTGGAAATCACACCAGTGATTCCAACATCCACCCCTCACACAGCGAGACTCCACTACTCAAAAGAGTACAACTCACACCGGAGCACGACGACTCCTTGTAATACCCTCAAATTTTAAATATCATGTTTTACTTATAAATTCTTCTTTATGCAAACCAATTAGACTTAAATTGAGATATTTAGGATTAAGGGTGTGTTTAAGACACTTTATCATACCCTGGTATCACTTTCAGTCGTACGCACCCCGACAGGGCGACACCGAAAAATTGTAACGAAAATGAAATCCGAGAACACCATAATTCTTAGAAAAATGTGGTGATACCAAATATGTAAATATCCATAATTGTTGATGTATGGATTTTGAGATTTAGCCGACGCAACTATTTTCGGGGCGATTTTTCACCCAATGGAAAATAAATTCTAAAAATTAAACTAAAATCACCATAATTTGTAAAACCATCTTATTAGGCTAGGGTTGAAATTTTAATACAAATGAACTTTGTTTGGACATGTTTACATCAAGTCTAATGGACCAGTTGAATTTTAGATTAATTACGGAAGGAATTTTCCTGAAATTGTTGGGTTGCCTACGTGGGAGGCATTGGGGAGGCCAGCGTACTTAAAGGTGATGGTAACATGTTAGTTACCATGTGTAACTTGCAGAATATGCATGAGCCAGGTGTCTGTGGGTGGTAAAATGGGTTCTACTCCCAACACTTGTGATCGTGCGTGGCGTTGTGCATGGAATGAGCTTGGGGTTATAAAACCCACTCTGTAACTAGCAGGGAAGCCTTTCCAACGCAAGTTTCTATTGGGTTTTCTCCTGTTCTTGCACCTTCTTCAGTTCTTGTCCTTGGTTTCCTCTACTTCTACTGCCAATACCTGGAGGCGATTGTTATTAGGGGAGTTGTTTCTTCTGCTAGTTTGGCTCCTAGCTGTTGGAGTTGCTGCTGTGGAAGGTGTTGCTGCTTCCACCTGTGGAGTGTCTCTTGCCAACACCCCATTAACTTTGTGGGAACACCTCTCTTGCTGGGTGTAGGAATTTTGTCAAGGATACTTGCAAGTTTATCATTTACCAAGGTAGGATTCATCTCCTTCTGGTTCAAATCTGTCCTTCGCACATGAGAAGAAATTCTTGATGAGAAGCCATAATGCTATACCTATAGTTCTTCTATTTTTCTTCCAGACATGATAGAATTATTCTTGTTTGGAGTGAAACAACCTTGTTCTAGTTGAGAAGTAAGTTCCTATCTTCTCCTTCCACCCTTGATCCATGTTTATGTTATAGAGATTTGTTAAAAGTTTCGATATCTTTAGAACAATGTGATTACTTTCCATTTAGAAGTTGTACCCCAAACCTTGATTTTGAAGCATTAAATACCTTGAGTTGAGAGTTTATCCTGTGGAAATCTTTCCATCTAATCGTTGTTATAAGGGCCATATTTTCAGTACTATGTCATGCTAGCCTCTAGCTAGACAAGTACAGTGTGTAAACCTCATATTTATCTTGTTGGTTTAGCTTATAAATCACTGTGAACACTACAAGTAGGTACTTTTATTTGATATAAACCATGCCTTGATTCATAGGTTCCATGGTTAGAGTGTTTAGAGTGAATACAAAGTCATTTATGAAAGAAGAACTGGCGACTGTGGACAGGCAGCCCATAGCTGTCGACAGGCCAGTCTTCCTGAACTTCAAAATAACTGGGACTGTGGCTAGCTGCCGATAGCCATCTTATAGCTGTCGACAGGTAGACACATAACCAGAAAAATTGAGCTCTAGCTGTTGTTAGCTGTCGACAGTCCCTTCCTGGCTGTTGATAGCTATTGTCCTGCCTTGTATTTCAGCAACTTTGCATGGTAGAACTCTTGCTTAAACTTCATCCTAAAATCCTAGCAAGTTACCCCCTTATTTACATTGATATTTATTGCCATACAACAGTAAAGTTTACCCACATTGTGTGCCTTAACCTCCCTTGGGTTATTCTTAAAGTTGACAATTACGAGTAGTACTGCGATTGAGTCTATTCTCCAGTGTTCAGTAACTGAGTCTATAAAACCTAATCACCTGAGAGTTCATATGCTTGAACACCTTATGAGATGTGAATAATTTGTGATGACAATTGTGGATCTTCATCTTCTTGGGTTCTTATGTGATTTCAATCTTCTAAAGTTATTGGCTTTGAGTCATAACCCTGTCTCAACCAATTGTCTTTCTTATATTATTGAACTCCGAGCAACTTTGTCACCAAGATATCTATATTAATTCTCAATCAAAACTACCTTTGGATTTCCAATTTCTCTTATGCTCATGAAAAGAAATTTATGATATGAAGATAGTGCTCTCTTTAAAAGAGGGTTTAAGATCACTTGTGGTAGCACCAGCCACTTGTGATCAGCTGTGGGCGACAATTTGTAGGTAAATCCAAGTCAATGGACTGACGATGGTGGGTAATAAACCCCGTTCTTGCGCAATGAACAAGATCCAAGGTGTTGGAATCACCTAGGCACTGAGGATGTATTTACGTCTATTTAGTAACCTCTTGAGAGCAGTGATGCTTGTCGAATTTGTTTCCAAAACAAGTTATGGTCTGAATTCTGAAAGACAAATAGTACTCTTATTCTGTGATTTGTTTGGGCTTATTATGAATTCAATTTGAGCTATATGTTTCTGTTAAGTATGAAATTCATGAGCAAATGTGTTTTTGATCCATATATGTTTTCTTTCACCTACTGAGTCCTTCCGACTCACACCTTTGTTTCCTCCAACCCTTTCAGATTGAAGGTGAGAGCAATCTCAGTTACATTCACAATTCCGCTACTGAAGAAGAGATGAAGAAGAATACCGTAGTTTAGTAGTTTTTTTTTTAGTTGTTGTTGTATTAAGTTAGAGAGAGAAACTTGGCTCCTGTAAATAATGAGTATTAATACTTTGTTACCTTGTGATGTATAATATGTTCAAAGACATCTTTGTGGAATGGTTTTTCGGTTTTGTGCATTACACAGATTTATCTACCCATAACGAGAATTTGTCAGCGTAACCCCTCTTCCGATCAAAGGTTATATGTATGTGTGTGTGTGAAGTCGGAGGAGGGTGTTACAGAGGTGGTGTCAGAGAAAGGTTATGGGTGATAGATATCTCTGTGACCATTTTCACAAAGGAAATAAATAAAACATTTGTGTTTATTCTAGAATCTCTAAAGATCATTTTGGTTCTTAAAATTTAAGTGGTTAGTATGAATTAATTGGATGTGTTTGATGGTGTTCCAGGAAATGGCAGACAAAGGGAAAGCTATCGACACATCCAGTGAGGATAGATATGAGGAAATTGAAGAAGGTTCTAGGGGGGAAGTTCCCAATATTCCATTGGCCAGAAATTCTCAAGAAGGAAGTACTGGGACTCTTGATTTTGGTACTTTTATGCAGTCGTTTCAGGGGTCAGTGAAAACTTTGATGAAGAACCAACAGGACATGAGTGGAGAAAGGATTTCTGGAGCATCCCTGTTAGAGAAATTTAAGAAGGTGGGACCTCCAGCCTTCAAAGGAAGTAGTCAACCTGAAGTTGTAGAAGGATGGGTCAGAGAGATGGAAAAGATATTTAAAGCCATTAGATGTGAAGAAGAGGACAAAGTCACATTGGCAACTTACATGCTTCAAGATAGAGCAGATGAATGGTGGCAATCTGCCATGAGAAATGCATTCAGAAATAGAGGGGATAACATTAGTTGGGGAGAATTCCTGAGAAAGTTGTATGAGAAATACACTCCACCACACGTCAAGGATAGGAAAGAAGTGGAATTTTTGCAATTGGAACAAAAAGACATGACGGTGGCGGAATATGAAATAAAATTCACTGAGCTGGAAAAATATGCACCACATATTTGTGATAATGAACTCAGAAGGGTAAAGAAGTTTGTGAGAGGATTGAAACCCACTATGAGGAGCAGGGTAGCTCCACTAGATCCCCAAAGCATGGCAGTAGCACTGAAGACTGCAATTATAGTGGAATCTGAGTTTATGGAATATATGAAAAACAAAGAAACCAATGGGGGTAAGAAGAAAAATGTGTATACCAAGGAAACGAAAGTTCAGAAGCAAAAGGTTGATTCAACCAAGCAGCAGGGAGAACAGAAAAAGAGTTGGCCCGTGTGTGCTCAATGTGGAGGAAGACACCCCGGTGATGAGTGCTGGAAAGTAGTAGGAAAATGTTATGGATGTGGTCAGAAACGACATATGATTAAGGACTGTCCACACATAGAAGACCAGTCAAAAGCACCAAAGCCACAACCCTACTCTCAGCAAGCCCCAAGACAACCACCCAAAGGACTAGCTAGAGTTTTTGCTCTGACGAAGGAGGAAGCCCAAGACACCCCCACAATAGCTGAAGGTATTCTCCTGACTAAAAATATGTATGCTAGAGTATTATTTGACCCTGGAGCTACTCACTCTTTTATTTCTCAGGTATTTGTTAATTCTATATCTCAGAAACCATAGAAATTGGTAGGAAGTATGGTACTTGACTGTTCTACTGGTCAAATAGCTATTCTTACTTCTGTCATACCTGATGTAAATTTGAAAATAGGAGAGCATGAACTTACCGCATATGTATATGTACTGGATAACATGCAAGATTTTGACATTATACTGGGAATGGATTGGTTAGCAGAAAATCATGCAGTATTAGATTGCCATAAGAAAGTTTTAACATTTAAAATGCCGGGATTAGCAGATTTCAGCTATACATGTCCAAAAAATAATGGAAACAAGAAGACTATATCAGCACTTAAAGCCATGAAATGGCTGAGAAATGGTTGTCAAGGTTATCTGGCAAGTGTGATGGCCATATCAAATGAGCATAAACAGGTATCAGTTCAAGATATTGATGTTGTAAAAGAATTTCCAAATGTCTTTCCTAATGATTTATCTGGATTACCTCCAATTAGAGAAATTGACTTTACCATTGAACTTTTACCTGGAACTTTGCCTATATCCATAGCCCCTTATAGAATGGCACCAGCTGAGTTGACAAAATTAAAGAAGCAGTTGCAAGACTTATTAGCCAAAGGTTTTATTAGACCCAGTGTGTCACCATGGGGAGCACCGGTATTCTTTGTGAGAAAGAAAGATGGATCCCTCAGATTATGTATTGATTATAGGAAGCTGAATCAAGTTACAATCAAGAAACAATATCCACTACCAAGAATTGATGACTTATTTGATCAACTTCGGTCTACCACAATATTCTCTAAGATTGATCTAAGGTCTGGATACCATCAATTGAGAGTTAAAGAAGATGACATTCCTAAGACAGCATTTAAAACCAGATATGGACATTATGAGTTTTTAGTACTTCCATTTGGACTCACTAATGCACCTGCGGTATTTATGGATTTGATGAACATGGTATTCTAGCCTTATTTGGATAATTTTGTGGTGGTATTTATAGATGATGTGCTGATATATTCATCTAATGAAGAAGAACACAAGGAACATTTGAGAGTTGTACTACAAACCTTAAGAAAATATCAATTGTATGGTAAGTTAAGAAAATGTGAGTTTTGGCTCAAGGAAGTGAAATTTTTGGGTCATGTGATTTCTGGAAAAGGTGTGGTTGTAGACCTGAGTAAAGTTGAAGCAGTTCTGAACTGGGAAAGACGCAAAACTCCATCAGAAATTTGAAGTTTCTTGGGATTAGCTGGCTACTATAGAAGATTTATTGAATGTTTTTCTTCTATAGCTATGCCTTTGACTCAATTAACCAGAAAAGAATTACCTTTTGTGTGAAATGAGAAATGTGAGGCCAATTTTCAGGAATTAAAAGGGAAGCTTACCACAGCTCCGATTCTTACTTTACCTCAAGGATCGGGAGGATTTATAGTCTACACAGATGCATCTCAAAGAGGAATTGGATGTGTTCTTATGCAACATGGGAAAGTGGTAGCTTATGCCTCTAAACAATTAAAAGATCATGAAAGGAATTATCTGGCTCATGACTTAGAATTGGCAGCAATCATACATGCTTTGAAGATCTGGCGCCACTACTTATATGGGGAACAATTTGAAGTTTATATTGACCATAAGAATCTAAAGTACATATTTTCTCAGAAGGAACTGAATCTAAGACAAAGCAGATGGTTAGAAATTTTGAAGGATTATGATTTTACGGTGAATTACCATCCGGGTAAAGCTAATGTAGTTGCTGATGCTTTGAGCAAAAAGAAATCAAGAGCACTACAATTGCACCAACAGTGGAAAGAAATGACAGATCTAATTGATTACTCACCAAGGTGTGGTGTAGAAAATCTAATATTGGCACAATTGATAGTAAGGTAGGTATTATTAGATAAAATTGGTGAAGCACAGAACCAAGATTAGAAACCAAAAGAGATGGTAAACAAACCATGATACATCAAAGATGGTCAAGGGATAATTAGATTTCAAAACAGAATATGCCTACCGGAGAATGAAGAAATTAAAAGTGAGTTATTGAAGGAAGGGCACAAATCTCAGTATTCGATTCATCTTGGAAGCTCTAAAATGTATCAGGATCTGAAAAAGCAATTTTGGTGGCATGGAATGAAAAAGGATATAGCAAAATTTGTGAGTAAATGTCTAACATGTCAACAAATAAAGGCTGAGCACCAGAAGCCAGCAGGGCCTATGCAACTAATTGAAATTCCAATATGGAAATGGGAGCAGATAACCATGGACTTCGCAATGGGTTTGCCAAAGACAAGAAAGAAGCATGATGCTATTTGGATAATTATGGATAGATTAACTAAATTGGCTCATTTTCTAGTAATTACAAAGACACAATCATTAGAAGATTTGGCTCAATTGTATATAAAGGAAATAGTGAGACTTCATGGAATTCCTTTGTCAATAATTTCGGATAGAGATCCAAGGTTCACTGCTAGATTTTGGAAAAGTTTGCAGGCAGCCATGGGCACATAATTAAAATTTAGTTCAGCATATCATCCACAAACCGATGGCCAATCAGAAAGAACTATCAGAACAATCGAAGATATGCTAAGAGCCTGTAGTTTGGATTGATGTGGTCACTGGGCTGCTTACCTACTGTTGATTAAATTTGCAAACAATAATAGTTACCATACAAGTATTGGAATGGCACCATATGAGGCATTATATGGTAGACCTTGTAGATCACCCCTCTGTTGGGCAGAAGTGGAAGAAAAGAGTCTCATTGGGCCAGAATTAATTCAGAACTGCTCAGAGAAGATTAAATTAATCAGGAAGAGATTATTAATAGCTCAAGACAGGCAGAAGAAGTATGCGGATAAGAGAAGAAGGCCACTAGAGTTTAACATAGGTGATCATGTATTTCTAAAGATCTCTCCAACCAAAGGTATCATGAGATTTGGTAAGAAAGGAAAACTCAGTCCAACATATGTAGGGTCTTTTGAGATATTGCAAAGAATAGGGGAAGTAGCATACCAATTAGATCTTCCGCCCTCTTGGTTACATATTCATAATGTATTTCACATATCTATGTTAAGGAAATACATAATGGACCCCTCTCATGTAATCAGCCATGAAGATGTGGAAATATAGACAGATTTAACCATTCAAGAAGAACTAGTAAAAATATTGGACAGGAAAGAACGGGTCCTCAGAAACAAAGAAGTTTCTATGGTGAAGATCTTATGGAGAAATGCACTTGTGGAGGAAGAAATGTGGGAATTAGAGCAAGAAATGAAAGAAAAGTATCCACAACTATTCGGTAAGTAAATTTTACCAATTTTGAGGACAAAATTTATTTTAACAGGGGGAGAAATGTAATACCCTCGAATTTTAAATATCATGTTTTACTTATAAATTCTTGTTTATGCAAACTGATTAGACATAAATTGAGATATTTAGGATTAAGGGTATGTTTAAGACACTTTATCATACCCTGGTACCACTATCGGTCGTACGCACCCCGATAGGGCGACACTGAAAAACTGTAACGAAAATAAAATCTGAGAATACCATAATTCTTAGAAAAATATAGTGATACCAAATATAAATATCCGGAATTTTTGATGTACAGAGTTTGAGATTTAGCCGACGCAACTATTTTTGGGGCGATTTTTCACCCAGTGGAAAATAAATTCTACAAATTATACTAAAATCACCATAATTTGTAAAACCATCTCATTAGGCTAGGGTTGAAATTTTAATACAAACGAACTTTTTTTGGACATGTTTACATCAAGTCTAATGGACCAGTTGAATTTTAGATTAATTACGGAAGGAATTTTCCTAAAATTGTTGGGTTGCCTACGTGGGAGGCATTGGGGAGGCCAACGTACTTGAAGGTGATGGTAACACGTTAGTTACCATGTGTAGCTTGCAGAATATGCATGAGCTAGGTGTCTGTGGGTGGTAAAATGGGTTCTACTCCCAACAACTGTGATCGTGCGTGGCGTTGTGCATGGAATGAGCTTGGGGTTATAAAACCCACTCTGTAACCAGCAGGGAAGCCTTTCCAACGCAAGCTTCTATTGGGTTTTCTCCTGTTCTTGCACCTTCTTCAGTTCTTGTCCTTGGTTTCCTCTACTTCTACTGCCAATACCTGGAGGCGATTGTTATTACGGGAGTTGTTTCTTTTGCTGGTTTGGCTCCTAGCTGTTGGAGTTGCTGCTGTGGAAGGTGTTGCTACTTCCACCTGTGGAGTGTCTCTTGCCAACACCCCATTAACTCTGTGGGAACACCTCTCTTGCTGGGTGTAGGATTTTTGTCAAGGATACTTGCAAGTTTATCATTTATCAAGGTGGTATTCATCTCCTTCTGGTTCAAATCTGTCCTTCACACATGACAAGAAATTCTTGATGAGAAGACATAATGCTATACCTGTAGATCTTCTATTTTTCTTCCAGACATGATAGAATTATTCTTGTTTGGAGTGAAACAACCTTGTTCTATTTGAGAAGTAAGTTCCTAACTTCTCCTTCCACCCTCGATCCATGTTTATGTTATAGAGATTTGCTAAAAGTTTCGATATCTTTAGAACAGTGTGATTACTTTCCATTTAGAAGTTGTACCTCAAACCTTGATTTTGGAGCATTAAATACCTTGAGTTGAGAGTTTATCTTGTGGAAATTTTTCCATCTAATTCTTGTTATAAGGGCCATATTTTTAGTACTATGTCATGCTAGCCTCTAGCTAGACAAGTACGGTGTGTAAACCTCATATCTATCTTGTTGGTTTAGCTTATAAATCACTGTGAACACTACAAGTAGGTACTTTTATTTGATATAAACCATGCCTTGATTCATAGGTTCCATGGTTAGAGTGTTTAGAGTGAATACAAAGTCATTTATGAAAGAAGAACTAGCGGCTGTTGACAGGCAGCCCATAGCTGTCGACAGGCCAGTCTTCCTGTACTTCAAAATAACTGGGACTGTGGCTAGCTGTCGACAACCATCTTATAGCTGTCGACAGGTAGACACAGAACCAGCAAAACTAAGCTCTGGCTGTTGTTATCTGTCGACAGCCCCTTCTTAGCTGTCGACAGCTATTGTCCTGCCTTGTATTTCAGCAACTTTGCATGGTAGAACTCTTGCTTCAAATTCATCTTTAAAGCCTAGCAAGTTACCCCCTTATTTACATTGATATTTACTGCCATACAACAGCAACGTTTACCCACATTGTGTACCTTAACCTCCCTTGGGTTATTCTTAAAGTTGACAATTACGAGTAGTACTCCGATTGAGTCTATTCTCCAGTGTTCGGTAACTGAGTCTATAAAAACTGATCACCTAAGAGTTCATATGCTTAAACACCTTATGAGATGTGAATAATTTGTGATGACAATTGTGGATCTTCATCTTCTTGGGTTATTATGTGATTTCAATCTTCCGAAGTAATTGGCTTTGAGTCATAACCCTGTCTCAACCAATTGTCTTTCTTATATTATTGAACTCCGAGCAACTTTGTCACCAAGATATCTGTATTAATTCTCAATCAAAACTACCTTTGGATTTCCAATTTCTGTTATGCTCATGAAAAGAAATTTATGATATGAAGATAGTGCTCTCTTCAAAAGAGGGTTTAGGATCACTTGTGGTAGCACCAGCCACTTGTGATCAGCTGTGGGCGACAGTTTGTAGGTAAATCCAAGTCAATGGACTGACGATGGTGGGTAATAAATCTCGTTCTTGCGCAATGAAAAAGATCCAAGGTGTTAGAATCGCCTAGGCACTGAGGATGTATTTACGTCTATTTAGTAACCTCTTGAGAGCAGTGATGCATGTCGAATTCGTTTCCAAAACAAGTTATGGTCTGAAGTCTGAAAGACAAATATGACTCTTATTCTGTGGTTTGTTTGGGCTCATTATGAATTCAATTTGAGCTATATGTTTCTGTTAAGTATGAAATTCATGAGCAAATATATTTTCGATCCATATATGTTTTCTTTCACCTACTGAGTCCTTCTGACTCACGCCTTTGTTTCCACCAACCCTTTCAGATTGAAGGTGAGAGCAATCTCAGTTACATTCACAATTCCGCTGCTGAAGAAGAGATGAAGAAGAATAGCATAGTTTAGTAGTTTTTTTTTTAGTTGTTGTTGCATTAAGTTAGAGAGGGAAGTTTGGCTCCTGTAAATAATGAGTATTAATACTTTGTTACCTTGTGATGTATAATATGTTCAAAGACATCTTTGTGGAATGGTTTTTTGGTTTTGTGCATTACACAGATTTATCTACCCATAACGAGAATTTATCAGCATAACCCCTCTTCTGATCAAAGGTTATATGTATGGTATATGTAGGTGTGTGTGTGAAGTCAGAGGAGGGTGTTACACTCCATACACCCTTGAGCTCGACGGCTCAAACACACAACCCAGAGCACAACGACTCCAAAAACTGAGCACAACGGCTCAAACCACAACAGGAGCACAACGACTCCAAATTGAGCACGACGGCTCAAACCACACAAGGAGCACAACGACTCCAAATTGAGCACGACGGCTCAAACCACAAAAGGCTAGATCAAACACAAAAGAAATAAGATCCTCTAGCAATGATCTGATTCACAGACTCAATCATACATAGAAATCTGTATAGAACTTCATGCACAGATCTCACAGACGAAAGTGAGAAGAACAATCCAAGAAATGGGTAAAATAGATGTAGATTGGATGTTCCTTGGTGAAGAGGTCTTGTAGAAGCTTGAAATGAAGAGACTTGAAAGAATTCGATGAAGATCCCCTTCAATTTGCGATGCTTTGCTCTACTGGCATCTGAATTGCCAGAAACTCTTCTTCTTCTGCTGCTCTTCAGCTAGATCTGCTCCCTTGCTCAGCACATCACACTTCTCTCCAGAGATTGGCCTTGAATCCCACGTCTTTCCTGTTAGGATCAGATATTTGGTTCTGGCAAAGCTAGAAGGGGGGGTTGAATAGATTTGCAGCGGAAACTTAAGCAATTTGAAAATTACTTCGGATTAAAAGATCTACTTAATTAAAACACCTTTGATCTGATGTAATGTGTGTGAACAAATTAACAAGTAGCGTGTAGACGAAATCCCTTTGCATGCATCTAGAGCAATACAGATCAAACCACAAATCAAACCACAGTGCACAAGGGATTTTTAGGTGGTTCGGAGATCACACCACGTGACTCCTACGTCCACCCCTCACACAGTGAGGACACACTACTCAAGAACAGAGTACAACACACACACACACGAGCACAATGGCTCAACCACACACACACACGCTAGATCAAGTCCAAAAAAGATCAGATCCTCTAGCCCTAATCTGATCAAGACACCACACACATGTTGTCTGATGCAAACATGCAACAAAATCAACAATCCGTACGTGGATCAAGCACAAGGAACGCTTGAACCATTACCACACACACAAAGATATCGACGGTAGAATAAAAGAAGAGTTCTGAGTTGAAGATCAAATCCAAATGAAGAACTCTTCGTGGTGGTCATCCAGAAGAACTCCAAGCTTCGTTTGGATAGATCAGTTGATGGAGAAGCTTGAACCATGGACGAATCGGCTTCAACTCCGCTTGGAAGATGGATCTTCTTCGCTCTGGTCAGAGGGATGAAGTAGGGCAGCAGGAAGAAGCTCTTCTCTTGAGTTTTGCTTATGGTTTTGATATGGTGGCTTCTTTCTGCGAAAATAGCCTCATATGATCCTTATATATTGGTGTCCAAACATGGAAAGTCGTGCTTAAAGGGATCACCCAAATATAGATCATATCCCGGCCATTAGATTTTCCCAAAACTCCTTCTGTCGATAGTCGACTTACTGCTGTCGACAGGTGCTGACGGGTTTGCAAAATCCAGAAGATTGACCTTCCGGGAAACCATTTTCTATATGTATCTGTCGACAGGTCACTATTCATCTGTCGACAGGTGCACTATTCATCTGTTGACAGCAAACTATTCATCTGTTGACAGCTACTTATTCCAGCAGCTTGTCTTGTTGTTTTACACTTAGATTTTGTTGCTTGTCTTGTATACATTCACACCTACATTAAAAGACATTCTAAGTGAGATATAATGAATACATAAGTGATCATAAGGGCAGTTTTTTCACTTGATCATTTGATTCATGTCTTTGTCATTGTCATCATGTTTGAACCATTCACATAACATCAATTAGTATTGCTCATCATCAAAAACATTTAAGCACTTGTTACATTCTCCCACATAAGAACCCAACATTCTCCCCCTTTTTGATGATGACAAAACTTACAATTGATACAATTGATGTTTCTCCCCCTTTTGGCAACATCCAAAAAGACAATGAGTGCACACATGGGTCAGAATGAAGCAAAGAACTACTTGACGCCGAACTGAATTGTGAAGGATCTGAGTGGGGTATGAGTGTTCAAATGGAATTTTAAGGTTGAGAACAGGTTCATATCCATTGCAAAATGTCATAAACACTAGTATTAAAACACATAAAAATTCTACAATGGTTAAGAGATAATATTCTGGGAATCTTAAGTTATGGCATTTAGAAAACACCGTTCAAGAATATATGAACATAAGATAACCCCTTTGAATAAAACCGTTGTAGAAAAACATGTTCCTTTGTGGGTGATGTTCAGATGGTACTTGAAAGTAATGTCTACATGAGCGATTAACAATAAACAACACATTACCTTTGATGTAAAAGCATGGAGGCTACACTCAATTTCTTGCGTTGAATTTTTTCTTTGTCAAGTTAATGTGGGAAAAGTAGTAATTGGGATCACTTTCACCTTTTGATGTGAAGGTAGACATTTGGGATACCCGTACCCCCAGTTACTCAGTGTAAGTGACCATCATACTATTGTGCAGAGATAATGAAAGGACTTTTTGACGCGAAGACAGACATTTGTGATGCCCATGTCCCCGGTTACTCAGTGATGTTCATCATTGCTCTGCCTTTATCCCATTTCAAATACTTTTTATGAACTTTTGAGTGTTTGAAATATGTAGCTTTTCTCCCTTTTTTTTATATTTTTAACAATCAAGGTCAATGATTATTTAAGGTCAATGGTTAATGTAAAACATTAAGTTCAAAAACCTTCTTACTTATCAAACCATTTTAGAAACATGATAATCCACAAGGGAGTTATTCAAGTGAGTTAGGTTAAAATCATTAGATTTGATCAATGTTTTCTAGATGACACAACCTACACTCAAGTACAAAATATTATATCAAAATCATTGTGATTAATTCAATGTCTTTGATACTATGTGAATATGAAAGGTTGCAATGAATAGTAAGTCCCTATTCTCCCCTTGTACAATGATTGTGAACATACTCATGAAGATGTTGAGAAAGATGAAGAATTTGATGTGAAATGGGTATCTGTCGATAACAAATTTGAACCTGTCGACAGATACAGACAGTTGTGAAGGACTAGGTTCACGCAGGGTATGGTCTGTCGACAGCTGTGGTGCTTGCTGTCGGCAGATACAGACAGACAGAAATTTTGAAGTTCGGAACTGTGCCTGGCTGTTGACAGCAGAAGAAGTGGTTGTCGACAGATGCACACAGGGTACAGTTTCTGGGTTTTGTGAAGGCATAGCTGTCGACAGGCTGTTTGGGGCTGTCGATAGGGGCTTTGAAACTTCAGCTTTACGGCTTTGAATTGAGAGTGATTTGAACCATAAGATTGAGGGATAAAGACACATTGAATATGAAGGGTATCCCTTATGAATTTCACTCACCTAGCATTAACTTACTCCCCCACAGTGTGTGCATATGATGACTCATTATTCAAGCAAATCAATCAATGAGATACACAAACGTACCAAACATTTGAACACAAAAGAACATCCATAAGCATAAAACCACCAACATTCATTCTTTTAAAGAGATATATGTGGCAAGATTGATATGCAAGAATGTCCCTCAAACAACTCACTCAAAAACTCTTTTTGACTTACTCCCCCATAATGTATGCATGGTATTGAATGAACATTCAAGCAATTCACACATGTTCATGTCAAGCAATTTGCACAAGGAGAGTATAAACGTGATCAATTGAGGTTCTTGAGATTATGAATTTTTTGATAATCTTTATGTAGTAGAAGACTATTGATACTTGGCGGAGAATATTTCTCATGCATAATGATAGTTTCCAGACAAGCCGGACTTGTCCTTCCATATTTCACCATTTAATATACCAAATAGTCACTACATAAAAGATCCATTTCTTTTTTTTTTAATTTTAGCATGACTCCAATGGCTAAGAAGTATTGTCATTTGGGGATAGCATTAAAAAACATTTTTCATTGCTCAGATAGAATTAAAAATCCATTTCAATTCTAGCAGTTCAAATCTATAGTGGTAAAGAGATTTTACCTGAACAGTCATCAATTTCAATCTAAAAATTTTTACCTTTGTTCTCCAATCATTTCTTGCCTTGCACAACCAATGTCATGATTCCATTTAAACTGTATGGCTGCAAGACATCTCAGCTTGTTCATTAAGCTGGTTTTGGAACCCACACTTGCTTGGGTCCTGCAATGACGTCAATGTTAGAATTCAACAATGATTTCTGAATCCAAAGTGACTTTAATTTTTGAATAGATGTATTTCTTTTATTAATGGAATTATGAGCATGGGGCTTGGGAGCATGCACAAGATAACCATTTTTATGCCAACAGTCCCTAGAGACATGACCATGTTGATGACATGCATAGCATTGAACTGTTTTAGCATATTTGTGAGAGTGTTGATTTTTCTTCCAACATAATTTAGCAAGATGTCCAAGTCTATTGCATTTGAAGCAAACGGGTTGAGTACTTACCTGGAGCTTACCATAGTGTGATTGCATTTGCTGGAATCTCTGAGGTCCTTTAGAGTACCTTTGATTATCCTTGGGTTGAGAAGAAGGAGATGGTACCCTTTGGTATCTCTTGGCATGATGTGGAGTTGGAGATATCCTTGAAACATTCTGGGCTGTTGGAGGAGGTGTGGAGACCTTGTAGACTCTTGTTTTCTTTTCCATTTTCTTTTTCTGGTTTTCAATTGAAACATGATTCTTCCTTTTTGCAGCACTTTTGTTCAATTTTTCATTTTGTTTAATAACCACTTCAAGTTCATTTGTCAATTTTTTCTTTTCAGCTTTCAATGCAACAATTTCTTTTTCAGAAGTTAGAAGTTGGTTTTTCATGACATCCAGACCATTTTGTATTTTGTTCTTTTCAATTTCACTTTGAACAACTTGATTTTCCAAGTCAGCAATTTTCTTCTTAAAATTGTTCCATTCATCATTTAATGGTCTGTCATGATACAAGCTTTCAATCTTCTTTTTCAGATGATTTTTTTCCTCAACCAGTTGATTGCAATTTTCTTTTATTTGGTGATCATGAGCCATGTTGGAGATTTGTTTGTTCAATTGAACATTATCAAATTTGAGATTCTCATTATGATTAATCAATTTTTCAATTTTCAAATCAAAATTTTTAGATTCAACCTGATCATGATCTTCTTTCAATTTAGAAAACATGATTCCATAGTTTTTGACTTCATTTTCCAATTTTTCATTCTCTATTTTTAATTTTTCATTTTCTTCATAGAATGCTTGAGCATTATCAATTATCATTTCATTCTTCTCTAATTTTTCTTTTAGCTTCTTGTTTTGAGCTTTTACCTTCTTAAATTGATTGGACAAGTGCTCATAGCATTCTATCAATTCATCATAGGATATATCATCCTCTGAATCAGAATTAGATATTGATGCATCAAATGATTCTGAATTGGATTTACCTGACCTTTGAGAGTTTCTTGACTTCTCTGACAGATGTGATCCTTCAGATTCTTCTGAACGGGAAGAGCCTCTTGAGCTGCCATGAGCCATGTAGCATTTTTCTTCCGTTCCCTTTCTAGACTTGCATGTTTTCATAGAGGAGACCTGCATTTCATCAACCTTGTCATCAAACTCAATTATCATAGGTCTATTTACGATGCTTGAGAACTTAGCCATATTTCTGAATATGCTTCAGATGATTAGACCAATCAACAAAATATTGAGTGAGATCAAAAGGCAATCAACCAGTTCAAGTAAATGAAGTCAGATTTAGGAATCAGAGCGGTAAAGCACACAAAGATAGATCTCCCAAAACACAACCGATGAACAGAGAACCTGGCTCTGATACCAATTGTTAGGATTAGATATTTGGTTATGGCAAAGCTAGAAGGGGGGGTTGAATAGATTTGTAGCAGAAACTTAAGCAATTTGAAAATTACTTCAGATTAAAAGATCTACTCAATTAAAACCCCTTTGATCTGATGTAATGTGTGTGAACAAATTAACAAGTAGCGTGTAGACGAAATCCCTATGCATGCATCTAGCGCAATACAGATCAAACCACAAATCAAACCACAGTGCACAAGGGATTTTTAGGTGGTTCGGAGATCACACCACGTGACTCCTACGTCCACCCCTCACACAGTGAGGACACACTACTCAAGAACAGAGTACAACACACACACACACACGAGCACAACGGCTCAACCACACACACACACGCTAGATCAAGTCCACAAAAGATCAGATCCTCTAGCCCTAATCTGATCAAGACACCACACACACGTTGTCTGATGCAAACACGCAACCAGATCAACAATCTGTATGTGGATCAAGCACAAGGAACGCTTGAAACATTACCACACACACAAAGATATGGAAGGTAGAATAAAAGAAGAGTTCTGAGTTGAAGATCAAATCCAAATGAAGAACTCTTCGTGGTGGTCGTCCAGAAGAACTCCAAGCTTCGTTTGGATGAAGATCAGTTGATGGAGAAGCTTGAACCATGGCCTTCTGGGAAACCATTTTCTGTGTGTATCTGTCGACAGGTCACTATTCATCTATCGACAGGTGCACTATTCATCTATTGACAGCACACTATGTTGGGTTCTCATATTGGAGAATGTTGGGTTACAACAAGTGTTTAAATGTTTTTGATGATGAGTAATACTAATTGATGTTATGTTTGTTTTTGATGATGAACATTTCACGAACAAGACAAAATTGATGTGTTATGAATGTGTGAAACATGATGAGAATGACAATTGGATGCAAATGAAATACATGTTTTATATGTTCATTATATCTCACTAACTATGTCTTTTAATGTAGGTGTGAATGTACACAAGACAAAGCCCAAAATCCAAGTGCAAAAGAACAAGACAAGTTGCTGAAATAGTGCACCTGTCAACAGATGAATAGTGCATCTGTCGACAGATGATTTTTGTCTATCGACAGATCCACTCAGAAATCTATTTCCAGAAAGTCCAGTCTTTCGGTTTCTTGCAAACCTGCAGCATCTGTCGACAGCAGCAAGTCGGCTGTCGACAGACGGAGTTTCGGGAAGATCTAATGGCCGGGATATGATTTATATTTTGGTGTTTCCTTTTAGCACGACTCTCTATGTTTTGACACCACTATATATGGATCATATGAGGCTATTTTCGCAGCAAGAAGCCACCATACCAAAACCCTAAGCAAAGGTCAAGAAGAAGGCTTTCTTCCTGCTGCCCTGCTTCATCTCTCTGCCCAGAACAAAGAAGAACAACCTTCCAAGCGGAGTTGAAGCCAGTTCGTCTGTGGTTCAAGCTTCTCCATCAACTGATACTTGTCAAGTCGAGGCTTGGTGTCTTCTGGACGACCAACGAGAAGAGATCTACATCGGGATTTGATTCTTCATCTCAAAACTCTTCTCTTTTCACTACTTTCATATATCTGTGTGTGTGCACTGATTTGAGATCAGTACGTGGATGTTGTGGAAGTGTGGATTGTTGTTCTGATTGCTTGTTTGCATCAGACAACGTGGTGTGTGGATCAGATCAAGGATAGAGGATCTGATCTGTTGTGAACCTAGTCTAGCGTGTGTGTGTGTGGTTGAGCCGGTGTGCTCGTGTGTGTGTTGTACTCAGTTGTTGAGTAGTGTGTCCTCACTGTGTGGGGGGTGGACGTAGGAGTCACGTGGTGTGATCTCTGAACCACCTAAAAAATCCCTTGTGCACTGTGGTTTGATTTGTGGTTTGCATTGTGTTGCGCTAGATGCATGCCTAGGGATTTCGTTCACACACTACTTGTTAATCTATTCACACACATTACATCAGATCAGAGGGGTTTTAATTGAGTAGATCTTTTACTTCGAAGTAATTTTTAAATTGCTTAAGTTTCCGCTGCAAATCTATTCAACCCCCCCTTCTAGCTTTGCCATCACCGAGTATCCGATCCTAACAATTGGTATCAGAGCAGGTTTTCTGTTCATCGATTGTGATTTGACATATCTGTTTATGTGTGCTTAATTGTTCTGATCGGGCTTATAATTGATTCTGAATTGATCTGATCACTTCGTTGGTTGGTTTATTTATCTACTACATACTCAGAAATATGTCTGAGTTCTCGAGTATCATAAGTAGACCAATGATTATTGAGTTTGATGACAAGGTTCATAAAATGCAGGTCTCCTCTATGAAAACATGCAAGTCTGGAAGGGAAATCAATGAAAAATGCTACATGGCTCATGGAAGCTCAAGAGGCTCTTCTCGTTCAGACGACTCAAGAGGATCACATATGTCAAAGATGTCAAGAAATTCTCAAGAATCAGGTAAATCCAATTCAGACCCATTTGATGCATCAATATCCAATTCTGATTCAGAGAATGATATATCTTATGATGAATTGATAGAATGCCATGAGCACATGTGCAAACAATTTAAAATCCTTCTTCTTGACCTTTGCTTAGGGTTTTGGTATGGTGGCTTCTTGCTGCGAAAATAGCCTCATATGATCCATATACAGTGGTGTCCAAACATAGAGAGTCGTGCTAAAAGGAAACACCAAAATATAGATCATATCCCGGCCATTAGATCTTCCCGAAACTCCGTCTGTCGACAGCCGACTTGCTGCTGTCGACAGATGCTGCAGGTTTGCAAGAAACCAGAAGACTGGGCTTTCTGGAAATAGATTTCTGAGTGGATCTGTCGACAGACGAAAATCATCTGTCGACAGATGCACTATTCATCTGTTGACAGATGCACTATTCATCTATTGACATGTGCACTATTTTAGCAACTTGTCTTGTTCTTTTGCACTTGGATTTTGGGCTTTGTCTTGTGTACATTCACACCTACATTAAAAGACATAATTAGTGAGATATAATGAACATATAAAACATGTATTTCATTTGCATCCAATTGTCATTCTCATCATGTTTCACACATTCATAACACATCAATTTTGTCTTGTTCATGAAATGTTCATCATCAAAAACAAACATAACATCAATTAGTATTGCTCATCATAAAAAACATTTAAACACTTGTTGTAACCCAACATTCTCCAATATGAGAACCCAACACACTATTCATCTGTTGACAGCTACTTGTTCCAGCAGCTTGTCTTGTTCTCTTGCACTTGGATTTTGTTGCTTGTCTTGTGTACATTCACACCTACATTAAAAGACATTCTAAGTGAGATATAATGAATACATAAGTGATCATAAGAGTAGTTTTTTCACTTGATCATTTGATTCATGTCTTTATCATTGTCATCATGTTTGAACCATTCACATAACATCAATTGGTATTTCTCATCATCAAAAACATTTAAGCACTTATTACATTCTCCCACATGAGAACCCAACACTTCCTCTTGAAAGGATGGCCTGCAGCTTCTGGAGATGGAGCAAGACCTGGAAGAGCCCTTTTTGCCGCCAAAAGCTTTTCTAGGAGTTGTATGGGCTTAGTTCCCTTTGGGGTACGAGGATCATGGGTATTTATAGCCCCATATGTCCATAAAGTGCCTTAGGGTGCAGGGGCACAGAAATCTAGGTCGAATCCCCTGATTCCTAAGCAGCCACGTGTCCAAAAAAATTTTTGTTTTTGAGCTTTAGTCGAAGTGTGTCGACACACAAGCAGACTGTGTTGACACCACTGGCTTCAACTGTTCTGACTGCTTCCTGGGACAGTCATCTAGTGTCGACACACAGGTGGACTGTGTCGACACCACTGGTTGCTTCTCTCAGAACATGCTTCTGAGACAGTCAGCTAGTGTCGACACACAGGTGGATTGTGTCGACACCACTGTGACAAATTTGTGTAAACCTGAAAATATAAAGTGTAAACCATTAATACAAGATATTATCATTAAAATGTGAGATATTAAACATCAAAAACATGTTGTTTAAGCATTGTTGTGATATGTATAAAATGTATAACATGTTCAATATTTCATCATCAAAATCAAGGTATGAGTGATGTTCATTGGTCATCATTAAAATACAACATTAGGAAATTCCAAAACACACTAAACCCAACATTCTCCCCCTTTTAGATGATGACAAAATATATGCACAATCTCCCAATAGCCTGACTCCCTTGACTGCAATAACTCCCCTTGACCATATAAACCCTTTGAACAACTTTCTCCCATAAGAAACTTTCTCCCCTTTAAAGAACATTCTCCCCCTTTTTGACGGCATCAAAAAGATAGATGAGAGAGAGAAACAAAGAATGTAGGAGATCAAGAAATGAAATGTAGGAAATGAATTGTCAGAAATAATCAAAATAAGTGAGGCAAAGTGATATTGTCAAATGAGAGAAATTATTGTGTTTTGGTTATTATGCAATAAAGTTTAATCACAAAGACACACTCAACACAAGGTATTACAAGATATAATGATCTGAATGTGGTTAAAATAATGATGCAAATGTGAAGTAAAGTGACCTATATGAGTGAGCAGAAGTATTTAACAAGGATGTTAGTTGCTTTAATTTTAACTCAATATAGAATAATAGGTCTAAACTCAATATACATGAACTTTATTAAGGTCTTAAGCTTTTCCATCCTGTCAATTTGATTTTCTTTCATTTTTTTAAACTGAGAAAGAATACAAGAATAAATTAGTTAAATCTCACTTTTCAGTGCAAGAGATCACATTGATCAGATGCAAGACCTCCTGATTACTCAGTGGTTTAACTTTCGTTATCTTATACAGAGTTGAAAATTTTGATTTCCACTTTTTGACGCGAAACAAATCACTTTTTAGGTGAAATGGCCCGATTACTCAGTGGTTCAAGAATTTGCATTGCTTTGTTTGTATCTTTCCATATTGTTGATCATTTTGTTTTGATGTTTTGCTGGAATATGTTTGCTTTGACCAGACAAGTCATGACTACGAATTTAGAAAAATTATTCTTAACATGTGGTAAAAATGAAGCTTAAACATGCACATGTTAAATAGTAAAGCCACTCATGTGCCTACAAGTCTTTTGCAACTCATTTTAAAGACATTCAGTATTAAGATTGCTTAACCTTGAAATGTTAATGAATCTTTGAAATTAAACTAAATGCACAATGAATTTAGTTTCAATGTCTTAATTCTCTCATAAGAAAATAGCACAATGACTCAAAAATTCTGATAATTTTGGGGTTCAAGATAGACAAGTTAGGTCAAGGAATGTAACAATGACTCCCCCTTTCATGTATCTCCCCCTCACAAGGTGAACATGAGGATTATTGAAGAAGTAGGAATTGAATGAAGTGAAAATAGAATGAACAAGAATGTTTTATTGAAAGACAGAGACTCCCCCTCAACAATTGCATACAAGACTCTTGATACATGGCGGAGACATATACGCACGCATAGTGAAAGTGTCCAGACAAGTCTGACTTGTCTTTCTTCAAATCACCATTTGATATACCAAGAATGCCAATGCAATGTGAGAGTGAGGAATTTATTTGTAAGAACATGAAGACTTTTATTTGCAAAAAGAGATAGAAGATATCAAGAATGTGGAAATTTGCACAAACCAAGCTCTCTTCTTAAAGATGAGAATTTGTTTTCTGGAAGAGGCTTAGTGAAAATATCTGCAATTTGTTTTTTAGTTTCAATGAAGTGAAGTTCAAAAGATTTCTTGGCGACCTCATCCCTTAGAAAATGGTGCCTTATTTCAATATGCTTTGTTCGTGAATGCTGAATTGGGTTTTTAGACAAATTAATAGCACTAGTGTTATCACACAAGATAGGAATACAACCCAATTTGTGATTATAGTCTAGGAGTTGATGTTTCACCCAAAGAACTTGAGTGCCACAACAACCAGCCGCAACATATTCAGCCTCTGCAGTGGATAGAGCTACTAAATGTTGCTTTTTGGAAGCCCAAGAAATTAAGCATCCACCTAGATATAAACACAAGCCACTAGTACTTTTTCTATCAAGCTTACAACCAATATAATCAGCATCACAGTAAGCAATTAAATCTAACTTGCAACAAGCTGGATACCAAATTCCATGTTTACATGTTCCAACAAGATATTTAAAAATCCTTTTGATAGCTAACATGTGACTTTGTTTAGGATTGGCTTGAAATCTAGCACACATACACACACTATACTGAATATCAGGTCTAGAGGTGGTGAGGTAAAGTAGAGAACCAATCATACCTCTGTAGGTCTTTGGATCTACTGACTTACCAAATGAATCTTCCTCTAGTCTTACATTTATTGCCATTGGTGTGCTTGAATGCTTGAGGTGCTGAAACTCAAACCATTTCAGAAGTTATTTCACATATTTTGTTTGACTTACAAAAATCCCTTCACTGGTTTGATGTACATGCAATCCCAAAACGAATTGTAAGTCTCCCATCAAACTCATTTCAAATTCAGTTTTCATGTGATCAGCAAATTCAGTACACAGTTCTTTATTTGTAGACCCAAAAATTATGTCATCAACATAGATTTAGACAGCATTGATTTGATTATTGACAATTCTTGTAAACAAGGTTTGGTCTACATTACCTCTTGTATAACCTTTACTCAACAAAAATGAGCTTAAACGGTCATACCAAGCTCTTGGAGCTTGCTTAAGACCATAAAGAGCCTTATTGAGTTTGAAAATATGATCAGGATATTTTTGATTTTCAAAACTAGGAGGTTGTTCTACAAAAATATTTTCATTGATGTATCCATTCAAGAAAACACTCTTCACATCCATTTGATAAACTTTAAATTTCAGGGATGATACAAAAGCAAGAAATATTCTCACAGCTTCTAGTCTAGCTACAGGGGCATATGATTCTTCAAAATCAATTCCAAACTCCTGATTGTACCCCTTGGAACTAGTCTAGCTTTATTCCTAACAACTTGTCCATTTTCATTCAATTTATTTCTGAACACCCATCTAGTACCAATAACAGATTGGTCACTAGGTCTAGGTACTAATTCCCACACTTGATTTCTGTCAAGTTGATGAAGTTCATCATGCATTGCACTGATCCAATCCACACTAGTTAGAGCTTCATCAATTGACTTGGGTTCAATTTGAGAAATTAGTGCTAGAGCGTCTTCATTTATTGCATTCAGAAAAGATGATCTAGTTCTAACTCTATCATGCACATTACCAACTACATTCTCAATTGGATGATCTCTTAAAAATCTGTTTTCAAGAATTACCTCTTGGGATGCATTGAGTTCTAGAACAATATTACCTGAACCACTTGTGGTAGGTGATTGATTGTCTAGATTTTCAAATGGATCTTCATCCTTTTCAACAGTTGGTGAAGATTCGACAACGAAGTCATCCTCTTCATTATTTTGAGGAACCCTATAAGATGTAGAGTCATCAGTTTGATATGAATTATAATAAAAAACTACATGTGGAGATTCTTCCACAGTTTTATTCTTGAGAATGTAAACTCCATAAGCTCTAGAAATTTCTGAATATCCAAGAAAAATGGCTTCATGGCTTTTGGCATCAAATTTATCAAGATTTTCTTTATTGTTGTTATGTACGAAACACTTGCAACCAAAGATTTTAAAATAAAATAGAGTTGGTTTTTTGTTTTTCAAAAGTTCATAGGGGATTTTTCTGATTTTTGGTCTGACCAATGCTCTGTTCAAGATGTGATTTGCTGTGTTCACAGCTTTAGCCCAGAAGGATTTGGGTAATTTACTTTCCAAGAGCATAGATCTAGCCATTTCCACCAGAGTTCTATTCTTCCTTTCCACAACTCCATTTTGTTATGGAGTTCTTGGATAAGAGAATCTGTGAAAAATGCTCGGTTCAGCACATAAATCAGAAAAAGCTTTGTTCTCAAATTCTCCCCCATGATCAGTCAAAATGGATTTGATTTTATATGAAAAACCCATTAAGGCAGTGGTGCAGAAATTCCTGAATTCTAAACAAGTATCACTTTTGTGGGATAGAAATATGACCTAAGTGTATCTAGCAAAATCATCAATGATGACAAATCCATATCTTTTACCACTAAGACTAAGAATTCTTGTTGGCCCAAAAAGGTCCATATGAAGTAATTCTAGTGGCTTAGAAGTGAGTACATTATTGAAAATTTTAAAAGATTTTCTGGTTTGTTTTCCTTGAGCACATATCCCACAAAGTTGATTTTCAACATTTGGAAAAGATTCAGGAAGTCCTTTAACCAGATTTAGCCTCAAGAGTTTATTTATTATGTTGAAACTTGCGTGACCAAGTCTTTTGTGCCATGTCCATGCAATTTCATTTTTATTTGCCACCAAATAAATATTTTCAGTAAAGTTTTTATCAAGATTGATGATGTAGACATTGTTTTCTCTTTTACCAAAGAATTTTATTTTTTCAGTTGAAGAATCAATTATTTTGCAGAAATCATTTTCAAAAACAACCTTGTGACCTTTGTCACACAATTGGTTATAATCAAAAGATTGTAGTCTAAACCATCAACTAACAGACCATTTTCAATTGAGTTTGAGGAGGATTTACCAACCTTTCCAGATCAAATGATTTTCCCTTTATTTTTACCTTTAAATGTGATAGATCCTCCTTCCTTTTCAATCAGAAGTGATAATTTTGTTCTGTCTCCTGTCATGTGTCGTAAACACCCACTATTAAGAAACCACACATTGGAGCTGGGTGCACGACCTTCCTGCATAAATCAGATCAGAGAAGAAAAGATTTTGGTACCCAATCATTGTTGGGACCATCAGTTTGTTTGAGAAAAAATAATAAATCTTTTCTGATCCATATTTGAGTTGCTTATAGTTTCTGTCTTGTTTCAACAATGACTTCCTTTTTTGGCATTTTAACATTCTGATTTGGAATGAAAACACCAGTGTTCTTCCTTTCATAAGCATGGAAATTATGCATTTTGGCATGATTGTTCATGTATGGAAATTCAAACCAAGGATTCTGTTGAAATCTTGGAAATTTTGGATAAAAAGATTGTGAATGGTACCAATGAGGATTATGATACCATTCATTCCAAGAATTAATCAAATTAGATTGATATGATGTCTTGGATCTCCAATAATCATCATGAAAGTTTGCTTTTTGTGTTGAGGTAGTGTCGACTCAGCAGCCACAGTTTTGAACCTGTGGTTATCTGGTGTCGACCTAACATCAATGTATGTCAACCTATTTTGTTTCTTTTGATTGGAAACATTCATTTCACTTTGGTTTTTGATTATTTCAGATGTTTTCTTTGACACTTGTTTATTTTTATTTTATGGACTAGTACTTTTGACAAATTTTATCAAAGAAATTTTTGAAGGTTTTTCTTTCTTTTCACCAGATTTCTTCTTCAATGATTTTTTGTGGTGAAACCTAGTCCATGTTTTTTAGCATTATTCTAAGTCCTAACAATGCATCAAGATTTTCTTTTCCATTTGTGAAGTTTTTTATCACTTGTTCCTTTTCACCCAACAACTTCTTAAGTTTCTAAATTTCATCAATAGCTTGTTGCTTTTCTTTTTGTTGCAATTCCATTCTTTCAGAAAGCTTTTCAAAATCATTGTTGGCCTTTTGAGATGCAATTTTAAATTCATCAATTTCATTCAGAAGGTCTTCCTTTTCTTCATTAAGTTTAGATATTTCATTTCCAGTTCAGAAATTCTTCTATTTAAGGAAGTATCATGCATAAATTTTCAACTTTCTTTTTCAGATGTTTATTTTCTTTTCTTATTTCAGAATATTTTTCAACCAACTCAGCATATGCATCTTGCCAATCTTCAACAGTATATTGTTCAAAAGAAGGACTTACCTTTCCATCACTACTGTTTGCCATAAAGCATAACTCCTCATTTACAAAACTTGAGGAGTTCTCTTCTTCATCTTCATTTTGGTCTTCATCTGACCAAGTTGCTATCACGGCTTTTGGCTGCTTCAATTTGTTGTTCTTCTTGTATTTGTCCTTTTTGATCTCAGGACACTCACCCTTCATGTGTCCTGCCTTGTTGCACTTGTAGCAAATAATACCTTCATCAGTTTTTTGATTTCTACCAGTATTAAAGTTTGAAGAAGAAGCATTCCTTTTACTAGAGGAATATTTTTTCTTTCCATTGAATTTTCCTCTTCTTGTTTTTAAAATTTTTTTGAATTGCCTAGTCATGAGGGCAAGTTCATCCTCATTGGACTCAGACTCATCAGAACTTGATTTTTCTTGATTTATCTCTTTGTTGCTTGATGAAGCCTTAAGTGCTACTGGTTTAGCTTTAAGCATATGTTCTTCACTTCTTTTTAGATTTATTTCATAAGTCATTAAAGATCCTATGAGTTCATCCAAAGAAATTTTGGATAAATCCTTAGAATCTTCAATCACTGTAGCCTTTGTGTGCCAAATGGATGATAGAGAACGCAAAATTTTTCTTACCAGATCAGCATCAGTGTATTCCTTACCTAGTGCCTTCAGTCCATTGACAATTATTATAAACCTAGCAAATATTTCAGAAATTGATTCATCAGATTTCATCATAAACAATTCATATTTAGAAACAAGTATGTTTGCTTTAGTTTCCCTAACTTGAGATGTTCCTCCATACATTAATTCAAGTTTATCCCACATTTCTTTCGCTGATTTACACATGGATATTCTTGAATATTCTTTAGGGTGGACAGCATACTGAAGCATATTCATGGCACTGTAATTAAGAGTAGCTTTCCTAATATTCTCTCTAGTCCAATTCTCCTCATCTCCCTGATTTTCATAAGGAACCTTATCCACTATTTTCCAAATTTCATAGTTTTGTGCCCTTCGAAAAACATGCATGCGATTCTTCCAATAGGAGTAATCAGACCCATCAATAAATGGTGGTCTATTAATGGAATGGCCCTATGCTACAAATCCTCGAGAATCCATCAATCACAATGAGAGACAATGAAAGAGCAAGCAAACAATTCAAGCAATTAACACAAAGATCAAACAGAAGCAAGCAAATCAGATCAGAAACAGATATTAACCCGCTCTGATACCAATTGTAGGATCGAATTGGTGGATGGATCAGATCTAGAAGGGGGGGGGGGGTTGAATAGATCTGACACAAATTACTGTGGAAGCTTAAGCAATTCAAAATTACTTCGAATCAGAGATCAATTTAGACAAACAATTTACTGATCTGAAGTATGGGTGTGTGTAGATTATGTGTGAAGCAATTAATCACTGAATGTGAAAGTGAAATCCTATGCAAGCATCTAGCGCAGACAAGCAGATCAAACCATTGCACAAAGGATTTTTAGGTGGTTTGAAAATCACACCAGTGATTCCTACATCCACCCCTCACACAGTGAGGCTCCACTACTCAAAAGAGTGCAACTCACACCGAAGCACGATGACTCCAAACACCCTTGAGCTCGACGGCTCAAAAACCCAACCTAGAGCACAACGACTCCAAAAATTGAGCACAACGGCTCAAACCACAACAGGAGCACTACGACTCTAAATTGAGCACGACAGCGCAAACCACACAAGGAGCACAACGACTCCAAATTGAGTACGAGGGCTCAAACCACAAAAGTCTAGATCAAACACAAAAGAAATTAGATCCTCTAGCAATGATCTGATTCATAGACTCAATCGTACATAGAAATCTGTACAGAACTTCATGCACAGATCTCACAGACAAGAGTAAGAAGAACAATCCAAAAAATGGGTAAAATAGATGTAGATTGGATGTTCCTTGGTGAAAGGGTCTTGCAGAAGCTCGAATTGAAGAGACTTGAAAGAATTCGATGAAGATCCCCTTTAATTTGCGATGCTTTGCTCCACTGGCATCTGAATTGCTAGAAACTCTTCTTCTTCTGCTGCTCTTTAGTTGGATCTACTCCCTTGCTCAGCACATCACACTTTTCTCCAAAGATTGGCCTTGAATCCCACGCCCTTCCTCTTGAAAGGATGGCCTACAGCTTCTGGAGATGGAGCAAGACCTGAAAGAGCCCCTTTTGCCGCCAAAAGCTTTTCTGGGAGTTGTATGGGCTTAGTTCCCTTTGGGGTATAGGATCATGGGTATTTATAGCCCCATATGTCCATAAAGTGCCTTGGGTTGCATAGGCACAGAAATTTAGGTCAAATCCCATGATTCCTAAGCAGCCACGTGTCCAGAAAAATTCCCGTTTTTGAGCTTTAGTCGAAGTGTGTCGACACACAGGCAGACTGTGTCGACACCACTGGCTTCAACTGTTCTGACTGCTTCCTGGGATAGTCATCTAGTGTCGACACACAGGTGGATTATGTCGACACCACTGGTTGCTTCTCTCAGAACATGCTTCTGGGACAGTTAGCTAGTGTCGACACACAGGTGGACTATGTCGACACCACTGTGACAAATTTGTGTAAACCTGAAAATATAAAGTGTAAACCATTAATACAAGATATTATCATTAAAATGTGAGATATTAAACATCAAAAACATGTTGTTTAAGCATTGTTGTGATATGTATAAAATGTATAACATATTCAATATGTCATCATCAAAATCAAGGTATGAGTGATGTTCATTGGTCATCATTAAAATACAACTTTAGGAAATTCCAAAACACACTCAACCCAACAGTAGCCCGTCCTGTTTCTTAAGTGTGACATTCGATACATCGTGGTTTAAGGGTATAAAGGATTAGCTCTTGGTTAGCAGTCCTATTACCCATGTATTGGAGGCTTGCCAGTGAAGATAGTAGCTTAGACAATGCTTTGCCTGTGTGGCTTATAGCTTAGGCGACGGTGGTGAGCCTGTGAGGCTTGTGGCCTAGACATTACAGATAATGGGCTGACTTGTAGGGTGGTACTAGTTCTACTGTCTCTTCTTCTTTTTGGGATTTATGTCAATTGATTTAATTATACTTTGCTGTGAGCATGTTTGGTTTGGCTTCCAGTGGTGCCAATGAGACCTATTGGGGTTGAGGTTCTCCTGTGTTGTGTGTGGTTTTGGGTGGTCCCCTACTGATCCAGTGACTTGTTGAGGCTCACTCCCTTATAGTTCTTTTCAGGGTTTACTATTGGTGTGGCATGCGAAGGTGTCGTGACAGACTTGTACCACCAGCAGTAGTGTTAGTATAGTTGTGTGAGCTTGTGCTCCCTCGGGGTATGCCCCATGTAGTTGTACTCTTATTAATTTGGACATGTAATAATGTAATGGGACATTTGTAAATTGTTATATGCAGATATGAGCACATGTACTTTCTTGTGTCTCTTGCTGTTGTGGTTTGTCTTTTATATTCTTCTTGGACACTTGTACGAGTTATCCCTTGGGAGACTTCGGTCCGTTCGCGGGAGACGGATCTGGATATGGACCCTTATTGGGTATAAATATCCAGGGCCATTACAATTGGTATCAAAGCAATGGTCCAGTTAGGATATGAAAAGACATTAAGATTACAATGTCCCAATAAATGATTTAATGTCCACTGCTAGTAGTAAGTCTGTGGTTTTTTTGTGCTTTTTAGTATGGTTTTCATATGAGTTTTGGTATATGAACTGTATATTTAGTTGGTTAGATCAGTAGTTGGTTGGTAATGGCAGAGAAATGGTATGGTTGGTGGCGTAGTATGAGTAGTTTTATTGGGGTGTCAGTTGTGATTAAAGTATAGTTAATTAAAGGTTCTATGTTATAGAAACTGAAAGAATTAGTTGTTGGGTTCTCATATTGGAGAATGTTGGGTTACAACAAGTGTTTAAATGATTTTGATGATGAGCAATACTAATTGATGTTATGTTTGTTTTTGATGATGAACATTTCATGAACAAGACAAAATTGATGTGTTATGAATGTGTGAAACATGATGAGAATGACATTGGATGCAAATGAAATACATGTTTTATATGTTCATTATATCTCACTATTATGTCTTTTAATGTAGGTGTGAATGTACACAAGACAAAGCCCAAATCTAAGTGCAAAAGAACAAGACAAGTTGCTGAAATAGTGCACCTGTCAACAGATGAATAGTGCATCTGTCAACAGATGAATAGTGCATCTGTCGACAAATGATTTTCGTCTGTCGACAGATCCACTCAGAAATCTATTTCCAGAAAGCCCAGTCTTCCGGTTTCTTGCAAACCTACAGCATCTGTCGACAGCAAGCAGCAAGTCGTTTTCGACAAACGGAGTTTTCGGGAAGATCTAATGCCGGGATATGATCTATATTTTGGTGTTCCTTTTAGCACGACTCTCTATGTTTGGACACCACTATATATGGATCATATGAGGCTAGTTTCGCAGCAAGAAGCCACCATACCCAAAACCCTAAGCAAAGGTCAAGAAGAAGGCTTTCTTCCTACTGCCCTGCTTCATCTCTCTGCCCAGAACAAAGAAGAACAACCTTCCAAGCGGAGTTGAAGCCGGTTCGTCCGTGGTTCAAGCTTCTCCATCAACTGATACTTGTCAAGACGAGGCTTGGAGTCTTCTGGACGACCAACGAGAAGAGATCTACATCGGGATTTGATTCTTCATCTCAAAACTCTTCTCTTTTCACTACTTTTATATATCTGTGTGTGTGCACTGATTTGAGATCAGTACGTGGATGTTGTGGAAGTGTGGATTGTTGTTCTGATTGCTTGTTTGCATCAGACAACGTGGTGTGTGGATCAAATCAAGGCTAGAGGATCTGATCTGTTGTGAACCTGATCTAGCGTGTGTGTGTGTGTGGTTGAGCCGGTGTGCTCGTGTGTGTGTTGTACTCATTTGTTGAGTAGTGTGTCCTCACTGTGTGGGGGGTGGACGTAGGAGTCACGTGGTGTGATCTCTGAACCACCTAAAAATCCCTTGTGCACTGTGGTTGACATGTGGTTTGCATTGTGTTGCGCTAGATGCATGCCTAGGGATTTCGTTCACACACTACTTGTTAATCTATTCACACACATTACATCAGATCAGAGGGGTTTTAATTGAGTAGATCTTTTAATTCGAAGTAATTTTTAAATTGCTTAAGTTTCCGCTGCAAATCTATTCAACCCCCCCTTCTAGCTTTGCCATCACCGAGTATCCGATCCTAACAATTGGTATCAGAGCAGGTTTTCTGTTCATCGATTGTGATTTGGCATATCTGTTTATGTGTGCTTAATTGTTCTGATCGGGCTTATAATTGATTCTGAATTGATCTGATCACTTCGTTAGTTGGTTATTTTATCTACTACATACTCAGAAATATGTCTGAGTTCTCGAGTATCATAAGTAGACCAATGATTATTGAGTTTGATGACAAGGTTCATAAAATGCAAGTCTCCTCTATGAAAATGCAAGTCTGGAAGGGAAATCAATGAAAAATGCTACATGGCTCATGGAAGCTCAAGAGGCTCTTCTCGTTCAGACGACTCAAGAGGATCACATATGTCAAAGATGTCAAGAAATTTTCAAGAATCAGGTAAATCCAATTCAGACCCATTTGATGCATCAATATCCAATTCTGATTCAGAGAATGATATATCTTATGATGAATTGATAGAATGCTATGAGTACATGTGCAAACAATTTAAAACTGTTAAACATCAAACAAGAAGCTAAAAGAAAATCTGGAAAAGAAAGACATGATAATTGATAATGCTCAAGCATTCTATGAATAAAATGAAAATTGAAAATGAAGAATGAAAAATTGGAAAAGAAGTCAAAAACTATGAAATCAGGTTTTCTAAGTTGAAAGAAGATCATGATCATGTGGAATCTGAAAATTCTGATTTGCAAAATCAAATGATAAATTGATTGATCATAATGAGAATCTCAAATTTGATAATGATCAATTGATCAAACAAATCTCTAACATGGCTCATGATCATCAAATAAAAGAGAAATGCAAACCAATTGATTGAGGAAAATAATCATCTGAAAAAGAATTGAATGCATGTATCATGACAGACCATTAAATGATGAATGGAACAATTCTAAGAATAAAATTGTTGATCTGGAACAACAAATTGCTCAATTTGAAAATGAAAAGAACAAAATGAAAAATGGTTTGGATGTCATGCTAAACAAGCTTCAGACTTCAGAAAAGAAGTTGTAGCATTAAAAGCTGAAAAACATAAGATTCAAAATGAATTAAAAAACACAAGTCTTGCTTCTGTGAAAAATAAGAAATGTTCAAAAAACAAATAAAAATTGAACAAAAAGGCAGCAATTAAAGGAATGTAGTTACAACTGAAAATCCGAAAAAGGAAGTGAAAAGAAAGCAGGATTGTATAATGTTTCAACTCCGCCAACAGCTCAAAAAGCTTCAAGGCAATCTCCAACTCCACATCATGCCAAGAGATACCAAAGGGTACCACCTCCTTCTTCTCAACCCAAGGGTGATAAAAGGTACTCTAAAGGATCTCAGAGATTCCAGCAAATGCAATCACACTATGGTAAGCTCCAGGTAAATGCTCAACCTGTTTGCTACAAATGCAATAAACTTGGTCATCTTGCTAAATTCTGCTGGAAGAAAAATCAACACTCTCATAAAAATCATGATGTTGTGCATGCTTCAAAGCTCCATAATAATCCATGTGTTCATACACACAAGGATAAACATGTTCATAAGATCAGAAATTTCATGTATCTATGAATAGGAAAACTGCACAAAACAACAGAAATCCAAAAATCAAGTCACTTTGGATTTTGAAATCTTTGTTATATCCTAACATTAATGTCGTTGCAGGACCCAAGCAAGTGTGGGTCCCAAAACAAGCTTGATCAACAAGCTGAGATGTCTTGCAGCCAAAAAATTAGAAATGGATTCATGACATTGGCTGTGCAAGGCAAGAAATGATGGGGAACAAAGGTAAAATTTTTTTTTTTACTATGATTGAAGACTGTTCAGGTAAAATCTCCTTATCACTTCATATTTGAACTGCTGAAATTGAAATGGATTCTTACCTTTATCTGAGCAATGCAAAATGTGCCTTAATGCTACCCCACATGACAATGCCTCTTAGCAATTGGAATCATGCCATCTTGCTTGCATAACTGTGCACATGACCTCTTGGTATATCAAATGATGACATGTGGAAAAACAAGTTATGCTTGTTTGGAAACTATCATTATGTGTGAGTAAAATACTCCGCCAAGTACTAAAAGTCATGTAATGCATAAGGCTAGTTGTGTGATTAATAACGTGTGAATTGCTTGATACATTTTCTATGCATGTGTTATGGGGGAGTAAGTTTGAAAATGCTCATGAATGCTCATGAAATTTGTGTGCAACTGCTTGTGATGAATGTGTAAAATGATTGAATTGCTTGAATGTTATCTCATCACATTCACACATTATGGGGGAGTAAGTTTAAGGCTAGGTGAGTGAAATTCATAAGGGATACCCTTCATACTCATGTGTATTTATCCCTCAATCTTATGGGTCAAGTCACTCTCAATTCAAAGCCTTAAAGCTGCAGTTTCAAAGCTCCTGTCGACAAAGCCTTGACACCACACCTGTCGACAGATAGACTTCACTGAAAACCAGTTTTTGAACTCTGAGTGTTTCTGTCGACAGACGAATTCCATCTGTCGACAGCCAAGCACAGGTTTTGACCTCTCAGAACCAAGTCCTTCAGGTCTGAGTGCATCTGTCGACAGGCACTCCCTTGCTGTCGACAGATACACATTTAAATGATAAATCTTCATCTTATCCAATCCTTTCTTTATGAGTTTGTTCATATTATTGATGCAGGGGAGAAAAGGGACTTACTACTCATTGCAACCTTTCATATTCACATAGTATCAAAGACATTGAATCAATCACAATGATTTTGATATAATATTTTGTGGTTGAGTCTAGGTTGTGTCATCTAGAAAACATTGATCAAATCTAATGATTTTAACCTAACTCACTTGAATGACTCCCTTGTGGATTATCATGTTTCTAAAATGGTTTGATAAGTAAGAAGATTTTTGAACTTAATGTTTTACATTAATCATTGACATTAAATAACCATTGACCTTGATTGTTAAAAAAAAAAAAGGAAAAAAGGAGAAAAGCTACCTGTTTCAAACACTCAAAAGTTCATAAAAAGTATTTGAAATGGGACAAAGGCAGAGCAATGATGAGTATCACTGAGTAACCGGGGACATGGGCATCACAAATGTCTGTCTTCGCGTAAAAAAGTCTTTTCATTATCTCTACACAATGGTATGATGGTCACTAACACTGAGTAACTGGGGGTACGGGCATCCCTCATGTCTACCTTCACGTCAAAAGGTAAAAGTGAACCTAATTACCACTTTTCCCACATAAACTTGACAAATGAAATTGTTCAAATGCTTGAAATAGAGTGGAGCCTCCAAAATTTAAATCAAGGGCAATGGGTTGTCTATTGTCAATTGTTCATGTAGACATTGCCTTCATTTACGAACTGAACATCACCCACTAAGGTATATGATTTTCTTCAATGGTTTTATTCAAAGGGTTATTTTATTTTCATATGTTTTTGAATGATGTATTCTAAATGCTATAACTTGAGATTCTCGGAGTATTATCTCTTAACCATTGTAGAATTTTTATGTGTCTTAATACTAGTGTTTATGACATTTTGTAGTGGGTATCAACCTATTCTCAACCTTGCAATCTCATTTGAACACTCATTCCCCACTCATATCTTTCACAATTCAATTATGTGGTCACACAATTCCTTGCTTCATTCTTTTACTTGTGTGCACTCATTATCTTTTTGAATGTTGTCAAAAGGGGGAGAAACATCAATTGTGCATAAATTGAAAATTTTGTCATCATCAAACAGGAGGAGAATGTTGGGTTCTCATATTGGAGAATGTTGGGTTACAACAAGTGTTTAAATGTTTTTGATGATGAGCAATACTAATTGATGTTATGTTTGTTTTTTATGATGATCATTTCATGAACAAGACAAAATTGATGTGTTATGAATGTGTGAAACATGATGAGAATGACAATTGGATGCAAATGAAATACATGTTTTATATGTTCATTATATCTCACTAATTATGTCTTTTAATGTAGGTGTGAATGTACACAAGACAAAGCCAAAAATCCAAGTGCAAAAGAACAAGACAAGTTGCTGAAATAGTGCATCTGTCAACAGATGAATAGTGCATCTGTCGACAGATGATTTTCGTCTGTCGACAGATCCACTCAGAAATCTATTTCCAGAAAGCCCAGTCTTCCGGTTTCTTGCAAACTGCAGCATCTGTTGACAGCAGCAAGTCGGCTGTCGACAGACGGAGTTTCGGGAAGATCTAATGGCCGGGATATGATCTATATTTTGGTGTTTCCTTTTAGCACGACTCTCTATGCTTGGACACCACTATATATGGATCATATGAGGGTATTTTCGCAGCAAGAAGCCACCATACCAAAACCCTAAGCAAAGGTCAAGAAGAAGGCTTTCTTCCTACTGCCTGCTTCATCTCTCTGCCCAGAACAAAGAAGAACAACCTTCCAAGCGGAGTTGAAGCCGGTTCGTCCGTGGTTCAAGCTTCTCCATCAACTGATACTTGTCAAGACGAGCTTGGAGTCTTCTGGACGACCAACGAGAAGAGATCTACATCGGGATTTGATTCTTCATCTCAAAACTCTTCTCTTTTCACTACTTTCATATATCTGTGTGTGTGCACTGATTTGAGATCAGTACGTGGATGTTGTGGAAGTGTGGATTGTTGTTCTGATTGCTTGTTTGCATCAGACAACGTGGTGTGTGGATCAGATCAAGGCTAGAGGATCTGATCTGTTGTGAACCTGATCTAGCGTGTGTGTGTGTGGTTGAGCCGGTGTGCTCGTGTGTGTGTTGTACTCAGTTGTTGAGTAGTGTGTCCTCACTGTGTGGGGGGTGGACGTAGGAGTCATGTGGTGTGATCTCTGAACCACCTAAAAAATCCCTTGTGCACTGTGGTTTGATTTGTGGTTTGCATTGTGTTGCGCTAGATGCATGCCTAGGGATTTCATTCACACACTACTTGTTAATCTATTCACACACATTACATCAGATCAGAGGGGTTTTAATTGAGTAGATTTTTTAATTCGAAGTAATTTTTAAATTGCTTAAGTTTTCGCTGCAAATCTATTCAACCCCCCCTTCTAGCTTTGCCATCACCGAGTATCCGATCCTAAGATTAGTGAATTTAGTTATGAAATTCAGTAAAAAGTGTTTTAATGAAGATTAGAGTTGGTGGAGAAAGATATAAGGTAATGAGGTGATGGAATAACAGAGGGAATTGTATCGTGATGTGGAATAGAGCTCTGTGATTAGGGCTGTTAAATAAGTGAATTGTGGCTGAGAACTATAGCAGAGATAGTTATTGTGTTTGAGATTTATGTTAATAATGTGTTAAGAAGCTGCTTGGATAATAATATGATTAATGGCATGTTAGGTTTGAAATGATTAAGTGAGGTAGTCTAGCATGAGATGAGATGTTGATAAGCAGAGGAGCAGTGATCAAGATGGTCCGTAAGTGTAATTTGTGATTGAGAATAATTGCAATAAAGAATTTAAAGATAGTGTTGATATGAATAATGAGAAGAATAGAAAATTTAATATAGAAACCCATGTAAGTGTGTGTAGAGGTGACCGGTTAGTTTAAGAGAGAAAGATGTTTGTTTAATAAAAGGCAGTGGATAAAGATTTCGCAGAGAGATTTGTATAAGGATGTTGCAATGTTAAAGATAAGAGTAGTGGTGCTAGCATTTGTGTATAGATTGTGGAAGCAGAGAAGGGAAATTGGTGTCAGAGATAGATTGAAGTTAAAGCTAAATAATTAAAGTAAGTTGAAGCTATGTAAGTTATAATAGACAAGGTTAAGTCCATTGAGAAGTAATGGGGCATAGCAAAGTAGATTATGAATGGATATTTGTGAATGAGCTGTAACAGTGAAAATGTTTATATTTGGCGGTAAGTTAGTAATGTGGAATAAAGGAATCAAGTAGAATAAATCATTGTGTTTAAAAGAAATAATTTTAATTTATAGTTACGTCAAAAAATAAGAAGGATTGGAGATTAGTCAGTTAATAAACTAATTAAGAGAAATATTTTGTAGAAATGGTGCTATGCTATTGATAGTAAAGATAAAGTTTGGTATTAATGATCAGGTGAAGAAAAAGAATGTGATAGATTATAGAATAGTGATAATTAGATGATTCAGGAAATGTGCAATAAGAATTTATGTAATGATATGCAGTAAGGTGATTTGGATGAATAAATAAATTTTGTTATAAGAATATTTCCAGAATTTGAAGTAAAGCTATAATAAATCAGTTAAGGAATAGCGAGCAGATTAAGGTATAGTAAAAGAGGAACAGAAAAAGGGAGGAGCAATATAATCAGTTTAATGGTAAAGAAAATTTGAAATTTGATGTCATATAATTGAGCAAGGCCTGAATAAAGGTAAAATTAAATCTTCGGGTATGTGTAGCAATGAGAATGGAAGATGTGAAAAAATATGAATTAGGTTTGTTAAATCAGTTAGAGAATATTGTTTAAAACAAAGAATATATATAAAGGGAAAAGTATATCAATATTGATATATGCCAAGATTCAGAATTCAGTGTGAAGCAGATATAGCAGAAGATAGAATATGAGTGGAGTCAATTAAGTGGTATTGATATATGATAAGAGAAATGTAAAGTTAGTTGGAAAGTATAAATTGAAGCGAGATAAGTTATTAATGGATTAAGGGAATCCAGAATTCATGAAAAATTTGGTGAAAGGTTTAGTATGATCAGAGTAGTGCAGCAGAAGCGTGGAAGATTTAATATTCATAGGTTATCTGAAGTTTAAGTATTTAAAAGAGAATTTAAAGATTTGTGCGCAATCGAGCCAAGTGATGGTTAGTGGTGATAAGTAAATAGTGGAATAACATCATGAAATTTGAAAATTTAAACATTGTAAAGTGAAAGGATTTAAGTAAGAAAATGGCCCAGAAAGAAATGTTGCAATTATAACTAGGAAAAATGTGGAAATAGATCGAGCCTAAGCAGAAAAAGCGCCATCGGCTAGGTAGAATTACCCAGAAAATGTGGAAGTAGTTTAAGTCCAAGGAGATAAAGCGCTAATAGCAAGGTAGAATTGCCTATAATTAAAAGGTGAGGAATGATAGAATAGATTCAGAGAATAAAGTAGTTGTGGAATAAATTAAAAAGAAAAGGGAAGGCAGAGCAAGTATGGAATTAAGTAAATGGTTTGAAAGGAAGATGCAGAGGAAGCTCTGTATATGGCTTTGTTTCTTTTTAGGTGATAGTGTGGTTTATTATCGCTCGTTTTGAATGTCGAGGACGACATTCCTTTTTAGGTGATAGTAATGTAACGTAGTGCATTTTTTCGGATCTTCGTGGATCATTGTTTAGTGGTAGTTTGGATCTGCATTTACTGGTTTTGGTATGGTGCTCATGACCAATATGGGGTCATTGAGCCTTGGTTGTCATTTCCACGCATTGTGTGGGGCTTAGTGGGCCGGCAGGTTAGGCCCGTGGTGCCCGTTGGTTCACTGGATGTGAATGCAACAGGGGTGTAGGTCACGTTCTGAATGCGACGGCAGTGGGGGTCACGTTCTGGTTGCTACTGTTTTGGGTCGACGTCTGCATGTGCACCTCGTGTCGCATGCTGGGGTGCCCTACTGACGTCGGGAATGGGAAGGCGATGCCCTAGTCTGTCGCGACAAGGTCGTGACGGGGAGGTACGTCGCGTTCCTAACCGCTGTGCGGTTTTTAAGAAGGTTGGCCGTGAAAGATTTGCGGAATTCCCAATATGGTAATCTAGAAGGGGGGGTTGAATAGATTACTGTCAATTAAAAGTTTAATACAACCCTTTTTAATCACAACAAAGTCTTTATGAATTTGTAGTAGAATCAAACTAAGACTTAGATGTGTTGGTGATGTGTGGATCAAATAGTAGTCTATCTAGTATGTGTAGATGCAACGTGCCTATCAAACATCTAACGTGAAAACGTTCAAACCACGAGACACGATGATTTATGTGGTTTGGAGTACACAAATCGTGTATCCTACGTCCACGTCACACACACACACTCAGAGAGAACTGCTTATGAGCAAGTTCGGTGACTACAACTCACACACACGTGTTTTCTGATGTGCACCCACGATCAAAACAACACACACACGTGATTTCAAGCACAAGGGTCGCTTGAATCACACAAACACACACACGGATGGTGAAAGTATGAAAACAGGAAGAGTTCAGAGTGAAAGAATGAATCCTGATGTAGAACTCTTCTGGGAACGCCTAGAGGGACTTCAAACTTTGACTTGAATGCATCAGATCGATGGAGAAGGTTGAATCCTCGACGTTCTATTTTCAAGAACTACTGGATCGAAGGATCTCTCGGTCTCTGAACAACAGTCTGAAGCAGAGCAGTAGCATCTTCTTTGGATCTTGGACTTGCTCTAGGGTTTTTGGTTGTGGCTGCTTCTGTACGAGATCCACTTGATAAAAGTTGCTTATATAGTGGTGTTTACATATGGAGAGTCGTGGTAGAGAGAAACACCATCTACGGCAACTTAGAAACTTTCCATATCTGAAGATCTCCTTCGTCTGTCGACAGGTCTTGGTGCATCTGTCGACAGGCAACAATAATTTTACAAATGCCAGAAGTCTGGAACTTTGGTTCTGTACAATCTGTCGACAGCCGATGGGCATCTGTCGACAAATAGCTGCAATTATGCAAAAGACAGATGTCTGGAAGTTCAGGTCTGTGGGATCTGTCGACAATCGACTTGGCATCTGTCGACAGATGGATGTTTTCTGAGCTTTGTGTCTTCTGGCTGGTCACACCTATGCAATTTGTCGACAGGTACATTGGGGTCTGTCGACAGGTGACCTAGTTCCTTGCGTTTGTGATCTTTTTCACTTGTTTTGTGAGAGCTTGGCTTTATGCATTTGTACCTACATGATAAAACATGTATTGTCAAGTATAATGAATACATAGATAACCAAGTATTGTATCAAGTTCTTTGTCATGTATCAAACCTCAATTAAACTTATTCATCATAAAAAACATGTTGTTAAAAACATTAGAATGAAAACCCAACATTCTCCCCCTTTTTGATGATGACAAAATTATTCAATTAGTGCACAATTGAGGTTTCTCCCCCTTTTGACAACATCAAAAAGCATTCACATCAGTCACACATGTAGATAACAGAGAACATAACACTGTGAATTCATTGATATGAAATTAAGCATGCACAGTACAAAAAGTGTTTGACTGAATTGACATGAAAGGGAAAGAGATTACATGATAACAAAGTGAAAAAAACATGACACAAGACACGACATGACTCAAACACTACGTGACCCACTCCTAGACACATAAGCTGTCTAAGCAGCATCATCTGCAGGCGGTGCTAGAGCCTGACAGGTATCCTAAAGCTCAGTCTGAAGTCTGGTGAGTCGGAGCTGAAGCTAGACTTGTGTGTCCGCGAGTGCTTCAATGCTCCTATCCACTGTGTCCAAACGTGCATGGAGCTTGTCAAATCTAGTGGACATCTGGAGTTGCATCTGAGCAAGAAGATCACGCAGAGAAAGCTCAACATTTGCATCACTAGCATTATCTCCCGGAGCATCAAGAGGCTCAGACTGGGAGTCTTCATCATCTGCTTCTTCATCATCATCAGCAGCATTTGCATCAGCATCATCAATATCATGATCTACATCCATGGCAACAGCTGGTGCCTTTCCCTTGAGCTCGCGAGTGACGACCCCATCAATGAGCTTGTATCCCATCCTATGTGCAGCAGTGAGATCGAAACTACTGCGGGAGTTGAGCGTGATGCATTCACTATCCGGAATGTCGATTCCAATAAACTTCATAAGGGAGGTGAGTGGACAAGCAGAAGGCATGGACCTCCGGGGTTGGTAGAAGCATTGGTGGATGAGACCAAGCATCAGAAGAGGGAGATTTATGGGTTCACACTGGAGGAAAAAGGTGAAGAGTGATTTATGAACATCGGTGACAAGTTCCCGACTGCCATGCTTTGGCGCAATCATGGTTGTGAAGATGTGATGGATCATCCGGTTCAATGGAGGGAATGAATTGGCATTCATTTAATCTTCAAGAGTAAGGAGGTGATAGTACATAGAAGCATCCGGAGTATGGATGAGGATGTCGGCTCCAGAGTTGGGGATTTGAAGGGCCGTGCTAATCAGGTTGGCAGTGAGTTGGAAAGTGATGCCCTTCACAGTTGTGTAGAAATTCTTGTCCTGAGAGAAGCCAAGATGATTGAAGAAGTCACGAATGGCAGTGGGAGAATAAGCCGTGTGACTGTAGAGAAACGACGTCCACTCCTTAGTGTCAAATAGGGGTTGGAGGTTGGGAAATAGATCTGCCAAGGACTCAAAATCGACATACCTAGGCTGAACAAACTTGCTGAATGATCCCTTAGAATGAGTGAGATGGAGAGGGGGAGGAACCACAAGTTCGGGCAAGCGGTCGTCCTGAAGCTTCGTTCGGCGCTCAGCAGGAGCCCGATCATCGTCGCCGGCTTGAGATGAGGAGGGACGGCGGCGAGATGCCAGTTTCTTTGCCTTGGGAGCCATGGAGAGTGTGGAGGGACGAAGTGAAAGAGGGAGGATCAAGAAAAGAGGCCCACTGCAGAGATAGGACAGGAGAGATGAGAGGTAGGGTTTGAGTCCAGGAGGAAGTAGGGGCTTGGTTTGGAGAGGAAAGAGAGGGATTTGAAGGTGGGGAAAAAGAAAGGGACGTGGTTTCCTTTTTAAAGAGGGTGGGTGGAAGTTTAGAAGGCAAGGGTCCCACCAAATCCATCCCCAAACGGCGTGCCCGTTGGCTTTCCCAAATTGGGCCTGCCACTGGCTGTCAACAGACGCTAGGGGATTTGTCAACAGATCCTTCAGAAAATTTGCCAGAAAGCTTTTTTTGTGTGGATTTTCAAGGAGAAATTGTGAGCAATGGTTACACATTGTACAAATAAGGTGTAAAATGGGTATACACACATTGGAACCCACCATAGACATGGATATTAAAGCCCTCCCATTTACCTAAATGGTTTAAACATAATACCCAAGGAGTTTCAAATTAGAGCATTAAGAGAACACCTTACGGTCTAAGAGAAAAGACACCAATACCCTTGTTTGATTAAGGACATTGTAGACCAACACTATCCTTAGTTTGATGATCATCAAATGATGATTGAAATGAATGCCTAAACTTCTTGATAACCATAGACACTAAATGACCTCGTGATTTGAGACACTGTGGAGGCTTCACTCAATTTCAATTTTTTTTTTTTTGCTTGCAACAAATGAATGCAATGGGAAAAGTGGTATTTAAGATAACTTCATACCTTTTGATGTGAGGATAGACATGACAAGTGCCCGTACCCCCAGTTACTCAGTGGAAGTGTCCATCATACCGTTGTATAGAGTTGATGAGATAGCTTTTTGACGCGAGGGCAGACATTTGTGATGCCCATCTCCCCGATTACTCAGCAATACACATCATTGCTCTACCTTTTACCCAATTGGAGATTGACTTTTGTCTATTTTTTGTTGTTTTTCAGAAATAGGTAGCTTTTCTCCAATTTAGATTAAAATTCCAGATCAAAGAATGTATATGATTACCAGTCAATATTAGACATAAAGTTCAATGACCATAAGACTTTTCAAGTTACTTGAGAATAGTATTTGCCTACAAGGAAATTATTCAATAGAGTTAGGTGTTTATCCTCTACGATGGTTCAATGTTTTCAAAATGATGTAACCTAAACCCGTGCATGAGTAGTATGTCCAAATCATGGTGGTTTAGGGAATAACATCAATATCATGTGAATATGATGGAGCAAACATGTATAAACACCCAATAAACATCTTAGATGAAGGACATGAACCTGCCCATGAGTTTGATATGAAATAGGCATGAATTGACAAGAAAGAGTGTGGCTATCGACAGCTAGAAGGAGCCTATCGATAGGTGAGCACAGACAGTAGACTGGGTTTTCAGAACTGTGTCTAGCTGTCGACAGATGAGTTGTCGTCTGTCGACAGATGTACACAGAGTTCAAAGACTGATGTCTTTAGAGCCTGATCTGTCGACAGGGGGTTCATGGCTGTCGACAGCAGCTTATGCAGTGTGGAATCAAGGTTTGAATGAGGGATTAAATTAATAGAACAAGTGAGAGAAGTTGACACGAATGAGATATGAATGACTTCCTTCACTAAAACACTCATCTAGCCTGATTTTACTCCCCCATAGTGTGTGCTTATGTATCCACATACAAGCAAGGAAATGAAGAACACACTTTCACAAATAAATCAACCAACAACACACAAGTTCATGTATGAGAGCAGATTTTGAAGAGATTCAAGTTTTGAAAGGAAGAGGGAATGAGCAAAGTGAAAAGAAACTAATTCCTTATAGAAAGTAAATGACCATTCCATGCAACATATATATGGATACTTGGCGGAGATATTTTCTCACGCATAATGAATGTTTCCAAACAAGCATGACTTGTTCTTCTACACTTCACCATTTGATATACCTCATAGTTGGAGCACATAAGGGACAAATACTTAGTATCCGGATAAGTTTCATTGCAATTTGCACAATCCCAATTCCCGTCTCAATGTGGTGAATCTATCTTCATCCAGTGGTTTGGTAAAGATATCAGCCAATTGTTTTTCAGTGGGTATGAAGCTAATTTCCAAGGATTTGTTGGCAACTTCATCTCTTAAGAAATGGTGACGAATTTCTATGTGTTTTGTCCTAGAGTGTTGAATGGGATTCTTTGATAGATTGATTGCACTAGTGTTGTCACATAGGATAGGTGTGCATCCAATATCGATGTTATAGTCACACAATTGACTTTTTATCCACAACACTTGTGCCGCACAACTCCCTGCAGCAACATATTCTGGCTCTGCAGTGGAGAGTGCAACCGAGTGTTGCTTCTTGGATGCCCACGAAACCATGCAACCACCAAGGATTTGGCAATAGCCACTAGTGCTTTTCCTGTCTATTTTACAGCCATCATAGTTAGCATTAGAATATGAAATCAAGTCAAAGCTACTACCTGCTGGATACCAAAGACCCAAGTCAGACGTACCTGAGAGATATCTGAAAATTCTCTTCACTGCAATTAAATGGCTTTCTTTTGGACTAGATTGGTATCTAGCACAAAGGCAAACGCTGAACTGAATGTCCGGTCTACTTGCAGTAAGATAGAGAAGTGAGCCAATCATACCTCGGAATTGTTTGGCGTCAACCGGTTTACCTTTCTCATCTTTTTCCAGTTTTATACTTGTGCTCATGGGTGTTGAGGCAGACTTTGATTGTTCAAACTGAAACCTTTTTAGTAACTCTTTGACATATTTTTCTTGGTTTATGAAGAAGCCATCCTCCATTTGCTTGACCTGCAAACCAAGAAAGAATTGAAGCTCCCCCATTAGACTCATCTCAAATTCACTATGCATGTGTTTGGAAAATTCCTCACATAGTGAAGGGTTAGTAGATCCAAAAATGATGTCGTCCACATAAACTTGAACAACAATAATGTGTGTGCGAACTTTCTTTGTAAAGACTGTTTGGTCTACTTTACCTCTTGAGTAGTTTTTGCTTACCAGAAACGTGCTTAGTCTGTCGTACCAAGCTCGGGGTGCCTGTTTCAAACCATAGAGAGCCTTGTGCAACTTATAGACATGGTTAGGTTTCTCATGATCTTCAAAGACCGGTGGTTGAGAGACATAGACTTCCTCTTTTATGTAGACATTCAAGAAGGCAGTTTTAACATCCATTTGATATAATTTAAACTTGTTTGAGCATGCATATGCTAATAAGATTCTAACTGCTTCTAGCCTAGCTACAGGTGCAAAGGATTCTTCAAAGTCCACACCAAACTCCTGATTATATCCCTTTGCAACCAGTCTAGCCTTGTTTCTCACCACTTTACCCTCTTCATTGAGTTTGTTTCTAAAGACCCATCTTGTACCTATGACAGACATTTTAGGGGTTTTAGGAACTAAACTCCAGACATTATTTCTTTGAAATTGTCCAAGCTCCTCATGCATAGCATCAATCCATGAATCTTCTTTTAAGGCTTCTTCAACATTCTTTGGTTCCACTTGAGAGACAAAAGCTAAATGGTCCTGTTCAACTATTTGATTAACCTTAGATCTAGTTTGAACCGACTCATTTAAGTCTCCTATCACATTCTCAAGGGGGTGATCTTTAGAGTACCTCACATTGGTGACTGTTGAAGGCTCGGGTAGAACTTACATTTGAGGACGTTGTTCTGGAGGAGGAAGTGCTTGAGGTGGTTCAATTTGAGGTTCTTCCTCTTGTGGATCTTTTTCAGGTATATCTTCTTGATTTCTGAACAGAAGAATGTCATCTTCATCATCATACCTGCGAAGGAGTACACTCTTTGATTTTGAAACAACTTGAGATTTTTCTTTTCCTTTTCTTTGTAGTTCCTCAAGGGTTGTTTCTTCAGTTTCATCAAACCTATAAGCATGTGCAATGTTAGGCTTGATTTGAGATTCATCAAAAATTACATGTGGAGTTTCTTCCATAGTTCTAGTTTTTAGATTAAATACCCTATAGGCTCTAGAGTGTTTTGAGTATCCAAGAAAAATACCTTGATCGCTTTTGGCTTCAAACTTGTCAAGATCATTTTTATCATTGTTATGTATGAACACCTTTGAACTAAAAACTCTGAAATACCCAATTGTTGGTTTCTTATCTTTCAGAAGTTCGTAGGGAGTTTTCTTGAATACCGGTCTTACCATGGCTCTGTTAAGAATGTAGCATGACGTGTTTACCGCTTCTGCCCAAAAGGTTCTTGCAAGTTGATTCTCGACCAGAAGCGTGCGAGCCATCTCCACCAAGGTTCTATTCTTCCTCTCCACAACCCCATTTTGCTCTGGAGTTCTTGGGGAGGAAAACAAGTGTTCTATACCTTGGTTCCTGCAAAAATCAGTGAAGGAGTTGTTGTCAAATTCTCCCCCATGATCAGTGCGGATGGAACATATTTTGTTGACATTTCCATGCTCAATTTTATTGAAAAATTCTTCAAAAACATTCAGTGCTTCGTTCTTGTGACCCAGAAATTTCACCTAAGTGAACCTAGAGAAATCATCTACAATGACAAAACTATAACGCGTGCCATTGAGACTTAGTGTTCTCGTAGGTCCAAATAGGTCCATGTGCAATAGTTCATAAGCTTTAGAAGTACACTTACCAGTTTGAACCTCATGATCTTGTGCAACACATTGTAACTAGCATGACCAAGCCTACGATGCCACAATGTAAGTTCGTCCTATTTGTTTGCTACAAGACACAAATCATTATTTTCTGGATCATCTAAGTCAACCATATAGATGTTGTTTATCCTTTTTCCAGAAAACTTCAGACTTCCTGTTTCCTTATCAAGAATTTGACATGAATTAGACTCAAAGACAATTTTATGACCCTTATCACACAATTGACTTATGCTAAGCAAATTGTGATCAAGGCCATCAACAAGCAACACATTGTCTATTGAGTTAGAGGCAAACTTATCGACCTTACCTGAGCCGATGATCTGGCCTTTGTTGTTACCTTCGAATATGACTTGACCTCCGTCTTTTTCCACGAGCATACAGAATTTTCCTTTGTCGTCTGTCATGTGCCTCGAGCAGCCACTATCTAAGTACCATTTATTTTGATTGTGGGTTGCTAGGCATTCTTGCACATATGAATCAGACAAGAGGTTTTGGTACCCAAATTACTTTGGGTGCCAAGGTATCATTCATGCCAAATAGTAAATGCTTCAGAATCCAAACTTGTTTGAATTTTTGTTTATTTGGATTGTTCCAGCATTGTTTTTCAATGTGCCCAATCTTTTTACAATTTTTGCATAAAGATGGTTTCTTAACAATATTGGGCTTGATATTCTTTGGAGCATGCATTGGCATTTTTCCTTTCTGTTGCTTTGTTAGTTTTTCTTTTGGGCTTGATTTCCAGACCTGTCGACAGCTCTCTTTGGGGCTGTTGACAGATCTTGGAATTGTGCCAGCATTAGGCTTCTTTGCCTTGTTTTGGGGTTGCTTACCCTTAACTTGGGTTTTGCTATTCTTTGTGGGGGTATACTTACTTGTGCTTGGGCTTGATTCAACAAAAGACGTTATCAAATTTTCTCCATTTTTCTTTTGTTTTACTGGTTGGTACCCAAGCCCATGTTTTGGAACAAAAACATTTGACCTCAAGATTGCATCAAGGTTTTGTTTCCCTTTAACAAACCTTGACAAGTCTTCAGATTTGCCCTTTAGATTTTCTTCAGTCTTTTCCAATTTTTCTTTCAGTTTATCATGCTCACCTTGAAGAGTTTCAAAGGAGTTCATTAAATCATCTTTTTCCTTTTGAACTTCTTGAAGTTTAAGTTTTAGGCTATCCATCTCCTCATGGTGAGCTTCCTCATCAATCCTCATCATTTCAATGTCTTTGAGTAATGATGCAACTTGTTCATCATTTTGTGTGTTGTTAGCAAGAGAGTTAACTTTCTTTTTGAGTGCCTTGTTTTCAGATTTAAGTTCACAAAATTTTTCAAACATAACAGTATAAGCCTCTTCCCATTCATCAACTAAATAGCTTTCAAAGGAAGAGTTTACCTCATTTGAGTCCTCACTTCTCACCATGAGACAGTGGACTTCATCATCTCCGGAGGTAGCTTGACTGTTGTTGTCCTCGTCTTCATCGCTCCAAGTGGCCAGCATTGCCTTGGCTTTCTTGAAAGTGAACTTGTCCTTTTTCAGCCTCTTCTTGAGCTTGGGGCACTCTCCTCTCATGTGCCCTTGCTTCTTGCACTCGTAACACACAATCTCAGATTTTTTGTTAGTATCAAATTTATTGGAAAATTCTTTCTTTTGGAAAGGTTTAGAGTTACCTGTACCTCTCTTGTATTTCAAGAATTTCTTGAATTGCCTAGTGAGCATAGCCATTTCGTCATTTTCACTCTCACTAGATGATTCAAACTCATCACTTTCCTGAATGACCTCCTTTTTGGAAGCTGAGGAATTTTTCCTGGAAGCCTTCAAGGCAAGTGGCTTCCTAGGATTTTCTTCAGTTTCCTTTCTTTTCAGGTTGATTTCATAGGTCATCAGTGAGCCAATGAGTTCATCCAATTTCATTTTTGAAAGGTCCTTGGAATCCTCAATGACAGTGGCTTTGGTGTTCCATGAGGATGGAAGAGACCGAAAAATCTTCCTCACCAAATAACTTTCTAAGTATTCCTTTTTCAGACCTTTCAAGCCATTAATGATCAACATGAATCTCGCAAACATGTCAGAGATGGTTTCAGTAGAGTTCATTTTAAACATTTCATATTCGGAAACCAACATGCTTGCTTTAGTTTCCCTTACCTCGGACGTACCTTCATAAATTAACTCAAGTTTGTCCCACATCTCTTTTGCTGATGTGCACGTGGAAACTCTCGAGTATTCGTTGGGATGGACCGCGCACTGTATCATGTTGAGGGCGCTCCAGTTGAGTGTCCCCTTCGCGATCTGGTCCTTGGCCTAGGTACTCTCGTCCTCAGGAAGGGAATATTCGCCTTTGTGGACTATTTTCCACAGCTCGTAGTTCTGTGCTCTCAGGAACACCTGCATACGATTTTTCCAATAGGGGTAGTTAGTTCCATCAAAAAATGGTGGCCTAGTCACTGAGTGACCATCGGCCATAAATCCCTTGCTAGATTCCATTAGACCGTGAATCCCCTGATCGTAAGATCAAACAAATAAGACAGTAAATCGGAGAAACTCGACTCTGATACCAATTGAAAGGTTTGCGGAATTCCCAATATGGTTATCTAGAAGGGGGGGTTGAATAGATTACTGTCAATTAAAAGTTTAATACAACCCTTTTTAATCACAACAAAGTCTTTCTGAATTTGCAGTAGAATCAAACTAAGACTTAGATGTGTTGGTGATGTGTGGATCAAATAGTAGTCTATCTAGTGTGTGTAGATGCAACGTGCCTATCAAACATCTAACGTGAATATGTTCAAACCACGAGACATGATGATTTACGTGGTTCGGAGTACACAAATCGTGTATCCTACGTCCACGGCATACACACACACACGTAGAGAAAACTTCTTATGAGCGAGTTCGGTGACTACAACTCACACACACGTGTTTTCTGATGTGCACCCACGATCAGAACAACACACACACATGATTTCAAGCACAAGGGTCGCTTGAATCACACAAACACACACACGGATGGTGAAAGTATGAAAAGAAGAAGAGTTCAGAGTGAAAGAATGAATCCTGATGTAGAACTCTTCTGGGAATACCTGGAGGGAGTTCAAACTTCGACTTGAATGCTTCAGATCGATGGAGAAGGTTGAATCCTCGATGTTCTATTTTCAGGAACTGCTGGATCGAAGGATCTCTCGGTCTCTGAACAACAGTTTGAAGCAGAGCAGCAACAACTTCTTTGGATCTTGGACTTGCTCTAGGGTTTTTGGTTGTGGCTGCTTCTGTACGAGATCCACTTGACAAAAGTTGCTTATATAGTGGTGTTTACATATGGAGAGTCGTGGTAGAGAGAAACACCATCTACAGCAACTTGGAAACTTTTCGTATCTGAAGATCTCCTCGTTTGTCGACAGGTCTGGGTGCATCTGTCGACAGGCAGCAACAGTTTTACAAATGCCAGAAGTCTGGAACTTCGGTTCTGTGCAATCTGTCGACAGCTGATGGGCATCTGTCGACAGATAGCTGCAATTATGCAAAGGACAGATGTCTGGAAGTTCAGGTCTGTGGGATCTGTCGACAGTCGACTTGGCATCTGTCGACAGATGGATGTTTTCTGAGCTTTGTGTCTTCTGGCTGATCACACCTGTGCAATTTGTCGACAGGTACATTGGGGTCTGTCGACAGGTGACCTAGTTCCTTGCTTTTGTGATCTTTTTCACTTGTTTTGTGAGAGCTTGGCTTTATGCATTTGTACCTACATGATAAAACATGTATTGTCAAGTATAATGAATACATAGATAACCAAGTATTGTATCAAGTTCTTTGGCATGTATCAAACCTCAATTAAACTTATTCATCATCAAAAACATGTTGTTAAAAACATTAGAATGAAAACCCAACAGGCCGAACAGAGCTTTCACAAGCTCTACTCGACCAGGAGGGGAGTTGCTGCGGCTTTTCGAGGCGATTCGATGTTGCGGCGTGGTGTTCGACGCGCTCTCGACGCGAGGACATCGCATGGAGCGGGGGAGACATCGTGTCGTAGCCAGTTTGCGCGTTCTTCATGGAGGTAGGGAGATTCCACCATGTTTGATTGCGTGGATTGCACATTAGTTTGTTTACCGCTTTAAAAACATAGATACCATGTCTAGGAGGTGAAATGAGCATGAAAACCAGGTTGAAATCATGTTTAGGGTAGTTTGCATGGAAAATATGGAGATGGTTCCCGGATTAGGGTTTTCGCCTGAGAAGGCGACAGACCCTGCTGTCACGACCAGGTCACGACAGGCTGACCCGTCACGATAAGGTTTCCTATCGTGACATGTTGGGGTGGCGCGATCTCATGGCGCCGTTGGACCCTGCCACGTCCCTATTTCTGATCGCGGTCCATCGGGGTGTCGCGACTTGATTGCGACTGAACCCCATGTCGCGACCACGGCCGAGTGTGCTTGTGGTGTTTGTTTTAACAGTACGATTATCCGATTATCATTTAATTATTGTGCATGGCAATGCTAATGATGCATTGGCACTTGTAGCGCTCTGTGAGCGTGGTTAGCGTGTCGTTTGTGTGTGGTTTACGTGATAAGGGTGGTGCTCACGAAGTGAGCATGTTTTTACGTGGTGTTCACACGATTTGAGTGCCGTGCATGAGTATGCATGGCTAGTGGTTCGACGTGATGAGTTTTGTAATGTAACTTCTATAGTTAGTATGAGGTGATGGGGCAATGAAGGTCGGATATGAACCTAGCCCTAGTCTATGGTTGTCTTTTAAAGAGTATTATAATGATATATGTGTTAAATAGTGTGTGTTGCCATAGAGGTCACGGAGTGACCGATGACAGGCAAGGTTGTGTTGCACTGTCGTGATACAAGTATGTATCAGTGTGGGATGGTTTGGAGGTCACATGGTGATCGATGATACGCCAGTTATGTTTAGTATATTTTAATATACGATATACTGAGGCATTAAGTGATTGACGTGGTTTATATACTAGCCGAGTGTGGTGGTCCGGCGCCTATTCCAGAATACCTCTTCAGTTGGGTGCCCCAGGATTTGTGTGAGCCAGACACGTGTGTGTGCTCAGGGCTTGTCCCGGTACAGTGGTACCATCGAGGTCTTGTCGTCTTCCTGAGCACCCTCACTCTCGGGGAGAGTTATCGTCCGGCTGAGGGAAAGATGCCAGGGGACAGCGACTTGTGAGAGTTTGTTTGGTCGCTTGTAGCGCGCTCGTAGCTGGGGGTTACAGACACCAGTAGACGTACTGGGCCCTCGCTAGTCCTGTTACCAGTGCCTCACTCTAGAGAGCTCGGGCCAGAGTCTCTAAAGGTGCTAGGCATGGGCCTGCAGGGTGTGTGACCTGTAGGTTGTGGTGGTTTGGTTGGTCTCCATAGTTCTTTTTCTTTACTTGTGTTGTGGAGCGGTAGTTGGACCTTACGTCCATGACTGCGAGACTGAGAGGTAGTTCTTGTGCTATATTGTCCGGGTTTGATACTGGCGTCATGAACCACTAGTCTGTCCCGTGTGGTGGCGTCGTGCTTTCCGGCTCGTGCCTTGCTATTAGTTGTAGCGTATGTTGGTTGTGGTTTTACCCGTCGAGGTGTGCCATGGTGTTGGCACGGTTGTCGTTGTGGTTGGTGAGCAAAAACTCACTGGTTGTGGTGTGCCCTGGTGGTGGCACAGTTGTGTTTGTGTTTCAGTGGTGGTACCTCGTGACGGTAGGTACCTATAACCTTTGTGGGTACTGGTTTCTCGTAGTACGCTGAGTACTAGCCTTTTCAGGTGGTGAAGTGGAGGTCTTGCAGTGAGACCTTCCACTTGTTGTGTTTTACCCTTCCTTGGATATGTTTTCGAATATGGTTTAGTGTGCGATGGATTGGCATCGTGGTAGCCAGCCCTATTTCTTAAATGTGACATTCGATACATCGTGGTTTAAGGGTATAAAGGATTAGCTCTTGGTTAGCAGTCATATTACCCATGTGTTGGAGGCTTGCCAGTGAAGCTGGTAGCTTAGGCAATGCTTTGCTTGTGTGGCTTACAGCTTAGGCGACGGTGGTGAGCCTGTGAGGCTTGTGTCCTAGACTTTACGGATAATGGGCTGACTAGTAGCGTGGTACTAGTTCTGCTGTCTCTTCTTCTTTTTGGGATTTGTGTCAATTGATTTAATTATGCTTTGCTGTGAGCATGTTTGGTTTGGCTTCCAGTGGTGCCAGTGAGACCTATTGGGGTTGAGCTTCTCCTGTGTTGTGTGTGGTTTTGGGTGTTCCCCTACTGAGCTAGTGACTTGTTGAGGCTCACTCCCTTATAGTTCTTTTCAGGGTTTACCGTTGGTGTGGCTTGTGGAGGTGTCGTAACAAACTTGTACCACTAGCAGTAGTGTTAGTACAGTTGTGTGAGCTTGTGCAACATCGGGGTATGCCCCAGGTAGTTGTACTCTTACTAATTTGGACATGTAATAATGTAATGGGACATTTATAAATTGTTATATGCAGATATGAGCACATGTACTTTCTTGTGTCTCTTGCTGTTGTGGTTTGTCTTTTATATTCTTCCTGGACACGTGTATGAGCTATCCCTTGCGAGACTTCGGTCCATTCGTGGGAGACAGATATGGATATGGACCCTTATTGGGTATAATTATCCAGGGCCGTTACACTTCGTCGGATATTCCTTCTGCCAGACTAGTGTATCCTTGTTCAAGGCCTCCATAAGTCTCCTCTGTCCATGGATTCCCACATGATCGATGAGCTGGTTGTACCCTAACACCTATGGTACCCCTTAGGGATAAGTAAAGATCCAAACGGCTTTAGTTGCTCTCGCTCTTATCTTGAATCATGTCGGACCTCTGGACCTGTGCATAACATGGCCAGTGGAAAGGTAGTGAATCCCACGTGACTGCCAACACCAATTGCGCGTGTTGTGCAACTGTTACTATCACCTGTTACTCGACGTTTTATGTGCAATGACCTATAGTTCTCATCTATACTCGACTCACTCATCTATTCACAATCTCTCTACTATCTCATCTATTCATCTAGTACTCTCATCTATTTCTTGGTATTCTCTGTTGGCCATTGACTGATTGTCTAAAGATAAACAATATAACCAATGGCTGGCAATATATAAAGGGCTCGGTCTGTTCCTGGGATGTGCGTCTAAAAGTGCTATTTGCCTGCAGGAGCTAAATGACTAGAGTGTTTGGCATTACACTCAAGTGCTATCTATCTCGACTATCTAAATGACAATCAAAAGTGTTATATTCTCTCGTTGTCTATTCACAACAAAGTGCTATACTATACACGTTGTGCTATTGCTATACTTTGTGCTATTTGTGCTATACTCGACGCTTGTACTATATTTGGAAACTCGTACTATTTCAATCACATGCTATCGTGCTATCTCTTACGTTACTTGACTCTCTCACTCTATCATTAGTTATTCTACCTTTTTAATTCATTAATCATTCAAAGCATGCTTGATCCTGAGATTAAGTCCTATTGGGCGTTATCGCTCACCCTGCGTTTTTGGTTACGTGTTCTCTGGTGAGACCGAGGAAGAGACGTACACTCAAGAAGATGGGAACGACCAAGAGTGAAGTCAAGAGTACCCTTTGCTTTTATTCAATGTAATTGAGCCCTATAGAATGGCTCTGATATTAGTGGTTGTAACTAGACATTTAAAGAATTATTAATGAGATGCATTCGATTTAATATTTATCATTATCCAATGGTTTGATGTCTAGTACTCGCTCTGTACCCGTTTACTTGTAACTACCTCGCGTTCCGATATTTCGCGTCGGGGCGTGACAGTTTTATGGTAGCAGAGCCTAGGTTGTTCTTAAGTATAGGATGATCTAGGTTGACCAGCCTCGACTAGAGTCAATTATCCTACCTATGTGAGATGTTGATAGAACCATGGGTAACTAGCTAAAATAAACTCACACACGCACGAATTAAATTCCACATCAATACCATAACAACAAGTTACTTTTGTAGGAACTTAAGCAACCAAGATGATTGTTGAACGTCCTCAAATGAGGGGCATGCAATAAACCATCCAAGAACTTAATCGTGCGCTTCTGCAAGCGGCACAAGGTGGAGGAAACTACGGCAGTGCAGGCGAGCTGCATCGTAACTTTAGGAGCTTGAACCCGCCTAGGTTCAGTGGTTCCACGGATCCGGATGAGTCCGAGCACTAGCTGAAGGAGACGGAAAGAATTTTTTGTGTCATGCAATGTGCAGCAGGTGATAAGCAGCTATTGGCTACGTTCCAATTAGAGAAGGACGCCCGCGCTTTGTAGGAGTCGGTAGAAGCGACCAGAGCTAATGGTCAATTCACTTGGGCCAAATTCAAGGAGGCCTTTAACTCCAAGTATTTCTCAGAGCGTGTCCAAGAGAAGAAGGCTGTGGAATTTGCTGCTCTTAAATAGAGGAGCTTGACTGTGGCATTATGCTGAACATCTAGTGATCACTGAAAAGATGAAGGCTAAGCGCTTCCTCAATGGCCTTAAGCCTCAGTACATTACCCAACTAGCACCTCTCGACATCCAGACCTATGCCGAGATGGTAAAGAAAGGTCAACTACTAGGAGATGCTACGGACTTCACTGATCGTATCAAAGGGAAGTTCGTGAAGAAGGAGATGATATCTGGTCCATCACCTGCTAAGCCGACAAACGGCAAGAAGCGTCCCTTCAACATCGCGGAGGGACCCAGCTAAGAAAGGAAACCCAAAGCTATTGTCCCCAACACCCCAGCGAAAAGCAACTGCAAGCACTGTGACAAGCCAGATCACACAGTAGATGAATGCTGGAGGAAAGTTGGTGCATGTCTGCATTGTGGAAGTCGCGAGCACCGCATCCCCGAGTGCCCGCTACTGAAGGAAAATGAAAGGCGCCCTAATGTGCCAAAGAAACAGGGCAGACTGCGAGCCTTGCATGATGAAGAGCCCACTGAGGAAGGTGGCGTAGTAGAAGGTACCTTAAAAGTTTACTCCTTATCAGCATTTGTTTTATTTGATACTGGAGCAACTCATTCATTTATATCTCAAAACTTTGCTGATACCTTGAATGACAAACCTATATCTATGGGATGCGAATTTTTTGTCACAACCCCACTGGGAGAGAAGGAGAAATTGAACAAATACTTTCCATCTGCCGATGTAATGATCGGAGACCATAACCTAAAAGCTGACATGGTGTGTATGCGCATGGAAGGATATGATGTCATTTTGGGAGCCGACTGGTTGTCCACTTATGGGGAAAGTGTCTATTGTAAGAAATGGAAAGTTACATTTAGTGATTTTCCTAAGTTGTCATTAACTGGGATTAGACATAAGAGACGGATGTCTCTAGTCTCTGCCATAAAGGCCCACAATATGATAAGGAAAGGTTGCCTTGCTTTCCTTGCGGCCGTAATAGTTGAAAAGAAGGGTTCTAAGATAGAAGACATACACATAGTCCAGGATTTCCCAGATGTGTTCCCCGAAGATCTGCCAGGGATTCCCCTGGAGCGAGATGTCAACTTCGCCATAGAGTTGATCTCTGGAGCTGCCCCGGTATCACGACAACTGTACCGGATGTCACCTGCTGAGCTAAAGGAATTGAAGGTGCAACTAATGGAGCTATTAGATAAGGGGTTCATTAGACCAAGTACTTCCCCATGGGGATCACCTGTGCTATTCGTTAGGAAGAAAGATGGCTCGATGAGGCTATGCATCGACTATCTTTAACTCAATCAGCTAACCATCAAGAATAAGTATCCATTGCCTCGGGTCGATGAACTTTTCGACCAAATATCTGGAGCTTAATATTTCTCCAAGACCGACCTTCTATCTGGCTATCACCAAATGAGGATCAAGGATGATGATATCTTCAAAACAGCTTTCAGGAGAAGGTATGGACACTACAAATTCGTCGTTATGCCTTTTGGTTTAACCGATGCTCCTACAACCTTTATGCAACTCATGAACAACATATATCGACCATACCTTGACATGTTCGTGGTCGTCTTTATCGACGATATCCTTATATATTCAAAGACCAAATAAGAACATGAAGAACATCAGAAGGTTGCACTGCAAGTCTTACGAGACAACAAACTGTACGCAAAGCTGAACAAGTGCAAATTCTAGCTCGAAGAAGTGTCCTTCTTGGGCCATGTGATCTCAAAGGACGGCATCTCCGTTGATCCCTCCAAAGTCAAAGTTGTAGTCAATTGGGAGAGACCAACCAACATCACAGAAATTAGAAGCTTCTCAGGACTAGCTAGCTACTACAGGTGGTTCATAAAGGACTTCTCAAAGATCGCCGTTCCTCTCACGTGTGTAACACGAAAGGAGAATCCCTATGATTGGAGTAAAGAGCGTGAGAAGAGTTTTCAAAGCCTAAAAGACTATCTTACCTCAGCACCTGTTCTCGCACTACCAATAGCGGGAGAAGGTTTCTCTGTCTACACCGATGCCTCAGGAATTGGGCTAGGTTGTTTATTGATGTAGAAGGAGGTCATTGCCTATTCTTCAAGACAACTGAAGACGCATGAAGTCAACTACACTGTGCATGATTTAGAGTAGGCTGTCATAGTCTTCGCCTTCAAAATTTGGAGAAATTATTTGTATGGAGAGCAATTCACTGTCTACTCAGACCACAAGAGCTTGAAGTATTTATTCTCCCAGAAGGAACTCAACATGAGACAGAGAAGATGGCTGGAATACTTGAAGAATTTTGATTTCAACATCCAATACAATCCAGGTAAGGGAAATTTTGCGGCTGATGCTCATAGTAGAAAGTCGATGGCATCTGTTTCGTGTCTAGTCCTTGGCGAGATGCAACTACTAGAACAATTCACAAGGTTAGACTTGAATATTGAACATAGGGATGACCGAGTCTTGGTTTCCAATATCAAGATTCAATCCGACATGCTAGAAGAGATTAAAGCTCAACAAGACAACGATCCATTCTTAGTTCGCATCAAGGAAACCCTATCCGAAAGGCCGGACTTTGCTATGACCAAGGATGGAAGGCTTGTATTTCAAGGAAGGACATGCGTACCAAACAACGAAGAACTGAGGAGGAAGCTAATGGATGATGCTCACAAGATGAAGTATACTATTCATCTTGGAGGTACCAAAATGTACCAAGACATGAAAAGAACATTTTGGTGGCCAAACATGAAGAGAGAGGTAGCCGAGCATGCCGCTCATTGCCTTACTTGTCAACAAGTAAAGGCGGAACACATGCGCCCTGCTAGCGTGCTTAGACCACTAGATATTCCGAAGTGGAAATGGGAAAGCATTGGCATGGACTACATCATGGGTTTACCCAAGACTTGGGGTGGACTAGACGCCATATGGGTCATTGTCGACCGAATAACCAAATCCACTCACTTCCTCCCTATAAAGAGTAAGTGGTCGGTAGAGGTATTAGCTGCCTTATATGTCAAGCAGATAGTGAGATTGCACGGAGTTCCATCATCTATTGTCTCGGATCGAGATCCGAGATTTATGTCTCACTTCTGGAAAGGACTGCAAAGTGCACTTAGTACTAAGCTCAACTTTAGTATCGCATTCCACCCACAAACTGATGGGCAGACCGAGAGAACCAACCAAATTGTTGAAGACATGTTGAGAGCATGCACTACAGATTTCCATGGTTACTGGAATGAGCACCTATCTCTAATAGAGTTCGCCTATAACAACAGTTACCAGGAGAGTTTTAAGATGGCACCGTTTGAAGCACTCTATGGCAGAAACTGTAGATCTCCTGCATGCTGGAGTGAAGTTGGAGAACAACAATGGCTAGGCCTAGACATGGTGCAAAATACAACACGGGACATTCAGGTGATTAGAGACCGGCTCTTGATTGCTCAGTCCAGACAAAAGAGCTATGCTGACAGGAGAAGACGAGATTTAGAATTTCAAGTTGGTGATCATGTACTCTAAAGGTGTCACCTACTCGGGGCATCCAAAGATTTGGTGTAAAAGGGAAGCTCACTCCTAGATTCATCGGTCCTTTTGAAGTGCTCGAAAGGATTGGTGAGGTTGCATACCGACTGGCATTGCCACCAAACTTGGCATGCGTACATAATATGTTCCATGTCTCCATGCTTAGGAAGTATGCATATGATCCTACGCATATCATTCGCCATGAGAAGTTGGTGTTGAATAAGGACATGACATACGAAGAGAAGCCAGTCAAGATACTCGAACGGAAGGTGCAACAACTCAGGAACCGTCCCATCCATGTGGTTAAAGTCCTATGGAATAATCGTGGAGTGGAAGAAGCCATATGGGAACTAGAAGGAATCATCAAATGGAACTACCCCGATCTTTTCGGTAAGACATTCTCTCCATTTTGATCATATGAATTTGGGGACCAGATTCTTTTAAGAGGGGGAGGATGTAGCAACCTGAATTTTTTTTCGAAAGAATAAAAAATATAATAATAGTAAAAAAACATTAAAGAAATTGGAAAATCAAAAGAAAAAGAATTAAATAGAACCCATTAAATGAAAAGAAGTAATGGCTTTGTTGATTTTTAAAAGAAGAATAAAAGGAAAATACCCTAAATTCGTAACTTAAATATTACCTAAACAGAAAAGTGGTATTAAAGCATTAAAATAAGTAATTTGGGTTGGAATTAGATTCCTAACCCTGCCTTAATTGGTTGGCCACGAAATTGCATCCCAACCTAACCCAAATAGGATGTGGAAAGCTTAGAAGGAGGATAGAAATAGGAAATCTCGAAATTTAATAAGAATTAGAGTTCTATTAGGAAATAGAAACCCAACAAGCATAAATACTCTCTAAACTCTCCATGGCTGGCCCTAACACATTGCTGGGGCTTGCTGGACAAGGAGAGGAGGCCAAGGAGTAGAGGAATTCGTGGGGAGAAGGCTTGACCAAGCTTCAACCCGTGTTCTTCAAGTTCTAACCCTAGAAAATCAAACGAGTCAAAGGTAGTCATTCTCACGATCAAAACCTAATTAATTTCATCTGTAGTTTGTTCCAACCACCAGGGACAAAACCCTCTGGTTTCATAGTTTTCCATTGAGCCAATCTTTTCTTCTTAATTTTTGAAGTTCTGCAACTAGCATGACCCCGAACCTTCATCTTACTTCTAGATCTCCATGTGTACTTGATACCATGCTACGAGATTTTTACTGGTGATACTCATCGACATCAGGAATCTTTTGCTTCTAAAAGGCCTAAATTTCATCCATCCTACTTCGCGAATTAATTCTTTTATCTCTACTATACAATGTACCATGTTCGTCATGAATAAACTTGTTTAAAGCATGTCGAGATAATGTCCACATTCAAATTCCTACTTACTGGAAGTAATCTTGCATGTCTAGATCTATTTAGAACTGGTTTCATGAATTTTCATCATCTGTGCGATTTGATCTAAATTTCTGAACGAACCTATGTCAAATATAGAATCCTGGACCGTAATCAAATGCACTGTCCTTTTCCAGCTCGGACTCAGGCGCATGACCTGAGAATGTGACGGCCCGATAGGCCGCGTTCTCAGGGTCCATCGTGACACAGTACCTATCACGTTCTGAATGCGACAGGTCACACCGTCGCGTTCTGGCTACCTGACCTGACCTCCTTGTCGCGATCTTTGGACGGCTCTATCGCGTTCTCATCTGACCCTGTCGTGACCCTTACAAGGGTACATCGCAATATGGGGTTTTTGCATTAAAACCCATGATTTGTGATACTCTCACTGTCAATAGTGCTTATACCCTTGTTAACAGTCACTAACGCAGTAAATAAAGTTGTTATAAATCAAACATGTCTTTAATGACTTAAAAGACATACACTTGATCTTGTCATATCTATGATTTCTTGTCACATGCACACACTTTGAAACATTCATTATGGCTTAACTTGGCATGAAAATATCTCATAATATCTCTAGTAGTTTATTTCAATTATATATTTAAATTTTGTATTTTTAAATGGACTTGTCTTCGTTTCTCGTGATGTTTTGAGAATACCGTTACCGACGCTCCACCATTCTAGAATTCCTCTAGAACGTCGGGCACTTGTTTCTATATACACACTTTCTCTTGACTTGGACGAACTCTTTGTCGGATATTCGTTCTGCCGGACTAAAGAATCCTTGTTCAAGGCCTCCGTAAGTCTCCTCTATCCATGGATTCCCACATGGTCGACGAGCTGGTTGTACCCTTGAAAGATGTGCGGAATTGCCCAATATGGTAATCTAGAAGGGGGGGTTGAATAGATTACAACTAACTTTAACCAAGATTGACTTCTTTTTAAATGAGAACACAAACTTATCAAATTCTTAAATAGATTTAAGTTTGATTTGACTTTCAGTTAGTGTGCTTATTGTGAATAAAATGTGAACAACCTATCTAACGTGTGTAAAACCATCGTGCCTACCAATCAACTACCGTGAAAGCGTGCAAACCATAGGACACGAGGATTTAAGGTGGTTCGGAGTACACAACTTGTGTATCCTACGTCCACCGTCCACACACACACACGTAGAAACGACTGCTTATCAGCGAGTTCACTCACTACAACACACACACACCACGCTGTCTGACGTAAACACACGATCAGGACATCACTAACCACGTAGATCAAGCACAAGAGTCGCTTGACCCAACAACACACACACAAGATATGAAAAATAGAGACAAAGAAGAGTTCTGAGTTGAAGTATCAAATCCTGATATTGAACTCTTCACGATGGTCATCCAGATGAACTTCAAGCTCCATCTTGACAGGTATCAGTTGATGGAGAAGCTTAAGACATGGACAGCCTGGCTTCAATTCCGTTCGGACAATGGCTCTTTCATTCCCTAGACGGAAGGTTGAAGCAGAGCAGCAAGGAGAGTCTTTTCTCTTGAGATTTTGCTAGGGTTTGGTATGGTGGCTGCTTCTGTACGAAAATACCTTCAAAAGGTTCCTTATATATGGGTGTTCAAGTATGGAGAGTCATGATAAATGAAAACACCCACATAGGAAACACATAGAAATCTCAGAACTGAAGTTTCTCTTCGTCTGTTGACAGCAAGAAGTGCATCTGTCGACAAGTGCTGACAGAATTACAAAAGCCAGAAGACTGGGCTTCCCAGGAGATAGTTTCCTATCAGTGGCTGTCGACAGGCGATTGGCCTCTGTCGACAGGGACACTTGTCCTGAAGTCTGTTTCACTTCCCTGTGCTTGGCTGTCAACAGGCACCTTTGGGGTTGTCGATAGGCAAGCTTCACATTGAGAATTCTGAAGCTGTCTATGTCTGGTTGTCGATAGGCCTCTTTGGGGCTGTCGACAGGCACTTGCCTTTTGTGTTTCATTTGATCTTTTGCTCTTGACTTTAGTGCTTTGACTCGCACACTTTCTCACCTATATTTTAGAACAATGTTAGTGAGATATTATGAACATATAAATGATCAAATTAAATATGTGTTTCTTGATTAACATTTGCTTGACTTGTCATTCTTATCATGTTTCACACATTCACATCACATCAATTTGTATTGTTCATGAAATGATCATCATAAAAAACAACCATTTCAATTGTAAATCTGACAATCTCATGTAAACCCAACATTCTCCCCCTTTTTGATGATGACAAAATTCAATTTATGGGCAATTGATGTTTTTCTCCCCCTTTTGACAAAAGCTAAAAGGACACATCATGCACACAGGAAGAGAACATAAGCATATAACTGTGATTTTCATTGAATTGACATTCATTACACACAATTACAAAATGGATTCATAACATGACAAACGAAGTATAAGGGAAGAAGATAACATGATTGTGATAGCAAATGTAGATAACAGTGACAAAACCCTGACCAAAGCAAAGTAAACACCACATAACTGACTCCTAGACTCTCTAGACATCGTCATTTCTAGGAGGTGCAGAGGCCTGACGGAAACCATGAAGCTCTGTGGAGAGCCTGGTAAGCCGTATCTGTAACTGGACTTGGGTGTCAGCCAATGCATCCAAGCTGGTATCAACATTATCCAATCGAGCATTTAGATGGTCAAAACCAGTGGTCATTTGGAGCTACATTTGTGCCATTTGAGCAGTGATGAAATTGTTGCCCAGTTGACGAGCCCAGAGGGGGGGTGAATGGGTCTTTTAATAATTTATTTAATTAGTACCTATACTTAAAACATTCATACAAAGATGTTCTTCGATGAAGATTAGAGAAGGTTAGTATAAAAGACAAATACACAATGAGCAATCACACAACACAAGGAATTATCCTGGTTCAGACCTCCTCTCCTTAGGAGTCCTACGTCCAGTCCCTGAGCAACAACTCAGGATTCCACTAACTAGGGTACAGTCCCCCTACGGACAATACAACACCCAGCTCAGCTGGTCTTCCTTCAGAAGAAGGGAACTACAACACCCTGGATCCCTCACCAGGTCTTCCTTCACAACAGAAGGGAACACAACACCCTGGCTCCCCACCAGGTCATCCTTCACAACAGAAGGGAACAACAACACAAGAAGAATAAACAGAATTCAAGCCCCTAGATCAAGCTTTAGCAAGCCAAGATCTGAGACTACTAGCACTGAGAGCAAATAATCTAAACAAGGCACTCTCTCAGAACTACACTGGCTCTCTTAGGATCTCTATTACAGCACAGAGAGCAAAGAGCTAAAGACACAATAGAATTGAATTCTTAGCTCTTGGATTCTTTTAGAAGATCTGGAAAGCTTGTTTTTTCAATCGTAGGTCTCTCTCTTCTTTCTTTCTTCTGGAGCTGATATCTTGAATTTATATCTCCAATTTGAAATGTAGTCGTTGAAGTAACCGTTGTCTCTTAGTTTGGTAGACGTTAGACTGCTTGACACTTGGAAGCTTCTAGTCAACAATCTTTTATCCAATTGAGCACGTAAAGAGATAAGATCTTCTGGCGTCTATATGGTCCAACGCTCAATGACAGAATGTCTTTAGGACCCTGCATATATTAAATGCTAGAACAATAGACAGCTAGGCTGTCTCTTGTTGTTAGTAAACATTGATGTCAATATTCACCAGAATAGTAATGCCAAATAGCTTGTTCTAAAAGATACACACAGAGTAATCATAATGGTAGAAATGATCGTCTGTATGCATGCAGAGATACGTTTAGTCCTTATAAATGAACAGATGTCAGAAGATATGCTTGACTTTGACTTTTCAACGCTTTTAGGAATAAGATAAATATTAAGTCGATGTAAGACATAAAATCGATGACTATATGACTTATGAAATCATCATGATCAAGTCAGTTTAACTAAGTCGTTATAAGAAGTAAATCGTTATGTTCAATGAAGAAATCGTTATGAACACTTAACAAATCGTTATAAAAAGCAAGTCATTTGTGGGCGTTAAAGAAATTGTTATGAGCGCTAAGGAAATCGTTATGAGCGCTGAAGAAAATCGTTATGAGCACTAAAGAAATCATTATAAGCACCAAAGGAAATCGTTATGAGCGGTGAAGGAAATCGTTGTGCGAAGCAAATCGTTATGAGCTCTAAAGAAATCGTTGCGCGAAGCAAATCGTTATGAGCTCTAAAGAAATCGTTGCGCGAAGCAAATCGTTATGAGTTCTAAAGAAATCGTTGCGCAAAGAAAATCGTTATGAGCTCTAAAGAAATCGTTGCGTGAAGCAAATCGTTATGAGCTCTAAAGAAATCATTGCGCGAAGCAAATCGTTAGGAGCTCTAAAGAAATCGTTGGGCGAAGCAAATCGTTATGAGCTCTAAAGAAATCGTTGCGATGATCAAATCGTTACGATGACTAAAGAAATCGTTGCTATGAGCAAATTGTTACGACGACTAAAGAAATCGTTGCAATGAGAAAATCGTTACGATGACTAAAGAAATCGTTGCGATGAGCAAATCGTTACGATGACTAAAGAAATCGTTGTGACTTTCAACAGAAGTCGATGTGGACTTAGAGAAATATAATCTTGAAATAATTAATGCTTCAAAAATATGATACTTACCAATATTGGCTTGTTTGACCTTGGTATATTTTCTGTACTTAAGACTTATGAAAATATGTTAGAAATTTCGATAGGGTTTTGTTAATCACCAAAAAATATGTAATTAATTAAAATTGTATGGAGACAGACTGATCATCAATCTCCCCCTTTTTGGTGATGACAAAACTTGGCAGGAAGCATGAATTTGCAGAATGTAATATTTCAGTCATGCTAAGAATGTTTCTCCCCTTTTTGTCATTAAGAAAAAAGATAAACTTCGACAAAGAAGTAGAGAAAAGATGGAAGGGCACTCAACCAAATATATTGATCAGTTTTGAGGAGTTACAGATAAATAATAAGCAGGGGATAACAAGGAGCCAAAGTGCCTGATGACAGGGAGTGCCTGGCATTCCTGCTCTTCAAAAAAAGCTTGAAAGGCCTCAAATTCAATTTGATATGAGGGTCCCATGGTGGGAGCCATCCTTTTGATATGAAGCTGCCTTTGATCTGAAATGAAATCCCCATATTTAGCACTACCAAGGGCTAACTTGTAGGTTAAGAATGACCCAAAACTGGCAAACCGAAGGAAGGCATCAATCTTGAGGGGATAGTCAATTTGAAGGGATCTAAGCTCCTTCTTTAAAGCAAAGAAGACATTGTATCTTTCAACCCAGGTCAGATAGGAATCCCGGATGAGGTGAAGAGAGTTGGCATCCAAAAATTCACCAGGAGACAAGGGAGGTTGATTGGAGCTGGCTTGAGAAGCATTTAGATCGCCTAGCTGCTGAGTAGACAAGGGATAGAGCTTCGTCCAATCTGCAGGAGACAACCGCTCACATTCAGAGAGAATGGGGGTCAGAACATCTGCCTTGATATGCCCCTGAAGATATTGCTTGAAGACAAATCTTGGGAAAGATAGGTCACAGCCATCTTGCACAAATAACCTGTCCATTACACTTGCAGCTCGCTCAAAGATAAGTGACCCTAGAGAAGAATCCATAATCAGGGCATGGAGAGGGGAAAGGAATACTACATCTGGAATGACTAAGGTAGCAAAATCAACTTTAAGGGAGTCCGAAGGAGCTGTGCCTGAACTGAGAGCCCTGATGGCTGCACGAAATTGACCCAGCTGAGATTCAGGGAGGCAATTTAAATAGCAGTAGTTACTGTACATCTGATACTGCCTGATAAACTTAATTTCTATCTAAATGAAGGGTCCAAACAGATTTTTGTGATGGATCTGGAACCACTAAGAAAGGGGAAGAGGAGCTTCCCTAGGTGGATATCTGGCAGCTTGAACTCGACGGAATTGACTTTATAGATCTCTGTTGCTCCGAGCCCACTGCTCTTCAGTTTTGGCTTCAGTCATGGAAAATTTTTTTGACTGTTGAGCCTTAGAGAGATGGGTGTAAGGAAAGATGGTGGCAAGATGATCAGAAAGATTTTGGAAGGGAAGGCCAAAAAATGTGGGCAAAAACTACCTTTTGAAGATATTCTTCATAGATAAGTTTCTGCTTATTGGAGATAGAAAGGGAAAACCAAAGGGGAGGATAACAGAGATCAGAGGAGATAGAATGAGTGAAGGTGAGTCTCCACTTTTTAGAGACAGGATTAGAAGAGCATGTCCTGTGAGTGTGGGTCCCAACAGCCACGACTGAACAAAGTATTGCTACTTCAAATTCATCCTTGATATCCTGGATTTCCACCTGTGTGAGTTGGGCACCCTCAGGAATAATGGTAATAAAAGAGGGAGGTGTAGGTGGATTGAAGATAGAAGCAGGAATTATGGTAGGGAGAGCAGAGGGTCCTGAGGAGGAAGGAACAGAAGAAGATGGCCCAGCAGAAGAGGATGCTGGTGGAAGCTGAGGAGAGGATGGTGGAGAAGGAACAATGGTGGAAGAAATAGGAGATGAGGCAAGTTGAGAGGGAAATGGTTGGGGAGAGGAAACAGATCTTGGACAGGGGTTGTTTAAAGGTGGTTGGAGCTGGAGGTGCAGTGGAAGAAGATGGTGGAGAGGGAGCAGCTGGAGTGGGAAGAGTAGAAGAGGCAGGGGCTTAAGAGCTACAGCCTAGTCTCCTCTTTCAGCTACCGGTTCCACTGGATTAAGTGTCTCCTTCTCCGGCCCAGACCCCTGACACAAATCAAAATCTTCAATAAGCAAAATTTTAGAAGCCTGAAGTGCAATACTTGGCCCTGATGGCCCTGCTGGAGCAACAACTGAAGGCCCTGACGGCCCTGCTTGAGCATCAACTGAATGCCCTGATGGCAGCTCCACAAGATCAACACCAATTTACCCGGATGGCCCTGCATTATCTTCACTTGGCCCTGAAGGCTCACGCTCTTGAGGAGTAGGATATTTGGGCCCTACTGCCTTCAAAACCTCAGACACCATCACCTTCATACAGGTCAGTTCCTTATTGAACCATTTCATGGCATTATTTATTTGAGAAATTTCATTTGACATGGATTCCTGACGCACGATGACAGTACTCATAGCTGACTTCACTGAGTCCAAGACTGCCCCTTGATCATCCAATCTCTTCAAGATGGCTTTAAGTGCATCTTCTTTAATATTTTCTTCTACCTTCTGTGAGCATTTTTCTTGTTTTTGCTGCTCCTTCCCATTTGCTCCTCAACCTCTATTTGAGCTTCAATATGTCCTTCATTCATAGGAGCATCTTTAGTATGTGCCCCTTGAGATGCTACTTCCTTCTCAATATCTTGCTCCCCCTGAATAGGAGCCTCCTCCACAATTCTTTCTTGCTCCCTCTGAATAGGAGCATCTATTAATACAATCTTCAATGTGGCCAGATGCCACAAAATGTTCAACCAAACTCCCACCAGTGTTTTGAATCACTGGGGAGGAGTGAATGGAATCTAATACTTGATGGAGTACAGATGCCACAGAGGAGGTGGGAAGAGGATCCTCTAAACTTCTGACAGAATCTGCCACTGCTACATTTTCTTGAGCTACCGGAGTCTCCATTGCAACTTCTCTGTTGGCAGCTACTTCCAGTGAAGCTCTAGGTACTGCGGCCTCTATTGCTGTTGGTTCTGCAACTGCTGATGGACCCTCTGACTCTACTGCTACTGCTTCGAGCTGAACGACTTGGGCTTCCCCTACGATGGGTTCACCCTCAGCCACTGAGGTCTTGGTCCATACTCCGTTGACCATAGAAAAACCACTTTTCCTTAGATTTCGAGACCTAATTGCTTGGCCCATCTTCTATACAACGGCGCCAGAAACATCTACTCTAAAGTGCTGAAAAACTTTCGTGAGCAAATGAGCATAAGGCAGGGATACATTAAGCTTACTCTTGGTATCCCAGATTTGATCACGGGGAAACTTCATTCTTTCCATCATCACTTCGGCCATGTTGATTTCTTGGTTCTGAACGGCCCAAAACATCATATCAGAGTCTGCCTTGGTGCATGTCGAGAATGTAGCACTTCTAGGAACAAGAATTTGACAGACTACGAAGTGCAGAAGGCGATTGAAAGCATTCAACTGATTGATATCCAATTTGCCAACTTTCAGTCTAAATTCTGAACCAACAATACCTAGACCTTTGCCTGGGTGTCCACTAAGTGGATTCCACTATGACCAGACGTGCTCACATCAACAGGGTCTTCAAAACTTCATGATCAATCTTGATTTGGGTTCCTTGATAGATGAATTCAAGGACCCGTCTGCCTCTGTTCTCAAACACATAAAACGCCTTCACGAGGTCCGGATAGCTTACCTCAGAGAAGGTGGTGATTCCCATCCACTGCATCCTTCTCATAGCAGCTACTACACTGATCATACCATTATCCTCAAGATCCACAACATCTACCGCCTTATTCCCGCAAAGTTTGGTCTTCACAAAAGTAAACCTTTCCTGCTGCTCTGCCGATAGAAACTCAGCGCTGTAGCCACCCAAACTGCTGGAGATAATGGACGATGTCATGGACTTTTGGTGAGGAAGATTTTCTAGGGGGTTGATGTGGAAAGAGGAGAGAAAGCCCTCAAGAAATTCTTCACGCGAAGAAGAGAGGAGCTTCAAATTAGCAGAAAGTCGATGTCGGAGTCGTTAGGGCATCAGCTCAGGAAACCAAACGAAAGAGGGAAAAAGGTGTAAGGTAGGAGATGAATCATTTTCACATCGATTTTGGGGTTAAATAAAGGTTTTACCGAAAAGCGAAGCGCCAAAAGGTGGCAGAAAACGACAAACAAGTTTGATCAACTCAACATACTTTAGAAAGAGAGCGGCCAGGAGAGATAATTTAACTTCCTTTGCTTAAGGCCATTGGGGAGAAAAGTTTACTTAGATTCTGAAAATTTATTTATTAGTTTTGAACAGAAATGTTTTCACAATTACACATGCCCAATTCCCTTCTAAGAGATGTGAACTTTCTCTCGGGTAAGGCTTTGTGAAAATATCTGCTAACTGACCATTTGTATCAATAAATGATATGTCTAAATTACCATTAGCTACATGATCTCGAATGAAGTGATATCTAACCTCAATGTGCCTGAATGATGTACTGGATTTTTGGTGAGATTTATGGCACTAGTGTTGTCACATAACAGTGGGATAGACTTGATGTGCACTCCATAGTCCTCAAGCTGTTGCTTTATCCAGGAGTTGTGTATACAACTTCCAGCAGCCACGTACTCAGCTTCAGCTGTTGAGAGTGCTACTAATTCTGCTTCTTGGAGGACCAGATATTAACACCCTGCAAGGAATTGACAACAACTACTGGTGCTTTTTCTATCTAATTTGCATCCAGCATAGTCAGCATCAGAATATCCTATATAATTAATTTCACATGACTTCGGATACACAGACCTAAGTCATGAGTTCTAGCTAATATCTGAAAATTCTTTTGACATTGATCAAATGAGATTCTCTAGGATCTGCTTGATATCTAGCACACATACATACACTAAATAAATATCAGGTCTGCTAGCTGTTAAATAAAGTAATGAACCTATCATACCTCTGTAGTTCTTTTGATCTACTTTCTTACCATTCTTGTCACTATCCATCCTTGTTGATGTGCTCATAGGTGTTGATTGTGGCTTGGCATTGTCGGATCTAATTTCTTCAGAAGTTCCTTGGTGTATTTTGCTTGACAGATGTGGGTCCCATCTTTTCCTTGCTTGATTTGTAGTCAAGGAAATAATTGAGTTCTCCCATCATGCTCTTTCAAACTCTCCCTGCATCAACTTTTCAAAATACTTGCAAAGAGATTCATCAGTAGATCCAAAGATAATGTCATCTACATAAATCTGTACAAGTAATATACTTTTAACTTTCGATTTTACAAATAGAGTGCTATCTACCTGTCCTCTAGTGAAACCATGGTTTAATAAAAAGAGCTAAGCCTTTCATACCAGGCTCTTGGTGCTTGCTTTAAACCATATAATGCTTATGAAGTTTAAAACATGATTAGGAAATTCTGTATATCAAAACCTGGAGGCTGTTCAACATACACTTCCTCTTTAATAAAACCATTTAAAAATGCAGATTTAACATCCATTTGAAATAACTTTAAATCTAGAGCAGATGCATATGCAAGTAAAATCCTAATAGCCTCAAGTCTAGCTACAAGAGCATAGGTTTCATCGAAATCAATGCCTTCCTCTTGGAATAGCCTTGAGCTACCAGCCTGGCCTTGTTTCTTAAAATCACACCAGCCTCATCCAATTTGTTTCTGAACACCCACTTGGTGCCAATAACTAATGGTCTGATGGTCTGGGAACAAGTGACCATACTTGGTTTCTCTTGAACTGTTAAGTTCATCTTGCATGGCTATAATCCAGGATTCATCAGAGAGAGCTTCATTGACTGTCTTAGGCTCTATTTGAGAGACAAATGCTAGATAATCACAAGGTATTACATTACCTCTTGTTCTTACCCCTACAGATGGATCACCAATAATGTTCTCAGGTGGGTGATCTTTCTTGTATCTCCACTCCTTTGGAAGATTTTCATGTGTAATGTCTTGTTGTTGCAAGTCTTCCAGAGGTGGATCATCCTGTCTTCAATTGAGGTATCCTTTAGTTTCTTGGACAGTTCGTCTGCATCATCATTGTCACTTTCTTCTTCCTTTCTCAAGGAAGGGTTAGTCTCATCAAAAATAATATGCACAGACTGTTCAATCAATAAGGTACGTTTGTTAAATATTCTATAACCTTTGGGTTTAGAAGCATACCCCATGAAGATGCCTTCATCTGATTTGGCATCCAACTTACCAATGTCTTTTTTCCGTTGTTGTGGATGAAGCATGGACATCCAAAAGTTCTGAAGTGACTGATCTTTGGTTCTTCCCTTTGAACAGCTCATAAGCTGTCTTCTTCAGAATTGGCCTGATCATTACTCTATTATGATGTAGCTTGCTGTGTTTACTGCTTCAGCCCAAAAATACCTTGGTAGTTATATTCTGACAACATTGTCCTAGCCATATCCAATAAGGTTCTATTCTTCCTCTCAGCAACTCCATTTTGCTGTGGTGTCCTTGGTGCTGAGAAATTGTGTTCAATCCCTTCATTTTCACAGAACTTTGCAAATTTCTCATTCTGAATTCACCTCCATGATCTGATCGAATACTAATAATACTGAATTTCTTGTCTTTCTGAACCTTCTTGCTAAACTGATAAAGCTTTCAAATGTATCATCTTTATGTTCTAGGAATGACACCCATGTGTATCTGGAGTAGTCATCGACAATAACAAACCCGAAATTCTTTCCTCCTAGACTAGTGGTTCTCATTGGCCCAAATAAATCCATGTGAAGGAGTTCTAAGGGTTTAGAGGTGGTTACCATAGTCTTTGACTTGAAGGAACTCTTGGTGTGCTTCCCTTTTGCACAAGGTCTGCATATGCCATTCATTTAGTGCTGACCTTTGGCAGACCTTCCACAAGACCTCTCTTTATAAGCTTGTTCATGCCATCCAGACTACAATGACCCAGTCTTCTGTGCCACAATTTAGTTGATTGATCTTTATTTGCTGCTAAACAACATTTTGATCCTTGAGTTCTTCAAGATAGAGCACATATAAGTTCTTTTCTCTATTTGCCTCGAAAATTACTGCTCCATCCTTTAATATGCTGCACTTTGACTCTTGAAACTGGATCTGATGACCTCTTTCACAAAGCTGGCTGATGCTAATAAGATTATGTTTTAGCCCTTTGACAAACAATACATCTTCAATAACTGTCTTTCCTTTGTTGTTCACAGAACCACTGCCTATCACTGTTCCTTTTCCGTTATCTATATGTAACAGTTCCTTCTTCATTTTGAAGATGAGAGAATAGCTTTCGATTACCTGACATGTGCCTTGAGCACCCACTGTCCAGATACCATTTGGATGCTCGAGAGTTACCCTGAAATGAAAACATTAAGTTTTAGGTACCCAAGTTCTTTTGGTCCTGATTGGTTAGTATCACTGGTTTCCCTTTTATTATCCATTTCTTATGTTTAGTTGGACATGTAGTTATAATATGTCCTAATTTGTTACAGTGACTGCAGCAGGACAATTTGGTTACTTTTTCTATATATTTGAAATCTGCTTGTATGCAATGTCTTGTTCAGGTACAAATTTTGGTGTTGGATATATTTTAGGATAAACTATGAATTCTTCATTATCTGGGGGTGTATATCCTAATCTATTTTTCTTCTTTCCTGATCTTCTGGCACCTTTTAATATTAGGGAGTTTTTTACCATTAGTGAATTTTTCTAATGTGCTAGATAGCTGTATATTTTCTTCTATTAATGAGTTTTATTCTATTTTAGTTCATCTGAGCTTGCTTGTTTTTCAAATTATTATTTGTTTATTCTTAACCTTTAGATCTTCACATAATAAGTCATTTCTTCTTGTAAGTTCAGTTAACTATTTTTCTAGCTGTTCATTTTCTGATTTTAGATCTGAGTTTGTTTTCTAGAGAAGCATTATTTTCTTACTTACTTTTAATAGTTTGGTTACTTCTCTATATTTGTTGTATAGTTCATTGAATGCTTCCTCTAAATTATCCGAATCAGATTATTGCAGGAATCAAACGAGGAGTCAGATGTTACCTTATCATCTGTATTTGCCATGAACCCAGGTTGGCTTCTTCTTTATCACTGCTCGAGCTTGACTCACTGTCTGAGTCGCTGCTGTTTTTCCAAGCGGCTGCCATTGCCTTTTTCTTATATTTCCTGAATTTCTTGGAGCTCTCTCTTTTTTTGAATTCAGGCTTCTTGAGCTTTGGACATTCATTTTGATATGTCCAGGTTTCTTGCACTCATAGCATATTGGTTCTCCTTTCTTCAGATCCTTTCCTTCTGACTTCTTAACTCTTTGTTTTTCTTAAAGAATCTTCTGCCAGATTGAAATTTTTTTTCTTGGCTAAAATCCATTGCAGTCTTCTTGATAGCATTGCTTCTTCATTTTCACTGTCCTCAATACTTTCATTTTCATCTAGCTTGCTTCTGATGAGTCTTCTTCAGCTTTTAAAGCATTGGAGTGCTTCTTTCTACTTGAGGACTCTCCTAGCCTTTCCATATTGATCTCATGGCCATAAGGGACCCAATGAGCTTTTCAAAGACATCCTTTTCAGATCATTAGCTTCCTCAATAGCTGTGACCTTTGGGGTCCACGAGGATGGTAAGGATCTAAGAATTTTCCTCACCATGTCTCCAATCTCATAGGTTTTCCCAAGTCCAGCCAATCCATTTGTAATATCTGTGAATCGACTGAACATTTGAGTTATGGACTCACCTGATTGCATCTGAAATCTTTCATATTGAGTATAAGAATATCAATTCTTGTCTCCTTCACCTTGTCTATGCCTTCATAGGTAATTCTAAGCTTTTCCCACATCTCCATTGCGGATTTGCAGGCTGAAACTCTGTTGAATTCCTTTTTGCTTAGTGCACAACACAGAATACTCTTAGCCTTACAGTTCAAGGAGATCTTTTTCCTATCATCACTGTCCACTGAGCTTTCTCATTTGTGACCAGGAGATCACCTTTCTACTATTGACCATATCTGATAGTCGTGACCTTGAAGAAGTACTCCATTCTGGTCTTCAATAAGCATAATCTCACCATCAAAGAGAGGGGGTCGGTTGACAGACTGACCTTCAATGTTACCTTGGGCTGCCATCGATCTTTACTCTTCAGATCGTTGGATCTTTCTTCTATGTCGAAGAGACTCGCTCTGATACCACTTGTTGCCCAGTTGACGAGCCCAGAGGGGGTGAATGGGTCTTTTAAAATTTATTTAATTAGTACCTGTACTTAAACATTCATACAAAGATGTTCTTCGATGAAGATTAGAGAAGGTTAGTATAAAAGACAAATACACAATAAGCAATCACACAACACAAGAATTATCCTGGTTCAGACCTCCTCTCCTTAGGAGTCCTACGTCCGTCCCTGACCAACAACTCAGGATTCCACTAACTAGGGTACAGTCCCCCTACGGACAATACAACACCCAGCTCAGCTGGTCTTCCTTCACAAGAAGGAAACTACAACACCCTGGATCGCTCACCAGATCTTCCTTCACAACAGAAGGGAACACAACACCCTGGCTCCCCACCAGGTCTTCCTTCACAACAGAAGGGAACAAAAACACAAGAAGAATAAACAGGAATTCAAGCCCCTAGATCAAGCTTTAGCAAGACAAGATCTGAGACTACTAGCACTGAGAGCAAATAATCTAAACAAGGCACTCTCTCAGAACTATACTGTCTCTCTTAGGATCTCTATTACAGCACAGAGAGCAAAGAGCTAAAGACACACTAGAATTGAATTCTTGGCTCTTGGATTCTTTCAGAAGATCTGGAAAGCTTGTTTTTTCAATCGTAGGTCTCTCTCTTCTTTCTTTCTTCAGAAGCTGATATCTTGAATTTATATCTCCAATTTGAAATGTAGTCGTTGAAGTAACCGTTGTCTCTTAGTTTGGTAGACGTTAGACTGCTTGGCACTTGGAAGCTTCTAGTCAACAATCTTTTATCCAATTGAGCACTTAAAGAGAGAAGATCTTCTGGCGTCTATATGGTCCAACGCTCAATGACAGAATGTCTTTAGGACCCTGCATATATTAAATGCTAGAACAGTAGACAGCTAGGCTGTGTCTTGTTGTCAATAAACGTTGATGTGAATATTCACCAAAATAGTAATGCCAAATAGCTTGTTCTAAAAGATACACATAGAGTAATCATAATGGTAGACGTGATCGTCTGCATGCATGCAGAGATACGTTCAGTCCTCATAAATGAACAGATGTCAGAAGATATGCTTGACTTTGACTTTTCAACGCTTTCAGGAATAAGATAATATTAAGTCGATGTAAGACATAAAATCGATGACTATATGACTTATGAAATTGTTATGATCAAGTATGTTTAACTAAGTCATTATAAGAAGCAAATCATTATGTTCAATGAAGAAATCGTTATGAACACTTAACAAATCATTATAGAAAGTAAGTCGTTTGTGGGCGTTAAAGAAATCGTTATGAGCGCTAAGGAAATCGTTATGTGCGCTGAAGGAAATCGTTATGAGCGCTAAAGAAATCGTTATGAGCGCTAAAGGAAATCGTTATGAGCGCTGAATGAAATCGTTGCGCGAAGCAAATCGTTATGAGCTCTAAAGAAATCGTTGCGTGAAGAAAATCGTTATGAGCTCTAAAGAAATCGTTGCGCGAAGCAAATTGTTATGAGCTCTAAAGAAGTCGTTGCGCGAAGCAAATCGTTATGAGCTCTAAAAAAATCATTGCGTGAAGCAAATCATTATGAGCTCTAAAGAAATTGTTGCGTGAAGCAAATCGTTATGAGCTCTAAAGAAATCGTTGCGATGATCAAATCGTTACAATGACTAAAGAAATCGTTGCGATGAGCAATTCGTTATGATGACTAAAGAAATCGTTGTGATGAGCAAATCGTTATGATGACTAAAGAAATTGTTGCGATGAGCAAATCGTTACGATGACTAAAGAAATCGTTGTGACTTTTAACAGAAGTCGATGTGGACTTAGAGAAATTTAATCTTGAAATAATTAATGCTTCAGAAATATGATACTTACCAATATTGGCTTCTTGAAATAATTAATGCTTCAGAAATATGATACTTACCAATATTGGCTTGTTTGACCTTGGTATAGTTTCTGTACTTAAGACTTATGAAAAATATGTTAGAAATTTCGATAGGGTTTTGTTAATCACCAAAAAAATATGTAATTAATTAAAATTGTATGGAGACAGACTGATCATCAATCTCTCCCTTTTTGGTGATGACAAAACTTGTCAAGAAGTATGAATTTGCAGAATGTAATATTTCAGACATGCTAAGAATGTTTCTCCCCCTTTTTGTCATTAAGCAAAAAGATAAACTTCGACAAAGAAGTAGAGAAAAGATGGAAGGGCACTCAACCAAATATATTGATCAGTTTTGAGGAGTTACAGATAAATAATAAGCAGGGGATAACAAGGAGCCAAAGCGCCTAATGACAGGGAGTGCCTGACGTTCCTGCTCTTCAAAAAAAGCTTGAAAGGCCCCAAATTCAATTTGATAGGAGGGTCCCATGGTGGGAGCCATCCTTTTGATATGAAGCTGCCTTTGATCTGAAATGAAATCCCCATATTTAGCACTGCCAAGGGCTAACTTTTAGTTTAAGAATGACCCAAAACTGACAAACTGAAGGAAGGCATCAATCTTGAGGGGATAATCAATTTGAAGGGATCTAAGCTCCTTCTTTAAAGCAAAGAAGACCTTGTATCTTTCAACCCAGGTCAGATAGGAATCCCGGATGAGGTGAAGAGAGTTGGCATCCAAAAATTCACCAGGAGACAAGGGAGGTTGATTGGAGTTGGCCTGAGAGGCATTTAGATCGCCTAGCTGCTGAGCAGACAAGGGATAGAGCTTCGTCCAATCTGCAGGAGACAACGGCTCACATTCAGAGAGAATGGGGGCCAGAACGTCTGCCTTAATATGCCCCTGAAGATATTGCTTGAAGACAAATCTTGGGAAAGATAGGTCACGGCCATCTTGCACAAATAACCTGGCCATTACTCTTGCAGCTCGTTCAAAGATAAGTGACCCCACAGAAGAATCGATAATCAGGTCATGGAGAGGGGGAAGGAATACTACATCTGGAATGACTAAGGTAGCAAAATCAACTTTAAGGGAGTCCGAAGGAGCTGTGCATGAATTGAGAGCCCTGATGGCTGCACGAAATTGACCCAGCTGAGATTCAGGGAGGCGATTTACATAACAGTAGTTACTGTACATTTGGTACTGCTTGATAAACTTAATTTCTTTCTGAATGAAGGGTCCAAACAGATTTTTGTGATGGATCTAGAATCACTCAGAAAGGGGAAGAGGAGCTTCCCTATGTGGATATCTGGCAGCTTGAACTCGACGGAATTGACTGTATAGATCTCTGTTGCTCCGAGCCCACTGTTCTTCAGTTTTGGCTTCAGTCATGGAAAAATTTTTTGACTGTTGAGCCTTAGAGAGATGGGTGTAAGGAAAGATGGTGGCAAGATGATCAGAAAGATTTTGGAAGGGAAGGCCAAAAATATGGGCAAAAACTACCTTTTGAAGATATTCTTCATAGATAAGTTTCTGCTTATTGGAGATAGAAAGGGAAAACCAAAGGGGAGGATAACAGAGATCGGAGGAGATAGAATGAGTGGAGGTGAGTCTCCTCTTTTTAGAGACAAGACTAGAAGAGCCTGTCCTGTGAGTGTGGGTCCCAACAGCCAGGACTGAATGAAGTATTGCTACTTCAAATTCATCCTTGATATCTTGGATTTCCACCTATGTGAGTTGGGCACCCTCAGGAATAATGGTAATAAAAGAGGGAGGTGTAGGTGGATTGAAGATAGAAGCAGGAGTTATGGTAGGGAGAGCAGAGGGTCCTGAGGAGGAAGGACCAGAAGAAGATGGCCCAACTGAAGAGGATGCTGGTGGAAGCTGAGGAGAGGATGGTGGAGAAGGAACAATGGTGGAAGAAATAGGAGATGAGGCAAGTTGAGAGGGAAATGGTTGGGGAGAGGAAACGGATCTTGGACGGGGTCGTTTAATGGTGGTTGGAGCTAGAGGTGCAGTGGAAGAAGACGGTGGAGAGGGAGCAGCTAGAGTGGGAACAGTAGAAGAGGCAGGGGGCTTAGAAGCTACAGCCTGGTCTGCTCTTTCATCTACCGGTTCCACTGGATTAAGTGTCTCCTTCCCCGGCCCAGACCCCTGACACAAATTAGAATCTTTAATAGGCAAAATTTTAGAAGGCTGAACTACAATACTTGGCCCTGATGGCCCTGCTGGAGCAACAACTGAAGGCCCTGATGGCCCCGCTTGAGCATCAACTGAACGCCCTGATGGCAGCTCCACAAGATCAACACCAATTTGCCCGGATGGCCCTGCATTATCTTCACTTGGCCCTGAAGGCTTACGCTCTTGAGGAGTAGGATCTTTGGGCCCTACTGCCTTCAAAACCTTAGACACCATCACCTTCATACAGGTCAGTTCCTTATTGAACCATTTCATGGCATTATTTATTTGAGAAATGTCATTTGACATGGATTCCTGGCACACGATGACAGAACTCATAGTTGACTTCACTGAGTCCAAGACTGCCCCTTGATCATCCAATCTCTTCAAGATGGGCTTTAAGTGCATCTTCTTTAATATTTTCTTCTGCATTCTGTGAGCATTTTTCTTATTTTTGCTGCCCCTTTCCATTTGCTCCTCGACCTCTATTTGATCTTCAATATGTCCTTCATTCACAGGAGCATCTTCAGTATGTGCCCCTTGAGATGCTGCTTCCTTCTCAATATCTTGCTCCCCCTGAACAGGAGCCTCCTCCACAATTCTTTCTTGCACCCCCTGAATCAGAGCATCTATTAATACAAAACCTTCAATGTGACCAGATGCCACAAAATGTTCAACCAAACTCCCACCAGTGTTTTGAATCACTGGGGAGGAATGAATGGAATCTAATACTTGACGGAGTACAGATGCCACAGAGAAGGTGGGAAGAGGATCCTCTAAACTTCTGACAGAATCTGCAACTGCTACATTTTCTTGAGCTACCGGAGTCTCCATTGCAACTTCTCTGTTGGCAGCTACTTCCAGTGAAGCTCTAGGTATTGCGGCCTCTTCTACTGCTGGTTCTGCAACTACTGATGGACCCTCTGACTCTACTGCTACTGCTTCGAGCTGAACGACTTGGGCTTCCCCTAGGATGGGTTCACCCTCAGCCACTGAGGTCTTGGTCCATACTCCGTTGACCACAAAAAACCACTTTTCCTGAGATTTCGGGACCTAATTGCTTGGCCCATCTTCTCTACAATGGCGCCAGAAACATCTACTCCAAAGTGCTGAAAAACTTTGGTGAGCAATGAGCATAAGGCAGGGATACATTAAGCTTACTCTTGGTATCCCAGATTTGATCACAGACAAACTTCATTCTTTCCATCATCACTTCGGCCATGTTGATTTCTTGGTTCTGAACGGCCCAAAACATCATATCAGAGTCTGCCTTGGTGCATGTCGAGAAAGTAGCACTTCTAGGAACAAGAATTTGACAGACTACGAAGTGCAGAAGGCGATTGAAGGCATGCAACTGATTGATATCCAATTTGCCATCTTTCAGTCTAAATTCTGAACCAACAATACCTAGACCCTTTGCCTAGGTGTCCACTGAGTGGATTCCACTATGACCAGACGTGTTCACATCAAACAGGGTCTTCAAAACATCATGATCAATCTTGATTTGGGTTCCCTTGACAGATGAAATCAAGGACCCATCTACCTCTGTTCTTAAACACACATAAAACGCCTTCACGAGGTCTGGATAGCTTACCTCAGAGAAGGTGGTGATTCCCATCCACTGCATCCTTTTCATAGCGGCTACTACACTAATCATACCATTCTTCTCAAGATCCGCAACATCTACTGCCTTATTCTCGCAAAGTTTGGTCTTCACGAAAGTAAACCTTTCTTGCTGCTCTGCCGATAGAAACTCAACGTTGTAGCCACCCAACCTGCCGGAGATAATGGACGATGCCATGGACTTTGGGTGAGGAAGATTTTCTGGGGGGTTGATGTGGAAAGAGGAGAGAAAAGCCCTCAAGAAATTCTTCGCGGGAAGAAGACAGGAGCTTCAAATTAGCAGAAAGTCGACGTCGGAGTCGTTAGGGCATCATCTCAGGCAACCAGACGAAAGAGGGAAAAAGGTGTAAGGTAGGAGTTGAATCGTTTTCACATCGATTTTGGGGTTAAATAAAGGTTTTATCGAAAGGCGAAGCGCCAAAAGGTGGCAGAAAACGACAAACAAGTTTGACCAACTCAACATACTTTAGAAAGAGAGTGGCCAGGAGAGATAATTTAACTTCCTTTTGCTTAAGGCCATTGGGGAGAAAGTTTACTTAAATTTTGAAAATTTATTTATCAGTTTTGAACAGAAATCTTTTCACAAATTACACATGCCCAATTCCCTTCTAAGAGATGTGAACTTCTCTTCGGATAAGGCTTTTGTGAAAATATCTGCTAACTGACCATTTGTATCAATAAATGATATGTCTAAATTACCATTAGCTACATGATCTCGAATGAAGTGATATCTAACCTCAATGTGCTTGGTCCTTGAATGGCTTACTGGATTTTTGGTGAGATTTATGGCACTAGTGTTGTCACATAACAGTGGGATAGACTTGATGTGCACTCCATAGTCCTCAAGCTGTTGCTTTATCCATAGGAGTTGTGTATAGCAACTTCCAGCAGCCACGTACTCAGCTTCAGCTGTTGAGAGTGCTACTAAATTCTGCTTCTTGGAGGACGAAGATATTAGACACCCTGCAAGGAATTGACAGCAACCACTGGTGCTTTTTCTATCTAATTTGCATCCAGCATAGTCAGCATCAGAATATCCTATATAATTAATTTCACATGACTTCGGATACCACAGACCTAAGTCATGAGTTCTAGCTAAATATCTGAAAATTCTTTTGACATTGATCAAATGAGATTCTCTAGGATCTGCTTGATATCTAGCACACATATATACACTAAATAAAATATCAGGTCTGCTAGCTGTTAATAAAGTAATGAACCTATCATACCTCTGTAGTTCTTTTGATCTACTTTCTTACCATTCTTGTCACTATCCATCCTTGTTGATGTGCTCATAGGTGTTGATTGTGGCTTGGCATTGTCGGATCTAATTTTCTTCAGAAGTTCCTTGGTATATTTTGCTTGACAGATGTGGGTCCCATCTTTACCTTGCTTGATTTGTAGTTCAAGGAAATAATTGAGTTCTCCCATCATGCTCATTTCAAACTCTCCCTGCATCAACTTTTCAAAATACTTGCAAAATGATTCATCAGTAGATCCAAAGATAATGTCATCTACATAAATCTATACAAGTAATATACTTTTAAGTTTCGATTTTACAAATAGAGTGCTATCTACCTGTCCTCTAGTGAAATCATGGTTTAATAAAAAAGAGCAAAGCCTTTCATACTAGGCTCTTGGTGCTTGCTTTAAACCATATAATGCCTTATGAAGTTTAAAAACATGATTAGGAAATTTTGTATCATCAAAACCTGGAGGCTATTCAACATACACTTCCTCCTTAATAAAACCATGAGAATTTAACATCCATTTGAAATAACTTTAAATCTAGAGCAGATGCATATGCAAGTAAAATCCTGATAGCCTCAAGTCTAGCTACAGGAGCATAGGTTTCATCGAAATCAATGCCTTCCTCTTGGGAATAGCTTTGAGCTACCAGTCTGGCCTTGTTCCTTAAAATCACACCAGCTCATTCAATTTGTTTCTGAACATCCACTTGGTGCCAATAACTGGATGGTCTGATGGTCTGGGAACAAGTGACCATACTTGGTTTCTCTTGAACTGGTTAAGTTCATCTTGCATGGCTATAATCCAGGATTCATCAGAGAGAGCGTCATTGACTGTCTTAGGCTCTATTTGAGAGACAAATGCTAGATAATCACAAGGTATTACATTACCTCTTGTTCTTACCCCTACAAATGGATCACCAATAATGTTCTCAGGTGGGTGATCTTTCTTGTATCTCCACTCCTTTGGAAGATTTTCATGTGTAATGTCTTGTTGTTGCAAGTCTTCCAGAGGTGGATCATCCCTGTCTTCAATTGAGGTATCCTTTAGTTTCTTGGACAGTTCGTCTGCATCATCATTGTCACTTTCTTCTTCCTTTCTCAAGGAAGGGTTAGTCTCATCAAAAATAATATGCACAGACTGTTCAATCAATAAGGTACGTTTGTTAAATATTCTATAACCTTTAGGTTTAGAAGCATACCCCATGAAGATGGCTTCATCTGATTTGGCATCCAACTTACCAATGTCTCTTTTGCCGTTGTTGTGGATGAAGCATGGACATCCAAAAGTTCTGAAGTGACCGATCTTTGGTTTCTTCCCTTTGAACAGCTCATAAGCTGTCTTCTTCAGAATTGGCCTGATCATTACTCTATTTATGATGTAGCTTGCTGTGTTTACTGCTTCAGCCCAAAAATACCTTGGTAGGTTATATTCTGACAACATTGTCCTAGCCATATCTAATAAGGTTCTATTCTTCCTCTCAGCAACTCCATTTTGCTGTGGTGTCCTTGGTGCTGAGAAATTGTGTTCAATCCCTTCATTTTCACAGAACTTTGCAAATTTCTCATTCTGAAATTCACCTCCATGATCTGATCGAATACTAATAATACTGAATTTCTTGTCTTTCTGAACCTTCTTGCTAAAACTGATAAAGCTTTCAAATGTATCATCTTTATGTTCTAGGAATGACACCCATGTGTATCTGGAGTAGTCATCGACAATAACAAACCCGAAATTCTTTCCTCCTAGACTAGTGGTTCTCATTGGCCCGAATAAATCCATGTGAAGGAGTTCTAAGGGTTTAGAGGTGGTTACCATAGTCTTTGACTTGAAGGAACTCTTGGTGTGCTTCCCTTTTGCACAAGGTCTGCATATGCCATTCATTTTAGTGCTGATCTTTGGCAGACCTTCCACAAGACCTCTCTTTATAAGCTTGTTCATGCCATCCAGACTACAATGACCCAGTCTTCTGTGCCACAATTCAGTTGATTGATCTTTATTTGCTGCTAAATAGACATTTTGATACTTGAGTTCTTCAAGATAGAGCACATATAAGTTCTTTTCTCTATTTGCCTCGAAAATTACTGCTCCATCCTTTAATATGCTGCACTTTGACTCTTGAAACTGGATCTGATGTCCTCTGTCACAAAGCTGACTGATGCTAATAAGATTATGTTTTAGCCCTTTGACAAACAATACATCTTCAATAACTGTCTTTCCTTTGTTGTTCACAGAACCACTGCCTATCACTGTTCTTTTTCCGTTATCTCCATATGTAACAGTTCCTTCTTCATTTTGAAGATGAGAGAATAACTTTCGATTAACTGACATGTGCCTTGAGCACCCACTGTCCAGATACCATTTGGATGCTCGAGAGTTACCCTGAAATGAAAACATTAAGTTTTAGGTACCCAAGTTCTTTTGGGTCCTGATTGGTTAGTATCACTGGTTTCCCTTTTTATTATCCATTTCTTATGTTTAGTTGGACATGTAGTTATAATATGTCCTAATTTGTTACAGTGACTGCAGTAGGACAATTTGGTTACTTTTTCTATATATTTGAAATCTACCTTGTATGCAATGTCTTATTCAGGTACAAATTTTGGTGTTGGATATATTTTAGGATAAACTATGGTTTCTTCATTATCTGGGGGTGTATATCCTAGTCCATTTTTCTTCTTTCCTGATCTTCTGACACCTTTTAATATTAGGGAGTTTTTACCATTAGTGAATTTTTCTAATGTGCTAGATAGTTGTATATTTTCTTCTATTAATGAGTTTATTTCTGTTTTTAGTTCATCCGAGCTTGCTTGTTTTTCAAATTTAATTATTTGTTCATTCTTAACCTTTAGATCTTCACATAATAAGTCATTTCTTCTTGTAAGTTCAGTTAACTGTTTTTCTAGCTGTTCATTTTCTAATTTTAGATCTGAGTTTGTGTTTTCTAGACAAGCATTATTTTTCTTACTTACTTTTAATAGTTTGGTTACTTCTCTATATTTGTTGTATAGTTCATTGAATGCTTCCTATAAATTATCCGAATCAGAATTATTGAGGAGTCAGATGTTACCTTATCATTTGTATTTGCCATGAACGCCAGGTTGGCTTCTTCTTTATCACTGCTCGAGCTTGACTCACTCTCTGAGTCGCTGCTGTTTTCCCAAGCGGCTGCCATTGCCTTTTTCTTATATTTCCTGAATTTCTTGGAGCTCTCTCTTTTTCTGAATTCAGGCTTCTTGAGTTTTGGACATTCAGCTTTGATATGTTTAGGTTTATTGCACTCATAGCATATTGGTTCTCCCTTCTTCAGATCTTTTCCTTCTGACATCTTAAACTCTTTGTTTTTCTTAAAGAATCTTCTGCCAGATTGAAATTTCTTTTTCTTGGCTAAAATCTACAGTAGTCTTCTTGATAGCATTGCTTCTTCATTTTCACTGTCCTCAATACTTTCATTTTCATCTGAGCTTGCTTCTGATGAGTCTTCTTCAGCTTTTAAAGCATTGGAGTGCTTCTTTCTACTTGAGGATTCTCCTAGCCTTTCCATATTCATCTCATGGGCCATAAGGGACCCAATGAGCTTTTCCAAAGACATCCTTTTCAGATCATTAGCTTCCTCAATAGCTGTGACCTTTGGGGTCCACGAGGATGGTAAGGATCTAAGAATTTTCCTCACCATGTCTCCATTCTCATAGGTTTTCCCAAGTCCAACCAATCCATTTGTAATATCTGTGAATCGACTGAACATTTGAGTTATGGACTCACCTGATTGCATCTGAAATATTTCATATTGAGTAACAAGAATATCAATTCTTGTCTCCTTCACATTGTCTGTGCCTTCATAGGTAATTCTAAGCTTTTCCCATATCTCCATTGCGGATTTGAAGGCTGAAACTTTGTTAAATTCCTTTTTGCTTAGTGCACAGCACAGAATACTCTTAGCCTTACAGTTCAAGGAGATCTTTTTCCTATCATCATCTGTCCACTGAGCTTTCTCATTTGTGACCAGGAGATCACCTTATTCTACTATTGACCATATCTGATAGTCGTGACCTTGAAGAAAGTACTCCATTCTGGTCTTCCAATAAGCATAATCATCACCATCAAAGAGAGGGGGTCGTTTGACATACTGACCCTCAATGTTACCTTGGGCTGCCATGGAACTTTACTCTTCAGATCGTTGGATCTTTCTTCTATGTCGAAGAGACTCGCTCTGATACCACTTGTTGCCCAGTTGACGAGCCCAGAGGGGGGGTGAATGGGTCTTTTAATAATTTATTTAATTAGTACCTGTACTTAAAACATTCATACAAAGATGTTCTTCGATGAAGATTAGAGAAGGTTAGTATAAAAGACAAATACACAATAAGCAATCACACAACACAAAGAATTATCCTGGTTCAGACCTCCTCTCCTTAGGAATCCTACGTCCAGTCCCTGAGCAACAACTCAGGATTCCACTAACTAGGGTACAGCCCCCCTACGGACAATACAACACCCAGCTCAGTTGGTCTTCCTTCACAAGAAGGGAACTACAACACACTGGATCCCTCACCAGGTCTTCCTTCACAACAGAAGGGAACACAAACCCTGGCTCCCCACCAGGTCTTCCTTCACAACAGAAGGGAACAACAACACAAGAAGAATAAACAGGAATTCAAGCCCCTAGATCAAGCTTTAGCAAGACAAGATCTGAGACTACTAGCACTGAGAGCAAATAATCTAAACAAGGCACTCTCTCAGAACTACACTGTCTCTCTTAGGATCTCTATTACAGCACAGAGAGCAAAGAGCTAAAGACACACTAGAATTGAATTCTTGGCTCTTGGATTCTTTCAGAAGATCTGGAAAGCTTGTTTTTTCAATCATAGGTCTCTCTCTTCTTTCTTTCTTCTGGAGCTGATATCTTGAATTTATATCTCCAATTTGAAATGTAGTCGTTGAAGTAGCCATTGTCTCTTAGTTTGGTAGACGTTAGACTGCTTGACACTTGGAATCTTCCAGTCAACAATCTTTTATCCAATTGAGCACGTAAAGAGATAAGATCTTCTGGCATCTATATGGTCCAACGCTCAATGACATAATGTCTTTAGGACCCTGCATATATTAAATGCTAGAACAGTAGACAGCTAGGCTATCTCTTGTTGTCAGTAAACGTTGATGTGAATATTCACCAAAATAGTAATGCCAAATAGCTTGTTCTAAAATATACACACAGACGTGATCGTCTGCATGCATGCATAGATACGTTCAGTCCTCATAAATGAACAGATGTCAGAAGATATGCTTGACTTTGACTTTTCAACGCTTTCAGGAATAAGATAAATATTAAGTCAATGTAAGACATAAAATCGATGACTATATGACTTATGAAATCGTTATGATCAAGTCAGTTTAACTATGTCGTTATAAGAAGCAAATCGTTATGTTCAATGAAGAAATCGTTATGAACACTTAACAAATCGTTATAGAAAGCAAGTCATTTGTGGGCGTTAAAGAAATTGTTATGAGCGCTAAGGAAATCGTTATGAGCGCTGAAGGAAATCGTTATGAGCGCTAAAGAAATCGTTATGAGCGCCAAAGGAAATCGTTATGAGCGCTGAAGGAAATCGTTGCGTGAAGCAAATCGTTATGAGCTCTAAAGAAATCGTTGCGTGAAGCAAATCGTTATGAGCTCTAAAGAAATCATTGCGCGAAGCAAATCGTTATGAGCTTCAAAGAAATTGTTGTACGAAGCAAATCGTTATGAGCTCTAAAGAAATCGTTGTGCTATGTAAATCGTTATGAGCTCTAAAAAATTCGTTGCGCGAAGCAAATCGTTATGAGCTCTAAAGAAATCGTTGCGCGAAGCAAATCGTTATGAGCTCTAAAGAAATCGTTGCGCGAAGCAAATCGTTATGAGCTCTAAAGAAATCATTGCGCGAAGCAAATCGTTACGATGACTAAAGAAATCATTGCAATGAGCAAATCATTACGATGACTAAAGAAATCTTTGCGATGAGTAAATCGTTACGATGACTAAAGAAATCGTTGCGATGAGCAAATCGTTACGATGACTAAAGAAATTGTTGCGATGAGCAAATCGTTACGATGACTAAAGAAATTGTTACGATGAGCAAATCGTTACGATGACTAAAGAAATCATTGTGACTTTCAACATAAGTCGATGTGGACTTCGAGAAATATAATCTTGAAATAATTAATGCTTCAGAAATATGATACTTACCAATATTGGCTTCTTGAAATAATTAATGCTTGAGAAATATGATAATTACCAATATTTGCTTGTTTGACCTTAGTATATTTTCTGTACTTAAGACTTATGAAAAATATGTTAGAAATTTTGATAGGGTTTTGTTAATCACCAAAAAAATATGTAATTAATTAAAATTGTATGGAGACATACTGATCATCAGAAATCTCAAAGAGAGGGCTCATCAGGCGCTTGTTCATTAGCAGCAACATCAGCTTCAGCTCCAGGAGCATCCATTGGCTCGGACTGGGATTCCTCATCAGCATCATCTTCAGTAGATTCATCTTAATCATCTGCCTATGCCTTACCCTTGAGGTCCCTTATAACAACCCCGTCAATCAGCTTATAGCCCATCCGATGAGCAGCAGTAAGATTAAAGGCACTGTGAGATTTGAGAACAGTCATCACTTCTCGTGGAATGGGAATGCCAATGAACAATAGAAGAGAAGTGATGGGACAAGCATAAGGCATAGACCGTTTGGAGCTGGTAAGGCATAGTCGGATGTGAGAAACCATAAGGAGAGGCAAGTTGACCTAATCACCATTAAGAATGGAGTGAAAAAGGGATTTGTGAACGGCAGTCACAAGTTCCCTACTACCATCCTTTGGGACTATGATGGTGGTGAAAATATGGTGGATGAGACGATGAAGAGGAGGAAAGGAGTTGGCATTCCACTGCACACGATCTTTTGAGGAATCGTATGGCTGCAAGGTGATAAGAGTATATTACTCAGAGGCCAACGGATGATGGTGCATGATGTCAATGCCAGAGTTTGGAATTTGAAGAGCACGAGAAAGAAGATTAGGAGGGAGTTGAAAAGATTGGTCCTTCACCTTGGTGTAGAGATCACTATTCGTTGTGATCCTCAAGTTGTAAAAGTCTGTCACAGCGGCTGGAGAATAGCGCTTGTGGGAATAATAGAAGGGAGACCAGCTCTGGACTTCAAAAAGAATCTGCAAATCTGGGAACATGTCCTCCAATGAGACAAAATCAACGTAGCAAGGTTGAACAAACTTGGTGAAGGTGCCATGAGCATCTAGGGACTGCAGATTTGGAGGGACAAGTAGTTCCGACAGACGATCATCCCGATGCTTTGTTCGACGCTTGACAGAAGCCCCGAAACCCTCGCCGGCTTGGGGAGAACGAGGACGACGACGGGAGGCAAGCTTCTTGCTCTTGGGAGCCATTAGAAGAAAGGATCCCGGAGTAGAGAAGAACTCAGAAGAAGGAAGGAGACACAAGAAGGAGCAGACACCAGGGAGAGGCAGACTTTGCTCTGGCGCTCTGGAGAAGAGGGGTTTCATGGAGAAGGAAGGAGGAGGGAGTTTTTGGAAGTGAGAAAGGGAGAAAAGGGTCGTGGGTTCCTTTTTAAAGAAAGTGGGAAGGGATTTGAAGAGACAGGGACCCACAAAATCAGCCCTAACGAGCCACCCGTTGGGCTTCCAAAACAAACCCTGCCGCCGGCTGTCGACAAGTGAACAGTCATCTGTCGACAGGCACTTATAGAAATGTGCCAGTGAGGGTATTGCTATAGATTTTTCAAGGTAACAAGCATCCAATGTGTATATAAGGTGGGAATTAGGAAAATACTCATGATAAATGTCATACCCACTAATAATTGGGACACGTCAAGCATCTACAATGGTGGTGAAATAATATTCCTGGAATCTAAAGTTGCGTCATGAAGAATACATCATACAAAAACATATGAAAATAAGATAATCCTCTTGAATAAAGCCATTGCAGAAAAACATATTTCTTAGTGGGTGATAGTCAAAAAAGTGTATGAAAAGGATGCCTACATGGGCAATTAATCATTAACATCAAATTGGCCTTGATAAGGAAAATGAGGAGGCTACACTCAATTTTTTTTTATTTGATTCTGAACAAAAAGTAAGAGAAAAAAGTGGTAATTAGGATCACTTGACTTTTTGACGTGAAGATAGACATGTGTGATGCCCATATCTCTAGTTGCTCAGTCGAGGTGACCATCAAACCATTATACAAAGATAATGAGTAAGCCTTTTGACGCGATGATAGGCATTTGTGATGCCCATGTCCCCGGTTACTTAGCAATACCCAGCATTGCTCTGCCTTTATTCCATTATTTTAATTTTGATACACATATGAGTTTTTTGAAATAGGTAGCTTGTATCCCTTTTTTTCTTTATTTGTTTTAAAAAATCAAGGTCAAGAACTGGATAAGATGTAAGAGCCAATGCAAGACATAACCTTCAATGACCTTTGGACTTAGCACATGACTTTGAAAAATGATTTTCCACAAGGGAGTTATTCAAGTGAGTTAGGTTAGACTCATGTGATTTGTTAAATGTACTCAAAATGATGCAACCTAGAATCACAGAAGAATAGTATGTCAAAATCATGGTGATTTAGACAATATCGTTGATATTATATGGATATGAAAGATTATAACATAAGTAAGTCACCAATTTTTCACCTTAAATATAGTAGTGAAGTATGCTCATGAAGAATATTGACAAAGAAGGAGGAATTGCTTGGAAAATGGATATCTGTCGACAGCTAAAGGGACCCTGTCGATAGATGTACACAGCTGTAGATTTCTGGTTTCAACTAAACAAAGCTATCGATAGATGGATTTTTGACTGTCGACAGATGCACACAGACAGATGTTTTTATGTTCGGGGAGATCAGAAACTATGCCTAGTTGTCGACAGATGGGTTTGGGCCTGTCGACAGAGGCACACAAGGTTCAAAATCTGGGTTTTGTGGAGGCATGTCTGTCGACAGAATGGATTAGTGCTGTCGACAGGAGCTTGTACAAGACAGATTTAAGGCTAGGATGAGAGAAAAATTGGAACTCGATGCTAGGAAAATGTGGGTATATGAAATGTGAAGATTTTCCCTTAAGATTTCATTCATCTAACCTAAACTTCCTCCCCCATAGTGTGTACTTGTGTATGCCCAAACATTCAAGCAATTCAAATCAAGGTTTCACATGTATAACAAGCATTTGCACATAAGTTCATGAGAAAGTATAGGTGAAAACAGAAATCCATGTCTGTGTAAACGTGAATGGGCAAATTGTAAAGAACCCATAGACCTCGTTTGAAGTAAATGATCTTTAGATGCAACTGACTATGGATACGTGGCGGAGAATGTTTTCTCACGCATAATGATAGTTTCTAAACAAGCATAACTTGTTCTTCCACATTTCACCATTTGATATACCTCATAACCATTACACATAAAGAGCATATACCCCAAAATTCGGTAAGGATTTCATTGCATTTTGCACAATCCCAATTCTCTTCTCAGAGTAGTGAACCTATCATCTGACAGTGGTTTGGTGAAGATGTCAGCCAACTGTTGTTCGATGGGTATGAAACTAAGCTCCAAGGACTTGTTGGCTACCTCATCTCTCAAGAAGTGGTCTTATTTCTATATGTTTGGTCCTTGACTGTTGAACTGGGTTCTTTAAGAGATTAATGGCACAAGTATTGTCACATAGGATAGGTGTGCATCCAATGTCAATATTGAAGTCAGACAGTTGACTTTTTATCTACAACACTTGAGCCGCACAACTCCCTGCAGCAACATATTCTGCCTCTGCAGTGGAGAGTGCAACCGAATGTTTCTTCTTAGATGCCCACGAAACCATGCAACCACCAAGAAGTTGGCAGTACCTACTAGTGCTCTTTCTATCAATTTTACATCCAGCATAGTCAGCATCAGAATATGATATCAAATCAAAGCTACTTCCTGCTGGATACCAAAGACCCAGATCATACCTACGTGAGAGATATCTGAATATTCTCTTAACTGCAACCAAATGACTTTCCTTTGGACTAGATTGATATCTAGCACAAAGGCAAACACTTAACTGTATATCCGATCTACTTATAGTAAGATAAATGAGTGAGCTAATCATACCTCGGAATTGCTTTGCATCTACGGGTTTACCTTTCTCATCATTTTCAAGTTTAATGCTTGTGCTCATTGGGGTTGAGGCAGGTTTGGCTTGTTCAAATTAAAATCTTTTGAGAATCTCCTTAACATATTTTTCTTGATTAATGAAGAAGTCGTCTTTATGTTGCTTTACCTGCAAAACAAGAAAGAATTGAAGCTCCCCCATTAGACTCATCTCAAATTCAATGTACATATGTTTGGAAAACTCCTCACACAGTGATGGGTTAGTGGAACCAAATATAATGTCATCCACATAAACTTGAACGACAATTATATGATTGCGAACTTTCTTAGTAAAGAGTGTTTGGCCCACCTTATCTCTTGAGTAGTTTTTACTCACCAAGAAGTTGCTTAACCTGTCGTACCAAGCTCGAGGTGCCTGCTTCAAACCGTAAAGAGCTTTGTGGAACTTGTAAACATGGTTAGGCATTTTAGAATTTTCAAAACCAGGTGGTTGAGAAACATAGACTTCCTCTTTGATGTAGCCATTTAGGAAGGCAATTTTAACATCCATTTGAAAAAGTTTAAACTTGTGTGACCATGCATACGCCAACAAGATTCTAACTGCTTCAAGTCTCGCTACAGGTGAAAAGGACTCTTCAAAGTCTATACCAAATTCTTGATTGTATCATTTTGCTACCAGTCTAGTCTTATTTCTCACCACTTTACCCTCTTCATTTACCTTATTCCTAAATACCCATCTTGTACCTATGATAGAAATCTCAGGGGTTTTAGGAACTAAACTCCAGACATTGTTTCTTTGAAATTGACCAAGTTCCTCATGCATGGTATCTATCCAAGAGTTTTCCTTTAGTGCCTCTTCCACATTTTTAGGTTTTACTTGAGAAAAAAAAGCTAAATGATCTTGTTCAACTATTTGTCTAACTTGAGACCTAGTTTGAACTTTATCATTTACATTTCCTATCACATTATCAAGTGGATGATCTTTGGAATACCTCACATTTGTGATTGTTGAAGGGCCAGGTTGATCTTGGACTTGTGGAAATTGATCTTGTGGAGGTTGTTCTTGAGGAGGGCTTGCTTGAGGGGATTCATCTTGAGGGTCTTCCTCTTGTGGATCTTCATTAGGCTCATCATCTCCCTTTTTGAGAAGGATTTGATGATGATCATCATCATACCTGCGTAAATATCCACTCTTAGTTTTTGGTGCTGTTTGAGACTCTCTTTTTGCTTCTCTATGTTGTTGTTCTTCGAGAATTGTTTCATCATCTCCATCTTTAATCCTGTGAGGATTTGAATTGTTAATTTTTGCATGATACTCATCAAAGATGACATGTGGAGTTTCTTCCACAGTATTATTCTTATGGTTAAACACCCTATATGCTCTAGAGTGTTCTGAGTATCCAAGAAAAACACCTTGATCACTTTTGGCTTCAAACTTGTCTAGATCAACTTTATCATTGTTATGAATAAAGTCTTTTGAGCCAAAAACCCTGATGTACCCAATACTGGGTTTCTTACCTTTTAATAGTTCATAGGGGGTTTTCTTTATCACACGTCTTACCATGGCTCTGTTGAGAATATACCACGAGGTGTTCACCGCTTCTGCCCAAAAGCTCCTTGAAAGTTGATTTTCGACTAGAAGAGTGCTAGCCATTTCCACCAGGGTCCTGTTCTTTCTCTCCACTACGCCATTTTGCTCCGGAGTCCTTGGAGAGGAGAACAAGTGTTCTAACCCGTGGAGCCTACAAAAGTCAGAAAAAGAATTATTATCAAACTCTCCCCCATGATCAATGCGGATTGAGCATATCTTATAAACATTTCCATGCTCGATCATATTAAAAAATTCTTCAAAGACTTTAAGTGCTTCATTTTTATGTGCCATGAATTTGACCCATGTGAACCTAGAAAAGTCGTCCACAATGACAAGGCCAAACCATTTGCCATTGAGACTTAGAGTTCTAGTAGGTCCAAAAACGTCCATGTGCAGTAGTTCATATGGTTTAGAGGTGCTTACTGGTGCTTTTGATTTGAAGGATTTCCGGGTTTATTTTCCCCGTGCACATGGATCACAGAAACATTCATTATTGTTGAAAGAAATTTCAGGAAGTCCACTTACCAATTTCAGCTTCATAATCTTGTGCAAGACATTGTAGCTTGCATGGCCAAGCCTACGATGCCACAAAGTAAGCTCATCCTGTTTATTTGCAACAAGACACAAATTCTCATTTTCTGGATCATCTAAATCAACCAAATAAATGTTGTTCACCCTTTTTCCAAAAAATTTAATACTTCTTGTTTCCTTATCAACAATTTGACATGAGTTTGATTCAAACACAACTTCATGACCTTTATCACACAGTTGGCTTATACTAAGCAGATTGTGATTAAGACCATCAACTAACAGAACATTGTCAATTGAGTTAGAGGCATACTTACCAACCTTACCTGTGCCGATGATCTGGCCTTTGTTGTTACCTCCAAAGACAACTTGACCTCCGTCTTTTTTAACCAGCAAACAAAATTTGTCTTTGTCGCCCGTCATGTGCCTCGAACAGCCACTATCCAAGTACCATTTGTTTTGATTTTGGGCTGCTAGGCATTCCTGCATGTATGTATCAGACAAGAGGTTTTGGTACCCAAATTACTTTGGGTCCCAATGTATCATTGATGCCGAAAAGTAAATACTTTGGAATCTATATTTGCTTGCATTTCTGTTTGTTTGAGTTATTCTAGCATTGATTTTCTTTATGACCAATTTTCTTGCAAATGCTGCATGATGAGGATTTTCTCAGAACATTTGTTTTATTTTTACCCAAAAATTGCCTAGATGACTGTCCCTTGGCAACAGTCTTCCATGCCTATCGACAACTTTCATTGAGCCTGTCGCCAGGTGGCTTGTTCTTCTGAACACTTGAGGACTTTTGTTTGGGTTGTTGTTGCTTACCCTTGATTTGATTTTTCTTGTTCTTTGGAGGGACTTGGTTGCTTGTGCTTGGGCTAGGATCAACAAAAGAAGTTATCAGTGTCTCTCCCATTTTCTTTTGTTTTGCAGGTTGATACTCAATTCCATGTTTTGCAACAAAGATATTTGATCCCAAAATTGCATCAGAATTTTGCTTTCCCTTAACGAACATTGTAAGATCTTCAGATTTTTCTTTTAGTTTCCAACTTTTTCTTAGTTTCTTGATGTTCATTTTGAAGGCATTCAAGAGAGTTGGTTAGACTTTCCTTTCCCTTTTGAATTTCTTGCAATTTTATTTTCAAGCAATCCATTTCCTCACTGTGAACTTCCTCATCAATTCTCATCATGTCAATTTCTTTATTTAAGGATGCAATTTGTTCATCATTGTCTGTGCTATGAACAATAGAATTGATTTTCTTTTTCAATACTTTGTTTTCAGATTTGAATTCACAGAATTTTTCAAATAAGATAGTGTATGCTTCTTCCCATTCATCAACAGAATAGCTTTCAAAGGAAGAGTTTACCTCATTGGAGTCGTCACTTCTTGCCATTAAGCATTGAATTTCTTCATCTCCAGAGGTTGCTTGTGCGTCCTCATCTTCGTCTTCATCACTCCAAGTTGCCAACATTGCCTTGGCTTTCTTGAAGGTGAACTTTTCTTTCTTCAATTTTTTCTTGAGTTCTTGGCATTCTCCTCTCATATGCCCTTGTTTCTTGCACTCATAGCACACAATGTCAGATTTTTTGTTAGACTCAAATTTATTTGAAACATCTTTCTTCTGGAAGGATTTGGAGTTACCTAAGCCTTTCCTGAGTATTTTCTGAGTGTTATGTGTGTCTTGATTGTTTGCTTGTTTGTCTGCTAAGTATCTCTTCTTTGCACCATTTAATTGTCTTAATGGATTTAAGAGGGTTCATGGCTGAGGGTCACTCTATTAATAGGCCACCCTTTTTCAATGGAACAGACTACACCTATTGGAAGAATAGAATGCAGGTCTTCCTTAGAGCTCAAAACTATGAAATATGGAAGGTAGTCGAAGTAGGTCCCTATGAGAATCAGGGAGAGGAAGAGACCTGGACTAGGGAACAGATTAGGAGGGCCACTCTGAATTATAGTGCCATGAACATGATCCAATGTGCAGTCTACCCTAAAGAGTACTCGAGAATCTCAATGTGCAAATCTGCCAAAGAGATGTGGGATAAACTTGAGTTACTCTATGAGGGAACATCTCAAGTGAAAGAAACTAAAGCTAACATTCTTGTCTCTGAATATGAATTGTTTATGATGAAATCTAATGAGACAATTTATGAAATGTTTGCCAGGTTTATGATAATTGTGAATGGACTGAAGGCCTTAGGTAAGGATTATACAGATGCGGACTTGGTAAGGAAAATTCTATGTTCTCTCTCTTCAATTTGGCACACAAAGGCCACTGTCATTGAAGACTCTAAAGATTTGTCCAAAATTTCTTTGGGTGAATTGATAGGGTCCATAATGACTTATGAAATGAACTTAAAAATAAATGAAGAACATATAATTAAAAACAAGCCAGTAGCACTAAAGGCCTCATCAAGTAATAAAGACAAGAGTCAGGAGAAAACCAGTTCTGATGAGTCTGAGTCAAATGAGGATGAGATTGCCCTCATGACCAGGCAATTCAATAAATTCTTAAAATATAGAAAAGGAAAACTTTCTAGGAAAAAGAAGTTTTCATCAGGTAAAAGAAACACTTCCTTTTCTAATGCTAATTCTAATAAGAATAAAAAATCTGACGAAATTGTCATCTGTTACAGGTGCAACAAGCCAGGACATATCAAGGGAGAATGTCCTAAAAACAAGAAGGAGAAGTACAAGAAGTTTCACAAGTTCAAGAAGCCAAAGGCCTTGGTAGCCACTTGGTCTGATGAAGACTCAAGTGAGAAGGAAGAAGACGAAAAATCCTCAAGTTCTGATAGTGAGGAAATCTGCTTCATGGCGAATAGTTCTGATGGAAAGGTAAGTACATCCTTCGAAGACTATTCAGTTGAGGATTGGCAAGATGCATATGCCAAACTTGTTGAAAAATACACTGAAATGAGGAAAGAAAACAAACACATCAAAAAGAAAATTGAAAATATCTTGCACAACCAATCCTTCAACAAAAGAATTTATGAACTGGAAAATGAAGTAACAGAACTTAATGAAGAAAAGGAAAATCTTCTAAACTTAATTGATGAGCTTAAGCTTGTCTCTCAAAAGGCCACCCATGAATTCAAAGAACTGTCTGAAAAGCTGGAAATGGAAAACAAAGCTAAACAACAAAAGGTTGAAGAAATCAAAACCTTGGAAAACCAGCTAAAAGAAAAGGATGAAGTTATTGAAACATTCACGAAATGTAAAGATAATTTGGAGGCCTTGCTGGGAGCAAAAATGAAATCAATTTCTCATGGACTAGGATTCAATAAACAAAAACCTAAGAAAGATAAATCTGGTGAGAAAAAGGATAAAGCACCATTGATTAAATTTGTCAAAGGTCCTAGTCTTGAGAACAATGAAATCAAGCAAACATCAAGCAAAACACCAAAAATCACAAAAACTCAGAAACAAAACAAGTCAACCAGGTCGACACAGTCACCTGACAGGTCGACCTGCTCAACATCAACAAAAACAAACCACAAAATAAAAAATTCAAATAAAAATTTGAAAAATAAGAAAAATCCAAAGGAAGTCATTCATAAAAAACCTTGGACCTCCAATACAGCACATCAAGCTGATTGGAACCAATGGTATCATAACCCATGTTGGTATCATCCTCAATTCTTCTATCCCAATTTCTTGATGTACCAACAAAATCCTTGGATTCCACCTCCTCATCTACACTCTCCTCATATCCAAATGAAAAACACCCCTCCTACTAAAAACAAAAACACTGGTGTTTTCATTCCTAAGGGAAAGAATAAATTGAAAAAGACTGAGAACACCACTGTAATAAAACAAAAATAAAAAACAAATCAAATTTGGGTGAGAAAAGATTTAATGACAATGTTCAAACATTCTGATGGTCCCAACACTGTTTGGGTACCAAAATCTTCTCTCCACTGATTGATTTTGCAGGAAGGTCGTGCACCCAATTAAAATGTGTGGTTCCATGACAGTGGGTGTTCATGACACATGACTAGAGATAGAGCCAAATTTTCATTCTCGATTGAGAAGGAGGGAGGTTCAGTAACTTTTGGAGGTAAAAATAAAGGAAAGATCATTGGATCTGGTAAGGTTGGTCAATCTTCCTTAAACTCTGTTGATAATGTTTTATTAGTTGATGGTCTGGATTACAATTTGCTTAGTATTAGCCAACTATGCGACAAAGGTCACAAAGTTGTGTTTGAATCTGATTTCTATAAGATAATTGATTCATCAACTGATAAAATAATTTTTTTTGGAAAAAGGGAAAACAATGTTTATATGATCAACCTCAATAAAAACTTTTCTGAAAACCTTTGTTTTGTTGCTAATAAAGATGAAATTGCATGGACTTGACACAAAAGACTTGGCCATGCAAGTTTCAGAACAATGAATAAATTGTTAAGGCTGAATTTGGTTAAGGGTCTTCCTGAATCTTTTTCTAATATTGAAAATCAAGTTTGTGAGATTTGTGCCCAAGAAAAACAAACTAGGAAATCTTTTAAAACTTTCAATGAGGTACTCACATCTAGGCCACTAGAATTACTTCACATAGACCTCTTTGGCCCAACAAGAATTCTAAGTCTAAGTGGCAAGAGATATGGGTTTGTGATCATTGATGATTTTACCAGATTTACTTGGGTTATCTTCTTGTCCCGCAAAAGTGATACTTACCTTGAGTTCAGGAAATTCTGTACCACTGCCTTAACAACTTATCCATATAAAATCAAAAACATTTTGACTGATCATGGGGGTGAGTTTGAAAACAAATCCTTTTCTAATTTTTGTGCTGAACTTCAAATATTTCACAAGTTTTCTTCACCAAGAACTCCAGAACAAAATGGAGTTGTGGAAAGAAAGAATAGAACTCTTGTGGAAATGGCTAGATCCATGCTCTTAGAAAGCAATTTGCCCAAATCTTTCTGGGCTGAAGCTGTAAACACAGCAAATCACATTCTAAATAGAGCTTTGATCAGACAAAAAATCAGAAAAATCCCTTATGAATTATTGAAAAACAAAAAGCCAACTGTATCTTATTTCAAAACCTTTGGGTGTAAATTTTTTGTACACAACAATAATAAAGAAAATCTTGACAAGTTTGATGCTAAGAGTCAGGAAGCCATCTTCCTTGGCTATTCTGAAGTGTCAAGAGCTTTCAAAGTGTACATTCTCAAAAACAAAACTGTTGAAGAATCTCCACATGTTATCTTTGATGAAAATTCCTTTTCAACTAATAGTTCTAAATCTTGCAGGGAAAGACAAGACATTGAAGAGGATGATTTCATTGTGGACTATTCACCAACTGTTGAGGAGCTTGAAGACATTGGTGAGAACTTGAACATCCATTCACCATCTTCAAGTGGATCAGGTAATGTTGCTCCAGATTTAAGTAACCCTCAACAGGTAATTTCTGAACATCGAATTTTCAGAGATCACCCATTAGATAATGTAGTTGGTAATTTGCATGATAGAGTTAGGACTAGATCATCATTCCTGCATGCTATAGAAGAAGACCCACTAGCTCTAATTTCCCAAATTGAACCAAAGTCAATTGATGAAGCTTTATCAAGTTCTGATTGGATCAATGCCATGCATGATGAACTTCATCAATTTGAAAGAAATCAAGTATGAGAATTAGTACCTAGACCTAGTGACCAAACAATCATTGGCACTAGATGGGTTTTCAGAAACAAATTGAATGAAAATGGTCAAGTCATTAGAAATAAAGCTAGGCTAGTTGCAAAGGGGTATAATCAAGAATTTGGAATTGATTTTGAAGAATCATATGCCCCTGTAGCTAGACTAGAAGCAGTTAGGATTTTCCTTGCTTTTGCATCCTTCAAGAAATTTAAAGTTTATCAAATGAATGTCAAAACTACATTTCTAAATGGATACATAAAGGAAAATATTTTTGTTGAACAACCTCCTGGATTTGAAAATGAAAAACATCCTAACCATGTTTTCAAGCTTCATAAGGCTCTCTATGGTTTTAAACAAGCTCCAAGAGCTTGGTATGACCGTTTGAGTTCTTTTTTACTTGAAAAAGGATATTCTAGAGGAAATGTGATCAAACATTGTTCACAAAAATAGTCAATAATCAAATAATGTAGTCCAAATTTATGTTGATGACATAATATTTGGATCAACCAATAAAAGCCTGTGTACTGAATTTTCAAATCAAATGAAAAATGAATTTGAAATGAGTTTAATGGGAGACCTAAAGTTTTTCTTGGGATTGCAGGTTAACCAAACACATGAGGAAATCTTCATCAGTCAAACCAAGTATGTTAAGGAACTTTTGAAAAGGTTTGACTTTCAGAACCTCAAGCATTCAAACACACCAATTGCTATTAATGCTAAGCTAGAAGAAGACTCACTTGGTAAGTCAGTAGACCTAAAGACCTACAGAGGTATGACTGGTTCTCTACTCTATCTTACAACTTCTAGACCTGATATTCAGTTTTGTGTGTGTTTATGTGCTAGATTTCAATCAAATCCTAAGGAAAGTCACATGTTAGCTGTTAAAAGAATTTTTAAGTATCTTGTTGGAACATGTGATTTAGGAATTTGGTATCCTGCTGGTTGCAAGTTAGATTTGATTGCCTATTGTGATGCTGACTATCACTACAAGAAAATGCGGGTTTTCCGACGGAAATCATCCGTCGGAAATCTGACGGCATTCCGTCGGAAACTGATCCTTCCGACAGATTTTCGTCTGAAGCTCGTCGGAAACGGTCCGTCAGAAACGGTCCGTTGGAAATTGTTGGTCAGAAATTACCGACAGAAGAGAATTCCGTCGGCAATCCGTCGGAAAATCGCCGACGGATCTTTCCGTCGGCAATCGGTCGGAAAACGCTGACGGACTAATCCGTCGGCAATACCGTCAGAAATACTGTCAGTATTTACCGACAGACAATCCGTCAGTAAATCAATAAACCCGTCGGAAACTACCGTCAGAACCATAGACGGAATTACCGACCGATGTTTTTCGTCGGTAATTTAGAATTTTCGACGGAAATTCATCCATCGGAATGTGCTGTATATATTTTTTTTTAAATTGACAAATAAAAAAGATTTTTCAAACCTGTTACAATATTCATAAATTTCACAAATACTCACGATCAACATAAAATACAATAAATAGAAAACCATACAAAATAATAAATATAAAAAGTCAAGACAGATCTGCTGGATTGTCTGCTGTCCCTGCCTCGTCATTGTCAGGTGCCGGAGGTGGATCCTATATTTAAAAAAATTAATATGAGAAACATTAAAAATAATTAAAAGACATATATTATTTTCAAAAATTAAATTTAAAATATGTGATTATTTCTCAAGTTTAATTAGATACTATTTTTAGATCCATCGTTTCTTGGGTGTTTTTTAAATCCGTCATTTCAATGCCCAACCCAATCCGGAGATCCAAATTGGATTCCGTAAGTTCCCACACGTCACTTTAACCCACCCGGTCGTGTCGGAGAAAATGGCATGCCGATCCAATCCCTATTTGGGAGTTTGGACCCCCGGGTTGTGTGTTTTGACGCTTTATATATACTTGTGTGTTTTTTAGATCCGTCATTTCAATGTCCAACCCAATCCGGGGATCCAAATTGGATTCCTTTAGTTCCCACACGTCACTTTAACCCACCCGGTCGTGTCGGAGAAAACGGCACGCCGATCCGATCCATATTTGGGATTTTGGACCCCCGGGTTGTGTGTTTTGACCCTTTATATATACTTGGGTGTTTTTTAGATCCGCAATTTCAATGCCCAACCCAATCCGGAGATCCAAATTGGATTCCGTCAGTTCCCACACGTCACTTTAACCCACCCGGTCGTGTCGGAGAAAATGGCACGCCGATCCGATCCCTATTTGGGAGTTTGGACCCCCGGGTTGTGTGTTTTGACCCTTTATATATACTTGGCTGTTTTTTAAATCCGTCATTTCAATGCCCAACCCAATCCGGAGATCCAAATTGGATTCCGTCAGTTCCCACACGTCACTTTAACCCACCCGGTCGTGTCGAAGAAAACGGCACGCCGATCCGATCCCTATTTGGGATTTTGGACCACCCGGGTTGTGTGTTTTGACCCTTTATATATACTTGGGTGTTTTTTAGATCCGTCATTTCAATGCCCAACCCAATCCGGAGATTCAAATTGTATTCCGTCAGTTCCCACAAGTCACTTTAACCCACCCAGTCGTGTCGGAGAAAACAGCATGCCGATCCGATCTCTATTTAGGAGTTTGGACCCACGGGTTGTGTGTTTTGACCCTTTATATATACTTGGGTGTTTTTTAGATCCGTCATTTCAATGCCCAACCCAATCCGGAGATTCAAATTGTATTCCGTCAGTTCCCACAAGTCACTTTAACCCACCCAGTCGTGTTGGAGAAAACAGCATGCCGATCCGATCTCTATTTAGGAGTTTGGACCCACGGGTTGTGTGTTTTGACCCTTTATATATACTTGGGTGTTTTTTAGATCTGTCATTTCAATGCCCAACCCAATCCGGAGATCCAAATTGGATTCCGTCAGTTCCCACACGTCAGTTTAATCGACCCGGTCGTGTCGGAGAAAACGGCACGCTGATCCGATCCCTATTTGGGATTTTGGACCCCCGGGTTGTGCGTTTTGACCCTTTATATATACCTGGGTGTTTTTTAGATCCGTCATTTCAATGCCCAACCCAATCCGGAGATCCAAATTGGATTCCGTCAGTTCCCACACGTCACTTTAACCCACCCGGTCATGTCGGAGAAAACGGCACGCCGATCCGATGCCTATTTAGAAGTTTGGACCCCGGGTTGTGTGTTTTGACCCTTTATATATACTTGGGTGTTTTTTATATCCTTCATTTCAATGCCCAGCCCAATCCGGAGATCCAAATTGGATTCCGTCAGTTCCCACATGTCACTTTAACCCACCCAGTCGTGTAGGAGAAAACGGCACGCCGATCCGATCCCTATTTGGGAGTTTGGACCTCCGGGTTGTGTGTTTTGACCCTTTATATATACTTGGGTGTTTTTTACATCCGTCATTTCAATGCGCAACCCAATCCGGAGATTCAAATTGGATTCCGTCAGTTCCCACACGTCACTTTAACCCACCCAGTCATGTCGGAGAAAACGACATGCCGATGCGATCCCTATTTAGGAGTTTGGACCCCCGGGTAGTGTGTTTTGACCCTTTATATATACTTGTGTGTTTTTTAGATCCGTCATTTCAATGCCCAACCCAATCCGGAGATCCAAATTGGATTCCGTCAGTTCCCACACGTCACTTCAACCCACCCGGTCGTGTCGGAGAAAACGGCACGCCGATCCGATCCCTATTTGGGATTTTGGACCCCCGGGTTGTGTGCTTTGACCCTTTATATATACTTGGGTGTTTTTTATATCCGTCATTTCAATGCCCAACCCAATCCGGAGATCCAAATTGGATTCCGTCAGTTCCCACACGTCACTTTAACCCACCCGGTCGTGTCGGAGAAAACGGCATGCCGATCCGAACTCTATTTAGAAGTTTGGACCCCCGGGTTGTGTGTTTTGACCCTTTATATATACTTGGGTGTTTTTTAGATCCGTCATTTCAATGCCCAACCCAATCCGGAGATCCAAATTGGATTTCGTCAGTTCCCACACGTCACTTTAACCGACCCGGTCGTGTCGGAGAAAACGACACGTTGATCCGATCCCTATTTGGGATTTTTGACCCCCGGGTTTCCCTTTATATATACCTGGGTGTTTTTTAGATCCGTCATTTCAATGCCCAACCCAATCCGGAGATCCAAATTGGATTCCGTCAGTTCCCACACGTCAGTTTAACCCACCCGGTCATGTCGGAGAAAACGGCACCCCGATCCGGTGCCTATTTAGAAGTTTGGACCCCCGGGTTGTGTGTTTTGACCCTTTATATATACTTGGGTGTTTTTTAGATCCGTCATTTCAATGCCCAACCCAATCCGGAGATCTAAATTGGATTCCGTCAGTTCCCACACGTCACTTTAACCGACCCGGTCGTGTCGGAGAAAACGGCACGCCGATCCAATCCCTATTTTGGAGTTTGGACCTCCTGGTTGTGTGTTTTGACCCTTTATATATACTTGGGTGTTTTTTAGATCCGTCATTTCAATGCCCAACCCAATCCGGAGATTCAAATTGGATTCCGTCAGTTCCCACACGTCACTTTAACCCACCCGGTCATGTCGGAGAAAACGACACGCTGATCCGATCCCCATTTAGGAGTTTGGACCCCCGGGTTGTGTGTTTTGACCCTTTATATATACTTGTGTGTTTTTTAGATCCGTCATTTCAATGCCCAACCCAATCCGGAGATCCAAATTGGATTCCGTCAGTTCCCACACGTCACTTTAACCCACCCGGTCGTGTCGGAGAAAACGGCACACCGATCCGATCCCTATTTGGGATTTTGGACCACCGGGTTGTGTGTTTTGACCCTTTATATATACTTGGCTGTTTTTTAGATCCGTCATTTCAATGCCCAACCCAATCCGGAGATCAAAATTGGATTCCGTCAGTTCCCACACGTCACTTTAACCCACCCGGTCGTGTCGGAGAAAACGGCATGCCGATCTGATCTCTATTTGGAGTTTGGACCCCCGAGTTGTGTGTTTTGACCCTTTATATATACTTGGGTGTTTTTTAGATTCGTCATTTCAACGCCCAACCCAATCCGGAGATCCAAATTGGATTCCGTCAGCTCCCACACGTCACTTTAACCGACCCGGTCGTGTCGGAGAAAACGACACGTTGATCCGATCCCTATTTGGGATTTTTGACCCCCGGGTTGTGTGTTTTGACCCTTTATATATACTTGGGTGTTTTTTAGATCCGTCATTTCAATGCCCAACCCAATCCGAAGATCCAAATTGGCTTCCGTCAGTTCCCCCACGTCACTTTAACCCACCTGATCATGTCGGAGAAAACGGCACGCTGATCCGATCCTTATTTAGATGTTTGGACCCCGGGTTGTGTGTTTTGACCCTTTATATATACTTGGGTATTTTTTAGATCCGTCATTTCAATGCCCAACCCAATCCGGAGATCCAAATTGGATTCCGTCAGTTCCCATACGTCACTTTAACCCACCAGGTCGTGTCGGAGAAAACGGCACGCCGATCCGATCCCTATTTGGGAGTTTGGACCTCCGGGTTGTGTGTTTTGACCCTTTATATATACTTGGGTGTTTTTTAGATCCGTCATTTCAATGCCCAACCCAATCCGGAGATTCAAATTGGATTCCATCAGTTCCCACACGTCACTTTAACCCACCCGGTCATGTCGCAGAAAACGGCACACCGATCGATCCCTATTTAGGAGTTTGGACCCTCGGGTTATGTGTTTTGACCCTTTATATATACTTGTGTCTTTTTTAGATCCGTCATTTCAATGCCAAACCCAATCCGGAGATCCAAATTGGATTCCGTCAGTTCCCACACGTCACTTTAACCCACCCGGTCGTGGCAGAGAAAACGGCACGCTGATCCGATCCCTATTTGGGAGTTTGGACCCCCGGGTTGTGTGTTTTGACCCTTTATATATACTTGGGTGTTTTTAGATCCGTCATTTCAATGCCCAACCCAATCCGGAGATCCAAATTGGATTCCGTCAGTTCTCACACGTCACTTTAACCCACCTGGTCGTGTCGGAGAAAACGGCACGCCGATCCGATCCCTATTTGGGATTTTGGACCCCCGGGTTGTGTGTTTTGACCCTTTATATATACTTGGGTGTTTTTAGATCCGTCATTTCAATGCCCAACCCAATCCGGAGATCCAAATTGGATTCCGTCAGTTCCCACATGTCACTTTAGCCTACCCGTCATGTCGGAGAAAACAGCACGCCGATCCGATCCCTATTTAGGAGTTTGGACCCCCGGGTTGTGTGTTTTGACCGTTTATATATACTTGGGTGTTTTTTAGATCCGTCATTTCCATGCCCAACCCAATCCGGAGATCCAAATTGGATTCCGTTAGTTCCCACACGTCACTTTAACCCACCTGGTCGTGTCGGAGAAAACGGCACGCCGATCCGATCCCTATTTGGGAGTTTGGACCTCCGGGTTGAGTGTTTTGACCCTTTAGACTTAAGTTTTTTTAAGATCCGTCAATTGAACGCCCTTTACACTTATGTTAGGTTAATTAATTTAGATTTCTTTTTTTTCTCTGTTGACATTCTTTAGTGGTTTCATCTCATCCAAAGTATATAAAATTAATACTAATACTGACCTGAGGTACTGGCTGTGTGGGGCGTACTCCCTGCATGGCTGAGATCAACTGCTGAACCATATCGCCGAACTGCGTCTGTAGCTCTGTCAGTTGTGTCTGTAGATGTGCCCGTAGCTCTTCCCGAATGAGGCCTCTAATCTCCTGTACACCACTGACGGGGGGCGCAGTAGATGAACTCGCGTATGCCGGAGAAGCGATCGAACTCGCATATGAGGACAACACTGGATGAGTATCCAGGCTGTCCCCAAAGCCGTACACTCGACCCTTCCTCGGCCCTCCCGCTGCGTCGACCCAAGCCTCCGGATCCAAGTCTGGCTGGGGAGTGCCCTCTGCATAGCGCTCCGCCATCGTCCTGTCATAGGTCTCCTGTAGAACAAATTAAAATTAAATTATTGTCCATAAATTATTTGAATATCTTAATTGAATTCATAATTTATAGCTTGACTTACAGCGATCGTACGGGCACTCACGCTAACATAGTCATCCGTCCCCTTCCGCTTATGAGTTCGATCAAATAACTCACGAAATGTAGGGGCACGCTCGACCTCGTGATGCTTACAATTCAAAAAAATTAGTTAGTTTCACAATAATAATCAATGTATTAAGCAATTGAACAATAATATGCTTTCCAATTTTTGACTATGGGTCGCATAAGATACGGACCCACTAGTATGCACATTCTTCTCCGGATGAGTTGATCGGTTGCGTATTGCCGCCTGTGACCACTGCTGCCATGGTCCACCAGCCCAACACTCACAAAGGGACACCCAATAGTCCCTCCTCAGCCAAACAGGGCCGTAATCTAGCCAAGCCATAGAATCCCAATTGCATGTGGTCTTCATTGCCTTGTCCCGGGCCTCCCACATCGACTTTCTTAAATTAGTCTGGGCAGTAGACTCCCAGACGGTGCGAGCTCGAGGGAGATCCTCGGGTCTCGTGAACGCGAACCTCTGCTGTAAAGAAATAAAATTACTCAACTTTCTGCACTAACAGAGATAGTAATTAAATAAATGATTTTAACTCATGTAAACATTAAAAAACTGTGAACATGTCAAATAACAAATCCCGGACGGGCACCGGGAACTCTCTCCATGCATCCATTGGTCCTGGAATATGTGCGTGGACCAACGTCGTAATATAACGGGAAGCAGAACCTGGATCTATCTTCCCCCTGCAATTGCACATTAATTGTGTACATGAAATGTATAACATAAATAACAAATACAGTAACTTTGAAGTGATCAACTTTACCCTGAGATCCAGCATGGCTGCCGTCCCGGTAGCTGAGGCCCCTCCTCAGCTACTGGATGCTGGCTCTCCACCTCTGTTGAAAACAATTTAGTACACTATTATTGTATAAATTACAAGAAAACAAACATACTAATCTATGAAAACATACATGTACCTGGTGGTGAGGAAGAAGGGAAAGGTGGCACTGCTCGCGTGCTCGGCGGGGAGGCGGTCCCTGCAAAATTATATACACATTAGAAAATATGAATTTAAATTGAACAACAATATATACGTATACCTGTCGCATGGACAACCGGCGTGGACGGGGAGGCAGTCCCTGCAAAATTGTATGTACGTTAGATCTCGTGAATTAAATATGAACAATGATATCCATCTGGTTCTTTGTGTACATATGTATATACTTGTCGCTGGGACGACCGGCGCAGACGGGGAGGCAGACCCTGAGAAATTATATGTACCTTAGATCTCGTGAATTTAATATAAAAAATAATATATAGAGTTTTATGTTTACATATACATATACCTATCGTGGATGGGGTCGCAGACCCTCGGCCAACGGACGTGGAAACCGTCCGACTCCGTCCTCCACGTACCATATCTCTATTGAGATAAATAAAGATATAACATGTCATCAACACTCAAATTTGAAGTAGCAATTTAATATGAACATATAATTAGCAACAATAGGAAGTTCTTACAAATATAGGGTATATTATCTATATTCATCATTAGATGCTGAAGACATGTTTAATTCAGCATCATCTTCGTCATCATCCTCGAATTCATCCTCATCATCCCGGGAGTCTTCCTCCACATCAGACTCCACCCTCTGCTCAAGGTCTCATGGGTCAACTTCTTCCTGTTCGTTACCCTTATGTAAGCAAATTGTCTCATTTATATCATGAACACTGAACTGCGTAGAAGCTGCCAACTCTCGTGTGTCACTCCGATCTGATTGGAAAAAATTGTCATTAACACCTTCGAGCTCATCATCAGCCGGGAGAAGCTCATACTCAGGGAATAGCCTTGATTTCACTCTACATGCAGCCCACCAATCTCTTAATTTGAAGGATGAATAATTTGAATAATAAACTTGTTGGGCTTGTGCCGCCAGAATGAATGGCTCATATGTACTCAACTTGGACTTATGCTTGACATCGACAATTCCATATGTTGTGTCATGACGAATAGATGTCGGATCAAACCAATGACACTTGAAGAGAAATATATTGTTGTCTTGTCCCAAAAATTATAGTTCAATGACTTCTTCGAGAATGCCATAATAGTCTATTTCATTTTCATTGTAGGCATTTCTCTTCACATTCCGTCCATAATCTCTCGTGTGAAATCTGTATCCATTCACAATGTAGCCTGGATAGACACGTACAATCTTCGAGGGGCTATAACTGATCTCTGAGACTCTTGAATCGGTAATAAAACCTTGTTCAACCTATTATCAAAAAAATAGACAGACATTGGCAAATTACAACAACTAAATATGCATAAGAACATAACACTTATGTTTCAAAATATTTAGACACATACTCGAGATCTTAACCAAGTAGGAAAGGACTTCTCCCGTTCCTTTTCAACCTGCACGTCAGTTAGACGTGGATTCTGTTGCAGTATGATCGAGTCAAACTCTCTGCAATGTAAATGTCACACAACCTTTCAGTTCTGCAACATTGCAATCAAATGATGTACATCATAAGTGTTGAGAGCTTACTCAATGTAGGGGTCTAGTTCTGCGCAATTCATTAAGATGTAGATCTCCGCAGCTACCAACTCTCTGTCTTCCAGTGCGTGAGTAGAAGAATATCCGAACGCCCGTCCGGGACACTTGAATACAGAGAGTCGGTCCGACACATTAGAATCCCCACCATCATCATTACGTGGAGGTTGAGTGCGTCGGGTTCATATTTCTGTGTCAAAGTACATCGAACAGAAGTTTGATATCTCCTCAATGAGGTACGCCTGGGTAATAGAGCCCTCAACTTGTGCTTTGTTGCGGACTTTCATCTTAAGATCGTGCATGCACCTACGACAATAATTCAAATGCATATATATGAAATATAAAAGATCATCGTAATGTGAATAAATTGAGATATAGAAATATACCTCTCAAACGGATACATCCATCGAAATTGTACTGGTCCTTCGACCCTAGCCTCATATGGCAAATGGATGATCAGGTGCTCCATTGAATCAAAGAATGATGGAGGAAATATCTTCTCTAATTTGCAGACTGTCTGTGTTATATTTTGCTCCATATTTTGCAAGTCATGAAGTCTGACTTCTGAAGCAGATAAAATCCTGAACAATTGACTCAGCTCAGTCATTGCTCCCCATATTTGCTTCGGCAACAACTCACGAAAAGCAAGTGGCATCAGTCTTTGCATAAAAACATGGCAGTCATGACTCTTCATTCCGTATATTTTTCCCTCGTTGACATTTACACAACGGGCAATATTCGAGACATATCCATCCGTAAATCTCAATTGCTTCAACCATTGCAACACTTCCTTAATCTGTCTAGCCCTAAGCACATATGCAGCTTTAGGTTGCACCACTTTTCGACTAACATGCTGCAGCACTAGTTCTGGACGTCCGCAAAGTACTTTCAAATCCTAACGTGCCTTGACGTTATCCTTCGTTTTGCCTTTGACATCCATAACTGTGTTGAACACATTATCAAAAACATTCTTCTCTATATGCATGACGTCTAGGTTATGTCGTATCAAAAGTGTTGACCAATAAGGTAATTCCCAAAAGATGCTTTGCTTCACCCAATTGTGATCCTTCCTAAAGCCAGGGATTTGTCGGGTACTACCAGCTAGTTGTCTTGTAGTCGGTAACTTCTGGACCCGCCTCGCCATGTTTCCACCAGACACCCGTTCCATATCTACCTCCATCACAATTGTATTTTTCATAAAAGAATCATTTTGCTTTCGGAAAGGATGGTCAATCGGTAGAAACCGAGGATGACAATCGAACCAACATGATTTTCCCCCAGATTTCAACACAAATGATTTAGAATCCTCCATGCAATAAGGACATGTCAACCTCCCATGTGTGCTCCAGCCAGATAACATGCCGTACGCTGGAAAGTCACTTATTGTCCACATTAATGTAGCCTTCAAATTGAAATTCTGTTTTCTGGATACATCATAAGAGAGAACCCCATCTGACCATAACAATTTCAGCTCATCAATCAACGGTCTAAGATATATGTCTATATTTTTTCCTGGACTTTTTGGACCCGGAATCAGCAATCAAAGGAACAGATTCTCACGCTTCATGCACATGCCTGGCGGAAGGTTATACGGTGGTAGGAATACTAGCCAACATGAGTAAGATGCCACCGAGCCACCGAATAGATTGAAACCATCTGTGCATAAACCCAGCCGCACGTTGCGTGGATCCCTTGAGAAGTAAGGATGACTACGGCTAAACTGAGCCCAAGCTTCACCATCGGCAGGATGACTCATTTCACCCTCGTCACGACGGACTCTTTCCACATGCCAAGTCATATGTGCAGCTGTCTTCGAGGACATGAACAGCCGCTGCAATCTGGGTGTGATCGGAAAGTACCGCAATGACTTATACGGAACATCCTTCTGCTTTGACTTGTCCCCTCTCTTGGGCTTGAATCTATCATGCTTACAAATACAGCATGATGTCTTATCTGCATCATCTTTGTAGTACAGCATACAGTGATTCGGACATGAATCAATTTTCATAAAACCAAGCCCCAGATCATTCACCATCTTCTTCGCAAGGTAAAAGTCAGCAGATAACCTCTCTGATTAAGGAAGCATGCTCTTGACGAGTAAGAGAAGTCAGTCAAAACAACTCTCGCTCATATGAAATTCAGATTTCAAATTCAGTAGCTACGACACTGCAGACAACTGTGTATGCTTCTCACAACCATCCTATAATGGCTCATCAACATCTCGAAGTAACTGATAAAATCTCTGAGCTGTATCATTCGGAACTTCTTCATTTGTTTGATCTTCATGAATATTGAACTCCGGACAAGCAGCATCGACAACCATGTCTACGTACGTACTTGTGGAGGCAAAGTAATTAGCTGGTGCAGACGACTGAATATTCAACTCACCATCAGACGACCATAACTCATAATGGGCAACAAATCCTCTTGTATACAAATGATGTTGCACATCCCATGTCGATATCCACTTTTTGTTCTTACAAGCCGAACACGTGTTGGGTTTTCAATATATCATGTTTTTGATGATCACATTAATATCCTTGAACATTAATTTAATGCAAAATTGATGTGTTAATTAACATGAAAAACACCATGAAAGTGATTATGTTAAACATTGCCAAATCACACAATGTATATCACTAACAATGTATTTACATGTAGGTGCACAAGCATGAAAGATGGAGCATCAAAGAGATGAGCAAATAGACCAAGACAATGTCAAAGAAGTGTATCTATCGACAGGCCCAAGGTATGTGTCGACAGATACACACAGACAACCCAAGATAGACTTCAGTTTGTATATTTCTGAGTGTACCTGTCGACAGATGCAAATTACCTGTCGACAGATACACACAGACAACCCATGACAAACTTCAGTCTTTGTATCCCTGAGTGCACCTGTCGACAGATGCAAATTACTTGTCGATAGATACACTCAGAAATTCAGATTTATGAAACCTAGTTCTCAGCCTGAGTGCATCTGTCGACAGATGCAAGTGCACCTGTCGACAGACGACGGAAACATGAAATTCAGAAGTTCTGATTCCGGCCCCATTTGGGTGTCTCCTTCCTCCACGACCCCCACCTTTACCAAACACTATATAAGCATCCTTTTGGAGCCAAATTCGCAGAGAGCAGCCTCCCAACCAAGAGCCTCCAAGGGACCAAGAGGAAAAGCCCCAATTTGCTGCTCTGCTTCAATCTTCTGCCCAGATCGTCGTGGAATCACCATCCATGCGAAGTTGAAGCCAGATCGTCGCCAATTCAACCTTCTACATCGATCAGTCTACATCCAATCGAAGTTTGAAGAGCGTCTGGACGATCCACGAGAAGAATTCCAACTGGATTTGTTCCCCAACTCTAAATTCTTCTCCATTTCACAATTTCCATTCCATTGTGTGTGTATGGTTGTGTTTCAAGCATCCCTTGTGCTTGATCCACGAAATTGTGGTTGTTCTGATCGTGGTTCATCAGACAACGTGTGTGTGTTTGAGTTGTTGTGTTGAACTCGCTCATAAGCAGTCGTTTCTGCGTGTGTGTGTGGACGGTGGATGTAGGATACACGAGTTGTGTACTCCGAACCACCTTAAATCATCGTGTCCTGTGGTTTGTTCGCGTTTTGCGATAGATGATTGGTAGGCACGTTGTTCATACGCACGTTTGATACCCTGTTCTCATTTATATCAACTCAAGCCTTCTTATACTCAATCGAATTCTAATCAAGTTTCATTAAGATCGTTGTAGCACTGAAAAGAAGCCATCAGTAATTAGAAATTGCCGTAATCTATTCAACCCCCCTTCTAGATTACCATATTGTGTTATTCTGCATAACCCTTCAATTGGTATCAAAGCAAGGTTTCTCCGATTTACAGTTTTCGTAATTTGATCTAGCGATCAAGAGATTCTCGATCTTATGGATTCTAGCAAAGGGTATATGTCCGAGGGACATTCAGTAACCAGGCCACCCTATTTTGATGGCACTGACTATCCTTATTAGAAAAATCGTATGCAGGTATTTTTGAGAGCTCAAAATTACGAGCTGTGGAAGATAGTCAGCAAGGGACCATATGAGTTGCCCGAGGACGAAGACACCTGGACGAAAGACCAAATAGCTAAAGGAACTCTCAACTGGAGCGCACTAAACATGATGCAATGTGCGGTGCATCCAAAGGAGTTCTCAAGAGTCTCTACATGCTCAACAGCAAAAGAGATGTGGGACAAACTTGAACTCATCTACGAAGGTACGTCCGAGGTAAGGGATACCAAAGTTAGCATGTTAGTGTCTGAATATGAAATGTTCAAGATGAAAACTGATGAAAACATATCAGACATGTTTGCAAGATTCATGCTAATAATTAACGGGCTAAAAGGTCTTAAAAAGGAATACTCTGAAAGTGACTTAGTAAGAAAGATACTTCGATCTCTTACTTCATCTTGGAATACTAAGGCCACTGTCATTGAGGATTCCAAAGACCTCTCTAAAATGAAATTGGATGAACTAATTGGCTCCTTAATGACATATGAAATCAACATCAAAAGAAAAGAATTAGAAGAAAATCCTAGGAAGTCAATTGCGTTAAAAGCATCCAACAAAACATCAACAAGCTCCAAGAAATCCATTCAACAAGATAGTGATGAGCAAGAAGCATCTAGTGAGAGTGATAATGATGAAATGGCAATGCTCACTAGACAATTCAAGAAATTTCTGAAGTTCAAAAGGAGAGACTCAGGTAACTCCAAACCCTTTCAAAAGAAAAATTTTTCACAGAAATATGAGTCAAACAAAAAATCTGATATTGTTTGTTATGAATGCAAGAAACAGGGGCACATGAGAGGAGAATGCCCGGAACTCAAGAAGAAGCTGAAGAATGAAAAATTCATCTTCAAGAAAGCCAAAGCAATAATGGCAACTTGGAGTGATGAAGATGAAGATGCACAAGAAACATCCGATGATGAAGAAGTTAAATGCTTAATGGCAAGGAGTGATGACTCCACCGAGGTAAACTTCTCATTTGATAATTATACTGCAAGTGAATAGGAGGAAGCATACACTACTCTATTTGAAAAATTTTATGAATATAGATATGAAAATAAGGAATTGAAAAAGAAATGCAACTCCCTTGTGCATGATAAAAATCACGATGAACGAATTGCATTCCTGACAAAAGAAATAGAAATGATGAAAATTTATGAAAAGACTCATAATGAAGAGATGGATTGCTTGAAAATGAAATTACAAGAAACACAAAAGGAAAAGGACTGTTTAAGCCATTCTCTTGAATTCCTTCAAGAAGAACATCTAGAAACAAGGAAAAAGTTGGAACAAACTGAAACAGAATTGAAAGAGAAATCTGAAGATTTGATGAAATTTGTAAAAGGAAAGCAAAATCTAGATGTGGTTTTGGGTCCTAAAATACATGTAACCAAGCATGGGTTAGGATATCAACCTGTCAAACAAAAGAAAATAGGAGAGTCATTGATCACTTCCTTTGTTGATCCTAGCCCAAGCACAAGCAAGCATGTTCCCACAAAGCATAACACAAGTCAATCTCAGACCAAAGTATTGCAACCCAAACAAAATGTTCCCAACAAACAAAAGAAAAAGGCACCTGTCGACAGATGGAATGGTGCCTGTCGACAGGCAAGAACAACTTCAACTAATAAACAGTCCATCAAGCAACAAAAAATTGAAAAGAAAATTCCTTCATGCAATGTGTGTAAAAAGATTGGTCATGATGAAAAACAATGCTGGAATAATCCAAAGAAACAGAAATTCAAACAAGTTTGGATTCCTAAGCATTTACTTTGTTGCATGAATGAAATTTTGAGACCCAAAGTAATTTGGGTACCAAAACCTCTTGTCTGATCCACATATGCAGGAATGCCTAGCAGCCCAACATGAAAACAAATGGTACTTGGATAGCGGCTGTTCGAGGCACATGACGGGCGACAAAGCTAAATTCTGTTTCCTAGTGGAGAAAGACGGAGGACAAGTCATTTTTGGAGGTAACAACAAAGGCCAAATCATTGGCACAGGTAATGTTGGTAAGTGTCCCTCCAATTCAATTGAAAATGTACTGTTGGTTGATGGCCTTAATCACAACTTGCTTAGCATAAGTCAATTATGTGATAGAGGTCACAATGTCATTTTTGAATCAAATTCATGTCAAATTGTTGATAAAGAAATAGGAAGTGTAAAATTTTCTGGAAAAAGAGTGAATAACATCTACTTAGTTGACTTAGATGATCCAGAAAATGACAAATTGTGTCTTGTTGCAAATAGACAGGATGAATTGACATTGTGGCATCGTTGGCTTGGCCATGCGAGCTACAACGTATTGCACAAGATCATGAAGCTCAAATTAGTAAGTGGACTTCTGACATTTCTTTTAACAACAATGAAAGTTTTTGTGATGCATGTGCACAGGGAAAACAGACCCGGAAGTCTTTCAAATCCAAAGCACCGGTAAGCACATCTAAACCATATGAACTGTTGCACATGGACCTTTTTGGACCAACTAGAACTCAAAGTCTCAATGGCAAACGTTTTGGTTTTGTCATTGTAGATGATTTTTCTAGGATCACATGGGTCAAATTCTTGGCACACAAAAGTGAAACACTTACAATCTTCCAAGAATTCTTTAACAAGATTGAGCATGGCAATGTGAATAAAATATGCTCAATCCGCACCGATCACAGGGGAGAATTTGATAACAATGCATTTTCTGATTTTTGCAGGCACCAAGGGATTGAACATCTATTCTCCTCCCCAAGGACTCCAGAACAAAATGGAGTAGTGGAGAGGAAAAACAGAACATTGGTGGAAATGGCTCGCACTCTTCTGGTTGAAGGCCAACGCACAAGAAGCTTTTGGGCAGAAGCAGTGAACACTTCATGCTACATTCTAAACAAAGCCATGGTAAGACCTGTGATAAAGAAAACCCCCTACCATTTGTTGAAAGGTAAGAAACCCAACCTTGGGTACTTCCGAGTATTTGGCTCAAAGGTATTTATTCATAACAATGATAAATCTGATTTAGATAAATTTGAAGCCAAAAGTGATCAAGGTGTTTTTCTAGGCTACTCAAAACACTCTAGGGCATATAGGGTGTTTAGCAATAAAACACGCACTGTGGAAGAAACTCCACATGTAATTTTTGATGAGACTTATGCCAAAACTAATAGTTTGACTGTTAATAGAACTAAAAAAGAAGATAAAGGAACATCACTTGAGGACCTACAAGTCAAAGCAAAAGACAAATCTGAAGAAGATTCCAAGACCAAAGGTGGATATCTTCACAAGGACTATGATGAAGATGATGAAAAAGCCTTCAGAAAACAAGATGAAACACATGAAGAAAATCCACTAGAAGGTGAACCTCCTGAAGAACAACATTCACAAGATCAAATTCCTCAAGGACAAGATGCTCCCGGCCCTTCAACAATCACAAATGTGAGGTATTCCAAAGATCACCTACTTGATGATGTGATAGGTAGTTTAAATGATTCTGTTCAAACAAGGTCTCAAGTTAGACAAATAATTGAACATGATCATTTTGCTTTTGTCTCTCAAGTGGAACCCAAAAATGTTGAAGATGTTACCCAGTTGACGAGCCTAGAGGGGGGGTGAATGGGTCTTTTAAAATTAATCTAGAAGATACCTGTAACTAAAAAATAATCACACAAACGTTCTTCGAACTATGTTAGTTACAGTTAGTTTAAATAACAATCACACAAGGAAGACAATCACACAACACAAGGATTATCCTGGTTCGGACTTCCTTTCCTTAGGAGTCCTACGTTTAGTCCCTGAGCAACAACTCAGGATTTCACTAACTAGGGAACAGTCCCCCTAAGGACGCTACAACACCCAGCTTAGCTGGTCTTCCTTCACATTCGAAGGGAACAACACCCTGGATACCACCAGGTCTTCCTTCACACCCGAAGGGAACAACACCCTGGATACCACCAGGTCTTCCTTCACACCCGAAGGGAACAACACAGAGAAGAATGTATGACTTTCAAGCCCCTAGATTCAGCTTTTGATAAGCGAGGATCTGAAGCAACTAGAACTGAGAGCAAAGAGATTATAAACAATTCACACTCTTAGAACTATACAGGCTCTCTCAAGATTTTCACAAACTAGTGGAGAGCAAAAGAGCAAAAGTTAAGAGGAGTGAAGGATCTTGGCTCTCGACTTTCTTCAGAAGAATTTGAATGCTTTTCTTGAACGTTGTTTTTGTTTTGTTCTTCTGACTTGAATTTATATCTTCAATTTGAAATATAGACGTTAAAGAGTCCGTTGTCTCTCTTTTGAGTAGTCGTTAGACTGAATGACATCTGGAGTCTTGGAAGCTTCCAGTCACAGTCTTTTGATCACTTGAGCACGCAAAGAGATGAGATCTTCAAAGATATCCGATGGCTTCTATTTGTTTAACGTTGTACCATGAAGCTAGTTCAGAGGTCTGCACATATGTCAATTTTAAATAGCAGACAGATAGGCTGTCTCTGATGTCAGTCAACGTCAGTAGCAATAGTCAAGAAAATAGTAATGCCAAATGGCTTAAGTCTAAAGGATGTTATCAGAGTAGGCACGATAAAGGATGATATGGTCTGCATGCATGCAGAGATATGTTCAGATCTCATAAATGCAAGAGCGTCAGAGAGATGTCTACGTGGACTTTGACTGGTCAATGCTTTAAGATGAATAAGATATCAAGATATGAAATTGATGACTGTATGACTTATGAAATCGTTATGAGTCATAGAAAATCGTTATGAACACTTATCAAGTTGTTATGAATTCTAAAGAAGTCGTTACAACAAGTAAGTCATTGCGAGTTCTAAAGAAATCGTTACGATAACTTATGAAGTCGTTACAACAAGCAAGTCGTTGCGAGTTCTAAAGAAATCGTTATGATAACTTATGAAGTCGTTGTGACATCGACTTGTTTGAAACTACATGACTTTTCAGTCTTATAAGAAAATCGTTGCGATCACTTATAGAATCGTTACGACATCGATTTGTTTGAAACAACATGACTTTTTAGTCTTATAAGAAAATCGTTATGAACTTCAACAGAAATCGATATGGATTTAGAGAAATATCATGTTGAAAAGATTGAAGCTTCAGAGTAGTAATGCATACCTTTATTGGCTTGTTTGACCTCGGTATTTTTCCTGTACTTAAGACTTATGAAATATTCATCAGATATAATTGATAAATTCTTGTTTGGTTTTTTTAATCATCAAAATATGTATATATATATAATTAATTAAAATTGCATGGGACAGACTGATCATCAATCTCACCCTTTTTGGTGATGACAAAACTGAACAATAAGCATGGATAAAAATATCTGAATTTTTTGTACTTTTCTCCCCCTTTTTGTCATTAAGCAAAAAGATAAACTTTGACAAAGAAAGAAGAGAGAAAGATAAATAGAGAATACACAGAGGGTCATGTCATTTACTGTGGAGGTACAGGTAAATAGAAGGCAGGAGACAACAGAGAGGCAAAATGGGAGATGGTTTCCCATGCCTGAACTTCCTGCTCTTCAAAAAGATTTTTAAAAGCTCAAAAAGACACAGAGTAAGATGGTCCCATGGTGGGAGCCATCCGTTTGAGATGAAGATCTAGATGCTGATAGAGAAGATCAGCATATGCATCCTTGTCCATGTTCATCTTGAGAAAACGAGAAGTGCTAAAGCTGGCACAGGAGAGGAACTGGTCCATGGTGACAGGGTAGTGATTGTGGTTAGCTCTGAGAGCTTGGTGCATAGCCACATACACTTTGTATCTTTCTTCCCAGACCTTGAAGGGGTCATCAACAAGATTAATGGAGTTCATATCTAGGAAAGTGGCTGGAGAAATAGCTGGTTTGCCTTCCCTGGCCTGAGCTTCATTGAGTTCAGACAGCTGCTGAGCTGACAGGGGGTAGAACTTGGACCATTCAGAGGATGTGAGCTTTTCACATTCAGACAGGATAGGGGAAAGAACTTCAGCCTTTACATGGCCCTGGTGATATTCCCTAAATAGGAATCTAGAAAAGGAAACCAGGTAGCCTTTCTGCACTTTAATTCTGCCCAAGACTCTGGCAAAACGCTCAAAGATGATGGATCTTACAGAGGATTCCATAACTAGAAAGTGAATTTGAGGAAGGGCTATCTCCTCAGGTATTTGAAGTGTAGCAAAATCTACCTGAATATCTGAAGTGTGAGAGATAACTGGAGACAAAGCTGAAATGGCCTTCCTGAACTGACAGAGCTGAACTTCTGGAAGTCTATGAATATATCTGTAGTTGTTGAAGAGCATGAAATGCCTGATCATCTTTATTTCCGATTGAATGTAGGGTGCCCAGAGTTCTTGGTGGTACATCCTGAACCACTCAGAGAGAGTCAAGGAGTGGTCCCTTGGAGGAAATCTGGCAGATTTGGCAAGAATGAACTTTTTGAGAAGATCCTTGTGACCTTTGCCCCACTGCTCTTTAGATTTGGAGTGAGCAAGAGAGAAAATTTTGGATTTTTCAGTTTTTGAAAGAGAAGTATAAGGGAAAATGGTGTGCAAATGATCTGTAAGGTTTTGAAAGGGAAGGTTGATGATGGTGGCATAAGCAACTTTGGAAAGGTATTCCCTATACAGTGGGTTATGTTTGTTGTCCACTGTGAGAGAAAACCACAAAGGAGGGTATTTGGGTTCAGAGGAAGAGGAAGAGGTAGAAGTAAGTTTCCTCTTCTTGGAGGCAGGATTAGAAGGATCTGCCCTGTGAACATGTTCTCCCACTTTCAACACAGACCTGAGGATCCCTTCCTCAAATTCATCCTTTATCTTTTCAATAAAAGGAGAATTGAGTTGAGCATGTTCAGGTATGATAGTGATGAAAGATGGTGGAGGAGTAGGATGAAGAAAAGAGTGTGAAGTAGTGTGGAGATCATCAGTTGGTCCAAGGGAGGGACCAGAGGAGGAGGAGGATGCTCCAGTTGAGGATGCTGGAGGGGCCTCAAATATAGGAGAAGGAGAAGGAATGGTGGACTGAAATGGTGTAGGAGAGGAAATTGGTCTAGATTGAGGCTTCTTGAAGGTTTGAGGAGCAGGAGGTGCTGTAGGAGCTGATGGTGGAGTTGGAGGAATAGGTGTGTGAGAGGGGGAAGAGGGAGCTGGGGGCTTGGGTGCCAAGAGCTCTTCTGCCTCTATCTGCACAGACTCACTCTCCAATGGTCTTGATCCTTGCTCAGATGGCCCTGTTGGCCCTGCATCCTGATCAGCTGGCCCTGTTGGCCCTACCTCTTTTGATGCTGCTGCTGCTTCTGGTGCTGCTTCTGGTGATGCTGCTGCTTCTGGAGGAGGAGGAGCGTGAGCTCCAACTGCCTTGATAATATCTGAGAGCATGCCTTTCATGCTGCTCATTTCCTTGCTAAACCATTTCATAGCATTTCTGATTTGGGCCAACTCATTGTTGGCTGAAGCTTGACTAAGAAATATAGAGTTGACATCTGACTGGAGATGTAACGACCCAGAATCCGCATTACCAGTAACAACCAGTAACCCGAATTCTGACCCGCTAACCCACGAGACAAGCTCGGAAGGGTAGGAAGTGAAAGTCCGAGGAGACTATATGTAAAAAGATACACACCATGCAAAGCTGTAAAATTCCACTATATGAACATATCATATACAACTCAGAGTCTAAGCAAAGTACAGAGTACAGAAGTACAACAAAAAGTACTACTCACTGCAGCTAAGGAGCACCAACACCGGAGTGGCTAGACTCGCCTGGAACGGGAGTCGACGAAGACCCACCTGAAAGGGAAGGGAGTGAGTCTTAAGAAAAGAGACCCAGTAGGGAAAAGTAACCCCACCGGCAACAGAACTAAAGTGCGGAAAGTAAAAACTGAAAGTAAGTACACGTCGCACCACAACACAAAACTGTAAACCACGCGGCTCAGTAACACACACTCACACACACAGCAAGTAGGACTCAGCTAGGGTCTGTGGCTCGGCGTCCCGTCACCACAGAGGGTCTCAACCCCAGCCACGTGTGCACACTACAGATGCTCTCTCTCGCGTCTGGTCCACGACCGGTTTTTCCCCTACGCTTGACCCTCGAGGTAGAGAAGGGGCTCCATGGAGACCGGCTCAAAACCACCACAAGGAGTACGCACAGGACAGAGTCGCACTCGGCGTCCTGGCTCACTAGTGGAGGATAACCACACACTAGTCGTCTAGACGGAGTCGCACCCACGCCTAGGTAACACAACAGAAACGGGTACACGGTAACGCAACGCGCGTACAACAGACGGAACACACTCAACGTCTAAAACCCCGTACAGTAAGTAAACACCTCGTGCCACAAACAACTACTCAAATGCACAGGCGGAGTCACACTCTAACCCTGGCCCACATGTGCTATTAGGGCGGACATCACATGTCAATCGCCTCTAAACACACAACTCAAGCTTGCTGGGAGACAGGAGATTAACGGCCACATCGATTGCCGCCAGTCTGAGGTAAACGACATTCACCATGTCGTTTATCCTGATTAAACGGCAATCGACCTTGTCGTTTAAATCACCCCTGAAGATCTCAACGTCAACAGATGTGGACGTTGAGCTCTTCAGTCCCCTATACCCAGAACTGAACCGAATCAGTTCAAATGGGCAGAAAAACTCAACAGAAATCTGGCTGATGGAGGGAAACACTTCCTCTCATCAATCCACACTACCAAAACATCATAATTAAACATTCTAACATCTAGATTGTCCAATTCACCCTCAATTCCTGCATGATACAACCCAAACCCTAAACCATGATTTGCACACCAATTCACTTAATTGGGCATGCTGGTTTGCTGGGGAAGGTTATAGGGGTTAAGTCCCTACCTCAGAAAGCTTAAACAATCCCCGAACAGCCACTACTCGCGCCGGATTCCCTCGAAGACTCCGCGCGAATCGCACCAGAACCACACGTTTCCCGCCCGATCAAGCACCGCCACGCGATCCAGGGCCTTGCCACGAGCTCAGATCAATCATCAGAAGCTGTGGAAATGGAGAAAAGCTAAGGTGGAGGAAAGGAGAGGAAAGGAGAAGAAGGAACTCTGCTCTCGGGCTGCCCTATTTCAACAGGACTGGTTAGTCGACGTCAACATCTCTGGTCGCCTACTGAACCGCCTACAGACTGACGTCCAGATCCCCTGTCACTGAGTTCAACATCAGACGTCCACATCGCTGGATGCTGACTCTGACTCAACGGCAAGCCCTAGCCGTCAACCACACAGGACCACTACAGACCCAATAAGGATCTACTAAAGACCCGAGACCTTACAGCCCTCCCCCCTTAAGGCATTTTGCCCTCAAAATTCAAAAAACACAAAGAAAGAAAGAAAACTCACCAAAGAGGTACGGAAACTGCTCGCGCATTTCGTCCTCCCGCTCCCATGTCGACTCACCACCGGAGTGCCGCTGACACGCAACACGAACTAAAGGGATTGCCTTGTTCCTCAACCTCTGAACTCGGCGATCCTCAATGTGCAATGGAAACTCTGGTATAGTCAACACTGGAGTCACCTCAGACCACTCTGCACTCTGCAGAACGTGAGACTCGTCAGAAAGGTACCTCCGAAGCATCGACACGTGGAAGACGTCGTGTACTACTGCCAACTCTGACGAAAGCTCAAGTCTGTACGCCAAACCTCCGACATGCTCCGAAATGGTAAAAGGCCCTATAAAGCGAGGACTCAAGTTTCCACGCTTACCGAACCTCACCACTCCTTTCATAGGAGACACACGAACAAACACCTGGTCTCCTACCTGAAACTCGAGCGGTCGCCTACGCTGATCTGCATAACTCTTCTGCCGACTCTGAGCTGACTGAAGCCTCTGCCTCACAAGCTGAACTACCTCAACTGCCTGCTGAACCAACTCTGGTCCCATGACAACCCGTTCGCCAACCTCGAACCAGTCAAGAGGAGTGCGACATGGTCGTCCGTACAAAGCCTCATATGGTGCCAAACCGATACTGGAGTGATAACTATTATTATATGCGAACTCGACCAACGGCAAGTGAACTGTCCACGACCCCTGCCACTCCAGGCAACAAGCTCTAAGCATGTCCTCCAAAGTCTGGATAGTCCGCTCTGACTGACCGTCTGACTGAGGGTGGTAGGCGGAACTAAAAGCCAACTCTGTCCCCAAAGCTCTCTGGAAACTGCGCCAGAACCCAGAAGTGAAGCGTGGATCTCTGTCTGACACAATAGAGATCGGCACTCCATGCAAAGGAACAATCCGCTCTACGTACAACGCGGCCAACCTACTCATACCCCAACTAGTCCTGACAGGCAAGAATCTGGCAGTCTTTGTCAATCTGTCTACAAGAACCCAAATGCTGTCAAAACCTCCAGCTGTCCTCGGCAAACCACAAACAAAGTCAGTCGTCACGTGGTCCCACTTCCACATCGGAATCTCTAACGGCTGCACAAGTCCTCCTGGACGCTGATGTTCGGCCTTCACCTGCTGACAGACCAAACACCTAGCAACAAAAGCCGCTATGTCTCTCTTCATCCTAGGCCACCAAAACTGACGTCTCAACCTGTGGTACATCTTGGTCGACCCTGGATGAATCGAGTACCTGGAACCATGTGCCTCCTGCAACACAACTCTCCTGATAGACTCCTCAACAGGAACATAGAGTCTATCTCGGAACCTAACAGTCCCATCCTCGTGAAGCTCAACCTCTGGAAGAAGCAACACACTGTGCAACTCGGGATCTGCCTGCTGAGCCTCAGCAACCTGTCTCACAACGGCGGGAGCTGCTAACAAACTGCCCAGCACACACTGACGACGACTGGACGAGACTCTGAAAGACCCTTCTGTCGCAGACTGCCACAACTGCCACTCTCTAAGCATCAGATGACTCATCTGTGCTTTCCTACTCAAGGCATCTGCAACTACATTCGCCTTTCCAGGCTTATACTCAATGCTGAAATCATAGTCTTTCAGATACTCCATCCATCGACGCTGCCTCATATTCAGATCCCTCTGAGAAAATACATATCTCAAACTCTGGTGGTCGGTACGGACTACAAAACTCACTCCGTACAGGTAAAGACGCCAAATCCGCAAAGCAAACACCACAGCTGCAAGCTCTAGGTCATGGGTCGGATAACTCTCCTCGTGGGGCTTAAGCTGGCGAGACGCATAAGCCACTACCCGGCCTTGCTGCATCAAAACCGCACCCAATCCAATACCTGAAGCGTCTGTGCAAACCTCAAAACCCTCCTCACCTGAAGGTAAGGCAAGAACTGGCGCCGACGTAAGCAGTCGCTTCAACTCCATGAAGCTCTGCTCACACTACTCCGACCACTCAAACATAACTCCCTTTCTCGTCAACCGAGTCAAGGGTGCAGCAACCTGAGAAAAATCTCGAATAAACCTGCGGTAGTAACCTACCAAACCCAAAAAGCTACGAATCTCAGACACAGATCTGGGACTCTCCCACTGCAAAACTGCCTCAACCTTCGCTGGATCCACAGAAACTCCCTCACCTGAGATCACGTGTCCCAAAAAGTGAACCTGTTGTAGCCAAAACTCACACTTACTAAGTTTGGCATACAACTGGTGCTCTCACAAGGTCTGAAACACGATCCTCAGGTGCTCGGCGTGCTCCTCCTCCGAAACGGAGTACACCAGAATGTCGTCAACAAACACTACGACAAACCGGTCCAAGAACTGGTGGAACACCCGATGCATCAGATCCATGAAGGCCGCTGGAGCATTGGTGAGCCCAAACGGCATCACCAAAAACTCAAAGTGTCCATATCTGGTCTGAAAAGCAGTCCTCTCAATGTCAGAATCTCTAATCCGCAACTGATAGTAGCCCGACCTCAAGTCAATCTTCGAAAAGACACGAGCAGACTGAAGCTGATCAAAGAGATCATCAATCCTAGGCAAAGGATACCTATTCTTAATGGTCACTTGATTTAGCTTCCTATAATCAATACACAACCTCAGGCTACCATCCTTCTTCCAGACAAACAAAACAGGTGACCCCCACGGAGAAAAGCTAGGACGAATATAGCCCTTCTCCAACAACTCCTCAAGCTGCCTCTTCAACTCCCTCAACTCTGCTGGTGCCATACGGTACGGTGCTTGTGCAAAAGGTAAGGTGCCAGGAACCAACTCTACAGTAAACTCTATCTCTCTCTCTGGTGGTAGACCAGGCAACTCTTCCAGAAAGACATTCGGAAACTCACACACTACAGGAATGTCCCCCACTCCCTTGGCAATCTGGTCAAGAGTCACTGCAGAAACTAGAAAACCCTGACAACTAGAAGCAAGCAACCTCCCTGCCCTCAAAGCAGAAACTAGAAAGCGAGAAGTAAGAGGTACGATACCCTGGAAGTAGAACGCCGCTGCCCCAGGTATCCGCAAGTGCACCCTCTTCTTCTGGCAATCCATCACTGCACCATACCGCTCTAACCAGTCCATACCCAAAATCACATCATAGTCATGTAACTGCAATGCAAACAGACAGGCTGACAACAACTGATCCTGCAACTGCACAGGTACCTCCTCGAGACAGTAGGACGTAAGGACAAAGTCCCCTGTCGGCAACTCCATTGCTAACTCAACAGACTCTCCCGAACTCAACTCTCCAAGGGAGTCTAAAAAGTCCTCAGACACAAAAGAGTGAGAGGCACCAAAATCAAACAAGATTCTAGCTGCAAAACCAAAAACTGAAACAGTACCTTCCACCAGGTGAGCTGCCTCCGCGTCTGCACGAGTCAAGTGGGTAACACGACCTCTACCTCTCGACCCACCAGAACCTCCAGTCTGCTGACGCTGCTGCACAGGTGCCTGCTGCTGCTGCTGCTGCACTTGGGGCTGTGACTGGGTCTGCTGCTGCGGCACGCGAGGTAGCAAAGGACAATCTCGCGCCATATGACCCATCTGGTCACACCGATAACATAGCCCAGCAAAAGTACGTTGTACTTGCTGCGAAGGCTGACCTGTCGGCTGCTGAACACTCCTAACCGACTGCTGCCTCTTCTCTGCCTACCTCCTATCACGCCGAAACTTCCTCTGAGATCCTGACTTCGCCGTCGTCCCAGTAGAAGTGGACGCGTAGGAAGTCGCAGTCCTCGAGGTCGTCTGCACACTACCCTGCTGCTGTCGAGGCTGAGAAGGAACTACCTGTGTCTGAACCTCTGCGCTCCGAGCACGAGTTCGCAAGGTGTCTGCCTCCAACGCTGCCGCTGTTTGATAGGCCGCATCCAAGTCTGTGACACGAGCAACTATCAGCGCCTGCCTGAGCTCTGGCCTCAAGCCTCTCACGAACTGCTGAGTCCTCAGACCCTCATCTCCCATAATCTGCGGAGCATAGCACCCTAGCTCTACAAATCTGGCCCTGTACTGCACTACAGTAAAGTCCCTTTGCTGCAGGTCCAGAAACTGGTACAATCTCTCCGTCCGGACGTAAGTAGGACAGAAGGCTCTCTCAAAATAAACGACAAACTTCTGCCACGGAATCTGCCTAAGTGGACGAGACTGAAAAGTAGTCTCCCACTCAGTGGACCACCAAGACAACGCCTGCGCCTGCAACTGGTAACTAGCTAGCAGCACTCGCTCCTCTGGAACACACTCCATGGAACGAAAAGTCCGCTCCACTGCATCTAACCATGCTCGCGCTGCATCTGGATCAGGCTGGCCCAAAAACTGAGGAGGCTGAAACTGCAAGAACTCCCTCAACACCTTCCCAGTACCACCCTGGGGTACCGGCGCGTCACGGTGCTGAGCAACAAACTGAGCCATCCCCTCGAGAAATTGAGTCATGTCTAATCCCTGAGCTACCTGAGGTGGAGGTGGCGGCGGAGCAATACCACTATGTGCGTCCTGTGGCAAAGGCTGCGTCTGCTGAGGTGGCGGAGCATCTCCAACCTCCTGACGAGTCGCCTGCTCGGCTACTCCCTCTCTAGGACGTCGCCTAGGAGCCATAGAACTACACACAGAACCAAAAATACACACATAAATTCACTAACTAACTCCGGGCTACATAGCTGCAACTGTACTTTTTATGCTCTGAGTCTACATGATAAATATTTTCTTATATATATCTCATCAGACCAAGCTCTGATACCAAACTGTAACGACCCAGAATCCGCATTACCAGTAACAACCAGTAACCCGAATTCTGACCCGCTAACCCACGAGACAAGCTCGGAAGGGTAGGAAGTGAAAGTCCGAGGAGACTATATGTAAGAAGATACACACCATGCAAAGCTGTAAAATTCCACTATATGAACATATCATATACAACTCAGAGTCTGAGCAAAGTACAGAGTACAGAAGTACAACAAAAAGTACTACTCACTGCAGCTAAGGAGCACCAACACCGGAGTGGCTAGACTCGCCTGGAACGGGAGTCGACGAAGACCCACCTGAAAGGGAAGGGAGTGAGTCTCAAGAAAAGAGACCCAGTAGGGAAAAGTAACCCCACCGGCAACAGAACTAAAGTGCGGAAAGTAAAAACTGAAAGTAAGTACACGTCGCACCACAACACAAAACTGTAAACCACGCGGCTCAGTAACACACACTCACACACACAGCAAGTAGGACTCAGCTAGGGTCTGTGACTCGGCGTCCCGTCACCACAGAGGCTCTCAACCCCAGCCACTTGTGCACACTACAGATGCTCTCTCTCGCGTCTGGTCCACGACCGGTTTTTCCCCAACGCTTGACCCTAGCGGTAGAGAAGGGGCTCCACGGAGACCGGCTCAAAACCACCACAAGGAGTACGCACAGGACAGAGTCGCACTTGGCGTCCTGGCTCACTAGCGGAGGATAACCACACACTAGTCGTTCAGACGGAGTCGCACCCACGCCTAGGTAACACAACAGAAACGGGTACACGGTAACGCAACGCGCGTACAACAGACGGAACACACTCAACGTCTGAAACCCCGTACAGTAAGTAAACACCTCGTGCCACAAACAACTGCTCAAATGCACAGGAGGAGTCACACTCTAACCCTGGCCCACATGTGCTATTAGGGCGGACATCACATGTCAATCGCCTCTAAACACACAACTCAAGCTTGCTGGGAGACAGGAGATTAACGGCCACATCGATTGCCGCCAGTCTGAGGTAAACGGCACTCACCATGTCGTTTATCCTGATTAAACGGCAATCGACCTTGTCGTTTAAATCACCCCTGAAGATCTCAACGTCAACAAATGTGGACGTTGAGCTCTTCAGTCCCCTTTACCCAAACTGAACCGAATCAGTTCAAATGGGCAGAAAAACTCAACAGAAATATGGCTGATGGAGGGAAACACTTCCTCTCATCAATCCACACTACCAGAACATCATAATTAAACATTCTAACATCTAGATTGTCCAATTCACCCTCAATTCCTGCATGATACAACCCAAACCCTAAACCATGATTTGCACACCAATTCACTTAATTGGGCATGCTGGTTTGCTGGGGAAGGTTATAGGGGTTAAGTCCCTACCTCAGAAAGCTTAAACAATCCCCGAACAGCCACTACTCGCGCCGGATTCCCTCGAAGACTCCGCGCGAATCGCACCAGAACCACGCGTTTCCCGCCCGATGAAGCACCGCCACGCGATCCAGGGCCTTCCCACGAGCTCAGATCAATCATCAGAAGCTGTGGAAATGGAGAAAAGCTAAGGTGGAGGAAAGGAGAGGAAAGGAGAAGAAGGAACTCTGCTCTCGGGCTGCCCTATTTCAACAGGACTGGTTAGTCGACGTCAACATCTCTGGTCGCCTACTGAACCGCCTACAGACTGACGTCCAGATCCCCTGTCGCTGAGTTCAACATCAGACGTCCACATCGCTGGACGCTGACTCTGACTCAACGGCAAGCCCTTGTCGTCAACCACACAGGACCACTACAGACCCAATAAGGATCTACTAAAGACCCGAGACCTTACAGGAGAGAACATAATAGTTCACCTTGAACATTCAGCCTTTCAATCACTGGCTTCAAGTTTATGACAATTTTCTGCTTAACCTGCCTCTCAAAAGGAGAATCAGCCAGGAGAGGAACTCCAGAGGCAACCTCTTTTCCTTTCTTCTTGCCTTCATTTTCTGGAGGAGGTTGATCATCATCTAAGCTCAAAGAGCTTGCAGTCTCCCCTTCTCTGTCATCCAAATTTGAAGAATCTCCATGCTTTTCATCCTTATCAACATCTGGAGTTGTGTCTACTGAACCTTCTTTTGATAGCTCCCCCTCAATAGGAGCATCTTCTTCATCTGATACTTGCTCCCCCTGACTGGGAGCAGATTCCAACACAGAGTCACCTTGGGCAGCTAGGTGCTCTACCTCTACTGGAACATCTTCCATTGGTTCATCAATGTGGCCTGATGCCACAGTCTCTTCTGCAACTCTGCTACTTGTTTCTGGAGCACTTGAAATAAAAGGAATTGAATCTATGATGTCTGCCAGAATCGATGCAACTACAATTGAGGGATGTGGGTCCTCAACTGGAATAATGTCCTCTAAGAGGAGATCCTCAATTCTCCTTTCTGCAAAAGTTTGAACTGATTCTTCTGGAAATCCTGAAGCTTCTACAGACGCCCTTTCTTCTTCTACTGCACTTTTAGACTGAACTTCTGCAATGGAGGGTCGTGAAGATTCTGCTGCTTCAACTGCTGAAGCTAAAATTGACTCTACTGGCAATTCTGGAGTCATATCTGCTGATCCCATCTCCAGATGAACAACTGAGGTGTCGATAATGATGGCTTCGCCTTCAGCAACTGAAGCCTTGAACCAGACACCACTTTCCATAGAGAAGCCACTCTTCTTCAGGTTCCTGGACCTGATTGCTTGGCCCATTTTCTCTACAACTGCCCCAGAGAGATCAACACCGAAGTGTTTGAAGATCTTGGTGAGTAGGTGGGCATAAGGCAGGGACACATTTAACTTACTCTTGGTGTCCCAAATCTGATCTCTTGCAAACTTCATTCTTTCCATTATCACTGCGGCCATATTTATCTCCTTATTCTGAATGGCCCAGTACATCATGTCTGAATCAGCCTTTGTGCAAGATGAAAACGTTGCACTTCTGGGAACTAGGATTTGACAGACAATAAAATGGAGAAGACGATTGAAGGCGGATAGTTGATTTATATCGATCTTGCCGCCTCTCAGCTTGAATCCTGGCCTGATAATTCCCAAACCTTTCACTTGGGCATCCACAGTGTGAACCCCACTAAATCCGGAAGTCTTTACATTTCAGCAACTCAGGGTCTATTCTAATCATTGTTCCCTTTACTGAAGAAACTAGAGACCCATCTTCCTCTGTTCTAATACACACAAAAAAGGCTTTTACCAAGTCCGGATAACTGACCTCTGAAAAGGTGGAAATTTCTGTCCACTGCATCTGATTGATAAAATCTACTACGCTGCTCATTCCACTTTTCCTCAGATTAGCGACATCTACTTCTTTGTTGCCACAGAGCTTTGTCTTCACAAAAGTAAATCTCTCCTGCTGCTCAGGAGTGAGGAACTCGGCGCTGTAGCCACCCAAACTGCCGGTGATGATAGGTGCGGCCATAGATTCAGGTGGGAAAGGCAACGAAGGGTGGAGACGGAAGGTGAGGAGAAAGAATCCTCAAGAAATTTTGCGGGAAGTAGGAGGAAGATTCAAATTTGCAGAGGATTGAGATGGAGTTGTTAGGGCATCGGCTCAAGCGGCAGGATAAAAGAGGGGAAATAGGTAGACGATGAGACACGAATCGTTCTGTCATCGATTTTATGAATAAATTAATGCTACGTGGAAAGTGAGGCGCCAAGCGGCGGAGAAAACGACAAAAGGTTTTGACTATTCAAACGGACTTCAATGAGAGAGAGTTTACTACAATACAATTTGAATTTCTTTTGCTTATTGCCATGGAGGGAAAAAAAATTACTTTAATTCTAAGAATTTAATGTGCCACTTGTAAGCAAACTTTTATCACAAATTGCACATGCCTAATTCCCTTCTAAGAGATGTAAATCTCTCTTCAGGTAAGGCTTTTGTGAAAATGTCTGCTAATTGGCCATTTGTATCAATAAAGGATATTTCAATATTTCCATTTGCAACATGATCACGAATAAAATGATATCTAACCTCAATATGTTTGGTCCTTGAGTGCTGAACTGGATTCTTGGTGAGATTAATGGCACTGGTGTTGTCACACAGCAACGGGATTGATTTGATATTTAATCCAAAGTCCTCAAGCTGTTACTTTATCCATAAGAGTTGTGTGCAGCAACTTCCAGCAGCCACGTACTCAGCTTCAGCTGTAGAGAGTGCTACTGAATTTTGTTTCTTTGAGGACCAAGATATCAAACACCCTGCAAGGAACTGACAACAACCACTGGTGCTCTTTCTATCTAATTTACATCCAGCATAGTCAGCATCAAAGTAACCTACTAGGCTAATTTCACATTGTTTTGGATACCATAGACCTAAGTCATGAGATCTTGCTAGATATCTAAATATTCTTTTCACAGAAATTAAATGTGATTCTTTAGGATCTGCCTGATATCGAGCACACATGCATACACTAAATAAAATATCAGTCTACTAGCTGTTAAATAAAGGAGTGAACCTATCATACCTCTGTAGATCTTTTGATCTACTTTCTTACCATCTTTGTCACTGTCCATTCTTGTTGATGTACTCATTGGTGTCGACAGTGGTTGGTATTTTCGAATCCAAATTTCTTCAATAGTTCTTTTGTGTACTTAGCTTGACTGATGTGAGTTCCTTCCTTTCCTTGTTTGATTTGAAGTCCAAGGAAATAGTTGAGTTCTCCCATCATACTCATTTCAAATTCTCCCTGCATTAACTTTTCAAAATACTTGCAAAGAGACTCATCAGTAGAACCAAAAATGATATCATCTACATAGATTTGAACCAATAGGATGTGTTTGACTTTTGACTTTATAAAAAGAGTACTATCTACCTGACCTCTACTGAAACCATGATTTAGAAGGAAAGAGCTAAGCCTTTCATACCAGGCTCTAGGTGCTTGCTTTAAACCATATAATGCCTTGTGAAGTTTAAAAACATGATTAGGAAATTCTGTGTCATCAAAGCCCGGAGGTTGTTCCACATAAACTTCATCTTTTATGAAACCATTGAAGAATGCGGATTTAACATCCATTTGAAATAGTGTCAAGTTTAAAGAAGATGCATATGCAAGTAATATTCTAATGACCTCAAGTCTAGCTACAGGTGCATAGGTTTCATCGAAATCTATGCCTTCCTCTTGAGAATAGCCTTGTGCTACCAATCTGGCCTTGTTTCTTAAGATTGCACCAGTTTCATCCAATTTATTTCTGAACACCCATTTGGTGCCAATGACTGGATGGTCTGATGGTCTAGGAACAAGTGACCATACTTGGTTTCTCTTGAATTGATTTAATTCATCTTGCATGGCTACTATCCAAGATTCATCAGAGAGAGCTTCATTGACTGTCCTAGGCTCTATCTGAGAAACAAAGGCTAAATAATCACAAGGAATAACATTACCTCTTGTTCTTACCCCAATGGATGGATCACCAATGATATTTTCAAGTGGGTGATCTTTCTTGTATCTCCACTCCTTTAGAAGGTTTTCATGAGTAACTTCTTCTTGTTGTAATTCTTCCACAGGTGGATCATCCTTGTCCTCAATTGATGCATCTTTTAGTTTCTTGGATAGTTCTTCTGCATCATCATCATCACTATCTACTCCCTTTCTCAAGGAAGGGTTAGTTTCATCAAAAATAATGTGCACAGATTGTTCAATCAACAAGGTACGTTTATTAAATACTCTATAGCCTTTAGGTTTAGACGTGTACCCATGAAGATGCCTTCATCTGATTTGGCATCCAGCTTACCAATGTCCCTTTTTCCATTGTTGTGAATGAAGCAAGGGCATCCAAAGGTTCTGAAGTGGCTGATCTGAGGCTTCTTCCCTTTGAATAGTTCATATGCAGTCTTCTTCAGGATTGGCCTGATCATTATTCGGTTGATAATGTAGCTTGCTGTATTGACTGCTTCAGCCCAAAAGTATCTAGGCAGATCATATTCTGAGAGCATAGTTCTTGCCATGTCCAATAGGGTTTCTGTTCTTCCTCTCAGCGATGCCATTCTGTTGAGGTGTCCTTGGTGTTGAGAAATTGTGCTCAATTCCCTGATCAACACAAAATCTAGAAAATTTTTCATTTTGAAATTCACCACCATGATCTGATCTGATAGACACAATGCTGAACTTCTGATCTTTTTGAACTTTCTTACTGAAGCTGACGAAACTTTCAAAAGTATCATCTTTATGTTCTAGGAATGATACCCATGTAAATATTGAGTAGTCATCAACTATGACAAATCCAAAATTCTTTCCTCCAAGACTGGTAGTCCTCATTGGCCCAAATAGATCCATATGAAGGAGCTCCAAGGGTTTTGAGGTGGTCACCATTGTCTTTGACTTGAAGGAGACTTTGGTGTGCTTACCCTTAGCACAAGGTTTACATACACCTTCCAACTTTGTACTGACCTTAGGTAGACCTTGCACAAGATTCTTCTTTAGCAATTTTCTCATGCCATCTACGCTGCAGTGTCCAAGTCGTCTGTGCCATAATTCTGTGGATTTATTTTTATTTGCTGCCAGGCAAACATTTTGAACCTTGAGTTCTTCAAGATAGAGCACATACAAATTCTTTTCTCTATTAGCTTCAAAGATGACTGTTCCATCCTTCAGTATACTGCACTTTGACTCTTGAAACTTGATCTGATGGCCTATGTCGCACAGCTGGCTAATGCTGATGAGATTGTGCTTCAATCCCTTGACTAGTAGCACATCTTCTATGACTGTTTTTCCTTTGTTGTTCACAGAGCCACTGCCTATTACGATTCCTTTCCCATTATCTCCATAGGTAACTGTTCCATCTTCAGCTTGGAGATGAGAAAACAACTTCTGGTTTCCTGTCATGTGTCTTGAGCACCCACTATCCAAATACCATTTGGATGCTCGAGGGTTAACCTGAAATAAAGACATCAAGCTTTAGGTACCCAAATTCTTTTGGGTCCTGATTGGTTAATATCCATTTTTATGTCTTATTGGGCATGTAGTTATAATATGTCTTAACTTATTGCAGTGACTACAGCAAGATAACTTAGTCACTTTTTCTATGTATTTAAAATCAGCTTCGTATGCTACATCTTGTTCGGGTACAAATTTTGGTGTTGGATATGTTTTAGGATAGACCTTGGTTTCTTCATTATCTGGGGGTGTATATCCTAACCCATTTTTCTTCTTACCTGATTTCCTAGCACCTTTTAATATTAGAGAGTTTTTACCATTAGTAAATTTTTCTAGTGTGCTTGATAGTTTATCATTTTCTCATTTAAGTTTTTAATTTCTTTCCTTAATTCATCTGTACTTTCCTGTTTTCTAGTTTAGTTATTTGTTCATTTTTAACCTTTAGGTCTTCACATAACAGTTCATTTCTTCGTTTAAGTTCAATTATTTGACTTTCTAATTGTTCATTTTCTGATTTTAGATCTGAGTTTGTATTTTCTATACAGACTATGCTTTTCTTACTCACTTTTAATAGTTTAGTTACTTCTTTATATTTTTCATAAAGTTCGTTGAAAGCCTCTTCTAAACTATCGGAGTCTGAACCATTGCATGAATCAAAAGATGAGTCAGAAGTTACATTTTCTTTAGTGTTTGCCATGAAGGCCAAGTGGGCTTTTTCTTCATCGCTGCAGGAGCTTGACTCACTATCTGAGTCGCTACTGTTTTCCCATGCTGCTGCCATTGCTTTCTTTTTGTACTTTCTAAACTTCTTGGAACTGTCCTTCTTCCTGAACTCTGGCTTCTTTAACTTAGGACACTCAGTCTTAATGTGTCCTGGCTTCTTACATTCGTAGCAGATGGGTTCTCCTTTCTTCATTTCTTTTCCATCTGGCTTCTTGAAATCCTAATTCTTTTTGAAATACCTTCTACCAGATTGAGATTTCTTCTTTTTAGCCAAAATTCGCTGTAACCTTCTAGATAACATAGCTTCCTCATTCTCGTTGTCTGCATCACTTTCGCTTTCAGCTGAGCTTGCATCTGGTGAATCTTCTTCAGCTTTTAAGGCGTTGGAGTGCTTCTTTCTGCTGGAGGACTCTCCTAGCCTTTCCATATTGATTTCATGGGCCATGAGGGACCCAATGAGCTTTTCTACAGACATTCTCTTCAGATCATTAGCTTCTTCTATTGCTGTGACTTTTGGAGTCATGAGGACGGTAAGGATCTAAGTATTTTTCTTACCATATCTCCCATCTCATAGACTTTCCCCAGGCTAGCCAGTCCATTTGTGATGTCAGTGAACCGGTTGAACATTTGAGTTATGGACTCACTTGATTGCATCTGAAATCTTTCATATTGAGTGACAAGAATATCGATTCTTGTTTCCTTCATTTTGTCTGTGCCTTCATAAGTAATCCTGAGCTTTTCCCACATTTCCATTGATGATTTGCAGGCTGAAACTCTGTTGACTTCCTTCTTACTTAGAGCACAGCATAGGATACTCTTTGCTTTGCAATTCAGGGAAATCTTCTTCCTGTCATCATCTGTCCATTGTGCTTTCTCATTTGTGACTAACAGATCACCTTCTTCTACTATGGACCAAATTTGATAGTCGTGTCCTTGTAAAAAGTATTCCATTCTAGTCTTCCAGTAAGGATAATCTTCACCATCAAAGAGAGGGGGTCGGTTGACGGACTGACCTTCAAAGTTACCTTGGGCTGCCATGGATCATTACTCTTCAGGTCGTTGGATCCTTTCTTTGTCGAAGAGACTTGCTCTGATACCACTTGTTACCCAGTTGACGAGCCCAGAGGGGGGTGAATGGGTCTCTTAAAATTAATCTAGAAGATACCTATAACTAAAAAACAATCACACAAACGTTCTTCGAACTATGTTAGTTACAGTTAGTTTAAATAACAATCACACAAGGAAGACAATCACACAACACAAGGATTATCCTGGTTCGGACTTCCTTTCCTTAGGAGTCCTACGTCCAGTCCCTGAGCAACAACTCAGGATTTCACTAACTAGGGAACAGTCCCCCTAAGGACGCTACAACAGCCAGCTCAGCTGTTCTTCCTTCACATTCGAAGGGAACAACACCCTGGATACCACCAGGTCTTCCTTCACACCCGAAGGGAACAACACCCTGGATACCACTAGGTCTTCCTTCACACCCGAAGGGAACAACACAGAGAAGAATGTATGACTTTCAAGCCCCTAGATCCAGCTTTTGATAAACGAGGATCTGAAGCAACTAGAACTGAGAGCAAAGAGATTATAAACAATTCACACTCTCAGAACTATACAGGCTCTCTCAAGATTTTCACAAACTAGTGGAGAGCAAAAGAGCAAAAGTTAAGAGGAGTGAAGGATCTTGGCTCTCGACTTTCTTCAGAAGAATTTGAATGCTTTTCTTGAACGTTGTTTTTGTTCTGTTCTTTTAACTTGAATTTATATCTTCAATTTGAAATATAGACGTTAAAGAGTCCGTTGTCTCTCTTTTGAGTAGTCGTTAGACTGAATGACATCTGTAGTCTTGGAAGCTTCCAGTCACAGTCTTTTGATCACTTGAGCACGCAAAGAGATGAGATCTTCAAAGATATCTGATGGCTTCTATTTGTTTAACGTTGTACCATGAAGCTAGTTCAGAGGTCTGCACATATGTCAATTTTAAATAGCAGACAGATAGGCTGTCTCTGATGTCAGTCAACGTCAGTAGCAATAGTCAAGAAAATAGTAATGCCAAATGGCTTAAGTCTAAAGGACGTTATCAGAGTAGGCACGATAAAGGATGATATGGTCTGCATGCATGCAAAGATATGTTCAGATCTCATAAATGCAAGAGCATCAGAGAGATGTCTACGTGGACTTTGACTGGTCAATGCTTTAAGATGAATAAGATATCAAGATATGAAATTGATGACTGTATGACTTATGAAATCGTTATGAGTCATAGCAAATCGTTATGAACACTTATCAAGTCGTTATGAATTCTAAAGAAGTCGTTACAACAAGTAAGTCGTTGCGAGTTCTAAAGAAATCGTTACGATAACTTATGAAGTCGTTACAACAAGCAAGTCGTTGCGAGTTCTAAAGAAATCGTTATGATAACTTATGAAGTTGTTGTGACATCGACTTGTTTGAAACAACATGACTTTTCAGTCTTATAAGAAAATCGTTGCGATCACTTATAGAATCGTTACGACATCGATTTGTTTGAAACAACATGACTTTTCAGTCTTATAAGAAAATTGTTATGAACTTCAACAGAAATCGATATGGATTTAGAGAAATATCATGTTGAAAAGATTGAAGCTTCAGAGTAGTAATGCATACCTTTATTGGCTTGTTTGACCTCAGTATTTTTCCTGTACTTAAGACTTATGAAATATTCATCAGATATAATTGATAAATTCGTGTTTGGTTTTGTTAATCATCAAAATATGTATATATATATAATTAATTAAAATTGCATGGGGACAGATTGATCATCAGAGGAAGCCTTAAAAGATAACTCATGGATTGATGCTATGCATGAGGAACTTGGTCAATTTCAAAGAAATAATGTATGGAGTTTAGTTCCTAGAACCACTGAAATTTCTATCATAGGAACTAGATGGGTGTTTAGGAATAAACTTAATGAAGAAGGAAAGTGGTCAGAAATAAAGCTAGACTCGTTGCAAAAGGATATAATCAAGAATTTAGTGTGGATTTTGAAGAATCCTTTGCTCCTGTAGCCAGATTAGAAGCAGTCAGAATTTTATTGGCATATGCATGCTCCCATAAGTTCAATCTTTATCAAATGGATGTTAAAACTGCTTTCTTAAATGGCTATATCAAAGAAGAAGTCTATGTCTCTCAACCACTAGGTTTTGAAAATTCTGAAATGCCTAACCATGTGTATAAATTGCACAAAGCTCTTTATGGTTTGAAACAGGCACCTCGAGCTTGGTATGATAGACTAAGTAATTTTCTGGTAAGCAAAAACTACTCAAGAGGTAAAGTAGACCAAACACTTTTCACTAAGAAAGTTCGCAATCACATAATTGTTGTTCAAGTTTGTGTGGACGATATTATATTTGGTTCTACTAACCCTTCACTATGTGAAGAATTTTCTAATCACATGCACAGTGAATTTGAGATGAGTCTAATGGGGGAGCTTCAATTCTTTCTTGGTTTGCAGGTGAAACAACATGAAGACGGCTTCTTCATAAATCAAGAAAAATATGTCAAAGAGCTTCTCAAACGATTTCAATTTGAGCAAGCTAAATCGGCCTCCACCCCAATGAGCACAAGTATCAAATTGGAAAATGATGAGAAAGGTAAACCGGTAGATGCAAAACACTTCCGAGGTATGATTGGCTCACTCCTTTATCTTACTGTAAGTAGACCGGATATACAATTTAGTGTTTGCCTTTGTGCTAGATATCAATCTAGTCTAAAGGAAAGCCATTTAATTGCAGTCAAGAGAATTTTCCGATATCTCTCAGGCACATGTAATTTGGGTTTTTGGTATCCAGTAGACAGTAGTTTTGATTTGATATCCTATTCTGATGCTGATTATGCTGCATGTAAAATTGATAGAAAAAGCACTAGTGGATATTGCCAATTCCTTGGCAGTTGCATGGTTTCGTGGGCATCCAAGAAACAACACTCGGTTGCACTCTCCACTACAGAGGCAGAATATGTCGCTGCAGGAAGTTGTGCAGCTCAAGTGTTGTGGATCAAAAGTCAGTTAGCTGACTATAATGTTGAAATTGGATGCACACCTATACTATGTGACAACACAAGTGCTATCAACCTTTCAAAAAACCCTGTCCAACACTCAAGGACTAAACACATTGAAATCCGTCATCATTTCTTGAGAGATGAAGTGGCCAATAAAACCTTGGAACTTAATTTCATTCCCACAGAAAAACAATTGGCTGACATTTTCACCAAACCCTTGTCTGAAGATAGATTCACATCCTTAAGAAGAGAATTGGGTTTGTGTAAAATGCAATGAAACTAACTCTCCATATTGGAGTGCATGCTCTTTATGTGTGAATGACTATGTGGTATATCAAATGGTGAACTGTGGAAAAACAAGTTCGGCTTGTTTGGAAACTATCATCATGAGTGAGGAAACATTCTCCGCCAAGTATCCATAGTCCCATTGCATATAAAGGTCCTGTACTTCACATAGGATTTTTAGTTTCCTTACATTTTATCATGTTAACTCCATGAAACAATGCTTTCTCTGTGACCATGTGCTTGTGTATGACATTCTTGAAATGAACATGTTTGCCTTGTATCAAATGCTTGTGTGAATCCTTGCTTAGATGTTGTATCAACACGTGCACACCCTATGGGGGAGTAAGTTCAGGGTAGATGAGTATTTTCATGAGGAAACTCTTCCTTCACTTCAATTTTTAATCCTCACTTCCTTGAACTTCATGTGCACTCAAACTGAAACCAGAAAAATCCACTCTGTTCATATCTGTCGATAGATACATTCCATCTGTCGACAGGTACACTCAGACTTGCTCTGACTGACACTTCAATTCATCAGTCTATGTGCATCTGTCGACAGACAGATTCCTTCTGTCGACAGATACACACATTCTCACTATTTTCTCATTCCTTCTTCATGCTTTTCAAGAAAGTGTTCATTACTTGATTTAAAGGTAAAATTTGGATTGTTTTGTGCAATATAACCTTTCATATCCACTTCATGTCAAAGTCGTGAACCAAGTCTAAATGATATTTGATGCAACACTTGATTGAGGACTATTTAGATCATTTTGAACACAATGAGCAAAACCAAATGATTTTTAAACATCTCCTTTGAATAACTCCCTTGTCATTAAACATGAATCCAAAATGATTTGAAAAAAATCAGAAGGTTCTTGAATTTAATGTTCTACATTATCACTTGCCTAAAGAAATCTCATGTACTTGACGAAAAGTAAAAACAAAATAAAAGGGAGAAAAGCTACCTATTTCTACATTTCAATCAAAAAAAAAAAAAAATCTTTCATTTATGGGATGAAGGTAGAGCAATGATGAAAATCACTAAGTAACCGGGGACATGGGCATCACCAATGTCGGTCTTCGCGTCAAAAGGTTGTTTCATTATCTCTACACAATGGCTTGATGGACACTCACATTGAGTAACTGGGGGTATTGACATCACAAATGTCTACCTTCACATGAAAAGTGAAAGTGCTCCTCATTGCCACTCTTTCCCATCTTCGCTGTTTAAAGATCCTAAACTCATACTAGAAATAGAGTGAAGCCTCCGGAAATTTTTTTTTGTCAAGTCCAATGTGCTTCTTATGGGTAAGATGTTCTTGTGGCCATCTAATTCAAATTTCATCTGACTATCATCTCTATTTTGATGCATGTTTTTCTTCAATGGCCTTAATCAAAAGAGTTATTTAATTTTCACTGGCTTTTGTGAAATGTGTTCTTTATGATTTAATTAAAGAACTCATCGATTTTATTTCAAAATCATTGTAGAATTGTATCATGTCTTCATCATAATGGATATGCATTTTTATCTTGTACATACACCTATTTTACCCTAAAATGCCAAATGAACACTTGACCTGTTGAAAAATCTTGAAAAATCAAGTTTCTGCCAAAAAGCAGTTATCTGTCGACAGACAGATGGTCATCTGTCGACAGCCGGCGTCCCAGACCCATTTTTGAAGCCACCCATCGCGCCGGTTCAAGTCTTTTGTGTGGGGCCTCTTTTCGAAATCCCTTCTAAACCTATTCTAAAGGCTTCCCAGACCATTTCCCACCATTTCCCCTCTCATTTCCTCCTCCTCTTCTCCAAACCCCTCTCTTTCCCCACCAGGGCTCAAGATCCGATCCATGTCCGACGATCTCGCTGCTCCTCGTCTGAGATCCCTCCACTCTCCCTTCCCAAACGCCATTTTCACCCTCCTTCCTGAGATGGCACCCAAGACCAAGATTCTCACTCGCCGTCGCGCGCTTCGACGGACGCCGGAGAGAGTTCCAGGGCTCCTTCAGAACATCGTAGCAAGCATCGCGAAGATCGTTTGCCGGAACTCATTGTTCCTCAGGGTCTCCATCTCATCCGGGTACACGGCACCTTCAAGAAACTCGTCCAATCCCGGTATGTGGACTTTGAGTCCTTAGGATCGATGTTCCCCTCACTCCTACCCTACTTTGACACTCAAGGGTGGACATCCTTTCTGTTCTCGCACTTGCAATATTCTCCAAATGCCATCACAAAATTTTTCAATAATCTAGGGCTTTCCGATCAGGGAGATATTTTCTCTTCGGTGAGAGGCACTCGTTTTCGCCTCACCGCCAATCTTATCTCGACAGCCCTTGAAATCCCAAACTCAGGAGTTGAAATCTTCAACTATACTCCTTCCGCTTCTGAGGACTATGAACTTCTGACTTTGCAACCTTATCATTCCACTAAGGAAATTGCTCGTCTGAATGCCAACTCCTTTCCTCCTTTGATCCGGATGATCCATCATATCTTCACTACTTTGATCGTCCCGAAGGATGGAAGTCGAGAATTAGTCACTGAGGTTCATAAGTCCTTGTTCATATTCTTTCTCAAATGTCAACAAATCAATCTACCTGAACTCATGCTAAGTCTCATTCGTTAGTGTTTCTCCAACACCAAGAGATCAATGCCATATGCATGCCCCCATCACCTCTCTTCTCATTTTCATTGGCATCCCTATTCTTTCAAGTGAGCTCGTCTCCTTAAAATCCCGCAGTGCCTTTGACCTCACTGCCGCTCACCGAATGGGCTACAAGTTTGTAGATGGTGTAGTGACAAGGACTCTCAAAGGGAAAGAACCACAAGGTGTTGAAGAGTCATCTGATGAAGAAGACAATGAAGACAATGAAGCTGATGAAGACAGTGATGAAGAACCTCAGGATGAGCAAATGCCTGATCAACCTCAAGAATTTGCTGATGTACCTGTGCCTCAAGAACAATCTCTTCGTGATTACTTGGCACAATTGCATCAACAGATGACCTCCGGATTTGCTCAACTAAATACTATATTTGATCAAGTGGATGCTCGACTTAACTCTCTGGATGCGTCTCATGTGCATATCCAAGACAGGCTTGATTTCCTCTACTCCGAGAGAGCTGGATCCCGTCATCCTCCACCTACTGGACATGACGATGAATAGAGGGTCTCAGGGTCCTTAGAGGTCGTTAAGAGTCTTAGCTGGGAGTTAGTCTCACTAGCCCTGTTATCTTTTTGCTTGCTCATGTTATTTCCCTTCCTTTTGATTTTTATTGAGTCATGTAATGATTGTCTCTTGTACTGTGAAATTTGAATGATCAATCAATGAAAACTCATAGTTCATGTTTATTTGTCTCATAATGTGCATGACTTGACTTTTTGTATGTTGTCAAAAAGGGGGAGAACATCAATATTATACATCAATTGAATGTTTTTGTCATCATCAAAAAGGGGGAGATTGTTGGGTTTTCAATATATCATGTTTTTGATGATCACATTAATATCCTTGAACATTGATTTAATGCAAAATTGATGTGTTAATTAACATGAAAAACACCATGAAAGTGATTATGTTAAACATTGCCAAATCACACAATGTATATCACTAACAATGTATTTACATGTAGGTGCACAAGCATGAAAGATGGAGCATCAAAGAGAGGAGCAAACAGACCAAGACAATGTCAAAGAAGTGTATCTGTCGACAGGCCCAGGGTATGTGTCGACAGATACACACAGACAACCCAAGATAGACTTCAGTTTGTATATTTCTGAGTGCACCTGTCGACAGATGTAAATTACCTGTCGACAGATACACACAGACAACCCATGACAGACTTCAGTCTTTGTATCCCTGAGTGCACCTGTCGACAGATGCAAATTACCTGTCGACAGATACACTCAGAAATTCAGATTTCTGAAACCCAGTTCTCAGCCTGAGTGCATCTGTCGACAGATGCAAGTGCACCTGTCGACAGACGACGGAAACATGAAATTCAGAAGTTCTGATTCCGGCCCCATTTGGGTGTCTCCTTCCTCCACGACCCCCACCTTTACCTAACACTATATAAGCATCCTTTTGGAGCCAAATTCGCAGAGAGCAGCCTCCCAACCAAGAGCCTCCAAGGGACCAAGAGGAAAAGCCCCAATTTGCTGCTCTACTTCAATCTTCTGCCCAGATCGTCGTGGAATCACCATCCATGCGAAGTTGAAGCCAGATCGTCGCCAATTCAACCTTCTACATCGATCAGTCTACATCCAATCGAAGTTTGAAGAGCGTCTGGACGATCCACGAGAAGAATTCCAACTGGATTTGTTCCCCAACTCTAAATTCTTCTCCACTTCACAATTTCCATTCCATTGTGTGTGTGTGGTTGTGTTTCAAGCATCCCTTGTGCTTGATCCACGAAATTGTGGTTGTTCTGATCGTGGTTCATCAGACAACGTGTGCATGTTTGAGTTGTTGTGTTGAACTCGCTCATAAGCAGTCGTTTCTGCGTGTGTGTGTGGACGGTGGATGTAGGATACACGAGTTGTGTACTTCGAACCACCTTAAATCATCGTGTCCTGTGGTTTGTTTGAGTTTTGCGATAGATGATTGGTAGGCACGTTGTTCATACGCACGTTTGATACCCTGTTCTCATTTATATCAACTCAAGCCTTCTTATACTCAATCGAATTCTAATCAAGTTTCATTAAGATCGCTGTAGCACCGAAAAGAAGCCATCAGTAATTAGAAATTGCCGTAATCTATTGAACCCCCCTTCTAGATTACCATATTGTGTTATTCTGCATAACCCTTCAACACGGACATCGGATGTTACCCATCGGATCAACTGCTACTGATGAATTACTCAATGCAAACTCAATAAAACTGTCAACTCTGTCTTTAAACTCCTCGGTCACAACTCCATGTTGCCCAGTTGACGAGCCCAGAGGGGGGGTGAATGGGTCTTTAAAATTAATCTAGAAGATACCTGTAACTAAAAACATTCACACAAACGTTCTTCGAAGTAGGTTAGTGACAGTTAGTTGAAATAACAAACGCACAAAGATGACAATCACACAACACGAAGATTATCCTGATTCGGACCTCCTTTCCTTAGGAGTCCAACATCCGGTCCCTGAGCAACAACTCAGGATTTCACTAACTTGGGTACAGTCCCCCTAAGGACACTACAACACCCAGCTCAGCTGGTCTTCCTTCACACCCGAAGGGAACAACACCCTGGATGCCACACCAGGTCCTCCTTCACACCCGAAGGGAACAACACCCTGGATACCACACCAGGTCTTCCTTCACAACCGAAGGGAACAACACCCTGGATACCACCAGGTCTTCCTTCACACCCAAAGGGAACAACACAAAGAGAGTGAATGAAATCTAAGCCCCTAGATCAAGCTTTTGATAAGCAAGGATCTGAAGCAACTAGCACTGAGAGCAAAGGATCTTAATCTAAGCTCACTCTCAGAACTACACAAGCTCTCTCAAGATTTTCGCAAACTAGTGGAGAGCAAAAGCTAAGTGGAATGAAGGTTCTTGCTCTAGACATTCTTCAGAAGAATTTGAATGCTTGAATGCACGATCTCTCTTCTTCTGTTCTTCTGACTTTAATTTATATCTTCAATTTGAAATATAGACGTTGAAGTGTCCGTTGTCTCTCCTTTGAGTAGTCGTTAGACTGAATGACAACTGGAGTCTTGGAAGCTTCCTGTCAACAGTCTTTTGATCACTTGAGCACGCAAAGAGATGAGATCTTCAAAGATATCCGTTGGTTTCTATTTGTTTAACGTTGTACCGTGAAGCTGGATCAGAGGTCTGCACAAATGTCAAACTCAAATAGTAGACAGCTAATCTGTCTCTGATGTCAGTCAACGATAGTAGCAATAGACATGGAAATAGTAATGCCAAATAGATTAAGTCTAAAGGACGTTATCAGAGTAGGCACGATATGGTCTGCATGCATGCAGAGATACGTTCAGGTTTCATTAAATGTAGGTGCGTCAGAGAGATGTCTACGTGGACTTTGACTAGTCAACAAAGATCATATCACGTTAATATGAAATCAATGACTATATGACTTATGAAATCGTTATGAATAAGTCAGGTTGACCAAGTCATTGTTATACAGAAGAAGTCGTTGTGAAACACTTAAAAAATCGTTATGAGATGCAAATCATTGTATTTCTGAAGAAATCGATATGAAACACTTAACAAATCGTTATACAAAACAAATCGTTGTGAACATTTATCAAGTCGTTATGAACTCTAAAGAAATCGTTGTGGAACATGAAGTCGTTACAATAAGCAAGTTGTTGCGAGTTCTAAAGAAGTTGTTACTGTAGCTTATGAAATCGTTACCACAAGCAAGTCGTTGCGCTTTCTAGGGAAATCGTTACGATAACTTATAAAGTCGTCATGACAGGCAAGTCATTACGAGTTTCTAAGGAAGTCGTTATGGTAACTTATGAAATCGTTACAACAAGCAAGTCGTTGCGCTTTCTAAAGAAATCGTTACGATAACTTATAAAGTCGTTATGACAGGTAAGTCGTTACGAGTTTCTAAGGAAGTCGTTGCGACAACTTATAGAGTCGTTGCGATAGGCAAGTCGTTACGAGTTTCTAAAGAAATCGTTGCGACAACTTATAGAATCGTTGCGACAGGAAAGTCGTTACGAGTTTCTAAAGAAATCGTTGCGACAACTTATAGAGTCGTTGCGACAGGCAAGTCGTTACGAGTTTCTAAAGAAATCGTTGTGACAACTTATAGAGTCGTTGCGACAGGCAAGTCGTTACGGTAACTTATGAAATCGTTACAATAATTCTATTGAAATCGATATGCTTATAAAGAAATCGTTATGGCCTTCAATAGAAGTCGATAAGGACTTAGAGAAATATGATATTGAAAAGATTAAGGCTTCAGAGAAGTAATGCATACCTTTATTGGCTTGTTTGACCTTGGTATTTCTCCTGTACTTAAGACTCGTGAAATATTCATTAGATATAAATGATAAACTCTTGTTTGGTTATGTTAATCATCAAAATATATATATAGATATATGTAATTAATTAAAATTACATGGGGACAGACTGGTCATCAATCTCCCCCTTTTTGGTGATGACAAAACTGAACAATAAGCATGGATAAAAAAAAATTATCTAAAATCAATCTAAAGATATGACATGCTAATTTTCTCCCCTAAAAAAGATTGGATGAACATTTCAAACATGCTAATATGTTTCTCTCCCTTTTTGTCATTAAGCAAAAAGCAAACTTCGACAAAGAAAGAAGAGAAAGATGGGATCACCAACAAAGAGATTTCACTAACTCTGTGGAGGTACAGGTAAGTAGAAAGCAGGAGACAAAAGAGAAGCATAGTGGGAAATGGTTTCTCATGCCTGTTCTTCCTGCCTTTCAAAGTATTGTTTAAAAGCGCCAACAACAATAGAGTAATTTGGTCCCATTGTGGGAGCCATCTTCTTAAGATGAAGCTGATAGTGCTTGTCAAGAAGCTCAATGTAGGAGGTTCTGTCCATAGTCATCCGAAGAGTAGAGGATTTCCCAAAGCTGGCACAGGAGAGGAACTGGTCCATTGTGACAGGATAGTGATTGAGGTTGTCCCTGAGAGCCTTGAGAAGAGCCACATAGACTTTGTATCGTTCCTCCCAGACTTTGAAGGGATCATTGACTAGGTGAATAGAGTTCATATCAAGGAATGTGGCTGGAGACACTACAGGCTTGCCTTCTGATGCTTGGGCTTCATTGAGGGCAATTAACTGCTGGGCTGACAGGGGATAATACGAGGACCATTCTGTGGAAGACAGCCTTTCACATTCTGACAGAATAGGGCCTAGGACATCAGCACTGACATGTCCCTGGATATATTCCCTAAACAAGAATCTGGGAAAGGCTACCAGACAGCCTTTCTGCACTATAATCTTGCCCATGATTCTAGCATAACGCTCAAATATAATGGATCCTACAGAGGATTCCATGACAAGGAAATGGATTTGCGGAAGAGCTATTTCTTCTGGTACTTGAAGGGTAGAAAAATCTACCTGGACATCTAAAGTATGAGAGATGGCTGGAGCCAGAGCTGAAATGGCTCTTTAGAACTGGTTGAGCTGAACTTCAGGAAGATTGTTGATGTATCTGTAGTTATTGAAAAGCATGAAGTGCCTGATCATTTTGATTTCCTTTTGTATGAAAGGTGCCCAAAGTTCTTGATGATGTATTCTGAACCACTCTGATAGGGTCAGGGAGTGGTCCCTTGGAGGAAATCTGGCAGATTTGGCAAGGATGAATTTCTTTAAGAGATCCTTGTGACCTTTGCCCCATTGATCTTCAGATTTCGAATGAGCACCAGAAAAGATTTTGGCTCTTTCGGATTTGGTGAGAGAGGTGTAGGGTAAGATGGTGGTTAAGTGATCAGAAAGATTAAGAAAAGGGAGGTTGACAATTGTTGCAAAGACAACCTTTGTCAGATACTCTCTGTACAATGGGTTATGTTTGTTAACCACTGTGAGAGAGAACCACAAAGGTGGATACTTGGGTTTAGAGGAAATGGAGGAAGTAGAAGTGAGTTTTCTTTTCTTGGGGGCAGGACTAGAAGGGTCTGCCCTGTGAATGTGTTCCCCAACCTTCAACACAGACCTGAGGATCCCTTCCTCAAACTCATCCTTTATTTGTTCCATAAAGGGAGAGTTAAGTTGGGCTCTTTCAGGTATGATAGTGATGAAAGAAGGTGGAGGAGTAGGATGAATAAAAGAGTGGGAAGTAGTAGGGAGGTCATCAACTGGTCCAAGGGAGGGACCAGAGGAGGAGGATGCTCCAGATGAGGATGCTGGAGGGGCTTCAAGAATTGGTGATGAAGAAGGAATGTTGGTAGAGGAGGCTGGACTTGAGGTTGATTGAGAAGGAAATGGAGTGGGAGAAGAAATAGGTCTAGATTGGGGCTTCTTGAAAGTCTGAGGAGCAGTAGGTGCTGTAGGAGCTGAGGGTGGAGTTGGAGGTATAGGAGTGTGAGAGGGAGAAGAGGGAGCTGGGGGCTTGGGCGCCAAGAACTCTTCTGCCTCTATCTGCACAGACTCACTCACCAACAGCCCTGATGTCCCTGACCCTTGCTCAGATGGCCCTGGTGGCCTTGCAACCTGATCAGCTGGCACTTCTGGTTCTACTGCTGCTGCTGCTGCTGGTGCTGGCCCGGATGGCCCTGATTCTTGAGCTTGGTCAGCAGGAGGAGGAGGAGGAATGTGATCTCAAACCACCTTCAGAATTTTCTCTAGCATCTCCTTCATGGTGCCCATTTCTTTATTAAACCACTTCATGGCATTTCTGACACTCGCCAATTCCTTGGAGGTTGAAGCTTGGCTCATGAAGATTGAATTGGTGTCTGCCTGAAGAGTACATAGGATTTGACCTTGAGCATCAAGTCTCTCTATTACAGGCTTCAGATTGATTATAATCTTCTGCTTTAATGGCCGTTCAAAGGGAGTATTTGACAACATTGGAATTTCAGATTCTACTTCTTTCCCTTTATTCTGAGCCTCTGAAGCTGGAGAAGGCTCATCATCATCTGAACTGGAGGAGCTGGCTGTCTCCCCTTCTCTGACATCTTCTGAGCCACGAGGGATGTTATCATTTTCTGGTGCAGAGCCCACTAGTTGATCAAGGTGATCTCCTTCTTCTGCTTTGATGACCGTTGACTGCTCCCCCTGAGCAGGAGCTTCTTCTTCATTTGATACCTGCTCCCACTGAATGGGAGCATCCGCTAATACAGAGTCACCCTGACCATCTGGGTGCTCTAACTCTACTGGTACATCTTCCATTTGAACATCAAAGTGGCCTGATGCCACAACCTCTTCAGCTACACTCCCACACGCTTCAGGAGCACTTGAGATGAAAGGAATCGAATCAATGATATCTGAAAGAATAGATGCAACTACAGTTGATCGTAGTGGGTCCTCAACTGGAATAATGTCTTCTGGGAGAATATCCTCAATTCTCCTCTCTGCAAAGATTTGAACAGATTCTTCTGGAAATTCTGAAGCTGCTACAGACACTCTTTCTTCTTCTACTGTACTTTCAGACTGAACTTCTGCTATAGAGGGGCCTGAAGATTCTGCTGCTCCAACTACTGGCACTGAAACTGACTCTACTGGCAATTCTGGAATCATATCTGCAGATCCCATCTCCTGATGATCAACTGAGGTGTCGTCAATAATGGCTTCGCCTTCAGCAACTGAAGCCTTGACCCAGACACCATTTTCCACAGAGAAGCCACTCTTCTTCAAGTTCTTGGACATGATTGCTTGGCCCATTTTCTCTACAACTGCCCCAGAAAGATCAACACCGAAGTGTTTGAAGATCTTGGTAAGTAGATGGGCATAAGGCAGGGACACATTGAGCTTACTCTTGGTGTCCCAAATCTGATCTCTGGCAAATTTCATTCTTTCCATTATCACTGCGGCCATATTTATCTCCTTATTTTGAATGGCCCACTACATCATGTCTGAGTCGGCCTTTGTGCAAGATGAAAAAGTTGCACTTCTGGGAACTAAGATTTGACAGACAATAAAATGAAGGAGGCGGTTGAAGGCAGATAGTTGATTTATATCAATCTTGCCATCCCTCAGCTTGAATCCTGGCCCGATAATTCTCAAACCTTTCACTTGGGCGTCCACCGTGTGAACCCCACTAAATCCGGAGGTCTTCACATTAAACAACATCTTCAGCAACTCAGGGTCTATCCTAATCATGATTCCCTTTACTGAAGAAACTAGAGACCCATCTTCCTCTGTTTTCATACACACGAAGAAAGCTTTAACTAAGTCCGGATAACTGACCTCTGAAAAGGTGGAAATTTCTGTCCACTGCATCTGATTGATCAAATCTACCACGCTGCTCATTCCACTTTTCTTCAGATTAGCGACATCGACTTTTTTATGGCCACAAAGCTTCGTCTTCACAAAGGTAAACCTCTTCTGCTGCTCAGGAGTGAGAAATTCGGCGCTGTAGCCACCCACACTGCCGGCGATGACTGGTGCGGCCATGGATTTAGGTGGGAAAGGTGCTGGAGGGTTGAGACGGAAGGTGAAGAGAAGGAACCCTCAAGAAATTTTGCGGGAAGGAGGAGGAAGGTTCAAATTTGCAGAGGGTTAAGATAGGAGTTGCTAGGGCATCGGCTCATGCGACAAGATGAAGAAGGGGGAAAAGGTAGACGATGAGATACGAATCGTTCTGCCATTGATTTTATGAATAAATTAATGCGATGTGGAAAGTGAGGCGCCAAAAGGCGGTGGAAAAGGACAAAAGATGTTGACTATTCAAACCGACTTCAATCAGAGAGCGGTTACAAAGAATAATTTGAATTTCTTTTGCTTAATGTCATGGAGGGAAAAAGTACTTAATTCTGAAATTTAATGTGCCATTTGTAAGCAAACTTTTATCACAAATTGCACATGCCTAATTCCCTTCTAAGAGATGTAAATCTCTCTTCAGGTAAGGCTTTTGTGAAAATGTCTGCTAATTGGTCATTGGTATTAATAAAAGATATTTCAATATTTCTATTTGCAACATGATCATGAATAAAATGATATCTAACCTCAATATGTTTGGTCCTTGAGTGCTGAACTGGATTCTTGGTGAGATTAATGGCATTGGTGTTGTCATACAGCAGTGGGATGGATTTAATGTTTAATCCGAAGTCTTCAAGTTGTTGCTTTATCCATAAGAGTTGCGTACAACAATTTCCAGCAGCTACGTACTCAGCTTCAGCAGTGGATAGTGCTACTGAATTTTGTTTCTTTGAAGACCAAGATATTAAACATCCTGCAAGAAATTGACAACCACCACTGGTGCTCTTTCTATCTAATTTGCATCCAGCATAGTCAGCATCAGAGTAACCTACTAAGTTAATTTCACAGTGTTTTGGATACCATAGACCTAAGTCATAAGATCTTGCTAAATATCTAAATATTATTTTTACCGAAATTAAATGTGATTCTTTAGGATCATCTTGATATCTAGCACACATGCATACACTAAATAGTATATCTGGTCTACCAACTGTTAAATAAAGTAGTGAACCAATCATACCTATGTAGATCTTTTGATCCACTTTCTTACCATCTTTGTCACTGTCCATTCTTGTTGATGTGCTCATTGGTGTTGACAGTGGCTTGGTATTTTCGAATCCAAATTTCTTTAAGAGTTCTTTTGTGTACTTTGCTTGACAGATGTGAGTTCCTTCCTTTCCTTGTTTGATTTGTAATCCAAGGAAGTAATTAAGTTCTCCCATCATGCTCATTTCAAATTCTCCCTACATCAACTTTTCAAAGTACTTGCAAAGGGATTCATCAGTAGATCCGAAGATAATATCATCTACATAAATTTGGACTAATAGAATGTGCTTGACCTTTGATTTTATGAAAAGAGTACTATCTATTTGACCTCTACTGAAACCATGGTTTAAAAGAAAAGAGCTAAGCCTTTCATACCAGGCTCTAGGTGCCTGTTTTAAACCATATAATGCCTTATGAAGTTTGAAAACATGATTGGGAAATTCTGTGTCATCAAAACCCGGAGGTTGTTCCACATAAACTTCCTCTTTTATAAAACCATTTAAAAATACGGATTTAACATCCATTTGAAATAATGTCAAGTTCAAAGCAGATGCATATGTAAGTAATATTCTAATGGCCTCAAGTCTAGCTACAGGTGCATAGGTTTCATCGAAATCTTTGCCTTTCTCTTGAGAATAGCCTTGAGCTACCAATCTGGCTTTGTTTCTTAAAATTGCACCAGTTTCATCCAGTTTATTTCTGAACACCCATTTGGTGCCAATGACTGGATGGTCTGATGGTCTAGGAACAAATGACCATACTTGGTTTCTTTGAATTGATTTAATTCATCTTGCATGGCTACTATCCAAATTCATCAGAAAGAGCTTCATTGACTGTCCTAGGCTCTATTTGAGAAACAAAAGCTAGATAATCACAAGGAATAACATTACCTCTTGTTCTTACCCCTATGGATGGATCACCAATGATGTTTTCAGGTGGGTGATCTTTCTTGTATCTCCATTCCTTTGGAAGATTTTCATGAGTGATTTCTTCTTGTTGCAATTCTTCCAGAGGCGGATCATCCTTGTCCTCAATTGATGTATCTTTTAGTTTCTTGGACAGTTCATCTGCATCATCATTGTCACTATCTACTTCCTTTCTCAAGGAAGGGTTAGTTTCATAAAAATAATGTGCACAGATTGTTCAATCAATAAGGTACGTTTATTAAACACTCTATAGCCTTTGGGTTTAGAAGTGTACCCCATGAAGATGCCTTCATCTGATTTGGCATCCAACTTACCAATGTCCCTTTTTCCATTGTTGTGAATGAAGCAGGGACATCCAAAGGATCTGAAATGGCTGATCTTTAGCTTATTCCCTTTGAACAGTTCATATGCAGTCTTTTTTAGGATAGGCCTGATCATTACTCGGTTGATAATATAGCTTTCTGTGTTGACTGCTTCAGCCCAGAAATATCTTGGCAGATCATATTCTGAGAGCATAGTTCTTGCCATATCCAGTAGGGTTCTGTTCTTCCTCTCAGCAATACCATTTTGCTGTGGTGTCCTTGGTGCTGAGAAATTATGCTCAATTCCCTGATCATCACAGAATCTAGCAAACCTTTCATTTTGAAATTCACCACCATGATCTGATCGGATAGACACAATGCTGAACTTCTGATTTTTCTGCACTTTCTTGCTGAAACTAACAAAGTTTTCAAAGGTGTCATCTTTATGCTCTAGGAATGATACCCATGTATATCTTGAATAGTCATCAACTATGACAAATCCAAAGTTCTTCCTCCAAGACTGGTAGTCCTCATTGGCCCAAATAGATCCATATGTAGGAGCTCTAAGGGTTGTGAGGTGGTCACCACCGTCTTTGACTTGAAGGAGCTTTTGGTGTGCTTTCCCTTAGCACAGGGTCTGCATACACCTTCCATTTTTGCACTGACCTTTGGCAGACCTTCTACAAGATTTTTCTTTAGCAATTTCCTCATGCCATCTAAACTGCAATGACCAAGTCGTCTGTGCCATAATTCCGTAGATTTGTCTTTGCTTGCTGTCAGACAAATATTTTGCTCTTTGAGTTCTTCAAGATAGAGCACATACAAATTCTTTTCTCTATTTGCTTCAAAGATGACTGCTCCATCCTTCACTATGCTGCACTTTGACTCTTGAAACTTGATCTGATGGCCTCTGTCACACAGCTGGCTGATGCTGATGAGATTGTGCCTCAATCCCTTGACTAATAACACATCTTCTATGACAGCTTTTCCTTTGTTATTTACAGAGCCACTGCCTATTACTGTTCCTTTCCCATTATCTCCATAAGTGACTGTTCCTTCTTCAGTTTGGAGATGCGAGAATAACTTCTGGTTGCCTGACATGTGTCTTGAGCACCCACTATCCAAGTACCATTTGGATGCTCTAGGGTTAACCTGAAATAAAAACATCAAGCTTTAGGTACCCAAATTCTTTTGGGTCCTGATGGGTTAGTATCATTGATTTTGCCTTTTATTATCCATTTTTTATGTCTTGTTGGGCATGTAGTTATAATATGTCCTAACTTATTGCAGTGACTACAGGATAACTTAGTTACTTTTTCATATATTTGAAATCAGCTTTGTATGCTATATCTTGTTCAGGTACAAATTTTGGTGTTGGATATGTTTTAGGATAAATTATGGTTTCTTCATTATCTGGGGGTGTATATCCTAATCCATTTTTCTTCTTACCTGATCTTCTAGCACCTTTTAATATTAGTGAGTTTTTACCATTAGTAAATTTCTCTAATGTGCTTGATAGTTTATCATTTTCTTTATTTAAGTTTTTAATTTCTTTTCTTAATTCATCTGTACTTTCTTGTTTTTCCAATTTTGTTATTTGTTCATTCTTGGCTTTTAGGTCTTCACAAAACAATTCATTTCTTCTTTTAAGTTCAGTTATTTGACTTTCTAATTGTTCATTTTCTGATTTTAGATCTGAGTTTGTATTTTCTATACAGATTATGTTTTTCTTGCTCACTTTTAATAATTTGGTCACTTCTTTATATTTTTCATATAGTTCGTTGAAAGCCTCTTCTAAGCTATCGGAATCTAATCATTGCATGAATCAAAAGAGGAGTCAGAAGTTACCTTATCTTCAGTATTTGCCATGAAGGCTAAGTTGGCCTTTTCTTCATCACTGCAAGAACTTGACTCACTGTCTGAGTCACTACTGTTTTCCCAAGCTGCTGCCATCGCCTTCTTCCTGTACTTTCTGAACTTCTTGAACTGTCCTTCTTCCTGAATTCCGGCTTCTTTAACTTTGGACACTCAGTTTTAATGTGTCCTGGCTTCTTGCATTCATAGCAGATAGGTTCTCCTTTCTTTATTTCTTTTCCATCTGGCTTCTTGAATTCCTTGTTTCTCTTGAAGTGCCTTCTTCCAGATTGGAATTTCTTCTTCTTAGCCAAAATTCGCTGTAATTTTCTAGATAGCATAGCTTCCTCATTTTCATTGTCTACATCGCTTTCACTTTCAGCTGAACTTGCTTCTGGTGAATCTTCTTCAGCTTTTAAGGCGTTGGAGTGCTTCTTTTTCTTCGAGGACTCTCCTAGCCTTTCCATGTTGATCTCATGGGTCATGAGGGACCCAATGAGCTTTTCTACAGACATTCTCTTCAGGTCATTAGCTTCTTCTATTGCTGTGACCTTTGGGGTCCATGAGGACGGTAAGGATCTAAGTATCTTCCTTACCATGTCTCCCATCTCATAGGTTTTCCCCAGACTAGCTAGTCCATTTGTGATGTCAGTGAACCGGCTAAACATTTGAGTTATGGACTCATTTGACTGCATCTGAAATCTTTCATATTGAGTGACAAGAATGTCGGTTCTTGTTTCTTTTACTTTGTCCGTGCCTTCAAAAGTAATCCTGAGCTTTTCCCACATTTCCATTGAGGATTTGCAGGCTAAAACTCTGTTGAATTCCTTCTTACTTAGAGCACAACATAGGATGCTCTTTGCTTTACAATTCAGGGAAATCTTCTTCCTGTCATCATCTGTCCATTGTGCTTTCTCATTTGTGACTAACAGATCACCTTCTTCTACTATGGACCAAATTTGATAGTCGTGCCCTTGTAGAAAGTATTCCATTCTGGTCTTCCAGTAAGGATAATCTTCACCATCGAAGAGAGGGGGTTGGTTGACAGACTGACCTTCAAAGTTACCTTGGGCTGCCATGGATCTTTACTCTTCAGATCGTTGGATCATTTTTCTTTGTCGAAGAGACTCGCTTGATACCACTTGTTGCCCAGTTGACAAGCCCAGAGGGGGGGTGAATGGGTCTTTAAAATTAATCTAGAAGATACCTGTAACTAAAAACATTCACACAAATGTTCTTCGAAGTAGGTTAGTGACAGTTAGTTGAAATAACAAACGCACAAAGATGACAATCACACAACACGAAGATTATCCTGGTTCGGACCTCATTTCCTTAGGAGTCCTACGTCCAGTCCCTGAGCAACAACTCAGGATTTCACTAACTAGGGTACAGTCCCCCTAAGGACACTACAACACCCAGCTCAGCTGGTCTTCCTTCACACCCGAAGGGAACAACACCCTGGATACCACACCAGGTCTTCCTTCACACTCGAAGGGAACAACACCCTGGATACCACACCAGGTCTTCCTTCACAACCGAAGGGAACAACACCCTGGATACCACCAGGTCTTCCTTCACACCCGAAGGGAACAACACAAAGAGAGTGAATGAAATCTAAGCCCCTAGATCAAGCTTTTGATAAGCAAGGATCTGAAGCAACTAGCACTGAGAGCAAAGGATCTTAATTTAAGCTCACTCTCAGAACTACACAAGCTCTCTCAAGATTTTCACAAACTAGTGGAGAGCAAAAGAGCAAAAGCTAAGTGCAATGAAGGTTCTTGCTCTGGGCTTTCTTCAAAAGAATTTGAATGCTTGAATGCACGATCTCTCTTCTTCTGTTCTTCTGACTTGAATTTATATCTTCAATTTGAAATATAGACGTTGAAGTGTCTGTTGTCTCTCTTTTGAGTAGTCGTTAGACTGAATGACAACTGGAGTCTTGGAAGCTTCCTGTCAACAGTCTTTTGATCACTTGAGCACGCAAAGAGATGAGATCTTCAAAGATATCCGTTGGTTTCTATTTGTTTAACGTTGTACCGTGAAGCTGGATCAATGGTCTGCACAAATTTCAAACTCAAATAGCAGACAGCTAAGCTGTCTCTGATGTCAGTCAACGTTAGTAGCAATAGACATGGAAATAGTAATGCCAAATAGATTAAGTCTAAAGGACGTTATCAGAGTAGGCACGATATGGTCTGCATGCTTGCAGAGATACGTTCAGGTTTCATTAAATGCAGGTGCGTCAGAGAGATGTCTACGTGGACTTTGACTAGTCAACAAAGATCATATCACGTTAATATGAAATCGATGACTATATGACTTATGAAATCGTTATGAATAAGTTAGGTTGACCAAGTCGTTGTTATACAGAAGAAGTCGTTGTGAAACACTTAACAAATCGTTATGAGATGCAAATCATTGTGTTTCTGAAGAAATCGATATGAAACACTTAACAAATAGTTATACAAAACAAATCGTTGTGAACATTTATCAAGTCGTTATGAACTCTAAAGAAATCGTTATGGAACATGTAGTCGTTACAATAAGCAAGTCGTTGCGAGTTCTAAAGAAGTCGTTACTGTAGCTTATGAAATCGTTACCACAAGCAAGTCGTTGCGCTTTCTAGGGAAATCGTTACGATAACTTATAAAGTCGTTATGACAGGCAAGTCGTCACGAGTTTCTAAGGAAGTCGTTATGGTAACTTATGAAATCGTTACAACAAGCAAGTCGTTGCGCTTTCTAAAGAAATCGTTACGATAACTTATAAATTCGTTATGACAGGCAAGTCGTTACGAGTTTCTAAGGAAGTCGTTGCGACAACTTATAGAGTCGTTGCGACAGGCAAGTCGTTACGAGTTTCTAAAGAAATCGTTGCGACAACTTATAGAGTCGTTGCGATAGGCAAGTCGTTACGAGTTTCTAAAGAAATCGTTGCGACAACTTATAGAGTCGTTGCGACAGGCAAGTCGTTACGAGTTTCTAAAGAAATCGTTGCGACAACTTATAGAGTCGTTGCGACAGGCAAGTCGTTACGGTAACTTATGAAATCGTTACAATAATTCTATTGAAATCGATATGCTTATAAAGAAATCGTTATGGCCTTCAATAGAAGTCGATAAGGACTTAGAAAAATATGATATTGAAAAGATTAAGGCTTCAGAGAAGTAATGCATACCTTTATTGGCTTGTTTGACCTTGGTACTTCTCCTGTACTTAAGACTCGTGAAATATTCATTAGATATAAATGATAAACTCTTGTTTGGTTATGTAATCATCAAAATATATATATAGATATATGTAATTAATTAAAATTACATGGGGACAGACTGGTCATCACTCCATTCACTATTCCACGGTACATCCATGACCGATTCTCATAAGACATTTTTCCTACACAGATTAAATGTCATGTCACGAGTTAAAATCCAACACACCCTCACATCATTCGAGTAAGTCAAAATGAATAGGTAGGATATATTATTAAGATTATCACTTTTTACCCATCTGTGAATATTTGATCGCACTCAGATGACCATTTACTATGTGTTTGTATTATTTGCTGAAAATTTCGGCAGCATCTCCCCACACCTCTCCGATATACTAAAAATATTTATTGATTAAGATATTTTCTTAAACACTTACTAATAAGTGGTTAAGAAAATATTCTAAATCAATAAAGGTATATCAGAGAGGAGTGAGTAGATGCACTCGAAAGTTTCAACAAATAATACAAACACATAATAAATGACCACCTAACTGCGATCAAACATTCACAGACTGTCCAAAACGGGACAATTCAAGACTTTGACTTAGATATACACGTTCTTATCATTGAAAATAAGACTCGTGCACATCAATCTCAAAGTCTTGAACGGGAAGGTTCATTGACACGGGTTTAACACGCACTCGTGAGTTGTGTGTAGTGAAAAAATGCTATACATGCATAGATCAAATTTAAAACCCAAATAATATGAAAACAAAATCATACATGTGAACAAGTGCAATAATAAACCAAATTATACATACATGTACATGAATTGCATTAAAGTAAGAAATACAATACTAATCACTAAACTGAAAGTAAGCAATTAAAAACAATCCATATAATATCAGGGAAGCAATCCACAAAACCATTAAAGTCATCTAGTTAACTATAACGAATGATTAATAATATGTGCTCAAGTACCCAGGTAAGCAGAAGAATGGCCTGTATAAATGAATTTCTCATTGAATGAAATCTCCTACATAACTAAAGAGGTGTGAGGAAACCCAAACTCCCCTCCCCTCCAACTATTCACGTGGGAATCTTGGTGGAAGGGGTTCAGTTGCAGTCTCTGAAGGCCAGACATAAAACAAGACTCTGCCAAATCCAATGGAAGGTCATTGACATTAGTTGACCCACAAGATAGATGGGGGCAGCAATCTGCCCCATTTGCCACACAACCTGTTCAAGTCAAATGGAGCAGCATGTACTATACTATCATTGCTCTTTTGAGATTTAATTACATAGGTGTTAATTGGTATATGTCTGATCATGATTAGAGGTTGAAATGCTTAATTAAGGTGAGAAGACATATGTTATACTCTTGCTAATTCCATACCAGAGATCAGACGATGTGATAATTCGATAATAAAGAAACATGGGCCTCCTAAATAAATAGTTAATATTGGGATACGCTCAAACTCAATTCGCTTACGAGGGGATGACATTTTATTGGGCTGAAACATGGGCGTGACACATATTGGGCTCTGTCAACATAAAAGGAAAGCCCATTTCGAGGTAGTTCGGTAGGCAAATCCATTATGACGTGAGAACTGATCGACCAACTTGTGGAGATAACATCGTCCAAGAATCCGGACATGAGATATACATTCCAGTCTAGAAATGTACTCCAATTAAAATATTTTCAGATCTATGTTAATTTCTTGATAAGAAAGTGTCTGTATTACATATTAAAGATACGTATATCTCACTGAGCTACATATTCCGGTCTGACAAACATGTGTTGAACAGAGTGTATTTTTTTTTCTTCCCCCGCTAAGTGATCAGAGTGTGTGTTTAAAACTTTAAATGGTATAAACTATATATATATGCATTCTAGATTAAAAATTGTATCATGGATATCAAACTAAGCATTGTTTATCGTGAGGAGGAAGTGCGCATTATTCATTAAAATACGTATTTTATTGAATGACGAGGCACAAAGCCGAGGATATTTTAATTTGGTATAAAAAATATTGCTGTAATTATTCAATGAAAAAAAGAGAGAAAAAAGAGCAGTAAACCCAACCCTGCCCAAATCCCAACCTTAATCTTCCATCGCTTTCCGGCCAACTCTCTTCTGTCATATAAAGCAGAATCCCATCACAGATCACCCTCGAACTCCGAAGCAACGAGCAGCCCCAACACTCCCCTCACACCCCTTGTTGCGTTCACTCTTCAAATTAAGATCTCTCCTTTTTTTTTTTATTCCATCTTATTTGCTCCCCACAACGGCTTGTCCATTCCCTCCGATCCTGCAACCACGCAATAATGGGGTTGCCAACTTGCCGTAGCCTGCAACTAATGGAGGGAGGGAAAAGGGCCTTGTCAAATCTAGCCAACTAATGGGATTGCTCTCATTCAATCCACATCACACTTCTTGTAAGACTTGTCTAGCAATAAGTATTTTCCTAAATTGTTAATAATGTGTGATGATGATTTAAATGCAAGGGATTCCATTTTTTTTTTCAATGATCTATCAGTAAAAGCCCTCCTACTTATGAACTTCTTTTTTGGGTCCTGTCAGGTATGTATGGGAAAGCCAAAATTTGATCTCCATTGCATCTACTTTGCAGGCTTCATGCCCAAGCTCTCACATTGGCTGCACTGGTTGGAGTTGCTGCTGTGGAGTATTATGACCGTCAGTACGGATCAAAGACACCAAAACATGAGAACTAATTCTTTGCCATCTCATCCCCAGCTCCGGGGAGATACCGCCACAGCTGGGCAACTGCACCGAGCCGGAAGTGCTGGGCCTGGCTTCTTGCCGGCTAAATGGGAGCATCCCCGGGGGGCTCAGGCGGCCTGAAGCGCCTCAGAATCCTCAATGTGCAGAGGAACACCCTCGGCGGGGTGATACCGGTCGAACTCGTCGGGTGCTTGGAGCTGTAGGTTCTGGCAGCTTCCCCGGGGGGCCTGTGGGGTGGAGGGGGCGCCGTGGGGGCGAGGGGGCAACACCACAGGGGCGAGGGGGCAACACCACAGGGGCGAGGGGGCAACGCCACAGGGGCTCGGGGGCTCCGTGGGGTGGGCTTGGGGGCGCCTGTGGGCGTGGAGTGGGTGAGGGGGGCCTGTGGGGTGGAGGGGGGCCTGGGGGGTGGAGGGGGCTCCGTGGGGCGAGGGGGTAGCGCTACAGGGGCGAGGGGGTGCCGTAGGGTGGGTGAGGGGGGACCTGTGGGATGGAGGGGCTGTGGGGTGGGCTCGGGGGCGCCCGTGGACGAGTGGGCGCCGTGGGTGGGCGAGGGGGCGGGGGCATTGGGGCTCGGGGGTGCCGTGGGGTGGGCAAGGCGAGCGGCGGGGGCGCTGGGGCTCGGGGTCACAGGGGTGCCGGCGAGGGGGCGCGGGGGCTCTGCTGGCGAAGGAGCGGGCGGAGAGAGAGAGAGAGAGAGAGAGAGAGAGAGAGAGAGAGAGAGAGAGAGAGAGAGAGAGAGAGAGAGAGAGAGAGAGAGAGAGAGAGAGAGAGACTGAATGTTAGCCGTCGGAATACCGTCGGAAGTTCCGACGGATATATTTCCGTCGGAAATGTCCGTCGGTAATGGCGCTTTTTCTTGTGGTGTATGCTGGATGTAAATTAGATAGAAAAAGCACAAGTGGCTTGTGTTTATACTTAGGTGGGTGCCTAATTTCTTGGGCTTATAAGAAGCAACATTCAGTTGCTCTGTCAACTGCAGAGGCTGAGTATGTTGTAGCAGGTAGATGTGGAACTCAAATTCTTTGGGTGAAACATCAACTTCTTGATTATAACCAAGACTTAGGTTGTGTTCCCATTCTATGTGATAACACAAGTGCAATAAATTTGTCTAAGAACCCCATTCAGCATTCCAGAACCAAGCATATTGAAATTAGGCATCATTTCTTGAGAGATGAGGTAGCAAAAAAATCCTTTGAACTCCATTTTATAGAAACTGAAAAACAAATTGCTGACATCTTCACCAAACCCCTTCTTGACAGTAGATTCTCATCTTTAAGGAGAGAACTTGGTCTTTGTAAATGTCCATTTTCTTGATCTCTCTCACTGGGATTCGGTTGAGTGTTAGGCATCTTCTGAGGGGGAGTTCATTGCATCATCATTATCATTTGCTTCCTTGATTCATACTGATCATATCTCTCTCCATTTCACTTCTATTTCTTTTTTACAAAGAACTCTTCAACTCACATTGTGTTGAACTTCTTGGTATATCAAATGGTGATTTGAAGAAGGACAAGTTCTGCTTGTCTGGACACTTTCACTATGCGAGAGTATATGTCTCCGCCAAGTACCAAGAAATGAATATGCAATTGTTGAGGGGGAGCTATTGTTGTTCAAAGAGAATTATTTCTGATTTCAAAAATTTGCATATCTTTATTCTGATGAAAAGTGGTTGAAATCCTCATCTTAGGAGGAGCTAGAGAATTCACAAGTCATGTCTTTTGAAAAATTCAAAACTTTTCTTACAGTACATCAATTTCCTTGCATGATGTCCTCATTCAGGCGTCTAGAGTCTCAAAATGATCCTTTGAGTGATCTAATATATTCATTTGTCAACTCTCACCTATATTCTTCAAAACTATAGAAATTCAGATTTCTTTCAAAGACTGAAGGATAATGTGTGCCTTGAATTTAAACATATTTTTGTTTGCAACTGATGTTGGATATAAATGATGTCTTTTTTCAAAAACTCTCCAAAATTTGACAATTCAACAGAGCAATGGCACATGTGCTGAGAAACTGCACACCTTCACAATGAATGAAGTGCCATGTATGTCATGAGGCACTAATGTTATCTCTGTGCAAAGGGGTTCAAAATAAAAAATAAATGCAAAGCAAAATAAATATGCCCTATTCCTTTTTGATGATGACTGAGTAACTGGAAATATTGGCGTCTAAAAAACGTATATTTTCATGTCAAAAGGTCATCATTTACCCCTTTGAGACTTGATAATGGATAAATCTGTAGTATCCAGGGACTATAATGTGTGAAAAACATTAGTTCTTGAGTGAACAAGATTTATCTCATTTGATAGTTTGTTTCAAAAACAAAATGTGTGTATCATTGGAGAATTGTTTAAAAGAATCATTCTTATCCATCATCAAGTTGTTTTAAAAAGTTGTTTATTTTCAACACACTTGATTTTAGTCTGAAAGATTTTTTTTTATTTCTTTGGACTTGAAGAATATGGTAGTGTGTAGTTGATTGTTAAATGTATTATATCCCTCAAATCATCATTTTATTGACTCAAGTCACTGAATGCTCATATCCTGTTGGACGTTGTGTAAAACTTGAATTGTGTTGAATTTCTGAAAATTATGACAAATGAATTTTTTTAAGCCTCTTAAAAATCCTTGAAATGATCATTCCACCCATTATTTATCATTTTAAAGGTGTTCCCAAGCTCACCAATTTTTCCCATTCTCATATCTTAAATTTTTCATCAGGCCAGGTCGACACTACTCCATCTAGTGTCGACACACTTTAGCTCAAGTCGACACTAACCTCTTCTAGTGTCGACACTGACCCCTTGCCAGGGTAATTTAAGCCGTGGGCGCCGGTTAAGGGTTTGATTGTTCCTGCGGGGTATTGTACCTCTGAAAAACCCTTTTTGGTCTGCAGGTCGACCCGATGGCCGTCTTCCACCTTTGAATCCGGCAAGCACTCCACCTTCTTCCCTCCTCCAACCTATCCCTGTCCTTCTTCATACATTCCTTCCTCTCCATCCTCTCCTATTCCACTCCATCTTGTTTCCATGGCCCCCAAGCAAGCACCTCGCCGTGGAGCAAGGTCCAGGGCTACGGCAAGGCCCATTCCGGCGGACGATGCTCCTCCTACTGAAAGGAGAAGCAAGAGGCGCCATGACCCTGCGGAGCAGCTAGGGCCTTCCTTTGTATCCCCGTGGTCTTCTAAGAGAGGTAGGACATCCTCTTCTGGTCGAGGTAGAGGGTCTGCATACCCTAGGAGGAAGATTTTGGTTTCTTCTCCTAAAGTCTCTGAGCAGTGATCCTCTTCATCCTCTGAGTCTTCCCAGCCTTCTGAGGCAACTCCTTCCAAACCACTTAGTGAAGGGAAGACCATTCTGAAACCTAGGGCATTGGATTTAGAGGACAGTGCATTGAATGCTGCTTTTCCTGAAGTCATCAACTTCTTCAAGTTTCAGTCTTGGCAATCCTTCATCTCTGAGTTTCGCATAATATACCCCAGACTTGTCCAGGAATTCTATATGCATTTGGAATGCACTGATGATGGTTACAAGTCAGAGGTCAAAGGAATTGAGATTGATTTGCCTTTAGACCTAGCAGCTACCCTTTTTAAAATTCCAGATGAAGGAGCTGATTACCATAATTTTGAGTTTGACCTTCATGAAGCCTATACAATCTTAACGGGGTTGCAAGCAGATGAGTCTGATCCCAAGCAAACACATGTTACTAAATTCAACACAAACACTTTTCCACCTTTGTTGAGACTTACCCATCATATAGTCACCAATATCATAACACCCCAAGGTGGTGGGAGGGATAGACTCACAGACATTCAAAGATTTGTGATATAGTGCATGAAAAAGGACATAAAGGTCAATCTCCATGTCATAATGTACCAGATCATGTCTGAGACAACTAGGGCAGATTTACATAGATCACTTCCTTATGCAGCCCATTTGACTCAAGTCTTTAAGCACTTTGGTGTGTCACTTGAGAATGAGAAGTCCCAGAAAATTCCTAAGTCCAACATTTATTGTTTCAAGCATGTTCAAAAGTTTATGGGCTTCCGGATTGTGGGTGACCAGGTTAGGAGAGGGCCAGCTGTAGTAGAGGCCCCTGTGGTTCAAGAGGGTCAGCCTCCAGTTCAAGAGGACCAGCCTCCAGTTCAAGAGGACCAGCCTCCAGCAAATGAGGACCAGCCTCCAGTGAATGAGGATCAACCTCTTGTTGCAGATGAAGTTGATGTACCCCTAAATGCCCCACTTTCACCTCAACTCCAGCCCTCCTCCTCCCTGAACCCTGAGATAGAAGTTCCATTTTTTTCTCCACAACCTCAAGTTCAAGCCTCCATATCCTTTGGTGGACCTTCTGTTCCACCAGAGTTGTACACCTTTCTAAATGACAAATTTGATGCCTTGAACACCTCCATTCAGACAATGATAGAAAATTTTGAGTTGAAGGTACAGAGGTTGGAGAACACTATGTCTGCAAAATTTATTGAGCAAAAAGCAGCTTCTGACCATGCAGTGCAAAGATTCAACAGACTGATTGGAACATTGGCAGATGCTTCTATTGAATTGAAAGAGCATCAAGAAGATTTGGAAAAGGTTCTTAAGGGAATTTTGACAAATTCCCAAGCTGATGTCTTCAACACCAAAGAAACACTCTCTCAGATAACTAAGACAAGACTGTCTTTTGCTCATCTGGTAGATGACTTAGAGAGCATGAAGAACTTATCTGCTCATATTGATGAAGAAATGTCTGATCTGAAAAAGGAATTTAAATCATTGCACAGACATGGTTGGTCAGCTGGTTCTTCTTCATCTTCACAGCCAGTTTCAACTGACTTCAGTGCACTTCAAGCCACCATGTCAGAGAATTCAGAAAGAATGGAACATCTCTTACATACCAGACTCTCAACTATCCAAGCTCAAATGAAGTTCAGTTTGACTTCTATGGAGAAAAGATTGACGGATATTGAGACCATCTTGCTACCCATTTCTCCTCCTTCCACCTAATGTCATTTCTTTTGATGATGTCAAAGGGGGAGAAGATAGCAATAAAGAAAGATTGTAATGTCTTTTTGAAATGTGTTTTTGAAAGATTGTAATGTTTATATCTTTGAATGAAATGAATAGAAACTTTTGTGTCTTCAATGTGATTGAAAATTCTTTGAATGAATGTGAATGTGAATGTATGAATGCTTGTCAAGCTGCTTGACCTTTGTGTGAAAATAGCTCATTTCTAGTAACATTGTGTCCTTCATGTGCAACTCTCACATGTTACTAAAATTTGTTCAAAGGTTTTTGACAAGTGTGAATAAAAAGGAAATAAAACATAACTCAGAGTAAATCAATGCTTTTCAAACTGAGTGATAAATAAACAAAATGTTAAAATCACATTTCATTGAAATTTTTCACTTCCATATGAATTTAATGTTGCCATCATTAAAAAGGGGGAGATTGTTGGGTTGAGTGTGAATATAATTCATTTCTCCTCACATTTTGATGATGACAAGTTGTGATTTTAATGCATAACATTTGGAACATGTGAAATACATCACACCTGAAATAACAATATTCAAAAAGTATGTTCCAAATACATTTATCATTTATATTCATGATAATACATTTGACTAATGATTTATGTGTTTATTTCTCAGGGATAAACATTTATTGCAAGGGTAGTGTCGACACACCCCATACTGGTGTCGACACAATGCTCTAAGCCCTAAGCCAAAAGATGAAGAAATGGTCAACTAGTGTCGACACTAGACCAGGACAGGTCGACACTAGAGATAGATCCCAGAGAAACAAATCAACAGGCTTCTATCTCAGGTCGACACCAGATGCAGTCAGGTCGACAATAGAGAGCCTTCCCAGAAGGCCTGTTTTTCAACTGACTACGACAAGTCGACACTGAACTATCTCAGGTCGACATTAGATGCCTCTCCTAGGAAACTGTTTTGCCCAGTCTGGGACAGTGTGTCGACACACCCTATGGGCAGGTCGACACACTCCAGAAACCTTTTGACTTAAAGTTTCTCCTGGACACGTGGCACCCTAGGGAAATGATGGATCAACCTTGGGTCGTGTGCCCACGTACCCCAAGGGTACCTTTGGACTATTTGGGGTATTAATACCCTCCTATTGGCCATCCATCATATCAGAACCCTTTCAGAGCCTCCCAGAAACCTGTTTTGGCGGCAAGAAGAGTTCACCTCCCTGCTCCTGCTCTCCTAGTGATTCCTCAAGCCAATTCTCATATGTCCAAGCATGAGAAGTGGAGTTTGATCATTGAAGATGCAACTGAATCACTTCAAGGAAGCAGATCAAGTGGAAACAATCGTTTGAGAAGACCTCAAGGAAGATCCCAAAGTTCAGAGTGCAGAGCATCGGCCAGAGATTTCAAGAACTTAAGTCTCTTCCCAATTTGATCTTCTACAAGGGGGTATAATTGAAGAGCAAGGATTTCTTTATACAATTCTTCATGTACCTTTGTTCTTCTGAGTCATTGTGAGATTGTGCAAGAGTTGCTGCATAAGTCTCATGAATGAACTCTTGTTAGACTAGATCTATTGCTAGAGGATCTAAGTCTTGTGTGTTTTTCTAGCAAGTTGTTTGTGAGCCATTGTGCTCAGTGGTTTTGAGTCGTGTGCTCAAGGTGTTGTTGAGCAGTCTTGCTCAGAATTCTAGAGTAGTCTTACTCTAGAGGTTGTGTGAGTTGTAAACTCAGGTTGTTGGAGTTGTCAGGCTCCAGTGGGTGTGGTGTACCCAGGTTGATTAGTGGATCCTCACTGTGTGAGGGGTGGATGTAGGAATCACATGGTGTGATTTCCGAACCACCTAAAAATCTCTGTGCATTGGTCTGATTGTGGTTTGAATTTACCTTTCGTTAGATGCATGCATAGGATCGTTCGAATTCATCTAATCAACTTGTTCACACACCTCTTTTGCACAACTCACTCAATTTCTTTTCAGATCTGTGAAATTCATTTTTCAAATTGTCTCTAATTCAAAAAGTTTTTCTAAATTGATTAAGCTTCCGCAATAGTTGGCATAGATCTATTAAACTCCCCCCCCCCTTCTAGATCTTGTCCACATCATTTCTCGATCCTTCAATAGAAACACCCACATAGGAAACACATATAAATCTCGGAACTAAAGTTTCTCTTCATCTGTCGATAGCAAGAAGTGCATCTATCGACAGGTGCTGACAGAATTACAAAAGCTAGACGACTGGGCTTCCCTGGAGACAGTTTCCTGTCAGTGGCTGTCGACAGGCGATTGGCCTCTGTCGACAGGGACACTTGTCCTGAAGTCTGTTTCACTTCCCTGTGCTTGGCTGTCGATAGGCACCTTTGGGGCTGTCGACAGGCCCACTTCACACAGAGATTTCTGAAGCTATCTGTGTCTAGTTGTCGACATGCCTCTTTGGGGCTGTCGACAGGCACTTGCCTTTTGTGTTTCATTTGATCTTTTGCTCTTGACTTTGGTGCTTTGACTTGCACACTTTCTCACCTATATTTGAGAACATTGTTAGTGAGATATTATGAACATATAAATGATCAAATTAAACATGTGTTTCTTGATTAACATTTGCTTGACTTGTCATTCTTATCATGTTTCACACATTCACATCACATCAATTTGTATTGTTCATGAAATGCTCATCATAAAAACAACCATTTCAATTGTAAATCTGGCAATCTCATGTAAACCCAACATTCTCCCCCTTTTTGATGATGACAAAATTCAATTTATGGACAATTGATGTTTTTCTCCCCCTTTTGACAACAGCTAAAAGGACACGTCATACGCACAGGAAGAGAACATAAGCATATAACTGTGATTTTCATTGAATTCGCATTCATTACACACAGTTACAAAAATGGAGTGATAACATGACAAACGAAGTGCAAGGGAAGAAGATAACATGATTGTGATAGAAAACATAGATAATAGTGACAAAACCCTGACCAAAGCAAAGTAAACACCACATAACTGACCCCTAGACTCTCTAGACATCATCATTTCTAGGAGGTGCAAAGGCCTGACGGAAACCATAAAGCTCTGTGGAGAGCCTGGTAAGCCGTATCTGTAACTGGACATCGGTGTCAGCCAATGCATCCAAGCTGGTATCAACATTATCCAATCGAGCATTTAGATGGTCAAAACCAGTGGTCATTTGGAGCTGCATTTGTGCCATTTGAGCAGTGATGAAATCTCGAAGAGAGGGCTCATCAGGCGCTTGTTCATCAGCAGCAACATCAGTTATCGTGCTATCTCTTACGTTACTTGACTCTCTCACTCTATCATTAGTTATTCTTCCTTTTTAATTCATTAATCATTTAAAGCATGCTTGATCCTAAGATTTATGTCCTACTGGGCGTTATCGCTCACCCTACGTTTTTGGTTATGTGTTCTCAGGTGAGACCGAGGAAGAGACTTACACTCAAGAGGATGGGAACGACCAAGAGTGAAGTCAAGAGTACCCTAGCGTCTTAGTAGTTGTTAGAGTTTGAGCTTAGACTGTTGCTTTTATTCAATGTAATTGGGCCCTATAGAATGGCTCTGATATTAGTGGTTGTAACTACACATTTAAAGAATTATTAATGAGATGCATTCACTTTAATATTTATCCTTGTCCAATGGTTTGATGTCTAGTACTCGCTCTGTGCCCGTTTACTTGCAACTGCCTCGCATTCCGATATTTCACGTCGGGGCGTGACATGGGATGTTGCGGATTTTGTAGCAACATGTTTGATATGTCAGCAGGTAAAGGCAGAGCGTCAGCGACCTTCAGGTTTGATGTAGAAACTGGATATTCCTTAGTGGAAATGGGAGCAAATAACGATGGACTTTGTGACTGGCTTGCCTAGATCAGCTAGGGGGAATGACTCTATATGGGTGATTGTTAATAGATTTTCGAAGAGTGATCATTTTCTTGCTATGAAGAAGAAACAGTCCATAGAGAGTTCGACTAGGCTATACATTGATGGTATTGTGAAGTTGCATGGCATTCCGAAGTCGATCATCTCAGATCGTGACCCGAGATTTACATCTAGATTTTGGCAGAGTTTGCAGCAAGCTTTTGGCAGTCAATTGAAGTTGAGTTCGGCATTTCATTCACAAATAGATGGGCATTCCGAGAGGACTATTCAAACGTTGGAGGATATGCTTAGGGCTTATGTTCTTGATTGGAGAGGAGATTGGGAATGCCACCTAGATCTTGTGAAATTTTAATACAATAATAGTTTCCATTCGAGTATAGGTATGACACCATTTGAGGCTTTATATGGGAGGCCTTGTAGATCCCTATTATGTTGGGAGGAAGCAGGAGATCGACATCTTGTTGGACCAGAAGTGGTACAAGAAACTTCGGCGAAGATCCAGTTGATTGTGCAGAGATTAAAGGCAGCGCAAGATCGTCAAAAGAGTTATGCGGATTCGAGGAGAAAGGACTTGGCTTTTGAGATAGGAGATCATGTATTTCTCAAGGTGTCACCAACCAAGGGTGTAGTGAGATTTGGGAAGAGAGGTAAGTTGAATCCTAGACTCATTGGTCCTTTTGAGGTGTTGAGGAAGATGGGGAATGTGGCATACCAGTTAGCTTTGCCGCCATCTTTGGCAGGAGTACACCCAGATTTTCATGTATCCATGTTGAGGAGATATGTTAGAGATCTGGCACATGTGATTAGCTATGAACTGATGCAGTTTCAGCCAGACTTCTCCAATGCAGAGCAGCCTATAGAGATTCTGAATCTGAAGGTTCATGAGTTGAGGTCTAAGTCTATTCCTTTCGTGAAACTCTTGTGGAGGAATTTCTCACGTGAAGAAGCAACATGGGAACTTGAAGAGATGATGAAGAAGCAATATCCGTCATTGTTCGGTAAGTGTTCTAACCCAATCTTCGAGGACGTAGATCATTTTAAGGGGGACAGGGTGTAGTGCTGTAACGACCCTCTTTATACCGATACGGTTATACCAACCCACGTCGATATAGAGAGCGTCGTTACAGTGGGACATTTACCCAACACATTCAATAGGCTAAGACGTACACAAATATAAACACATAACAGCAGAATAAACGAACTGAATGTAAATTTATTATTCCATCATCCGCATTTATCCACAGTCTATATAGTACAAGAAAGAACTAAAGTTCTCATAACTGAAATTTAAATCAAATACATTGTCCACAACTTAAATACATGCCGACCTTCATTACATACTTATGAAAAAGGAAATACAATAATGCAATCTCCACGAAGGTGCTACTCCTCATGCTCGGAGTCACTCCTAAGTGTCTCCTCCAAGGAAGTAGAGACACCTACACCTCTATGCCGAAGCAAAAGTGAGTCTAGAAGACTCAGCAAGTAATTTCCATTCACATTAAACATACATGCACCACATGGACACTTTTACATTTAAACAAAATAACTAATACTTGTAACATGGATTAAACAATCTTTAAAGAAAACCTAAACATGATACTACAACAACTTATAATACATGGTACATGGTTTATGTTCATTTTATAATAAAGTAAACCTATCACATGCTTTCTACATATTCTTTAACATGCTAACTCAAGACACAATTCCTTACATTCATGTCATTATACAATAGCTAATAAAGCACGGAGTTTATACACAACGGAAGAGATATTCCTAGCATGGATTATATGTATATTTTCACATGCATAACACATTTATAAACATAATTTCATGCTGTTTTAACATGGATAACGCACATTTATGTAAGGATTCACACCTTCACATGTTAGCACATTAGTTACAATTTCACATGATCATTTACACATTTTTCACATTCACTTTTCGCACATGTACAAAATCACATTATTCTAATTACATGCCATGACACATTGTCCAAACCACCTTTTAGAAGGACACACACTTATCTCATCACACACATATCTATCACCTAGGTAATATAGTGACAAACCTTAGTTACTGCGCAGACCCGGGAGAAGTACTCTCCACCCTAACAAGTGGTACTTGTCCACCTCCAGGATTTTATCCTAATGCCCATGGGACATCACACACATATAAACTTTCCCATAGGGACTTTACTACGGTACAGTTCCTCAGCCCTCTAAGGTAGCAGTGTCACCCATGGCACATTTACACATTTTCCATTTTTACACACACACTATTTGCACACCGTTTAACACACTAATTTAATTTTCACATACATGTATATGTTCAGATTTTCTAACATGGTACTACTGGTTACAATGTTAAACAGTTACAAATTTATTGTAATCATGTTGCAATTATCAAATTATCACTAATTACACTAAACATGCTTTAACTGGCTATTTCAACATATAATAATCAAATCAGTACCTACTGTTGTCCAATTCACATGAAAATTTAACCACAGACCGTTTACAGTCAAGCATCATGCATACCAATTTACATATTTTTCAGAGTCATACACAATTTATGATAAATAAAACGTGCATTATGCCTAATTTATGAAGTCATCAATTAAACATAGTACACAGTGCCAAATACATATTCCTCTATTCTAAAACTTGTATCCAACAGTCATGATACTTCATACAATTCTTGAGAATTAATTTGGCATCATACAATTTATTAAAGATTTAAAACTTATCGTGCATACATACTGTTTTATAGTTCAGAAATTATAATTATTTACATGGACAGCAGAAAATTTCAAAATTTTCATGGTATGAACTGACATCTACCAACATCGTACATAATTCTATGACCCTCAAATTCCACATGGATCACATAAACAGTAATTTACAAGATTAAGACCTATCTGACATGCATTTCAGAAACTTTTGATAAATAAAACATTTAACGAAATTTCACAGAAATTATACAATATGGTCCACTAGATGTATTACATAACATATACAATTTACATCATATCCTCATGTGCAAAAATATGAAAAATAAATTATAAAGGGGCAAACAGCACACTGTTCTTGCCTGAAGAACATAACGGCAAGGGTGTGGCCGCTTACCTGGTTGACGACAACATAGGTGGCCGCTAACCTCGGATCTTAACGGCATCAAAGATTGCCATTAAGTTCCTGTTTGTGCAGAACACAGACTGAACATCAAATCCGATAGAAAGGGGGGTTCCAGGACTCGATTAAAAATCCAAACAATTGCCTAAGACCTACTAGATGCATGTATGTGTAGTGTGGAAGCTTTACTTGCCTTTAGAAAAATACGAAATCAAAGATTTAAGTCGGAGAAGCTCTCCTCGGCCTGAGCCAAAGAGTCCCCAAATCTCCTCCAATCCGGCTTCTGTGTTGTTCTTTGAAGCACACCAGGGTTGGGGAAATCTTCCTCGATGTTTAGACTCCCTCCCAGTCGAAGAAGAACGTCTGAAGAAGTCTCCAATCGCCGGATCAAAGGGTTCAAGGTTCAGGTTTCGCACAAAAGAGAACTAGGGTTTTTGACAAATGCCAAAAGGGTCAGATCTGGCAAGAGATGGGTATTTTTATAAGGCTAAGGGTCGGATTCACATTTAGGTAAGGCTAGGTGATCGTTGAGAATGGTTTCCTAAATAAGAGGCGAGGCTTTCGCAGACGTTTCTGGATCTGAAGACGGAACAGATCTGGGATGTTAACGTCAACATCACTAGTCACCGGTCTGGGGGTTAGCGTCCATCGATGTGGCCACTGACTTTGGGTTGGCGTCCACACATGTTGACGCCAATTGGTCGCTTGGCCAGAACTTAAAAGTGCATAAAACTATATTTACATAATGCAAATACATGTAATGTACAATGTATATATTATAAAATGAATACCATTCATGCAATATGATGAATAATATATATATATATATATATACAATAGATATACATATATATTTACAACAATACATGAAATAGTTTATTTATATACACATGCATATGTCTACACATACAAACATCCATTTCTCACACAATCAAACTCTTATATAAGAGAGAGTAAAATTCTAGGGCCTTACACCCTCTCCCCTTTAAAGAAACTTTGTCCTCGAAGTTAGACCGATACTACTCAAACAACTGAGGATGCTTCTTCTTCATTGCATCCTCAAGCTCCCAAGTAGCCTCCTCTCGCGAGAAGTTGCACCATAGCACTTTCACTGATGCAATACTCTTGTTCCAGAGATGCTGAACCTTCAGGTCAAGAAAAGCTACATCCTTCTTCACATGCAGCCATACAGGACATGTGGACACATATTCTGCTACATCCTTCTTCATGACAGACCACCAAAAGGATCGCTTCAAATTCTGGTACATCTTAGCGTTACCCGGATGAATAGAGAATCTTGACCTATGAGCTTCTGCTAAAACATGCTCACGGACATCTAAAATGTCGGGAACACAAACACGGTGATGAAATCTAATCACACCATCCTCATCACGAGCAATGCCTGCCTTGCACACCAAATCTTGGAGTCTAGGGTCAGCTTTCTGTTGCTCGATCACCTCATCCAACACCGAAGACCTAATGGACAACTGAGCTACAAAAGCCTGACATAGGGATGGCTCTAACTTAGTCATCGCACATGTCGCATCCTCCAACATCTTCCAATTCTGCTGGATTGAAGACCTCTTCCTACTAAGGGCATCCGCTACGACATTCGCCTTTCTAGGATGATACTGGAGGTTGAAGTCATAGTCCTTCAGGAACTCAATCCATCTTCTCTGCCTCAGGTTTAATTCCTTTGGGGAGAAAAGATACTTCAAGCTCTTGTGGTCAGTGAACACCTCAAATCCGACACCATAAAGATAGTGCCTCCAGATCTTCAGTGCATGAACCACTGCCGCAAGCTCCAAATCATGAGTCGGATAGTTACGCTCATGCTCCTTCAATTTCCGAGAAGCATATGCTACTACCCTTCCTTGCTGCATCAATACACAGCCAAGGCCAATCCGCGATGCATCCGTATAAATGGCAAAACCTTCATCACCACTAGGTAATACCAATACCGGAGCGGAAGTAAGCTTAGCCTTCAATAATTGAAAGCTACTCTCACATTCCTCGGACCAAACAAACTTCTCACCCTTCCTAGTTAACTTGGTCAATGGGGCGGCGAGAGATGAAAATCCCTCAATAAATCGTCGATAATAACCCGCCAAACCAAGGGAACTACGAATCTCCGAAGGGGTCCTGGGAATCTCCAAATCCAATACAGCCTAGACCTTCGTTGGATCTACTGCTACACCAGCACCGGATATAACATTCCCAAGGAAATGAACCTCGTGCATCCAAAAATCGCACTTGCTGAACTTTGCATACAACTTGTGCTCTCGAAGAACTTCCAACACTACCCTCAAATGCTGACGGTATGCGGCCTCATCCGGATAATAGACCAACACATCGTCGATGAAAACTACTACAAAACTATCTAGATAACGTCTAAACTCCCTGTTCATGAGATCCATGAACGTTGCAGGGGCATTGGTTAGACCAAACGGAAGGACCAAAAACTCATAATGTCCATAACGGGTTCTAAACGCCATCTTGGACACATCCTCACTCCTAATCCTCAACTGATGATAACCATACCGCCAATCAATCTTAGTAAAGACCGATGCATTCTGCAGTTGGTCAAATAGATCATCAATCCGAGGTAAGGGATACCTGTTCTTCACAGTCACTTGGTTTAGCTTTCTATAATAAATGCATAACGTAAGTGACCCATCCTTCTTCTTCACGAACAATACAAGTGCACCCCACGGAGAAACGCTAGGGCGAATAAATCCTTTATCTAACAAATCTTGCAACTACTTCCTTAGCTCTGCTAACTCCGCAGATGCCATCCGATAAGGGGCCTTTGAGATAGAAGAGGTGCCTAGAAGCAACTCTAGAGTAAACTCTATCTCTCTAGCCGGTGGCAATCTAGATAAATCATCGGGAAAGACATCTGGAAAATCCTGCACTACATCAATCTCCTCAAGAGTAGGTGACCCATCAGCCTTGGGTACTAATACCACCCTGGCAAGGAAAGCGTCACAACCCTTATTCACCATTCTCATCGCCTTCAAGGCAGAGATGACAAACTTTCCCACAAGATTCCTTGGCAATGGATGAGAAAATTCATCTTCACCAGGAATACGAAAAACAATCTTCTTCCTACGACAATCCACTAACGCATAGTGCTCCTCTAGTCAATCCAGACCAAGAATTGCATCGTAGTCCTTCATCTTTAGCAAGAAGAGACACCCTTCTAGAACTCTGTCCTCAATGCACACTGGTAAAGATGGAATACACTTCCTTGTCGATACCATTCCCATAGGTGTGTGCACAGACAAAGAGACTTCTAACTCCTCAGACTCTAATCCTGACTCTAAAGCTAACTGCCTAGCAAAACGCTCAGAAATGAATGAGTGAGTGGCACCTGTATCAAATAAAACTCGAGCGTGCACACCCATGAAAAGAACCGTACCTTCGGTAACATGCTACGCCTGCTCGGCATCCTCACGAGCTAATGCAAACACTCGAGCTGGGGCTCGAGGTCTCCCTGGTTGACCTGACACTGGCACTGCTGCTGTTGTCGCTGCTGGAGCTGGTCTGCGCTGGACTCCCTATTGAAGTCTAGGACAATCCTTTATCTTATGCTCGCTGTTCCCACACTTCAAGCACTTCCCCGCCATCTTCCAACACTCTGTAACACCATGTGCCCTCCCGCAATGAGGACACTCCTTCTTGCCACTAGGGGAATGCTGAGAAGATACCTGACGACTTCCCGATGCCACAAGACACTGCGGTGACTGGTAAGCCACCTTCTTCCTCTCCTGCCTCTAGAATGGAGTTGCAGGCCTCTTTTGCGAAGCCTTCTTCTCCTCAAGATACTGCTCCATCTCTCCTTCCTGCCGACAAGCCGCGCTAAGAGCCTCATCGAGGGTACGATGCTCAAATGCCACCAACCTCGTCCTCAGTGATGGCCTCAGACCCATCACGAACTTCTTCACCTTCCTACGCTCATCAGCAACGATATAAGGGGCATACTTCGATAGCTCGGCAAACCTGGCCTCGTACTCCAGTACAGTCATGGAGCCCTGAGTCAAGGAAAGGAACTCCTGCTCCATCTTGTCCTGGATGTGCTCTGGAATGAACTTGGCCCGAAAGAGCCTCACAACTCATCCCAAGCCACCTCTACAGCACCGTCTTCGAACAAGGTACGAAGCAACGAGTAGCACCATACATCGGCTTGCTCCTGCCAAGACATTCCATAAGGACCAATCCAGACAATCTAGGCTTAAAGAAATAAAAATATATAAACAATTTACACATACCTGTAGCATATAGGTGGCTAAAGTGACCTTGTCATCCTGGGCACACCTAATCGCTCGGAAGATCTTTTCAATCTCTCTCATCCAACTCGCCGCAAGGAACGGATCACTCTCCCCCTTAAAAGAGGGTGGAGTCATCCTCTTGAACTTTTGCATGATAGAGGGTCCACCATGGTCATGAGCCTGGGAAACTGGCGCCTGAGCCTGCTACAACCAACAACATAAGACACACATATACAATATAGCAACATAGCAAACACATAATTTAAATAAAACATACTACTTTATCTTATTGATCTAACCTGAGCCTCCAGCTGAGCCTGGCGTGTAGCCTGAGTATGGGCCTACATCTGCATAGCCTGAATTAGACCTTGCATGAACACTCCATAATCCACTGGTGGCGGTGGAGGAAGCACAGGACCCAGGGGTGCTGGGGCCTGATGCTCACCCTGATCCTCACACCTAGGCTCAACTCTCTCCTCTCTCCTCTGCTCATTCTCACGAGCAGGAACACCACGCCTACCTCAAGAAGCCATAGCCTGCAAAACAATTTAATCCCGATTAGGAACTAAACTATCTAATTCCTAACTATGTGGATAATCTATAAAGACTTAGCATATAATGAAGATGATGGTATATGCATATTCATGTACAATGTCAACCAACAGCTCTGATACTAATCTCTGTGACGACCCTCCTTATACTGGTACGGTTATACCAACCCACGTCGATATAGAGAGCATCGTTACAGTGGGACATTTACCCAACACATTCAATAGGCTGAGACGTACACAAATATAAGCACATAACAGCGGAATAAACGAACAGAATGTAAATTTATTATTCCATCATCCACATTTATCCACAGTCTATATAGTACAAGAAAGAACTAAAGTTCTCATAACTGAAATTTAAATCAAATACATTGTCCACAACTTAAATACATGCCGACCTTCATTACAAACTTATGAAAAAGGAAATACAATAATGCAATCTCCACGAAGGTGCTACTCCTCACGCTCGGAGTCACTCCTAACTATCTCCTCCAAGGAAGTAGAGACACCTACACCTGTACACCGAAGCAAAAGTGAGTCTAAAAGACTCAGCAAGTAATTTCCATTCACATTAAACATACATGCACCACATGGACACTTTTACATTTAAACAAAATAACTAATACATGTAACATGGATTAAACAATCTTTAAAGAAAACCTAAACATGATACTACAACAATTTATAATACATGGTACATGGTTTATGTTCATTTTATAATAAAGTAAACCTATCACATGCTTTCTACATATTCTTTAACATGCTAACTCAAGACACAATTCCTTACATTCATGTCATTAAACAATAGCTAATAAAGCACGAAGTTTAAACACAACGGAAGAGATATTCCTAGCATGGATTCTATGAATATTTTCACATGCATAACACATTTATAAACATAATTGCTTGCTGTTTTAACATGGATAACACACTTTTATGTAAGGATTCACACTTTCACATGTTATCACATTAGTTTACAATTTCACATGATCATTTACTCATTTTTCACATTCACTTTTTGCACATGTACAAAATCACATTATTCTAATTACATGCCGTGACATATAGTCCAAACCACCTTTTAGAAGGACACACACTTATCTCATCACACACATATCTATCACCTAGGCAATATAGTGATAGACCTTAGTTACTGCGTAGAACCGGGAGAAGCACTCTCCACCCTAACTAGTGGTACTTGTCCACCTCTAGGATTTTATCCTAATGCCCATGGGACATCACACACATATGAACTTTCCCGTAGGGACTTTACTACGGTACAGTTCCTCAGCCGTCTAAGGTAACAGTGTCACCCATGGCACATTTACACATTTTCCATTTTTAAACTCACACTATTTGCACACCGTTTAACACACTAATTTCATTTTCACATACATGTATATGGTTCAGATTTCCTAACATGGTACTACTGGTTACAATGTTAGACAGTTACAAATTTATTCTAATTATGTTGCAATTATCAAATTTATCAGTAATTACACTAAACATACTTTAACTAGCTATTTCAACATATAATAATCAAATCAATACGTACTATTGTCCAATTCACATGAAAATTTAACCACAGACCGTTTACAAGCATCATGCATACCAATTTACAATTTTTTCGAAGTCATACACAATTTATGATAAATAAAACATGCATTCTGCCTAATTTATGAAGTCATCAATTAAGCATGGTACACAGTGCCAAATACATATTCATCAATTCTAAAACTTTTATCCAACAATCATGATACTACGTACAATTCTTGAGAATTAATTTGGCATCATACAATTTATTGAAGATTTAAAACTGATCGTGCTTACTTACTATTTTATAGTTCAGAAATTATAATTATTTACACGGACAGCAGAAAATTTCAAAATTTTCATGGTATGAACTTACATCTATCAAGATCGTACAAAAATTCTATGACCCTCAAATTCCATATGGATCACATAAACAGTAATTTACAAGATTAAGACCTGTCTGACATGCATTTCAGGAAATTTTGATAAATAAAACATTTAACAAAATTTCACAGAAATTATACAATATGGTCCACTACAAGTATTACATAACATATAAAATTTACAGTTTATCCCCATGCACAGAAATCTGAAAAATAAATTATAAAGGAGCAAACAACACACTGTTCTTGCCTGAAGAACTCAGCGGAAAGGGTGTGGCCGCTTACCTAGTTGACGACAACATAGGTGGCCGCTAACCTCGGATCTTAATGGCATCAAAGATTGCCGTTAAGTTCCTATCTGTGCAGAACACAGACTGATCATCAAATCCGATAGAAAGGGGGGTTCCAGGACTCAATTAAAAATTCAAAAAATTGCCTAAGACCTACTAGACGCATGTATGAGTAGTGTGGAGGGTTTACTTGCCTTCAGAAAAATCTGAAATCAAAGATTTAAGTCGGAGAAGCTCTCCTCGGCCTGAGCATAAGAGTCCCCAAATCTCCTCCAATCCGGCTTCTGTGTTGTTATTTGAAGCACACCGGGGTTGGGGAAGTCTTCCTCAATGTTTAGACTCCCTCCCAGTCGAAGAAGAACGCTGGAAGAAGTCTCCAATCGCCAGATCAAAGGGTTCAAAGTTCAGGTTTTGCACAGAAGAGATCTAGGGTTTTTGACAAATGCCAAAAGGGTCAGATCTGGCCGGAGATGGGTATTTTTATAGGGCTAATGGTCGGATTCGCATTTAGGTAAGGCTAGGTGACCGTTGAGAACGGTTTCCTAAACAAGAGGCGAGGTTTTCGCGGATGTTTCCGATCTGAAGACGCAACAGATCTGGGATGTTAACGTCAACATCACTGGTCGCCAGTCTGGGGGTTAGCGTCCATCGATGTGGCCACTGACTCTAGGTTGGCGTCCATACATGTTGACGCCAATTGGTCGCTTGGCCAGAACTTAAAAGTGCATAAAACTATAATTACACAATGCAAATACATGTAATGTACAATGTATATATTAGAAAATGAATACCATTCATGAAATATGAATGAATAATATATATATATATATATATGCAATAGATATACATATATATATTTACAACAATACATCAAATAGTTTATTTATATACACATGCATATGTCTACACATACAAACATCCATTTCTCACACAATTAAACTCTTATATAAGAGAGAGTAAAATTATATGGCCTTACACCCTCTCCCCCTTAAAGAAACTTCGTCCTCGAAGTTAGACCGATACTACTCAAACAACTGAGGATACTTCTTCTTCATTGCATCCTCAAGCTCTCAAGTAGCCTCCTCTCGCGAGAAGTTGCGCCATAGCACTTTCACCGATGCAATACTCTTGTTCCGGAGATGCTGAACCTTTCGGTCAAGAATAGCTACTGGCTGCTCCACATAAGATAGATCTGGCTGGATCTCCACTGGCTCGTGGCTAATAACATGAGATAGATCTCTGACATACCTTCTGAGCATCGATATGTGGAAAACAGGATGAACACTAGCTAACGCTGGGGGTAAAGCTAGCTCATATTCCACGTTGCCCAAACGTCTGAGAATCTCATACGGGCCAATGAGTCTCAGGCTTAACTTACCATGCCTGCCAAATCTAACTACACCACGAATAGGCGAAATCTTCATGAAGACATGCTCACCTACTTCGAACTTCAAATCCTTCCTCGTGTTGTCGGCATAGCTCTTCTGCCTATCATGTGCCTCAACAAGCCTTTTCCTAATAAGTTGGACCTTATCCAAAGTCTCTTGAACTAGCTCTGGACCGATCAACAGCCTATCACCGGTCTCCTCCCAACATAAAGGAGATCTACAAGGCCTACCATACAACGCCTCAAATGGAGCCATACCAATGCTCTCATGCAAACTGTTGTTGTATGCGAACTCCACAAGAGGCAAATGGCGCTCCCAATCATCCTTCCAATCTAGAACACACACCCTCAACATATCCTCGAGTGTTTGGATAGTCCTCTTGGACTGTCCATCGGTCTGGGGATGGAACGCCGAACTGAGCTTCAGCTCCGAACCTAACGCATCCTGAAGACCCTTCCACAGCCTCGAAGTAAATCTCGGATCTCGATCCGAAATGATCGACTTTGGCACACCATGCAATCTAATAATACTACTAATATACAATCTAGCTAAGCTCTCTACTGACTGCTTCTTCTTCATGGGCAAGAAATGCGCAGTCTTCGAGAATCTATCTACTACTACCCAAATCGAGTCATTACTCCGTCTAGATCAAGGCAAACCCATAACAAAATCCATAGTGACAGCTTCCCACTTCCATACAGGGATCTCCATCTTCTGCATAAGACCAGATGGTCGCTGCCGCTCGGCTTTCACTTACTGGCATACAAGACATCTAGACACATATTCTGCTACATCCTTCTTCATGCCAGACCACCAAAAAGATCTCTTCATATCCTGGTACATCTTAGCGTTACCCGGATGAAAAGAGAATCTCGACCTATGAGCTTCTTCTAAAACATGCTCATGGACATCTACAATGTCAGGAACACAAACAAGGTGATGGAATCTAATCACACCATCCTCATCACGAGCAATGTCTGCCTTGCCCACCAAATCCTGGAGTCTAAGGTCGGCTTTCTATTGCTCGATCACCTCATCCAACACCGAAGACCTAATGGACAACTGAGCTACAAAAGCCTGACATAGGGATGGCTCTAACTCAGTCATCGCACATGTCGCATCCTCCAACATCTTCCAATATTGCTGGAGTGAAGACCTCTTCCTACTAAGGGCATCCGCTACGACATTCGCCTTTTCAGGATGATACTGGAGGTCGAAGACATAGTCCTTCAAGAACTCAATCCATCTTCTCTGCCTCAAATTTAATTCCTTTTGGGAGAAAAGATACTTCAAGCTCTTGTGGTCAATGAACACCTCAAATCTGACACCATAAAGATAGTGCCTCCAAATCTTCAGTGCGTGAACCACTGCCGCAAGCTCCAAATCATGAGTCGGATAGTTACGCTCATGCTCCTTCAATTGCCGAGAAGCATATGCTACTACCCTTCCTTGCTGCATCAATACACAGCTAAGGCCAATCCGCGATGCATCCATATAAATGGCAAAACCTTCATCACCACTAGGTAATACCAATACCAGAGCGGAAGTAAGGTTAGCCTTCAATAATTGAAAGCTACTCTCACATTCCTCGGACCAAACAAACTTCTCAGACTTCCTGGTTAACTTGGTCAATGGGGCGGCGAGAGATGAAAATCCCTCAATAAATCGCCGATAATAACCCGCCAAACCAGGGAAACTATGAATCTCCGAAGGGGTCCTGGGAATCTCCCAATCCAATACAGCCTGGACCTTCGCTGGATCTACTGCTACACCAGCACCGGAGATATTATGCCCAAGAAAATGAACCTCGTGCATCCAAAAATCGAACTTGCTGAACTTTGCATACAACTTGTGCTCTCGGAGAACTTCCAACACTACCCTCAAATGCTGACGGTGTATGGCCTCATCCGGAGAATAGACCAACACATCGTCGATGAAAACTACTACAAAACTATCTAGATAAGGTCTAAACACCATGTTCATGAGATCCATGAACGCTGCAGGGGCATTGGTTAGACCAAACGGAAGGACCAAAAACTCATAATATCCATAAAAGGTTCTAAATGCCGTCTTGGACACATCCACACTCCTAATCCTCAACTGATGATAACCAGGCCGCAAATCAATCTTAGAAAAGGCTGATGCATTCTGCAGTTGGTCAAACAGATCATTAATCCGAGGTAAGGGATACCTGTTCTTCACAGTCACTTGGTTTAGCTTTCTATAATCAATGCATATTGTAAGTGACCCATCCTTCTTCTTTACGAACAATACAGGTGCACCCCACAGAGAAATGCTAGGGCGAATAAATCCCTTATCTAACAAATCTTGCAACTGCTTCCTTAGCTTTGCTAACTCTGTAGGTGCCATCCGATAAGGGGTCTTTGAGATAGGAGAGGTGCCTGAAAGCAACTCTAGAGTAAACTCTATCTCTCTAGCCGGTGGCAATCCAGATAAATCATCGGGAAAGACATCTGGAAAATCCTACACTACATCAATCTCCTCAAGAGTAGGTGACTCATCAGCCTTGGGTACTAATACCATGCTGGCAAGAAAAGCGTCACCACCCTTGTTCACCATTCTCATCGCCTTCATGGCAGAGATGACAAACATTCCCGCAAGGTTCCTTGGCAATGGATGAGAAAATTCATCCTCACCAGGAATACAAAAAACAATCTTCTTCCCACGACAATCCACTAACCCATAGTGCTCCTCTATCCAATCCAAACTAAGAATTGCATTGTAGTCCTTCATGTTTAGCAAGAAGAAACACCCTTCTAGAACTCTATCCTCAATGCACATCGGTAAAGATGGAATACACTTCCTTGTCGTTACCGTTACCGCAGGTGCGTGCACAGACAAAGGGACTTCTAACTCCTCAGACTCTAATCTAACTCTAAAGCTAACTGCCTAGCAAAATGCTCAGAAATGAATGAGTGAGTGGCACCCGTATCAAATAAAACTCAAGCGTACACACCCATGAAAAGAACTGTACCTTTGGTAACATGCTCCGCCTGCTCGGCGTCCTCACGGGCTAACGCAAACACTCAAGCTGGGGCTCGAGGTCTCCCTGGTCGACCTGACGCTGGCACTGCTCCTGCTGCCGCTGCTGGAGCTGGTCCGCGCTAGACTCCCTACTGAAGTCTGGGACAATCCTTTATCTTATGCTCGCTGCTCCCACACTTCAAGCACTTCCCTGCCATCTTCCAACACTTCGTACCACCATGTGCCCTCCCGCAATGAGGACACTTCTTCTTGCCACTTGGGGAATGCTGAGAAGACACCTGACGACTTCCCGATGCCACGGGACGCTGCGGTGACTGGTAAGCCACCTTCTTCCTCTCCTGCCTCTGGAACGGAGCTGTAAGCCTCTTCTGCGAAGCCTTCTTCTCCTCAAGATAGTACTCCATCTCTCCTTCCTGCCGACAAGCCGTGCTAAGAGCCTCATTGAGGGAACGATGGTCAAATGCCACCAACCGCGTCCTCAGTGATGGCCTCAGACCCATCATGAACTTCTTCACCTTCCTGTGCTCATCAGCAATGATATGAGGGGCATACTTCGATAGCTCAGTAAACCTGGCCTCGTACTCCAGTACGGTCATGGAGCCCTGAGTCAAGGAATGGAACTTCTGCTCCATCTTGTCCTAGATGTGCTCCGGAATGAACTTGGCCCGAAAGAGCCTCACAAACTCGTCCCAAGCCACCTCTACAGCACCGTCCTCGAACCAGGTACGAAGCAACGAAGACCACCATACATCGGCTCACTTCTGCCAAGACATTCCATAAGGACCAATCCAGACAATCTAGGCTTAAAGAAATAAACATATATAAACAATTTACACATACCTGTAGCATATAGGTGGCTAAAGTGACCTTGTCATCCTCGGCACACCTAATCGCTCGGAAGATCTTTTCAATCTCCCTCATCCAGCTCTCCGCAAGGAACGGATCACTCTCCCCCTTAAAAGAGCGTGGAGTCATCCTCTTGAACTTTTCCATGATAGAGGGTCCACCATGGTCATGAGCCTGGGAAACTGGCGCCTGAGCCTACTACAACCAACAACATAAGACACACATATACAATATAGCAATGTAGCAAACACATAATTTAAATAAAACAGACTGTTCTATCATATTGATCTAACCTGAGCCTCCAGCTGAGCTTGGAGTGCAGCCTGAGTATGGGCCTGCGTCTACATAGCCTGAACTAGACTTTGCATGAACACTCCATAATCCACTGGTGGCGGTGGAGGAAGCACAGGACCCTGGGGTGCTGGGGCCTGCTGCTCACCCTGATCCTCACGCCTAGGCCCAACTCTCTCCTCTCTCCTCTGCTCATTCTCACGAGTAGGAACACCACGCCTACCTCGAGAAGCTATAGCCTGCAAAACAATTTAATCCCGATTAGGAACTAAACTATCTAATTCCTAACTATGTGGACAATCTATAAAGACTTAGCATATAATGAGGATGATGGTATATGCATATTCATGTACAATCTCAACCAACCGCTCTAATACCAATCTCTGTGACTACCCTCCTTATACCGGTACGGTTATACCAACCCACGTCGATATAGAGAGTGTCGTTACAGTGGGACATTTACCCAACACATTCAATAGGCTGAGATGTACACAAATATAAACACATAACATCGGAATAAACGAACTGAATGTAAATTTATTATTCCATCATCCACATTTATCCACAGTCTATATAGTACAAGAAAGAACTAAAGTTCTCATAACTGAAATTTAAATCAAATACATTGTCCACAACTTAAATACATGTCGACCTTCATTACATACTTTTCAAAAAGGAAATACAATAATGCAATCTCCACGAAGGTGCTACTCCCCACGCTCGGAGTCACTCCTAACTATCTCCTCCAAGGAAGTAGAGACACCTGCACCTGTACGCCGAAGCAAAAGTGAGTCTAAAAGACTCAACAAGTAATTTCCATTCACATTAAACATATATGCACCACATGGACACTTTTACATTTAAACAAAATAACTAATACATGTAACATGGATTAAACAATCTTTAAAGACAACCTAAACATGATACTACAACAACTTATAATACATGGTACATGGTTTATGTTCATTTTATAATAAAGTAAACCTATCACATGCTTTCTACATATTCTTTAACATGCTAACTCAAGACACAATTCCTTACATTCATGTCATTATACAATAGCTAATAAAGGACGAAGTTTATACACAACGGAAGAGATATTCCTAGCATGGATTCTATGAATATTTTCACATGCATAACACATTTATAAACATAATTGCTTGCTGTTTTAACTTGGATAACCCACATTTATGTAAGGATTCACACTTTCACATGTTACAACATTAGTTTACAATTTCACATGATCATTTACACATTTTTCACATTCACTTTTGGCACATGTACAAAATCACATTATTCTAATTACATGCCGTGACACATAGTCCAAACCACCTTTTAGAAGGACACACACTTATCTTATCACACACATATCTATCACCTAGGCAATATAGTGATAGACCTTAGTTACTACACAGAACCGGGAGAAGCACTCTCCACCCTAACCAGTGGTACTTGTCCACCTCCAGGAATTTATCTCAATGCCCATGGGACATCACACACATATGAACTTTCCCGCAGGGACTTACTACGGTATAGTTCCACAGCCCTCTAAGGTGGCAGTGTCACCCATGGCACATTTACACATTTTCCATTTTTAAACACACACTATTTGCACACCGTTTAACACACTAATTTCATTTTCACATACATGTATATGGTTCAGATTTCCTAACATGGTACTACTGGTTACAATGTTAAATAGTTACAAATTTATTCTAATCGTGTTGCAATTATCAAATTTATCACTAATTACACTAAACATACTTTAACTAGCTATTTCAACATATAATAATCAAATCAGTACCTACTGTTGTCCAATTCACATGAAAATTTAACCACACACTCTTTACTGATCAAGCATCATGCATACCAATTTACATATTTTTTGGAGTCATACACAATTTATGATAAATAAAACATGCATTTTTCCGAATTTATGAAGTCATCAATTAAGCATGGTACATAGTGCCAAATACATATTCCTCTATTCTAAAGCTCGTACATACAATTCTTGAAAATTAATTTGGCATCATACAATTTATTGAAGATTTAAAACTGATCGTGCATACTTACTATTTTACAGTTCAGAAATTATAATTATTTACACGGACAGCAGAAAATTTCCAAATTTTCATGGTATGAACTGACATCTACCAACATCGTACATAAATTCTATGACCCTCAAATTCCCTATGGATCACATAAATAGTAATTTACAAGATTAAGACCTGTCTGACATGCATTTCAAGAAATTTTGATAAATAAAACATTTAATGAAATTTCACAGAAATTATACAATATGGTCCACTAGATGTATTACACAACATATAAAATTTACAGTATATCCTCATGAACAGAAATCTAAAAAATAAATTATAAAGGTGCAAACAACACACTGTTCTTGCGTGAAGAACTCAGCGGCAAGGGTATGGCAGCTTACTTGGTTGACGACAACATAGGTGGCCACTAACCTCGGATCTTAACGGCATCAAAGATTTTCGTTAAGTTCATGTCTGTGCAGAACACAGATTGAACATCAAATCCGATAGAAAGGGGGGTTCCAGGACTTGATTAAAAATCCAAAAAATTGCCTAAGACCTACTAGACGCATGTATGAGTAGTGTGGAGGGTTTGCTTGCCTTCAGAAAAATCCGAAATCAAAGATTTAAGTCAGAGAAGCTCTCCTTGGTCTGAGCCAAAGAGTACCCAAATCTCCTCCAATCCAGCTTCTGTGTTGTTCTTTGAAGCACACCGGGGTTGGGGAAGTCTTCCTCGATGTTTAGACTCCCTCTAGTTGAAGAAGAACGCCATAAGAATTCTCCGATTGCCGGATCAAAGGGACCTTTCATGAGAATTATGCAGAAGCACTTGCACAATCTCAAAATGTCTCAGAAGAACAAGAGTACATTGAAAATTGTATGAAAAAACTTTGTTCTTCAGTGTACTCCCTTGTAGAAGCTCAGATTGGGAAGAGGCTTGGATTCTTGAAGTCCCAAACGATGCTCTGCACTTTTGAACTTGGGATCTTCCTTGAAATCTTCTCCAACGAATGCTCCTACTTGATCTGCTTCCTTGAGGCGCTTCAATTGCTTCTTCAAGGATCAAACTCCAATTCTCACACTTGAATTGATGAGAATTGGTCTTCAGAAGACACCAGGAGAGCAGAGGAGGGAGATGAACTCTTCTCGCTGCCAAAGGGAACTTTCTGGAGGCTCCAAGAGTTCGTTGGGTCTCTTTTTGTGATGGATGGCCAATTGAGGGCTTTTTATACCCAAAAGATTCCAAAGATACCCTTTAGGTACAAGGGCACACGATCCTAGGTTGATACACCATCGCCCTAGGATGACACGTGGCAATCATCTATCTTAAGTTGGAATCTTTCCGTAGTGTGTCGACCTACCCTGGTGGTGGTGTCGACACACTGTCCCAAATTTGAAAACAGGTTGTTCTGGGAACGAGGTCCAGTGTCGACCTGCCCTCATCCTGCGTCGACCTGCTGTCCCATTCTGCAAACAGATTGTTCTGGGAATTGATCCAGTGTCGACCTGCTCTGGTGGTAGTGTCGACCTGCTGTCCCAATTCTGAAAACAGGCTATTATGGGAACGAGGTCCAGTGTCGACCTGCCCTCATCCTGCGTCGACCTGGGTAGTCTAATTCTTGGAATTTGCAACTCGTGTCGACCTGCTTTTTGACTAGTGTCGACACAGTCTCAGCATTTCTTCAGCTTTTTGCCTTTGAGTCTGAGGTGTTGTGTCGACACCATTGTGGGGTGTGTTGACACCATCTTTGCAAAAAGTATTTGTACCTGAAAATTAAACACATATATCATTAGTAAAATATTTTATTATGAGTTCAAATGATAAGTGTGCTTTGAAACATGCTTTTTGAATATATATTTCAGGTGAAATGTGTTTATCATGTTTCAATTGGTTTGCATTCAAATCACATTTGTCATCATCAAAATAAGAGGGGAAATGATATGAAATTACACTCAACCCAACAATCTCCCCCTTTTGGATGATGGCAACATTAAATCCATATGACAATGAGGTTTTGATGAGATGTGATTTTAAGCAATTTTTGGTTATTCAAAGTCCTTATTTTCTTTTTATGTTCATGCTTGTCAAAGACCTTTAAATATAACTCAGTCACAATTGATGGTTGTACTTCACAAGTACAATGTTACTTGAAGTAAGTTAGTTGCATAAAGAAGGTCAAGCAACTTGACAAGCATTCATACATTCACATTCACATAACAATTTTCAATCACATTGAAGACACAAATGAGAAATTCATTCAAGCTAAGCAAGAAGCATTTCATTTCATTCAAGAGAAACATTACAATCTTTCCAAAAAGATTACAATCATTTCTTGTTCTCTTTCTTTCTTCTCCCCCTTTGACATCATAAAAAAAAAATACATTATGTAGAAGGTGGAGGAGGAGGAATGGGAAGTAAGATTGTCTCAATGTCTGACAGTCTTTTCTCCATGAAAGTCAAGCTGGACTTGATTTGATCTTGAATGGTTGTGAGTTTTGTGTGCAAGTAATGTTCCATTCTGTCTGAGTTTTCTATCAAAGTAGCTTCAAGTCTGTCTAGATCAGCTGATATGGGTTGTGAAGAGGAAGATGATCCAGCTGACCAACCAGGCCTTTGCATGATTTTGAATTCCTTTGTCAAATCAGTGATCTGGCTGTCAATGTGTGCATTGAAATTCCTCATGCTCTCCAAATCATCCACGAAATGAGCAAAAGACAGTCTAGTGCTGGTGATCTCATGTATTGTCTGCTTGGTGTTGAAGACATCAGCTTGGGAATTTGCCAAAATTCCCTGAAGAACTGTCTCCAACTTTTGCTGGTGCTCCTTCAGCTGAACTGAAGCATCTGCCATTGTACCAATTAATCTATTGAATCTTTGAGCTGCATAGTCTGAGGCAGCTTTTTGCTCTATGAACTTGGCAGACACAGTGTTCTCCAATCTTTGAATCCCCAACTCAAAGGTTTCTGACATGGTTTGAATAGAGGTGTTCAAGGTTTCAAATTTATCATTTAAAAAGGAGAACAACTCTGGTGGAACAGAAGGTCCACCAGAGGATGTGGATGCTTGAAATGTAGGTTGAGGAGAGACATGTGGAATGTCAAATTCAGTGTGCATGGAGGGGGGTTGAAACTGAGGTGAGAGAGGGGCATGAAATGGAATATCACCTTCAGTTGAGACTTGAGGCTGATCCTCATTCATAGGAGGCTGTTCCTCTTGACCCTGGGGCTGGTCCCCTTGACCTTGAGGCTGTTCCTGTTGAGCTTGAGGGGCCTCAACTACAACTGGCCCTCTCCTAACTTGATTGCCCTCCAGTCTGAATCCCATGAATTTCTGAATATTCTTGAAGCGATAAATGTTGGACTTAGGGATAGACTGGGATTTCTCACTTTCCAAAGGCACACCAAAGTGCTGGAACACTGAAGTCAGGTGTGCAGCATATGGAAGAGATCTCTTGAGGTCTTTCCTGGTTGTTTCAGATATAATTTGATACATTATTACATGGAGATTGATTTTGATGTCCTTTGCCATGCAATAGAGAATGAACCTCTGTATATCTGTGAGTCTGTCCCTTCCACCACCTTGAGGGGTAATGATTGTGGTCAACATATGGTGGATGATCCTCAACACAGGGGGAAATGAATTTGTGTTGAATTTGGTGACAAAGGTTTGTTTGGGATCAGATTTATCAGCAGGAAGGCCTGCCATGATGGTATAAGCTTCATGAAGATCAAATTCGAAATTATGATAATCTGCCCCTTCATCTGGTACTTTGAAAATTGAGGTAGCTATGTCTGTGGGCAAGTCAATAGCAATCCCCTTAACCTTTGACTGAAACCCTTCATCTGTGCATTTCAAATTCTTGTAGAATTCTTGAACAAGTCTTGGATAGATGATTTGAAATTCAGAAATGAAAATTAACCAAGACTGAAAAGAGAAGAAGGTCTGAATTTCTGGAATGGCATTTGCTAGCTGAATGTCTGTCAAATCCACTGTTCTGGGCTTTAGAATTAGCTTTACTGCACTGATGGACTTTGAGGGGTTTGTTTCTTGAGACTTGGAAGACTCAGACGAAGATAATGATGACTCTGTAGAATGTCCAGAAGAGGAGCCCGGATTTTCAGGTCTAGAAACCCTACCTCTACCCGAAGAAGAGGGTCTACCTCTCTTGGCTGCTGGCTGAGATGCAGAGGAGGACCCTGGTTGCTCTGCAGGGTCATTGCGCCGTTTGGTTCTTCTTTCTAATTGAGGAACATCATCCTCTGCCGGAACTGGCCTAGATGAGGCCTGAGATCTTGCTCCACGGCGAGCACCCATTTTTCTCACCATGGTTGCAAGGATGGAGTGGAATCGGGAGTGGATGAAGGAGAAAGGGGAGATGATTGAGAAGGGTATGTGGTTGAGAGAGAAGGGTGTGGGATTTCTTGCCGGAAATGAGAGAAAAGCACCGTCGGGTCGACCTGATGCCTAAAGAGGGTTTGCAGTGGTGCAATACCCCGCAGGAACAACAAGGGCTTAACCGGAACCCACGATTTAAAAAAGGTCTGGCAAGGGGTGCAGTGTCGACACTGGAAGACTGTAGTGTCGACCTGACCTAGGGTGTGTGTCGACACGGGATAGGTGTAGTGTCGACCTGGCCTTTGAAGAAAAGTTGAATTTTTTGTGAGAATTTTTTGAGAATTTTTGGACTTCTTTAAAATGATAATCAATGAGAGAAATAGTCATTTCAAGGATGTTTAAGAGGCTTAAAAATTCATTTGTTATATTTTGCAAAAATCCATCACAATTCAAGTTTTAAACAATTTCCAATAGGATATGAGCATTCAAAGACTTGAGTCAATGAAATGATGATTTGAGGGATATAATATATCTAACAATCAACTATAATCTACCATATTTCTCAACGTTAAAGAAATAAAGATATCCTCTAGACTGAATACAATTGTTTTGAAAATAAAACACAATCTTAAAGAACAACTTGATGATGAATGAAAATGATTCTTTCTAAACAAAACTCCATTAACACATATATTTTGTTTTTGTAACAGACTATCAAATGATATAAATTTTTTTCACTCAAGTGCTAGTACTTTTTACACACCATAGTCCCTAGATACTTAAGATTTATTCATTGTCAAGTCTCAAAGGGGTAAATAATGATCTTTTGACATGAAAATATACGTTTTGTAGACGCCAATATTTCCAGTTACTCAGTCATTATCAAAAAGTATAGCATATTTTTGCTGTATTTTGAATTTATTTTTGAATTTTTATCCCCTTTGAACAGAGATAACATTAGTGCCTCATGACATGCATGGCACTTCATTCATTGTGAAGGTGTGCAGTTTCTCAGCACAAATGTCATTGCTCTGTTGAATTTTCAAAATTTTGAGAGTTTTGTAAGATAGAAATCAATTTTATCCAACATCAGTTGCAAATAAAGAGATGTTTTAATTTCAAGACACAAGTTGTTTTCATTCTTGGAAGAATTCTGAGTTTCTGTGGGTTGAAAAATATAGTTGACAATTGATTAGTAAAAATATGATAGATCACTCAAAGGATCATTTGGAGACTCTAGACATCTGAATGATGACATCATGCAGGAAATTGATGAAATGCAAGAAAAGTTATGAATTTTGCAAAAGTCATGACTTGTGAATTTTCTAGCTCCCCCTGAGATGATGATTTCAATCATTTTCTATCAAAATAAAGATATGCAAGTTTTTGAAATCAAGAAAGATAATTTTCTTTTAACAATAAAAGCTCCCCCTCAGCAATTGCATATTCATTTCTTAGTACTTGGCGGAGATATGTACTCACGCATAGTGAAAGTGTCCAGACAAGCCTGACTTGTCCTTCTCCAAGTCACCATTTGATATACCAAGAAATTTCAACACAATAAGAGTTGAAGAATTTATTGTCCAAAAGAAATGGAAGTGGAATTGAGAGAGATATGGACAGTGTGACTGAAGGAAGCAAAGGGTTATGATATGAAAAGAACTCCCCCTTAGACAGTACATAACACTCAACCCAAACCTAAAGAGAGATCAAGAATGTGGACATTTACAAAGACCAAGTTCTCTCCTCAAAGATAAAAATATGTTTTCAGGAAGGGGTTTGGCAAAATATCTGTAACTTGTTTTTTAGTTTCAATGAAATGGAGTTCAAAGGACTTCTTTGCAACCTCATCTCTCAAGAAGTGATGCCTAATATCAATATGCTTGGTTCTAGAATGCTGAATGGGGTTTTTAGACAGATTTATTGCACTTGTATTATCACATAGAATGGGTACACAACCGAAATCTTGGTTGTAATCGAGAAGTTGATACTTCACCCAGAGAATCTGAGTTCCACATCTACCTGCTGCAACATATTCAGCCTTTGCAGTTGACAGTGCAACTGAATGTTGCTTCTTGGAAGCCCAAGAAATAAGGCACCCACCTAGGAATAAACACAAGCCACTTGTGCTTTTTCTATCTAATTTACACCCAGCATAGTCAGCATCACAATAGGCAATCAAATCTAGCTTGCAATTAGTAGGATACCAAATTCCTAAATCACATGTTCCAACAAGATATTTGAAAATTCTCTTAACAGCTAACATGTGACTTTCCTTAGGATTAGACTGAAATCTAGCACACAAACACACACTAAACTGAATATCTGGTCTAGAAGTTGTAAGATAGAGTAGAGAGCCAATCATACCTCTGTAGGTCTTTGGGTCTACTGACATACCATTTGAGTCTTCTTCTAGCTTAACATTTATAGCAATAGGTGTGCTTGAATGCTTGAGGTTCTGAAAGTCAAACCTTTTGAGAAGTTCCTTGACATACTTGGCTTGACTGATGAAGATCCCTTCAGATGTTTGGTTAACCTGCAATCCCAAGAAAAATGTTAAATCTCCCATTAAACTCATTTCAAATTCATTCTTCATTTGATTTGAAAATTCAGTGCATAGGTCTTTATTGGTTGAGCCAAATATTATGTCATCAACATAAATTTGGACCACAATTATTTGATTTTTGACTGTTTTTTTGAACAAAGTCTGATCAACATTTCCTCTAGAATATCCTTTTTCAAGTAAAAAGGTACTCAAACGGTCATACCAAGCTCTTGGAGCTTGCTTAAGACCATAAAGAGCCTTATTAAGCTTGAAAACATAGTTAGGATGTTTTTCATTTTCAAATCCAAGAGGTTGTTCAACAAAAATATTTTCCTTAATATATCCATTTAAAAATGCACTTTTGACATCCATTTGATAAACTATGAATTTCATAGAGGATGCAAAAGCAAGAAAAATTATAACTGCTTCTAGTCTAGCTACAGGGGCATATAATTCTTCAAAATCAATTCCAAATTCTTGATTGTACCCCTTTGCAACTAGCCTTTGGAAGTCTTACCTTTCCCCCGCTCTCTTCAATGCAAGAAAAAAATGAAATGACAATTAAAATGATGAAGGTCCTAAAACATGTGTTTCTAACTTGAGATGATGGAAATTTTATTTACAAATAAACGGCTAACATGAAAGTGATTTAGAAATTTTTTAGATTTTAGATTTTTTTAATTTTTATTGGTTTTTGAACATAAGGAAATGAAACTTAACTAAGAAAATATAAGATGGTACTATAACTAATTCTCAAACCAATCAAACCACCAAGAGGCCAATTATTACATGCCAACGTGAAAGAAATCTCTGTACATGCACAGAGAGTACACCAATCCTCACTACAAGCTTCACTCACACTCTTTCTATCTAAAATTCAGAATTAAAAGCAATTAACAAAAATTTCAGCAAGCTTCTCTCCTCCAATGGGCCTCAAATGTCAAGCCCAATCTCCATGGTCCACTCCTTATGCAAATCTGAAATGAAAGCCCACAAACAAGTCAATGTAAAACCAATAGAAATGAAATCAAATCAAAATAGATCTAAATCAAACTCTAATGCCTCCCCGGCAACGGCGCCAAGATGAAACGCGCGACATTGTTGACTGTGCATCTTCGTTGTCCAGAGTTCTTCGCACCCGTCAAAATGCGCACTTCCTCTAAACTGTCTCACAGAATTAAAATAGTAAAAAGGAACTAGTAGAATGGTGAGCACAGGTCATATCCACGGAGAGGCCGAATAGAATTTGATTTAGACTACTTTAACTTGAAATCGTTGTACCCTCACAATGGAGGGATCAAACAATCACACAGGAAAAGAAATATAAATTGCAATATTGACCAATCCAGATGAAAATAGAAAAGAAATGAAATGGAAATCTCAAGAACAGAAATTAGCAAAGAAATTCACACAGAAGAAAAAAAATTCAAACAACAGAAATGAGAACTTAAACTAGATCGAAATCTCTCATAGCCCTCAAACTCTCACAGTAGAAGAACTCAGAAATGTCGAACAAGCTTTCACTGCCAAACATTAAACTAAGAAATGAACAATTGCATTGGATCGTTCTCCCCTGAAACATAGAAGAAGTAGAAATGAATAGATGCACTGAATCGAACTATCCTGAACATAGAAGAATTGAAAATTGCAACACACTGGATCGGATTCCTCTAAACACAGAAGAAAATGGAACTTAAAACCCCAAAAAAAAAGTAGAAACAAAACCCTCACAGCAGCAGAACACTCCACTGCCCGACTCCCTCAAATGTCGAACCATCCATCACTGCTTAAACATTAAACCAAGAACAGATGAACTGAACAAATGCACTGGATCAAAGTTTAAACACAGTAGAAAATAGAAATTAAATGCAGAAGAAACAGATAGAAAAGCTCCACTGAATCGAACCTTCAAATGCTCAAATTCCTCACAAATGAAAATGGAACAATAAAACTCAGAAAACCCCAAACATCACAACCCGTCTACTTCACCTACTCTACTGCTCAAAGGAAATTACAGAAGGAAATGGCAAAGAATTAAACTCAGATCTGAACCAGAGAACTCCCCCCCAAATGCTAAACTCCCCAGATCTGAACTCGCCAACCTTGAAGAAACCACAAAGAACTCAACTCCCAGTAGCAAGACCAGCAGAAGAATAGAACAATCTACAATATTGAATTAATGCAAATACTGAACCAGAGAAGAATCCTCACAGCTCTGCTCACAGAAGAGGAATACATGAAATGGAAACTAAAAATAAAAGACAAATCCCTACTTGTGAACCAGCCGAACCAGAGAAGAATCCCCCATGGCGAACCAGAGACCAAGAGGAAAACCCCAACATAAGTACAGAAGAAAAACCCAACAATTATGAACCAAAAACCCTCACATCCCTCACAGCTCTGAGGAAAGAAAGAAATACAGAAAAATTGAAAGCTAAAAATCCTACGAAATTCCTACTTGCCAACCCGAAGAAGAGGACCTCGGGTCCTTTTATAGATGCCCGGGCGCCTTGGCGAGCTCTTCTTCCCTCACGCCGCGGATTGCCACATCAGCAGACCCATCTGCCCCATCGCCAGCCATCACCGCGCCTCCCAGCACCGGTCTGTCAACACCATCGCTCGAAGCAGCACTCCCCAGCCCTTCACGCACCGCCCAATCGCACAGATCCGGCCGTACAGCTGGACATCCGCCATCGCATCTGTGCACGGGAGCACACCACATCGTATGCACATGGCCAGCTTCATCTCTGCACAGCACCCCTGCCATACACACCATCTCAGCCTAGCCGCGCACAGGGGCTCCTCCAGCTGATGCACACCCGAGTTGCGCACAGCTCAGGTCCACCACAGCGGCCTCCGTCTGATCTGGCCGCGCCAGCTTCCAGCGCACCCAGGCCCACAACTGCCACACCCAGCTCCTGCCTCAGCCGTCAGCCGCATCGCCTGGCCCAGATCTGGCCAGCCCACACGGGGCCTGCACACACCCCCAGCCCGCATGCGCCAGCCACCCTGCTTCGCACGGTGCTCCGCACAGGAGCTCCTCCCGCCGCGCACAGAGCTCCTCTGCATGCGCCATCTGCTTCTGCTGCAGCACCTGGCCGCCATGCCTCCTGCTTGCCTCGCCGTGCACAGCACAGCGCCAGCCCTCCATCTGCACAACCAGCACACCCCGAACTAGGCGCACCCAGCCGCCAGCTCTGCAGATGACCTCCAACTAGCCGCCAGCTCTCAGCAGGATCGCAAGCGCCTAGCTCCGCACGCCATCACCCATCGCAGGCAAGATGCGCCAGGCCCTTCACAGCGCCCTTCACACGACCAACTCCAGCAGCTTCCGGATTCTTCCAGCTGCTTCTGTTGGGGAAGAAACAAAAGGGTAAAGGTAAGGAGGGGTATGCGTGGCCAAGATAGGTGAGATGAGAGGTATTAAAAGAATATTTTTATTGATTGAATGGGATGTCGTGAAATGTTTTTTAAAAAATGTATTTATTTAATGGGTTTTGGGTGGGATATGTAACATGATGTGTTATCTATTTAAAACTAATTTTTACAAGTGATGAAAATCTAAGATTAAGAGATTATTTACGTACAATGTTTGTAAAAAGAAAATTAGTCAAATTATTCAAAATTTATTTAATGAGAATCTACTATTTGTTCTACCAAAATTAATATTCTCAAAATTTTATTTAAGGATGAAATGAAAATTAAAATCAAATTGCATCTTATTTATAACCAAATGATATCTAAATTTAACTAAATGTATGAACTTTAACACAAAAAATTATGACGTTATCACTCCCCCCTACTTGAATATTGCTAGTCCCTTAGCAATAAAAGTTACTCAAAATATAGGACTAGAATATGTAATATCTCATGCTAACTAGCCATCATGTAAAAGATTAATGTAGAGATATGTCTTTTCTAATTGTAAGGGTTTATGGCAAAAAATTAGTGCACAATTAATAGCTCACTTAAGAGTTCACAGCAGCCCTTCTGAAGCTCCTCTGCCTCAGCTAGTAATTGAGATTAGATTAATTCGAGGGAGAAGAAAAGAATTGTGGAATAAGATCCTTACTCAGTCAGATCGGGTTGTTTCTCTCAGTTCCATTCTGCTCATCTTCCTTGAGGATTATTTCTCTGAGTTGGAGACTTTGCCCCTTTATTTGCACTTTGTGCACTCAGAATTTCTTTATTTCTTTTTCATCCACAATGCTGCACAACCCATCACTTTTCAAGAGTAGCGAGTCCAACTTTACTCAGATCCGGGGCATTTTTCATGGACATATTTTTCTTTTGCTTCTGCCTTTTCTTTTCTTTTCCTCTTTACGGAAGGATGAACAGTCAGGTTCCTTGATCACATGCCTTCACTTCCTTCGCAATTCACTTAAGGGAATGGGAGAAAACTAATCACCTCTCTCCTACTAGCCTTGAAAAATTTGCTACATTCGGGTTCAGCTAGTCTCAATGGCTGTGTAGTGTGTGTATGAAACTTCTTGCCATAAATCCTTACATAAGGTAGACAAGAAGTACATGTAATCATTTACTAGATGCTATCTAACATGGATGTTTGCAAAGGAGTGTGACAACTACAAAATTTTAATGGTTAAAGATCAGACACATAGTCTGCGTAGCGCAATGCCACGCATTATTATTCAAAGATGAAACATTAAAATTTTTTTTTTTTTATTTGCATATGTACAAGCTAAAAAGAAAGAAAATGAAGCATTGGTTAGGGGTGGGGACTATGCATGCTTTATTCTACCTCTCCCCCCTACTTATTTGCAAGAAAAGAAAGAAAGATAGAGAATTACCTGATAAGAAAAATCTGTACACTTGGGTTGCCTCCCAAGAAGCGCTAAGTTTATTTCGTCTTCAGCCGGACGCTATTAGGCTTTGTTTGGCTCAGCTAGCTTGGTAGAATCCATTTTCAAGAAAAGTAGGCTTTTAAAGAAATGTTTTTGCCCATTGACAGTGAATGATTGTCTATTTTTAGGATCGAGAATAATGACAGCACCATTGTCGTAAGATCTGACAACAATGTAATGACCATCCCATCGGGACATCAATTTTCCATGAAGCCTAGAATTGAATAACCCGACCTTATTATGCACTTTAAAAAATTTTCTGTGAATTTTCAAAACTTCAATTAGTTTCTTTTCCTGCCCTTCCTCAAGATTATTAGCAATTATGATGGGCCAAGTCTCGTCCTTTCCTAGAAAGATGTATTTTAAATTAGCAGGGAGTGGTTTTAGCTCAACCTTAGGAGGACACTCAGATGGAATTGATGGATCACTATTTTGAAATAAGGAATTAAATTGTCCTTCCTCTCCCTCAAACCCTAGAGCACAGGGTTGGTCTACTGCTTTTTCCTCACAAGATTCTTCCAAGAGTTCTTCATTACCAGTTGATTTGTTTTCAGATTTTGGCTTTAAAACTTCAGAAAAATGGACTCTTGGAATGTAATGACTTGGGTCTTCATTTATTTTGATTATGTCTAGAGGCTCTTCAAATATTTTCTCTTTTTCCTTGAATTTTTCAACATTCTCTTCAACCTCTTCTTCAATTTCATTCTCAGTTTCATTTTCCTTATCCTCATGCAATGTTGACATGTGTGAGTGAGGATTTGTTATGATGTTTTCACTTCTTAAAGTAGACACTGTTTCCATATTTTCCACTTGGGGGCCCCTAGCTTGGGCAGAATGATGGTCCTGTTGTATAAGTTGATTTTGAATTTGTGGTGCTGAAATGTTTTGGACAAAAGTTTGATGTGGGTTTTGTGGTAGAGGTGCATTTGGTCTGACAGGTGGTCTGTACCCCTGACCTTGATAGTATTGCTGGTCCTGATAAAATCCAGAAGAGTTGTTCCTTGGGTTTGTTATAGTTTGACTTGGTAACTGACCCAATTCCTCCCTACACACCTCAGCAATCTGAGACTCTATCCTATCCAAATTTTGCTGAATATTTTGCTTCTGATTTTGATATTGATTTTGTTGTTCTTGCACAGTTTGGCAAAGAGTCATCATCATGTTTTGAAGTTGATTCATTTTATCTTCCCAATTGGGCTGAAAAGATGGTGGTTGATTGTATGAAGGTTGCTGAAAATTGGTGTGAACAATTTGATCGAAGTTTTGATTTCCATTGAATTGTGGAGGTCTGAAATAAAAAGATTGGTCAAATCCTGAATTCTGATTGGGATAGGATTGACCATACATGGATTGCTTGAAAGAAGTTTGAGACACTTCTTCATATTGATTTCTCCAAGAAAAGTTTGAGTGGTTTCTCCAACCAGGATTGTATGTGTTAGAATATGGATCCTGAGGGGGTTGGTAGAAACCTTGGAAAGCTTGGACTTGTTCTTGATAGGCCATGGGTTGAAAGAATCTCTCAATCGATATGTTGAGCCAAATCTAAGTTCTGGGAACGTCTACCAAGCATGCACAGATAAAAAGCCTTCTATTTTTTTATTTTTGAATTTTTTAAGATTTTTATTGATTTTTGATGAATTTTTAAACAAACACAAACAAACAAACACTTTCAAATCAAATTAACCTACCACTAAGTGTTCCTTGGACTTATGTTATTTTTCTCAAAATCAGATTTATGCTTGCTTAAGTCCAATCCTACTCTTCTGTACTGGCCAGGTAAGAGGTGGAGTAGAGGGAGGCCCCCCTTGCTTTCGCAAGGACCCAATTAAATAACCTCTAACTCACTTAAGCGTAAGCTTTTTAACCTCTAATCCTAGACACCAGACTTAAAGAGAAGTCTTAGAATTAAGAAAGAACAAATCTAATTATGAACCCTAGGGCCAAGTCTACTGGTTTTTATTAAAAGTTTAGGACGATGCAAGAATGTGAATTTTTTTGTGATTTTTGGGCAAAGGAAAGGGTGATGAAATCCCTCACCTTATCTTTTTATTCTAATGGGTTAAGCCCTTAAACAGTCCCTTTTTCAAATATGAAATGCAAATATCAAATTCAAACAATGGATTTTCTAATGCTAAATCTAATGCATGAAACAAGTGGTGGAAGTCTTACCTTTCCCCCGCTCTCTTCAATGCAAGAAAAAAATGAAATGACAATTAAAATGATGAAGGTCCTAAAACATGTGTTTCTAATCTTGAGATGATGGAAATTTTATTTACAAATAAACGGCTAACATGAAAGAGCGATTTAGAAATTTTTTAGATTTTAGATTTTTTTAATTTTTATTTGGTTTTTGAACATAAGGAAATGAAACTTAACTAAGAAAATATAAGATGGTACTATAACTAATTCTCAAACCAATCAAACCACCAAGAGGCCAATTATTACATGCCAACGTGAAAGAAATCTCTGTACATGCACAGAGAGTACATCAATCCTCACTACAAGCTTCACTCACACTCTTTCTATCTAAAATTCAGAATTAAAAGCAATTAACAAAAATTTCAGCAAGCTTCTCTCCTCCAATGGGCCTCAAATGTCAAGCCCAATCTCCATGGTCCACTCCTTATGCAAATCTGAAATGAAAGCCCACAAACAAGTCAATGTAAAACCAATAGAAATGAAATCAAATCAAAATAGATCTAAATCAAACTCTAATGCCTCCCCGGCAACGGCGCCAAGATGAAACGCGCGACATTGTTGACTGTGCATCTTCGTTGTCCAGAGTTCTTCGCACCCGTCAAAATGCGCACTTCCTCTAAACTGTCTCACAGAATTAAAATAGTAAAAATGAACTAGTAGAATGGTGAGCACAGGTCATATCCACGGAGAGGCCGAATAGAATTTGATTTAGACTACTTTAACTTGAAATCGTTGTACCCTCACAATGGAGGGATCAAACAATCACACAGGAAAAGAAATATAAATTGCAATATTGACCAATCCAGATGAAAATAGAAAAGAAATGAAATGGAAATCTCAAGAACAGAAATTAGCAAAGAAATTCACACAGAAGAAAAAAAATTCAAACAACAGAAATGAGAACTTAAACTAGATCGAAATCTCTCATAGCCCTCAAACTCTCACAGTAGAAGAACTCAGAAATGTCGAACAAGCTTTCACTGCCAAACATTAAACTAAGAAATGAACAATTGCATTGGATCGTTCTCCCCTGAAACATAGAAGAAGTTGAAATGAATAGATGCACTGAATCGAACTATCCTGAACATAGAAGAATTGAAAATTGCAACACACTGGATCGGATTCCTCTAAACACAGAAGAAAATGGAACTTAAAACCCCAAAAAAAAAGTAGAAACAAAACCCTCACAGCAGCAGAACACTCCACTGCCCGACTCCCTCAAATGTCGAACCATCCATCACTGCTTAAACATTAAACCAAGAACAGATGAACTGAACAAATGCACTGGATCAAAGTTTAAACACAGTAGAAAATAGAAATTAAATGCAGAAGAAACAAATAGAAAAGCTCCACTGAATCGAACCTTCAAATGCTCAAATTCCTCACAAATGAAAATGGAACAATAAAACTCAGAAAACCCCAAACATCACAACCCGTCTACTTCACCTACTCTACTGCTCAAAGGAAATTACAGAAGGAAATGGCAAAGAATTAAACTCAGATCTGAACCAGAGAACTCCCCCCCAAATGCTAAACTCCCCAGATCTGAACTCGCCAACCTTGAAGAAACCACAAAGAACTCAACTCCCAGTAGCAAGACCAGCAGAAGAATAGAACAATCTACAATATTGAATTAATGCAAATACTGAACCAGAGAAGAATCCTCAAAGCTCTGCTCACAGAAGAGGAATACATGAAATGGAAACTAAAAATAAAAGACAAATCCCTACTTGTGAACCAGCCGAACCAGAGAAGAATCCCCCATGGCGAACCAGAGACCAAGAGGAAAACCCCAACATAAGTACAGAAGAAAAACCCAACAATTATGAACCAAAAACCCTCACATTCCTCACAGCTCTGAGGAAAGAAAGAAATACAGAAAAATTGAAAGCTAAAAATCCTACGAAATTCCTACTTGCCAACCCGAAGAAGAGGACCTCGGGTCCTTCTATAGATGCCCGGGCGCCTTGGCAAGCTCTTCTTCCCTCACGCCGCGGATTGCCACATCAGCAGACCCATCTGCCCCATCGCCAGCCATCACCGCGCCTCCCAGCACTGGTCTGTCAACACCATCGCTCGAAGAAGCACTCCCCAGCCCTTCACGCACCGCCCAATCGCACAGATCCGGCCGTACAGCTGGACATCCGCCATCACATCTGTGCACGGGAGCACACCACATCGTATGCACATGGCCAGCTTCATCTCTGCACAGCACCCCTGCCATACACACCATCTCAGCCTAGCCGCGCACGGGGGCTCCTCCAGCTGATGCACACCCGAGCTCCGCACAGCTCAGGTCCACCACAACGGCCTCCGTCTGATCTGGCCGTGCCAGCTTCCAGCGCACCCAGGCCCACAACTGCCACACCCAGCTCCTGCCTCAGCCGTCAGCCGCATCGCCTGGCCCAGATCTGGCCAGCCCACACGGGGCCTGCACACACCCCCAGCCCGCATGCGCCAGCCACCCTGCTTCGCACGGTGCTCCGCACAGGAGCTCCTCCCGCCGCGCACAGAGCTCCTCTGCATGCGCCATCTGCTTCTGCTGTAGCACCTGGCCGCCATGCCTCCTGCTTGCCTCGCCGTGCACAGCACAGCGCCAGCCCTCCATCTGCATAACCAGCACACCCCGAACTAGGCGCACCCAGCCGCCAGCTCTGCAGATGACCTCCAACTAGCCGCCAGCTCTCAGCAGGATCGCAAGCGCCTAGCTCCGCACGCCATCACCCATCGCAGGCAAGATGCACCAGGCCCTTCACAGCGCCCTTCACACGACCAACTCCAGCAGCTTCCGGATTCTTCCAGCTGCTTCTGTTGGGGAAGAAACAAAAGGGTAAAGGTAAGGAGGGGTATGCGTGGCCAAGATAGGTGAGATGAGAGGTATTAAAAGAATATTTTTATTGATTTAATGGGATGTCGTGAAATGTTTTTAAAAAAATGTATTTATTTAATGGGTTTTGGGTGGGATATGTAACATGATGTGTTATCTATTTAAAACTAATTTTTACAAGTGATGAAAATCTAAGATTAAGAGATTATTTACGTACAATGTTTGTAAAAAGAAAATTAGTCAAATTATTCAAAATTTATTTAATGAGAATCTACTATTTGTTCTACCAAAATTAATATTCTCAAAATTTTATTTAAGGATGAAATGAAAATTAAAATCAAATTGCATCTTATTTATAACCAAATGATATCTAAATTTAACTAAATGTATGAACTTTAACACAAAAAATTATGACGTTATCACCTAGCTTTATTTCTAATGACTTGACCATTTTCATTCAACTTATTTCTGAAAACCCATCTAGTGCCAATGATTGTTTGGTCACTAGGTCTAGGTACTAATTCCCATACTTGATTTCTTTCAAATTGATGAAGTTCATCATGCATGGCATTAATCCAATCAGAACTTGATAAGGCTTCATCAATTGACTTTGGTTCAATTTGGGAAATTAGAGCTAGTGGGTCTTCTTCAATATCATGCAGGAATGATGATCTAGTCATAACTCTATCATGTACATTGCCAACCACATTGTCTAATGGGTGATCTCTCAAAAATCGATGTTTAGAAATTACCTGTTCAGAAGTACCCACTTCTGGGACAATATTACCTGAACCACTTGAAGATGGTGTGTTCAGGTTCTCTTCAATGTTTTCAATCTCCTCAACAGTTGGTGAAGAGTCCACAATAAATTCATCCTCTTCAGTGTCTTGTCTTTCCCTGCAAGATTTAGAATTATTAGTTGAAAAGGAATTTTCATCAAAGATAACATGTGGAGATTCTTCAACAGTTTTAGTTTTGAGAATGTACACTTTGAAAGCCCTTGACACCTCAGAATATCCAAGGAAGATGGCTTCCTGACTTTTAGCATCAAATTTGTCAAGGTTTTCTTTGTTATTGTTGTGTACAAAGCATTTGCACCCAAAAGTTTTAAAATAAGATACAGTTGGCTTTTTGTTTTTCAATAATTCATAGGGGATTTTTCTGATTTTTGGTCTGATCAATGCTCTATTTAGAATATGATTGGCTGTGTTTACAGCTTCAGCCCAAAAGGATTTGGGCAAATTACTTCCTAAAAGCATGGATCTAGCCATTTCCACAAGAGTTCTATTCTTTCTTTCCACAACTCCATTTTGTTCTGGAGTTCTTGGTGAAGAAAACATGTGAAATATTTGAAATTCAGCACATAAATCAGAAAAAGATGTGTTCTCAAATTCACCCCCATGATCAGTCAAAATATTTTTGATTTTATATGGATAAGTTGTTAAGACAGTGGTACAGAAGTTCCTGAATTCAAGACAAGTATCACTTTTGTGGGACAGAAAAATAACCCAAGTAAATCTAGTAAAATCATCAATGATTACAAACCCATATCTTTTGCCACTTAGACTTAGAATTCTTGTAGGGCCAAAAAGGTCCATGTGAAGTAATTCTAGTGGCCTAGATGTGAGTACCTCATTGAATTTTTTAAAAGATTTTCTTGTTTGTTTTCCGTTAGCACAGATCCTACAAACTTGATTTTCAACAATAGAGAAAGATTCAGGAAGACCCTTAACCAAATTCAATCTTAACAACTTATTCATTGTTCTGAAACTTGCATGGCCAAGTCTTTTGTGCCAAGTCCATGCAATTTCATCTTTATTTGCAACAAAGCAAAGATTTTCAGAAAAGTTTTTATTTAGGTTGATCATGTAGACATTGTTTTCCCTTTTTCCAAAGAATTTGATTTTATCAGTTGATGAGTCGATTATCTTACAGAAATCAGATTCAAACACAACTTTGTGACCTTTGTCACATAGTTGGCTGATACTGAGCAAATTGTAATCAAGACCATCAACTAGTAAAACATTATCTACAGAGTTAGAGGAAGTTTGACCAACCTTACCAGATCCTATGATCTTTCCTTTATTTTTACCTCCAAAAGTTACTGACCCTCCCTCCTTTTCAATCAGGAATGAGAATTTGGCTCTGTCTCCCGTCATGTGTCGTGAACACCCACTGTCAAGAAACCACACATTGGAGTTGGGTGCACGACCTTCCTGCAAAATAGATCAGTGGAGAGAAGATTTTGGTACCCAAACAGAGTTGGGACCATTAGAATGTTTGAACATTGTTAGTAAATCTTTTCTCACCCAAATTTGACTTGTTTTTTATTTTTGTTTTGTTTCATTGGTGTTTTCAGTCTTTTTCTGTTTGTTCTTTTCCTTAGGAATGAAAGCACCAATATTTTTGTTTTTAGTGGGAGGGGAGTTTTTCATTTGTGCATAGGAGTTCAGATGAGGAGATGGAATCCATGGATTTTGTTGGTACATCAAAAGGTTTGGATGAAAGAATTGAGGATGATACCAACAAGGGTTGTCATACCATTGGCTCCAAGGATTGGTCCAATCATCTTGAAATGCTGTCTTGGAGGTCCAAGGTTCTTTATAAATGATTTCCTTTGACTTTTTCTTGTTTTTCAAAATTTTATTTGAATTTTTGATTGAGTTATTTGTAGCTGTTGATGTTGAGCAGGTCGACCTCTCCATGACTGGTGTCAACACAGCAACCACAGAAGCCTTCTTCTTGTGGACTGGTGTCGACCTGTCAGGAGACTGTGTCGACCTGGTTGTCTTCTTTTGTTTTTGAGTTTTTGATTTGTTTTGTGTTTTGTTTGATGTTTTGTCTGATGTTTGCTTGATTTCTGTGTTCTCAAGATTAGGACCTTTGACAAATTTAATTAATGGTGCTTTGCCCTTTTTTCACCAGATTTGTCTTTCTTTGGTTTCTGTTTGTTGAATCCTAATCCATGAGAAGTTGTTGTCATGTTTGTTCCTAGCAGTGCCTCCAAGTTATCTTTACCTTTTGTGAAGGTTTGGATAACTTCATCCCTTTCTTTTAGCTGGTTTTGAAGAGTTTTAATTTCTTCAGTCTTTTGTTGTTTTTCTTGTTTTTCCATTTCCAGCTTTTCAGATAAGTCTTTGAATTCTTGGGTGGCCTTTTGAGAGGCAAGCTTTAGATCAACAATTAGGTTCATGAAATTTTCTTTTTCTTCATTTAATTTTGTTATCTCATTTTCTAGCTCACAAATTCTGTTGTTTGAAGATTGGTTATGATAAAGGTTTTCAATTTTCTTTTTGATGTGTTTGTTTTCTTTTCTCATTTCAGAATATTTTTCAACTAGTTCAGCATAAACATCCTGCCAATCTTCAACAGTGAAATCTTCAAAAGAGGTGCTTACCTTTTCTTCAGAGTTGTTGGTCAAGAAGCAGATTTCCTCACTCTCAGAGATTGAGGATTTTTTGTCTTCTTCTTCTTCACTTGAATCTTCATCAGACCAAGTGGCTACCATGGCCTTTGGCTTCTTGAACTTCTGGAACTTCTTGTGCTTTTCTTTCTTGTTCTCAGGACACTCTCCCTTCATGTGTCCTGGCTTATTGCACCTGTAACAAATGACAGTTTCGTTAGATTTTTGATTCTTGTTGAAATTAGAAGAGGAAGTGTTTATTTTACCTGAGGAAAACTTCTTTTTCCCAGACATTTTTCCTTTTCTATATTTCAAGAATTTTCTGAATTGCCTGGTCATGAGGGCAATTTCATCCTCATTTGACTCAGACTCCTCAGAACTTGTCTTTTCCTGACTTTTGTCTTTATTACTTGAAGAGGCCTTAAGTGCCATTGGCTTGGTCTTAATTATGTGTTCTTCATTTCTTTTCAAATTGATTTCATATGTCATTAAGGATCCTATCAATTCATCCAAAGAAATTTTGGACAAATCTTTAGAATCTTCAATGACAGTGGCCTTTGTGTGCCAAATTGAAGAAAGTGAACGTAAGATCTTCCTTACCAAGTCTGCATCTGTGTAGTCCTTACCTAAGGCCTTCAGTCCATTGACAATAACCATGAACCTGGCAAATATTTCAGAAATTGTTTCATTAGACTTCATCATAAACAATTCATATTCTGAAACAAGAATATTTGCCTTGGTTTCCTTCACTTGTAATGTTCCCTCATAAAGTAATTCGAGTTTATCCCACATCTCTTTGGCAGATTTGCACATTGAGATTCTCGAATACTCTTTGGGATGAACAGCACATTGAATCATGTTCATGTCACTATAATTCAATGTGGCTTTTCTTATTTGTTCCCTAGTCCAGGTTTCTTCCTCTCCCTGGTTTTCATAGGGACCAACCTCAACCACTTTCCAGATTTCATAGTTCTAGGCTCTTAGAAACACTTGCATTCTATTTTTCCAGTATGAATAGTCCGTTCCATTAAAGAATGGTGGCCTATTTATGGAATGCCCCTCAGCTATGAAACCTTTGGAATCCATTGACTTAAAAATGAAGCACAGAAGGAATACTCAGCAAGCAAGCAAACAATCAAGCAATCAGACACACAATACTCAAAAACTGCTCAGATCAAATGTAAACTTGCTCTGATACCAATTGAAGGATCGAGGAAAAGGTGTGGATAAGATCTAGAAGGGGGGGATGAATAGATCTATGCCACTCTATGCGGAAGCTTAAGCAATTTAAAAATACTTTGAGAATCAGAGGCAATTTTAACAGTGAAAAACACAGATCTGATGAGATGTTAAGTGAGTTGATAAAATAGATGTGAAACCAGTTGATTAAGTGAATCTTAAGCGATCCTATGCAAGCATCTAATGGATAATAGAATCAAACCACAAATAGACAAGTGCACAGAGATTTTTAGGTGGTTCGGAAATCACCCATGTGATTCCTACATCCACCCCTCACACCCAGTCAGGATTCACTAAACAACCTGGGTAACACACCCACTGGAGCCAGACAACTCCAACACCTGAGTTTACAACTCACACAACTCTAGAGTAAGACTACTCTAGATCCCTGAGCAAGACTGCTCAACAAACACTTGAGTTCGACGACTCAAACTGAGCACAATGGCTCACAAGCAACTGTGCTAGACACCAACACAAGACATAGATCTTCTAGTAGCAGATCATGTCGAACATGAGAACATTCATGAGAATTATGCAGAAGCACTTGCACAATCTCAAAATGTCTCAGAAGAACAAGAGTACATTGAAAATTGTATGAAAAGACTTTGTTCTTCAGTGTACTCCCTTGTAGAAGCTCAGATTGGGAAGAGGCTTGGATTCTTGAAGTCCCAAACGATGCTCTACACTTTTGAACTTGGGATCTTCCTTGAAATCTTCTCCAACTGATGCTCCTACTTGATCTGCTTCCTTGAGGCGCTTCAATTGCTTCTTCAAGGATCAAACTCCAATTCTCACACTTGAATTGATGAGAATTGGTCTTCAGAAGACACCAGGAGAGCAGAGGAGGGAGATGAACTCTTCTCGCCGCCAAAGGGAACTTTCTGGAGGCTCCAAGAGTTCGTTGGGTCTCTTTTTGTGATGGATGGCCAATTGAGGGCTTTTTATACCCAAAAGATTCCAAAGATACCCTTTAGGTACAAGGGCACACGATCCTAGGTTGATACACCATCGCCCTAGGATGACACGTGACAATCATCCATCTTAAGTTGGAATCTTTCCGTAGTGTGTCGACCTGCCCTGGTGGTGGTGTCGACACACTGTCCCAAATATGAAAACAGGCTGTTCTGGGAACGAGGTCCAGTGTCGACCTGCCCTCATCCTGCGTCGACCTGCTGTCCCATTCTGCAAACAGACTATTCTGGGAATTGATCTAGTGTCGACCTGCTCTGGTGGTAGTGTCGACCTGCTGTCCTAATTCTGAAAACAGGCTATTCTGGGAACGAGGTCCAGTGTCGACCTGCCCTCATCCTGTGTCGACCTAGGTAGTCTAATTCCTGGAATTTGCAACTCGTGTCGACCTGCTTTTTGACTAGTGTCGACACAGTCTCAGCATTTCTTCAGCTTTTTGCCTTTGAGTCTGAGGTGTTGTGTCGACACCATTGTGGGGTGTGTCGACATCCATCTTTGCAAAAAGTATTTGTACCTGAAAATTAAACACATATATCAATAGTAAAATATTTTATTATGAGTTCAAATGATAAGTGTGCTTTGAAACATGCTTTTTGAATATATATTTCAGGAGAAATGTGTTTATCATGTTTCAATTAGTTTGCATTCAAATCACATTTGTCATCATCAAAATAAGAGGGGAAATGATATGAAATTACACTCAACCCAACAAGAGAGAGTAAAATTCTAGGGCCTTACAAGTGCCCTAGATTTTGCTGTATTGAATTATGCAATTGTGTGTGTGTTTCTGCATTTAACATTGAACTGTGAATTTGATGAACTTGACGTCAAGATTTACAGACGTTGACTACAGTTGACGACATGATCGATTGCTGTATACTGTCTGTTAACGACAGGAAATTGTGTCGTTTATATTTTTATTGAATATTTGGTTTTTTGGGCAAATAGTTTGATGACATGATCGATTGTCGTCCACTTCATGGTCAACGACAACATAGGTTGACGTTAACCTGACTTGCCAGTTTTTGTTGTTTCTGTTCTGGAGAGAAAAGATCGACCATTTCCAGAGCATTTAATCGATGGATCGGGACAATTTTGGTTCAAAGGTCAGGATTGAAGCTTAGACAAACCGTAGGAGTCCTTATAAGACCTCGATTAGGCCATTAGGAAAGGGTTTTTCCACTGTTTTGGAGGTGAGAAAATAAGACTGAAAGAGGAGTTGTTATGCGGTGTTTCGTGCAAACTGAAGCAAGCTGGGCAGAGAGGTGACTTCCAGGATCGTCTGCAGAAGGTTCTCCAAGCGTGGGAGCTATTCTGGAGGACGGATCGGGCGATTGAAGATGGTGGAAGAGACTGGCTTGTGAGCAAGGTGGGCATCTTCAACTCTTTCCTCGTGTCTCCAGAAGGAGGGTTAGAGGCAAGTAACATGGGGGAATGGTTTAAGATAGTAGATTCTATATATTTATCATTTTTATGGATTTTAATCCTATGAATAAAAGTAGGAAGGGGTTAAAGTTCTGTTATTTCATGTGAGGTTTCTGAGTTTTTTGATCGGATGAACTCAATGTCAACATCGACCGCTGTTTATTTCATGTAAACGTCAAGCTTTTGGACATATATATATATATATATATATATATATAACGGTGCTATGTGCCACCGTCAACTGATATTAACGACAGGGAATGTTGATGTTAACCTGTGTAAACGACAACATACTTTTCCGTTAAGTTCATCAGTGTTGTTTTTCTGTAAAATATGATATTGTTTATACACTGTGATCTATGCATGTGTAGGGTTTTTTTGGTTAGGCTCTGTTATGTATAAATCTTTACTGTTATGCAACAAGAGAGTCATGGCAATGATGTATGGACTATGTATAGTTATTTTAAAGAATTTTCTTTGATTAAGTAAATAGAAAATGAAATTCTTATAAGCTTAATCCATGTCATGATGTTATAATTGTAAGTTGTACTGACCGTTAGATGGAATCACAGACCCATTATGTTCAGATTTTACACATTAAGTGTATGATTCATGTACATTATGTGCCATGTTATTTAGCACAAGTTTATGAGAAATAATCCTAAGAATTTATACTGAACCCAAAAAAAATGAAAATTTATATGTGTGATGCATGACTAGGAATAAAATTTTTGTCAAAAGTTTAGAAATTTGGAATACTATACATACTATTATGATTTTTTGAATTATAAAAGTTTACATGGAAATCAATAGGTGGGAAGCAAGAGACATGAATGTTGAATTTTGATGAAATCAGTAAAAGTAGTATCATGATAGGTTGTTGTTGTACAGTAGAATTATGATTTCAGAACTGAGGAAATGTGTGTGAAATTATACATTTGTTGTGTTGCTAGTATGCATGATTTTATGAAAAAACATGATATAAGTTCATAATTGCATGAAAACATGTTATTAGATTTCCAAAATGATGTGGCTAATAAGACATTGCTATAATAGATATGCCTACAAGGAACTACACCATAGAATGCCCCTATGGTAATGGTTCACCTACATGAAATTGACTATATGAATCTGGGCTACGGATTGAAATTCTAGAGGTAGACATGTTCTACTGGTTAAGGTGGGAAGGACTTTCCCCGTTATTGCGCAATAACCAAGACTTCATCACTATTTTGCCTAGGTGGTAAGTGAATGTTACACTCTACATGATCTCTATTATAGTGGGGCTATGTCTTAGCAACTATAACTACATGCTACATGATATTGACTACATGCTACATGACATTGACTACATGTTACAAGATTTGTTTATATACCATGCCACATGATATTGTTAAATGTTGTCTTATTATATGATGAAATCCACATGTTATATGAATTGTCTTACTCTACATGATAAGTAACCATATTATGTAAAGAATGATTGCCAAATGAATTAGAGTACGTTGTTAAGTAAGAGCTATATGGTATCAAGAATAAGTAATTGGATATGCTATCATATTTTAAAATTTAATATATGATAAATCTTGAACTATGTTTCCTTGTTGCTTGCTAGATCTAGTAGACTCACACTTGATTAACATTTCAGGAGAGGCTCAGGACAACGAGGAGTTAGTCTATTCTGACTCTGAGCATGAGGACGTGGAGGCTTAGTTCTTTACATTTAGAGTGTATTTGAGAGGCTATGTATGTGAGAATAAATTGTAATTTGACATTATGTTATTTCTAGACTTATAAACTGTTATTACTTGGAGTATTGTAGTTCTTCTTTTATGCTTTAGACTTGGTACTTGGATACAATGTTGGTTTAAAAGTGAATTTCATATTCCGCAGCAAACTTTTGGAATTTAATTGCCATTTGTGTATATCTCAATCTGAACTGATAAATGTTGGATGTTTCCACTGTAACACCACTATTGGATCTGATGTGAGTTGGTACAACTGTACCGGGTCTAAGAGGGGCATTACATAACCAGTCTACCAACGGGCTATTTGGGCTAGAACCTCCTACCCACAACGCCCTCACAACGCACGGAAACCATGTCTAAGGCCCAATGACCACCTCTTGGTCAAGAGCGCCACACATATAACCCGTTAAACCAGATCCGAACGATCGTGCTATTACAGAGCCATCCTCTTAAACCTCTCTATGATGGATGGACCACCATCACCATGCTCTAGGGGAACTGGAGCTGGAGTCTGAGCCTGAGACAATAAGCAATCACACAATCAACAAAACCGACTACTCCTATTTAACAACTCTAACCTGTGCCTTCAATTGGGTCTGTAACGCAGCCTGAGTCTGTGCCTGCGTCTGCATCGCCTAGACCAGGCCTTGCATGAATATGTTGTAGTCCACAGGGGGTGGTGGAGGAAGTGTCGTGGGACCCTGGGGTGCTGGGGCCTGCTGCTCACTCCTCTCCTCATGTCTTTGCTCATCCTCCCAAGCCTGGGTACCACGCCTACCACGGCTCGCCATTGCCTAAAAAACAATTAACTCAGTTAGAAACTAAGTTGTTTAGTCCTAATTATTTCTTAACTATCTTTAATCCTTTATTAGATGTTTTCCACATGTATGGACAAATTCTATAAATACTTTGAAATATTGTGTTAATGATGGCTTATTTATGTACAATCTCAACCTATTGCTCTGATAGTAATCTCTGTAATGACCCCCTTTATACCGGTACGATTATACCAATCCACATTGATATAAAGTGCGCCGTCACAATGGGACATGTACCCAACACAACACCGTAGGTAGAGATATACATAAATAACAAAAGAACGTACAGCGGAAGAAAAGAAATTCTTATTCCATCATCATTACACACATCCCACAGTCTATATAGTAGCAATCTAAATAACAAAGTCCATAACTAAACAAGTCCATAACATAACATTGTTCCACATACTAGTAAATGGAAAGTAAAGCTATGTAGATAGTCTTCTAAGATCTCCGCTACTCCTCTCGCTCGGAGTCGCTCCTCACTATCTCCTCCTCAATCTCGGGAACACATGTCTCACCTGTATGGTTAAGCAAGGATGAGTCTTCACAAAAGACTCAACAAGTAACCTATTGGTACACCCATATACTTATCACATTCCTTCTATTCAATTTTAACATAAAGAGCAATTTATCACATGGTTCATTTCACATTAAACAATTACTAATGAACAATCTATAACATGCTATCTACACATGGATTTAACTTAAATCATGGTATCAATAATAATTCATTCATGGCATATTTCCAAATAATTTAATCATGGAATTAAACACATGTTTACTAGTAACTCCAGCATGATATCCATCACATTTCCCATGCTTTTATATCACATATTCTCACATTTTTCTTGTTGTTTTAACATAAATATAACATAATCACATGGTTTCACATTACTTCACATTGGAACACATTAGCACATCACTTTCATATGATCACTTGGCACATTCACACCTAATTCACATCTTTACACATTATTTTGTCGTGACACTTAGTCCGAACCACCATAAAGAAGGACACATCACACACATGACACATACCCGTCAACTAGGCAATATAGTGACGAATCTTGGTAACTGCGCAGAACCGGGAGAAGCCCTCTCCATCGTAACCAGTGGTACTTGTCCACCTCTAAGATTTCATCCTGATGCCCACAGGATATCACATACACATTAAGACTTCCCATAGGGATTTTTCTACAGTACGACTCCATAGCCTTCTATGGTAGTAGTGTCAATTTCGACATAATTATCACTTAATCACATCACTCACATTGATCACATGTTTAATACAGTTTGACATACACTTTATTATCCATTTACATGCTCATGGCTCAAACACTTTTATCTCAGGTTACAAAATTATCATGATTGTGTAACAGTGTTAAAACATGCTTAACAGTACCTAAATATGATACTAATCATCAGAAAATATCATTTCGTGACTAATCAGGCTTAATATGACTCTTAATGACTCACACATGGAAATAGTATTCACGGATGTCAGAACAAGCTCAAATTTTAAACATAAACCCTATTCATGGAATATATCATATGCTTAATTTTTCAAAATTTCACAACTATACATCTATTTTTAATATTTAATAGAGATCACATGTATTTTAACAAGATAATTCAATTAAACATGATAGATAGTGAACTGATGGTTCTAACAGTCTTGAAACATGCACACAAGAATCCTAAGTTCATGGAAAATTTCTTTAACACACATCATACATATTTACTACGAATTTAAATCTGACATAACATACTTATTTACTCATAACATAAATTCTATAATTTACAATTGTGATAAAAAATGTATCAGGATTTCATGGTTTAATTTCCTAAACATATCTAACAAGGCAAAATTTTATAAACATATGCATACATTAAAAAAAAAACCCCAAAAATCACATCACATGTGTTTAAAACACTATTCTGGAAAAAATCAGAAGAACTTGACGGAAAGGGGTTTGTCGTCAAGATGGGTTAACGACATGATCGCTTGCCGTCAACTCAGGAACTTGATGGCAAAGATGTTGCCATCAACCTCCTGTATGCAGAAAGTGCAGACCAAAAACAGGAGAAAAAAAATAGAGAATTTGGGGGGCCAGGACACGAGATAAAAATCCAGAAAAATCCTAAAACTCTAAGTGATAGGTCTAGGGAAGAAACCCCTAAGTTACTTGCCTCTAATAAAACTCCATGAAGATCGAATTTGGGTAATGAAGCCCTCCTCGGCCAAACCAAAGAGAAAAACTTCCACTCTTTGATTCGACCTCCACGCTCTTGCAGATGATCTCCTGACGTTAGGAGAGCTTCCCCACGTTCAGAAGAACCTCCTCCTTGCAGTAGATCATTGGTGCAGCCTCTGGTTCGCCAGATCAACCCTCTCAAACTCTCTCTTTTTCTCTCCCCAAATCCCAAAAAGCCCTAGCTGAGCCAAAGTCCTCCCTTTGTAGAGATGACCCAGCTTTATAGGTGATTGGGGTCGTAAGCAACCTAGGAAAGAAAAGTCATGACCATTGTAGAGTTTCCATATCTGTCTCCCAGAGAATTCGGGATGGTTCCACATCCAGAATCCCAAACGTAGCTGGAGAGGTTAACGGTCACATTGTTGCCGTCAACCAGAAATAAATGTCAATCGGTGTTGACATCTAGATCCTCTGGCTAGATAATAAACGACACACATATTGCGATCAACAAGCCCTTAACGTCAATTGATGTTGACATTAAGAAGAATTTCGGGCAGAAAATTAAAAGCATAACAACAGTCACAAAATACATAGAAAAATAGGGCCTTAAAAATCAAGTACTTAGAGATCTTAAGGGTAAAGCAGTAGCACATGAAGAAGAAAGTCCAATCCCTACACATTTTGAGCCTTCTATAGAAGAAGATTTCCATCATGTCTCTCCACCTCCAGTGGAGACCCAACCAAGGTCTCAGGGGGAGATTAGCAGGACCATTGATGATGTGCTCAATGTGGTCCTCAAGCAACAAGAGATGCTTGGTGTACTCCAGATGCAAATACACCAAATTGATATTAAATTGGATTTTCTATCAGAAGAAGTACAAAAGATGAAGGATCTGCTCCTTCAGTTTGCTTGCCAGCAGGGCAAGGGCAGCTCTCCAATACCAACCACTACCACTCAGCCTAAAGCACAGAAGCGAGATCAATCAGCTAAGTAGTTAGAGCAGCCTTTAGATCAACCTACAAAGCAGTCATAATACCAGCCAGATCAGCCAGTTGTGGAGCCAGAAAAACACTCAGATCAACCTGTTGAATAGCATCAACAACAACCTCAGTCAGACCAGCCTTCTGAGCAATCAGAACAGTAATCAGTGGAACCAGAATTGCAGCCTGCATAGCAGTCCTCCCAGGCAGAAGTGGCTCAGCCAAGGGTTCAGACCTTCAAGAGAAGAGTCAGGAGGAAGCTAGTAAAATCTGGTTCTGTTATCTTTCCTTCCTCTGAACCTACATCCTTACCTCCAATTTCCACTGATCTTCCTCCCCTATCTACTTCCCAGCCAGAGGAACAACCTCCTTCCCCGGCATCACTTCTTTTGCCTCATCTCCTATAGTATATACCTACACTCCTACACCTATAAACACTCTACTTCTTCACACCTTAGCTCCTCACTTCTTCTCATCTCTTCCTAAATCATCTACTCCTTCTGCTCAGCCTATTCACCCTCTTTCTCAAATAGTGCCTAGTATGGCACTTCCATCTCAAGTGGGACTGAACATGAAAAATAAACCTAGCTTCTGACTTCCACCTTTTTGGTATGCTTTTATTTATCATTTTGAGTGCCATTTTGCTCTTTTACAAGATTTTTTGCAAATCAAAGTTTTTCTTGAAGTCTATAGGTTGCCAAGCTACAAATTTGAAGACTGGCTCACTCTCTTGGTTAAAACCCAGGAAGTTCCTCTTGTTGATTTAAATCTCATCACTTAGAAAAGCTATAGTCTTTCTCCTGAGGAATTTCTGTCTCTTTACCCTGGAGAAGCAGCAAACTACATAGAAGCTAGAAGCAGGAACAACATATTGAATGTTTCCTTTCATTTGGATCTTAGATTCTTTGATCTTTTTGGAAACTTCATAAAAGAGTAGCAAACCAGTTTCAGCAGAATGAAGAAATTTAATGAAGACTGATTCATATTAAATCTAGTTGAAATCAGTAGGGGTCAATGGGCTATGTTACTTAGAGGGAAAAGGGCTATCACTCCATCCATGACCATTGGATTGCCCTTAGAACTATACCCCAGTCTGATAGGTGTTATTTCATCCAGAAAAACTTTTGGTCAAGTCGTATTCAATAGGCACATCAGGCTAGTAGTCTGGTTCAAAATTAAGTACAACCTTAAGCTCTCCTTTCATAGGTTTGTCCTAATGAATGCCACAAAGAATTCCACTTATCTCAAAGATTTTCAGCACAGTTTTGCCGAGTCTGAGAGACTGACAAAAGAGCAGTGGGCAGGTTGCTATCCTAAAGAGGCTAAAGAGTGCAAAAAACATAAACTGTCTCCCTCTTCATTTTTAAATAAGATTTATGGTGCCCTTTGGAAGTCTGTCTCTCTGAAATGGACAGAGAGGTACACCATTTACTACAAAGCCACGGAAGCAGCCCATTCTCAAGGTCTTCAGTGGTACATCATAGTTCATGATTTTCTGCATAAGGCTGCTAGTCAGAAGTTCATTCCCCTTAGGCAAACTCTGCTTGATGATGGATGTCAAAGGAAAGTTTCTTGGTTTCACCACCGTCATCTTAAGTCCTACAAGAAATTCCCTCTATAGGACACTTCTATAATATAGACGTTTTTAAATTTTCCTATGCATTCTCTAACAATGAGAAGAAGCTGTGGGATCTTCTTCAACCTTTCTTTGATCTAGTCCTACCTTCTCTCTATCTCCCACAATCTTCTTGAAATTTGTACAAATCCTTGAGATCAGTTTTTAATATATACTTGTTCCTCCTTATCTCTATGTATTTCTTCCTCTTTCTCTATTTTATATCCTTTCTGTTAATGCCACAAAGGGGGAGAAGAGACATGATATATAGAACAGATAACTGAACAACAACAAACAAAACAAAATGATTAATTAAACACAAATTTATTTACTCTATCTATACAAAAGATTGTTTTTGTCATTAACAAAAAGGTGGAGAATTGCTGGGCATTTATTTCTTGCAAATGCTTGATGATTGTTTTTGCTTATGATAAAATCTTTTAATTATCTCCTAAGCAAATGTATTTAATTATACCACACTTTATTTTGTATGAAAATTCATGTGTTAAAGTAAAGACAGACATGTATTATACTATATAACCTTTACAATCAGTTGGTGTCGACACAGTAAGCCTAAGTGTCGACACATTGTCAACTTTAATTAAAGAAATTTTTCTAAGGACGCATTGTATACATACTTTTATATCATATTGACTCTGACTCCCAAGAAGTCTAAGTGTTGTACCGATTGCTGAACAAATTGGCCTCATTGCGACTTCAGAAAAGTTGAAGTGTGATATCGATTGATGAACAAACTTCTACCACTCCGATTCTCCAGAAGTCGAAGTCTCATACCGATTATCTTATATAAAGAACATCAATCGATGTCTCACTCCGACTTCCTTATAGTCGAAGTCTATCTATCGATTACCTTTGTATTGCATATCGATTGTCTGTATCGGTTGCTTGTTTACTTTAACATCGATTGCTTATGTTTCATATCAATTATTCATATCGATTGATTGTATCGATTGTCTTCTGTATCGTTTCTCACTCCGACTTCTATACAGTCGAAGTCTATTCATAGTCGAAGCATGATACCTACTCCGACTTCCATAGTCAAAGTATGATATCATCTATTGGATTACTGGAGTAGTACTCCGACTCATTGAAAGTGGAAGTATAATATCAATTTCTATATTCATCCATACTTAGATGTTTTTAAGTATTTGTTATTATTTTTGTAGAACTATTTATGTATTATTAGTGCGATTAATGTTTTAATCCTTATGGAATTATTCAATGAACTATAGATGAACACATGTTGTACATTGTGTTACTCTCTGTGTTATATGAATGATAATAGTTAAATGAGCATTGTACTTCTCTATTTCTTCTGTTTAATATTTCTTGTCATAAATATTTCTGAAGCTCAGATTCTCAGTTTATTTTCCAGATAGCCACATGTCTTACAAAGAGATTTGTTAGTGTCCTTCAGAATGTCAGGTTTCTAGATTCTAAGGAAAAGTTCCAGTACAATAGTACTGCACATCAAGCAGGTGTCCATTCCCTTTTTAATACTCACCAACCTCTGTACTGTTTTAAGGACAGAATTTCCCTGGAACTGATAGATATCTGTTGAAAACTACTTGTCTCCAACTTTATATCATTTTTATGTATCTCTCTCAGTCTAACGCCAAGATGGAGAAAAGACTTAGATGGTATTGTGCTTGTAGGAATTCAGGAAAGCTAATGCAGCTATCCTTATACCCTGAAGCCGTTAAGACTGAAGATCTCATGCTAAACATCTCAGCAGTCTTAAGACTCACAACGTTCAAACAAAGGACTCTGAAAGTTTTATATATGGAGTTGAAGTTTGAAATACATATACAATACACAAGACAGTGAGACATATGTGAGTGCATACAGCCACAAAAATACAAGAGAAGAGGAGTATCCTCATACAGAAAAGATAAGAGCTCACAAGATCTGCAGAGAGCCAGCTGATTCAAACTTCTACTTCCTTCTCTCTTGCTTTCAAGTGTTCTTGGGTGGTATTTGTATTCTAGATTTTCTCAGTCCACTCTCTTGAGTCAGAAAGTGTTAGAGCAGTCACTCTTATTTGTTTTCTCTTTCTGATCTCCTGTGTTTCTCATTTTCTGAGTAGACACACTGTGACTCTTTTCAGTGTTGTAACCAGCAGGGGGTTTGTTCCCTGTAGTGCCCCTCAGTGAAGGGAAGACCTATGGTTGTAGGTGATTGTAATATTCCTCTGTGAAGGGAAGACTTGCTTGGAAGCAAGTGGGTTGTAATAATGCTCGGATTGAGAGAAGGCCAAGTGTTCTTGGCAATTAGTGAAAAATCCCAAGGGTTCTTGGGGACTGGATGTAAGACTCCTGGTTGATAGGAGATCCAAACCAGGATAAATCCTTTGTGCACTTGTGTGATTGTTTCCGCCAAGTTCTCACTTGTTTCACACACACCAAACTAAGTACTAACGATACTATTTAGTGTAATTTGTTTTTAGATAAGTTTTAATAGTGCAAGAAGTCCTATTCATCCCCCTCTAGGACATCTAATGCTCTATCTCGATCCAACAGAGTGCGACTCCATCCAGTGCGTGTCCCTTGTGGTGGTTACGAGCTAGTTTCTGTGGGGCACCTTCTCTACCGTTTGAGTCCGACGTAGGGGAAAATCAGTCGAGGACCAGACACGAGGGAGAGTGTCTCAGTGTGCACATGGCTAGGGTTTGAGGACTTTGTGATGTTCGAGGCACCAAGCCATAGGCCCTAGCTGGTCCTACCTTCTTATGTGAGTGTATGACTGTTGTTGCGTTTGTTGTGTGCTTTTGAGCCTGTGAGGTTCCAGTCTTTTGACATGCTCCTACGAGGAGTTGGGCATCACACCACTGGTTCTTGTGTGTTACTTTAGTATAGTTTACTTGCATGCATTTCTTTTCGTACTATTTACTGGTGGGGGTTAGTGTCCCTACTGAGTCTCTTCTTGAGACTCACTCCCTTCCCTTTCATAGTACTCTTTACTTTTGTTGGATCTGCTCTGAGTTGTACCATATTGTTATATATATAGTGGTTTGTTTTAGTTCTTGTGGTTTGTACATTTGCTTATATGTTCTCCTCAGACACTTTCTTTAACCCTTCCGAGCTTCGTCTCATGGGTGGCGGTTCAAGGTTTGGGTTACTAGTGGGTAACTGGTAATTCGGATCCTAGGTCGTTATAGAATGTCCAACAATTTTGAACTACATATACAAAGATTAGAAAGTACTGTTGAAAGTCATTTCTTGAAGTAACAAGAACTTGTAGAACATGGTTGAAGAAGATTCAATAGGTTGGTTGGAACTCTTGGTGATGCTTCAACTCAGATGTCTTTTCTACAGACAAGACTTCATGATACCGTCAAAAGGATAGTCAATCTAACAAACCATGGAAATATGACTGGTCATGAAGCTTTTACTCAGATATCAAAATTGAGATTGTCCTTTGCTCATCTTGTAAATGACAAGGAAAAGTTGAGGGAGAACCATGGGAGCAGTGCTCAACAGCTTGAGCAACATAAGTAAGACATCAATCGTGTATGGAAGGTCAATGATGAAACAAGTATAGAAGAAAGTAGATATGCTACATCTTCTACTGCTGCCTACCCTATGCCCCATGACATTGATCAAATGATAGTACATATCTCTGAAAGTCGTAAGAAGATGGAAGACACACTGCTCACCAGATTATCAGCAGTTCATATTTTGATGAGGAATAAATTGGAAGCTCTGGAGGAGAAAATGGCTAGACTAGAAAGAAGATACACTGCACCCCCAGCTCCACCTTAGTATTTCTTTTGATGATGCCAAAGGGGGAGAAAGTGATCAGTAAGAACTGTGAATGTTGAAGTGTTTTCAAAGGGGGGGGGAGACAAGCATTAAGGGAGAGAGTAAATTGAGAGTCATTGGTCATGAAATTCATATGCATCTTCTATTCTCAATTTTTGGTTGAATGAAATGGCTTACTAGTTCTGGTTGTGTTTGCTCAAACTTCACATGAAAAATGAAATGCATGACTAATTGGAATATTTTCTTTACCTATGCTAAAATGTCTTATGAATCATAGTTGTCATCATTAAAAAGGGGGAGATTGTTGTGTCTCTCGTTTTGATGATGTCTAACTATGATATATATAATCCAAAATACATAGCTTAAATAATATCTAACTCTCTTTTTCTCTTAATTAATCCAGTCGAAAATGAGGAATAGTTAGTGGTGTCGACACAGCCTTATTAGGGTGTCGACACATCATGCCTCTTCCGTGCGCAGAAAATGAAGAATAGCCAGTGGTGTCGACACATCCTTGTTAGGGTGTCGACACACCATGTCTTTCTACACAGCAGAAATTAAAGACTACAGCTTGTGGTGTCGACACATCCCTGTCAGGGTGTCGACACAGAAGCTCTTCCAGTGAGCTATTACATGCCTTCAGGTTAGGTGTGTTGACACAACTTAAACATGTGTCGACACATGTTGAGTTCCAGTGAAGTTGTCACAGAAATCAGGTTACCTGTGTCGACACACATTCTAGATGTGTCGACACACTTCGACTGGAAGTTCAAAATTGGAAATTACCTAAAACAAGTGCCAACTCATTGGTTGTTTGATCTGACCTAGATTTTTATGCCCACTCATTCCAAGGTACGATGAAGGTACAAGGGGCTATAAATACCTCTTATCAACTCTTTATTGTGTGAGTGAGCCCACCCACATCCCAAAAGAGCCTATGGCGACTAGAGAAAGCTCTCCAGCGTTTCGCTCGAGTTCTTGAGTGTGCAGACTTCAAGATCCATTTGCGTAACTGGTTGCAGATCAAATTCAACATCAATGCTCATGGGTACACATCATATGCCTGAAGTTTGAAGTCAGAGAATTCAGATTTAGGCTCAAAGGGGGAATCGAAACCAGTTCTTCTACTCTACTCTTATCTAGAATCCAAACGGGTGTTATGTATTTAAGTTTCATCTTCTTCACTATGTGTTGTGGGAATTGAGCAATCCTTGTGCTCAATCTTATGTGTGTGTGTACATTGATCTGAGACCTCCATCATCTCAGGTCGTGTGACATTGTATGTCTGTTTCAAACTCGCTTGATAAACAGATTGTGTGTGTGTGTGTGGACGGTGGACGTAGGATACACAGGTTTTGTAGTCCGAACCACCTTAAATCCTTGTGTAGTTGTGGTTTGACTTCATTTAACGCTAGATGATTGATAGGCATGCTCATTAATCCATCCTTCTATCATCTAGCCATCTCTGAATTCTCACTTTACACACATAACCTGTCTTAATTTTGATCTATGCTCACTCTAGAATTGTACAGTAACTGTAGATCTCAAATTTGCTCAGTGTTTGGTTTAAATTGTTTGAAATCCATTCAACCCCCCTTTTTTTCTTGATTTCCTTTATAGATAATTCTACAATCCTTCAAGGGGAACATAATTCAGAATACAACAACTTATACTTGATGCTTCCCTCCCCATATAGTTAGGCAACCCTGAACTCTGTGAGTTGACCATGTCTATAAACACACAATTCGTTCATTTTGTTATCCCATTGGACTAAGGAGAATATGGGGTAGTTGTCTATTGAATCATGTCATTTCCTTGACAATATTCAACAAACTGAGTGAAGGTATATTCTCCACCCCTATTAGACCTCAACCTTTTAAGCACATGACCTGTTTGTAGGGGTGAACATGAGTCGGTTCGGTCTAGTTCACCCCATTTCTTGGGTGAACCAAAACTGACCCGACCCTGTGGTCGAACCTAACCAAGAATAAAAAAAGCAAATGTTTTTAAGGGTGGTCCTGAGTTTGTAGGGATGAATAGGTCATGTTTTAAAGCACATGACTTGTTTGTAGGGTTGAATATGGGCTGGTTCGATCCGGTTCACCCCATTTCTTGGGTGAACCAAAACTGATCTGACCCCATGGTCAAACTGAACCAAAAATAAAAAAGTAGATGTTTATAAGGGAGGTCCTGAGTTTCTCCCACTGGGAGTTCAATACGCTTCCAACAGGGTCGTGATTTCTTTTGTGAAATTATATATTATCAAATATATATTTAGTTCAGTCAATTTCGTAACATAAAATTGAACTGAATTGAGGGCACTCTCAAATCGAATTGAACAGCTGAACTAGCTGGTTCAGTTCGGTTTTTCGAGTTAACCCGAATAATGAACAACCCTCCTTGTTTGTGTTTCTACTTCTTTCTTAAAGATAATGAACTTTTGTAAAGCCTCATCCTTGGACTTAAGTAGGTGCACATAACAATATCTATTACAGTCATCTATAAAGGTAATTAAATATTTTTTTATGAACCATAGTTAACATGTCATTAACTCACAAACATTTGAATGCATAAGATCCATATTTTTTGAATCTCTCACCACAGACTTAAATGACTTTTTAGGTTGTTTAGCCTGAACATAAGTATAACATTTTTTTTTTGTTTTATCAACAACATGATTATGAATCAATTCAAGTTCATCATTTGTTTCAAGGAATTGAAATTCAAATGACCTAAGCGCCTATGCCATAAATCAGATGATTCTATAACATTAACAGGAACATATGTAGAATTATCATCATCTAAACATTTATTCATCACATGATTCATATCCACTTTAAACAATCCATTAGAAAAATATCCTTTACCAATAAAAGATTTTTGACACAGTATCACAACTTTATTAGATTTAAAGTTGAGTTTATAACCCTCTTTAACTAGACTAAAACCTGACAGAATATATCTTCTAACACTTGAAACATGGTGCACACTATGAAGAGGCAGTACACTTCCAGAAGTAAGCTTTAGGATAGAACCCTAGTTGGGAGGGTGGGGTGCAACTAGGGTTCTATCCTTGGCTGTGCAGGGCTTTGCACGCTGGCGCAGTGGACTCTGACCACTGTGCCAGAGAACAAAAAAAATCATAGATAGTAATTAGTTGTGGGTTAAGAGAGACATATGTGTCTACAGAAGATTGACTTAGGCTGGGTTTCTAGTAGTCTTTTGGGTCAATTTATCTTTCCTTTTAAGACATTATCTAAGAAATTGACCATTTTGACCACAAACCCAACATTCTCCTTGCTTCTTCCTCTTCTTTATCTTTCCTTTGGGTTTCATTATGCAGTGGAAGCAATCTTGGGTTTGCCTTTAGAATCCTTATTCTCATATCTTGTCGTAAGGATTGCACTAGCTTCCATAGGCATTGTTGGCTTCTTCTTCCTATGCTCCTTTTTAATGGCAATGGCTCTCATTAAGTTATTAAGACGAAAGGATCCCTTCTGATGTTAAAGGGCCATTCGAATGTCCTCCAAGGTCTTTAGAAATTTCTCAATGATGCATATGACTTAAAACTTTTCTGGGAGTTTCATATCAGCCTCTACCAAACCATGGATCATAAAGAGAAACTCATATGCCTGTTCAACCACAGATCTGCATGTCCTCCACCATGTGAAACTTTAGGAACTTGCCCGCAGAATACTTTTATAGACCTTGGTCCACGGTATTGTATTTTCAATCAAGTTCATCCCATAGTTCCTTAGAAGTCAAGAATGTCACGCCTCGACACGGAATATCAGGATGTGAAGCAGTTAATATAATGCAAGTACAGAGCGATATAAACATCAAACCACTGCACAGTTTTAAATAGTATAAACCAACTATATTTGCTTATTCCTTCCACCATGTCTATTACATTCACTAGTTCAGAGCCTTAACTATGGGCCCAGAGAACTTCTTCATACTTAAATAAAAACAACTAACTAAACTAAACTAGACTCTAACAGTCTGGATGACACTGGGGTCACTCATGATTCTGCTCATCCCCATCCTCTTATGTGTGGTCCTCATCATCATTATATTCACCTGAAGATAAATCACAATTACACAGGATGAGCGATAATGCTCAGTAGGATTTAATATCTCGTAAAACAGGCATGCTTTAAGTGAGTAATATCTTGGATGGCAAGATAACTAGAGAGAACGTTCAAGAGAGTCATAGCACATGATAACAAGGACACAATAGTACTTTCAAGAAAAGAATATACCACATCTAGCACGTTAAAGGATTGGTCATATCATGAGATAGCACGTCATGATAGCACACTAGTCAAGATAGCACTTTTGATTGTCTTTAGATTATCGAGATAACTAGCACTTGAGTGTAATGCCAAACACTCTGATCAATTAACTCCCGTGGGCACTAGCACTTTTGGGCGCCCCTCCCAGGACCAGACCCGGCCCCTTATAATATTGCCAGGCATTAGTCATGTATATTATCTTTAGACAATCAGTCAATAGCGAACAGAGTATTAAGGATAGATGAGAGTAAAGAAAAATAGATGAGAGCGTAAAGAAAAACTTGAATAGATGAGTTTATAAAGAGATCTAAACAGAAACAACAAGTTGGGCACATAAAATGACAAGTAATACCAATGATAGTATCTGTTGCATGACACAATTGGCAATGGCAGAAAGTTTAGATTTCTTTTCTTCTGGTTGTTGTGTGCATGTGAATAAAAATCCAAGATAGTGGAATAGATCGTGCACATCTTCCGTGGATGGAGCAATTAACATACTTTTAACCTTAATATTACCCGATATTGTTACAGTCCTTACATGAACTTAAAGACAGACTCATCACGGTATCAAGCAGGACAATTCAGAAATTTGGGTTTTAAGGCTAGAGGAAACACTTAGGTCTCGATGTATACGGTATGTAACTTATGGGAATAGCTAAACAACTCCTAACAAGGTATACTCAAAAGAAATCAAGGTCTTGACAAGAATTTCACGAAGAACAAGAGCAACCAAAAGGTCACGGGTATGTGAAATAATAGAATCTTCAACATGAAACTCTCACAACTTGAGAGATAATGTAACGACCTGACCTCTCGGAACCCCCGCCAGGGACCCCCGAAGGTCGCGCCGCCACCCACGGATCCGAAGAACCGAAAGTGTTAGAATTTAGTCCAGTGAGATAAACAATGAATTTAAATAACTATAACAAGAAAGTTCATACATTAATAAAGAAATTATGTACAACATGTCCTAAATAAAAGTACAGGTACAGAAAGAAAGGTGCAGTCCTTAAGGGGCATACCCCGAGGACTTGCAAAAAGGCCACTCTCAACTCACGGTACAAAGAGCACTCACGCTCACAACTCACACTACTGGCAACGCACGGCGAACAAACTGCCACCACGACCGTCCGACATCGAACTCCTACGACAGCAAATCCCTACCTAAAGAGAGTAGGGGGGTGAGCCTCGCGAACAAGGCTCAGTAGGAATAACCAGTCCCTTACCAGCCAGAGCAATAGGAACTCCATCAAAGTGGAAGCAAAACTACTCTACAAAGCAGTAAAGTGAGAAACACCTACTGCAGAGTACTATAAAGCAGCGGAAACAGAGAAACGCCTCGACCACAACTTGGGTCAGACCAAACATGATTCCCGCGGAACCAGCAGAGTCAACACATGCGGAAATGACTAGAGTAATGCCACGACCCGCAACCAGGGTCGGGCTAGAGCAACACAATGCGGAAGCAAACCCTCGGAATACACCCGCCAAGACATAGGAGCTCACGAAACACCGGAGCAACCACGCGAGACCAGAGTCTCACGACACCAGCACCAAGATCCCGGACCTTTACGAGGTTGGGAAGGAACAACCAGGTGTCACCACGAGACACACCAAGCAACCACGTGAGAATCATCGTCTCACCACAGGCACGGCCACAAGGTTGAGGGCCCACAAGTAGAACCACCCTGCACCTCAGACACGCCACAAGGTCAGAGAACAACACACTCCGGTGCCACCACGGACGGCACCAAGGAATGGGTTACCGAAACAAAAGTTGGGTGCCTGCACCAGGCACCCCGAGAGAACTCGCAGAGCGGAAACCACTAAACTCGGCCCACGAGGCCAAACCAACCAAACCCATGGAAATAGACACGGCTAGGCTACAACCACCATGTAAACTAGGGTGACGAGAAACCCAATATCGGAAACAGCATGAAACACCGTCACAACAAGAGAAACCAAGCCACCGCCATAGGTAGCTAAAGAGGGACACACAGTCCACCGCTCTTGCACGTCGGCCGCCGACTCCCGCCTACAACCTCCCCGCTAGAGGGAGGCTAGCGAGTCACAGCCAAGAACACAGCCACAAACACCGCAGTCCGGCCGAACTGCGGCCCCATGCCTGACCTCCCTACGCGGCTCCGGAACAAATGCAGAGTGAGGCAGTGAGACGGACAAGCTGGTCCACACCGAACGAGTGCCTGAACCACCTCGGAGACCCAGACCAGCTAGGAGAGCTCTACAAATGACTCATGCCGATGTCCCCACTATTTTCCCCTTCTGCTCCAAGTCCGTGACTTGAGCACAACCGTCGCCCGGATAACTCCCTCTAACAGACGCGCGGGGCTGGGGGTCCCAAGTAACGGTAACAACATGTCTCGCGGACAAGCCCTCAAGTGCCTAGCATTGAGTTAACAAAGAACACTAGCAGGGCAACCACCAATAGAAACGACACAGCTGGCTTGTAACCGAGACAAGCCCAACAGGCACAGGCACGCACGGCACCCCTTCCAGAAACCCCCAGAAGGGCCGTTGGCCAACGCCGGCACACAAGGCAAGGCCCGAGAAACCGGAACACTACCAAATTGAACAGAAACCATTGCTCTTCTAATAATCGATTGACAGACAGACAATCGATTATTAGACAGACGTGAGCCTCCTAGCGCCACTGCTAGGACACAACCACGAAGGTGTCAGCTTAGGTCAATGAACGCAGCGAGCCAACCTGCCGCGTTCCCTACCAGATGGTCCTAAGGGCAACCCTGCCCTGGGGTACATGCCAACACACCAAACGCGGCCACGGAAAACACTCGAGGCAAGCCTGGTCTTATCGTGCCCTCCTAGCCCGTCGCGATCCTATCATAACGGGTAGGGCAACTGCGACAGGCAGGTCACATCGGGAAGCGCGTCACGACAACTAGGTTGTCGTGACAAGGCAAAGCGCCACGACAAGCTTGTCGCGACAGGGCTGCACGTCACGACAACATCTTGTCGCGACGGGCAACCAGGTCGTGACACGACCCTTATCGCGGCGGCCAACCACGCCGCGATAAGGTCGCGTCAGACCGGGGCGACGCCTTCTCTGATGTCGCGATGCGCTCGGCGATCGTGACATCAGCTGGAAGGTCGACCGTCGGGACGCTACATCCTGGGGTCCCCCACAGACTACAAACACTACAACCATGGGGACGGGAGCATGGTGGAAGCAATAAAACATACAATCACACCAAAACAACCTCCAATCCACACTAACAAGAAAGGGCACAAGAATCCCTACAGAGAACGAAGAACCAACCCACAAAGGGGCCTTCATGATGAGCTCGCCACCTCCTCCTCACTCCCACGGCGCCGCTCCCGCTCCGCACGATCCTCTGCCGCTCCGCCACGAGCTCCAACCGCCAGAGAAGAGAGAGGAGAGGCCTCTCCACCTCAGAGAGGAGAGGAAAGGAGGAAAAGAGCCAAAGGAGGGAAAGGGGCACCGACCAAGGCTTTTAGCCTCTGGCCCCCAGAACGCGACGGGGCGAGGCGTCGCGATACAAACCTTATCGCGATGGCCGCCCAGATCGCGACAAGAACGTGCCCACTCTGGGCCTGCAACAACCCGATAGGTCAGTCTGCCACGCTTGCCACTCTAACAGTTGTCAGAAGACCAAAAAGCAGAAAGCAGCCGCGACCCGTTGACCGGGCGCGACAAGAATGCGACAGCAAAGGCAGTTGCAACAAGGGATGACTGTCGCGACAGGCACGTCCGTCACAACAAGGCCAGTCATCCCTCACACAATGGAAAGCTGGAAAGCCCAAGATGTTACATTACATCCAACAAAAAAATAATTTCATCCTCAAAATCAAGGGCGAAACCCAGACGGGGAAAACAACAGGTGCAAAGGGACCACTAAGTCGCACCGCGACTTCCCGGTGGTCGCCACCATGACCCTGCAACAAAGGGAGTGCCTAACCAGACATCCGACAGCTCACAAGGTGCACACCAACGGCGCAGAGCACACAAGAAGATGTCGACAACTCCACAAACACGGTGCGCACCAAGCCGACCAGAAAAACACTAAAACCGCCAGCCGAAAACCACGCGACTAAGCCCTCAACAGACCACGCTGTTGAGACCAACCGGTCAGTAACTCACTCTATCACCAGCGACTAAATAGAGGTCCCAGCTACTGACGGCAAACCGAGGAAAATGTCGAGAGGTCAACCGTAAGACTCCGCTCAATGGCTCCGCAAAGCCAACAACAGCTAGCACTACGACAAGGCCAAACGAGAGCTTCTTAGGGTGACCCAAAACCAAGCGGAAAAACACACACGTGGAGAAAAACCACGGCAAGAAAGGCAGTGTCCGCTGGTACCACTACATCACTCCCAGATCATCCTCGTGGTCCGACCAGGACACCCAACGACTGTGGAGCCACAGAAAGCTAAAACACCCGCTCCACAGGCACACGCACAGAGACAAAACCAAGGCAGATGTCTGAGGTTGGCAAGACCAAGCAACTCAAGACGTCGGAAAACCTGCACGAGGAAACGAAACAACTGCAGAGGTCGAGGGCAGCACGTCGACCTCAAAGAAATCCAACCAAAACAAGTTACCCCAACTGCACACACTCACTCCCCAAAGTGAGAGGGGAAACTGTGACACAGGCCACGACCAAAGCCTGGCGTACCATCGATAGGGCTACCTAGACAAGGCAAAGCAGCCACCCCACAGCGATAATGGTACAGCCACAAGGCACAGCCAGCACAAAGTGTCCTAGAGGCGGAAAGCTCAACGCCTCGAACACCAAGAAAACTCACAAAACGATGCACCAGGCGTGTGCCTAGGGCAGGGTGTTTGGCTGGCTGTGCCTCCTATGGGAGTTCTAGCCTTGCGTCGTGGTTTCCTCTTTTGTGTGAGGAGGAGGCCTATTGTGTGCCTTCTTCCTCTGCTTTCTGTGGGTTTCTCGGGGTGGTGGTGCTTTCACATGGCATTTGGTGCCATGTCGCGCACTGTGGCGACCTTTGTGGTGAAGGTCCCTCCCCTTGTGCTATCTTGAGGTTGAGCTGGTTGCTCCCCTCGTGCACATGGTTTCCTTGTGGTGCGATAGGTTGTGGTGACCTCGAACACCAAGCAAACTCACGAAACGATGCACCTCGAACACCAGCACATAGGGCACGAGAAATGAAGCAAACCACCCGACCATGGGGACACACGAAGTCCCACCAGCGCAGCCGGGAAACCTGAAAAATGAACAAGAAGACAACCTGGCTAGCACCACGGCCAGACACACGATCAAAGGCACCACCCTTGACCGACGACACCTAGGCAGACTGTAACACGGACAGTCCCAGTGGCAACGGTGACAACTCATCTCCACAGAGAGAGAGCAGCGAAAAATAAAAATAACACAAGGCAACTTGGGGAGGACCTCCACTCGATGTGCCAAGAGCCGTTCTGGGAACCATCACTAGAACACAGCCCAAACAACCGGCCAATAGAAAGAACACAATAGATAGCAGAAGCAACACAACTGGTTCTAGGAAAACCTCCACCAGAACCACCAAGGCGTCGTTCGGGGAAAACCCACCAGAACGCAACGGCCAACACAACATCATCATACCTCAACCCTGAGGTAGCACAACAACCGGCAGAAACAAGCTCGGAACAGTCCTGAGAGCGAACCTCATCAGGACAACAACCAATAGTTTTGGGAAACCGCACTAGAACATAGGGCAACCAAGAAATGCACCTTAACCTCGAGGGAAACGCAACGGCAACCAACTAGACAACAGAGACCTCAACCCAAGAGGCAACACAACGGAAGACTTTAACGAGCACAGAAGCAATCCCAGAGGGAGAGGAACCCCCCACTAGGACAACAACAAACAGTTCTGGGAAACACCACCAGAACACAGTAGCCAAGCGATGCACCTCAACCAGAGGGCAATGCCGCAACAACCAGAAACGAGCACCACACAGTTCTGGGGAAACCTCACTTCTACCAGAACCAGCAGAGAAGAACTCCGAGAGCACCTCACCAGAGTTCGCAACTAGCCAGCCCAAAGTCGGCAGCAATTGCAGCGCTCAACCAGCGCTGCAACACGACACACAAGCATCTGCTTAGCTCAAGCAAAGATGCGGATTGAGCAAGGCACAGTGCCCAAGGGCACACAGGCATGCAAGGCCAAACATAACACACCTCAACAACAAGGGGGGCATCCAACAAGGACACACCCCAACAACGAGGGGGACATCCAACAAGGACACACCCCAACAACAAGGGGACAGCCAACAAGGCAAGGACACCTTCTACCAGTTCCGCAGACCACAACCCTGCACCGGTGAAGGCCACACCACACGTAGGTTGTCTCAGCCTTCGCGACACCCACACGGACATGTAGGCCGACGACGAACCCCAACCGCAGCACGAGGGAACCAGCAACCACGCCTAAGCACGTGCACCCAGCAACAGCAGCAACACACTCCTGCAGCTCACACTCGGACCCTGCTGGAAAGCTAGCCACCTGCAACAAAGTGACAAAAGCTCACCTAAAAGCAACTCTACATGGACGGGCCAGCAGTGCACGAGTACCTTTCTTTGGGACAGCCATAGTTATTAACTCATTACAAATCTCGTTGGACCCATGAGCTCTGATACCACTGTAACAACCCGACCTCCCGGACCCCCCCGCCAGGGACCCCCGAAGGTCGCACCGCCACCCACAGATCCGAAGACCCGTAAGGGTTAGAATTTAGTCCAGTGAGATAAGCAATGAATTCAAATAACTATAACAAGAAAGTTCGTACATTAATAAAGAAATTATGTACAATATGTCCCAAATAAAAGTACAGGTACAGAAAGAAAGGTGCAGTCCTTAAGGGGCATACCCCGAGGACTTGCAAAAAAGCCACTCTCAACTCACGATACAAAGAGCACTAACACTCACAACTCACACTGCTGGCAATGCACGGCGAACAAGCTACCACCACGACTGTCTGACAACGAACTCCTGCGACAGCGAGTCCCCACCTGAAGAGAGTAGGGGGGTGAGCCTCGCGAACAAGGCTCAGTAGGGATAACCAGTCCCTTACTAGCCAGAGCAGTAGGAACTCCAACAAAGCGGAAGCAAAACTACTCTACAAAGCAGTAAAGCGAGAAACCTACTGTAGTGTACTACAAAGCAGCAAAAATAGAGAAACACCTCGACCACAACCCGGGTCAGGCCAAACACGACTCCCGCAGAACCAACGGAGTCAACACATATAGAAATGACTAGAGTAACGCCATGACCCGCAACCAGGGTTGGGCCAGAGCAACACAATGCGGAAGGAAACCCTCAGAACCCACCCTCCGAGACAAAGGAGCTCACAGAACACCGGAGCAACCACGTGAGACCAAAGTCTCACGACACCAGCACCAACATCCCGGACCACCACTGAAGGATCGAAATAAATGTGTGGAAAAGATCTAGAAGGGGGGATGAATAGATCTTAGCCACTTTTGCGGAAGCTTAAATAATTTTAAAACTATTTAGAATCAGAGGCAATGTTATCAGTGAAAAGCTACTGATCTGATTAGATTGGAGTGGGTTGAAAAACTTAGATGTGAATCAAGTTGATTAAGTGAATTAAAAACGAATCCTATGCAAGCATCTAGCGGATGAATCAGTCAAACCACAGAAAACAAATGCACAAGGATTTTTAGGTGGTTCGGAAATCACCCATGTGATTCCTACATCCACCCCTCACAACCCGTGAGGATTCACTAACACAACTGGGTAACACACCCACTGGAGCCTGACAACTCCAACACTGAAGAGCTTACAACTCACACCACTTCTAGAGCAAGACTACTCTAGAACAACTGAGCAAGACTGCTCAACCACACTTGAGTTTGACAACTCAACACTGAGCACAACGGCTCACAACAACCTGAGCACAAGGCTCACACTAAGACTGCTAGACACCAACTTAAGACTGAGATCCTCTAGCAATAGATCTAGTCAAAGTTTGAGAACTCTAAAGAGAGTTATGCAGAAGTACTTGCATAATCCCAAAAGATATCTCAGAAGAACAGAAGAGAAATTAAGTTGAATTGAAAGTCTTCGTTCTTCAGTGTACTCCCTTGTAGAGGCTTGAATTGGGAAGAAGCATGTGAAGCTTGAAGTCCAAAACGATGCTCTGCAATTTGAGAAGTTGGATCTTCCTCGAATTCTTCACCAACAAAGTCTTCTACAGGAACTGCCTCCTTGGAATGCTTCAGAGGAATCTTCAGGGCTCAAATTCCAATTCCCACACCTTGAATTGGTGGGAATTGGTCTTCTAGAAGCAATTGGAGAGCAGAGGAAGGAGACACGAGCTCTTCTGGCCGCCAGGAGCTTCTTGGAGGCACTGAGAGAGTTGGGTCAGTTGTTTCTTTCGAAGGCAGGCCAAAAAGGACCTTTTATACCCTTAGGATTCCAAAGATACCCTTTTGGGGTACAAGGGCACGCTTTCCAAGAAAGATTCTGATCGCCCTAGAAGGACACGTGGCAGCCATCAGCTCTTAGGATGAAAAGTTTCCGTAGTGTGTCGACCTGCCCTGGTGGTTGTGTCGACACACTGTCCCAAAGATAGAAAAATCTGTTCTGGGAGAAAGGTCCCGTGTCGACCTGCTCTTGAGTGTGTCGACCTGCTGTCCCAATTCCTCAAACTGGCTGTTCTGGGAACTGGGTCTAGTGTCGACCTGCCCTGGGAGTGTGTCGACCTGGGTACCCTTGATCTCTGGAAAACTGCCACTCGTGTCGACACACTCTTGATGGGTGTGTCGACACATCTTTTGCATAAAAATGTTTGTACCTGAAAAATAAACACATATATCATTAGTTAAATGATTTATCATGACTATAAATTATAAATGTGATTTGCAAAATACTTTTTGAACATGAATTTCAGGTATGATGTTTTTGACATGCTTCAATTAAATTGCTTTAAGAACACTTCTTGTCATCATCAAAATAGGAGGGAAATGATATGAATTTGCATTCAACCCAACAATCTCCCCCTTTTTGATGATGGCAACATTAAATCCATATTTGAATGTGGTTTTGATGAAGTGTGATTTTTTAAGCAATTTTAATTGTTTGAGTTTTTGTTTTCCTTTTTGTTCATACTTGTCAATGTCCTTTTGATATTGTTCAGTAACAATTGATGATATTTTTGTGAGATACAATGTTACTTGAAATTAGAAGTTTTGTGCACACAAGTCAACAATTGAACAAGTATTCACACACAAAGACAAAAATTTGTATTGAAGCCAAACAACCATTTCATTTCATTCATTTCATTCAAAAGATCATTACATTTCATTCATTCTTCTCCCCCTTTGACATTATCAAAAAAGATGTACATTAGGTAGAAGATGGAGGAGGAGGAGGAATTGGAGCTAGAAGCATCTCAATATCTGACAATCTTTTATCCATTGACTTCATGCTTGACTTTATCTGTTCATGGATAGTTGTCAGCCGAGTGTGAAGATAATGCTCCATTTTATCAGAATGCTCTATCAAGGTGCTCTGAGTTCTTTTCAGTTCATCTGAAACAGGTTGAGAACTTGATGAGCCAGCTGACCAACCAGGTCTTTGCATTATCTTGAATTCCTTGGTCAATGCTGTAAGCTGCTTGTCTATGTGCTCATTGAAATTCCTCATACTTTCCAAATCATCCACAAAATGAGCAAATGACAATCTGGTGCTGGAAATCTCATGCAATGTTTGGTTGGTGTTGAAGACATCTGCTTGGGAATTTGCCAATATTCCCTTCATAACTATCTCCAACTTGTCTTGATGCTCTTTTAGCTGTAGAGAGGCATCTGCCAATGTGCCAATCAACCTATTGAACCTTTGAGCTGCATGATCTGAAGCTGCCTTCTGTTCAATAAATTTGGCAGAAACTGTTTTTCCAGTCTTTGAATCCGTAGCTCAAAAGATGTGGACATGGATTGAAGTGAGGAGTTGAAGGATTCAAATTTGTCATTGAGGAATGATATCAATTCTGGTGGAACAGGAGGCCCACCAGAAGATGTGGATGGTTGGAATGAGGGTTGTGGAGAAGGATGAGGAAGCTGAGGTGAGAGAGGAGCATGAGAGGGACTGGCATCTTCATTAGGAACTTGAGGCTGATCCTCATGCATAAGAGGCTGATCCTCTTGACTTAGGGGCTGGTCCCCTTCAGCTGGAGGCTGTTCCTCTTGTACTTGGGGCTGATCCCCTTGAGCCTGAGGCTGTTCCTCTTGAACTTGGGGCTGATCCCCTTGAGCCTGAGGCTGTTCCTCTTGAACTTGGAGCTGATCCCCTTGAGCCTGAGGCTGTTCCTCTTGAACTGGAGGAGCCTCAACCACAGCTGGTCCTCGTCTAATTTGATTTCCCTCCAATCTAAATCCCATAAACTTTTGGATATTCTTGAAAGTGTAGATGTTTGACTTGGGAATGGATTGGGATTTTTCATTTTCCAATGGCACACCAAAGTGCTTGAACACTGAGGTCAGATGTGCTCCATAAGGTAGAGATCTCTTGAGGTCTGCTCTTGTAGTTTCAGAAATGATTTGATAAAGAATCACATGAAGGTTGACCTTGATATCTTTGACCATGCAATAGAGTATGAATCTCTGGATATCTGTCAATCTATCCCTCCCACCACCTTGAGGGGTAACTATGGTTGTCAAGATGTGGTGAATTACCCTTAATACAGGTGGAAATGAGTTGGCATTAAACCTTGTCACATAGGTTTGTTTGGGATCTGATGGATCTGCAGGATGGCCTGTCAAGATTGAGTAGGCTTCATGTAAGTCAAATTCAAATTCATGGTAGTCAGCCCCCTCATCTGGCACTTTGAAAATGGAGGCTGCTACTTCAGTTGGCATGTCTATCTCTATCCCCTTGACTTTGGATTTAAAACCTTCTTCTGTGCAGGTGAGGTTTTTGTAGAACTCTCTAACTAACCTTGGATAGCAGACTTGAAATTCAGAAATAAAAGGTATCCAAGATTGAAAGGAGAAATAGGTTTGAATTTCAGGGAGAGAGTCTGCTAATTGGGTGTCAGAAAGATCAAGAATTCTAGGCTTCAAAATCAGTTTGGCAGCACTGACGGATTCTGAGGGTATATCCTCTTGAGACTCAGTAGAGGAAGATGAAGATGATTCCTCAGGATGGTCAGAGGAATCGCCCGAAATATCTGATCTAGGGTTTGAAACTTGTCTACCTCTGCCAGTATTGGAGGTCCTACCTCTCTTTGAAGCTCTGAGAGGTGCAGAAGAGGATCCTGGAAGCTCTGCAGGATCATTTCTTCGCTTGGTTCTTCTTTCCATCTGTTCAACTGGAACCTGTGCCGGAACCTGCCTTGAAGAAGCCTGAGACCTTGCGCCACGGCGGGGACCCAACTTGCGGACCATGGTGCAAGGAAGGAGTGGAATTTCAGAGAGGAGATGGAAGATTGGAGAGGTGATTGAAGATTAGAGAGAGATGGTGAAAATTTCTTGCCGGAAAGGTGAGAGTTTGGCCGTCGGGTCGACCTGATGCCCAAAAAGGGATGCAGTGGTACACTGCCCCGCAGGAACAACAAGGGTTTAAGGTGAACCCGAAAGGTTTGAAAAGGTTCTGGCAAGAAGGCAGTGTCGACACATGAGGAAGGGTGTGTCGACCTGACTGGGGTTGTGTGTCGACACGAGAGAGGATTGTGTCGACACAGCCTTTGAGAGAAATTTGAATTTTTGAGAGGAAATTTTTGAGAAATTTGGGGACATCTTTATAATGATAAATAATGAGAGGAATTATCATTTCAAGGATTTTTAAGAGGCCTAAAAATTCATTTGTTGTATTTTGCAAAAATTCATTACAGTTCAAGTATTTCACACAATTTCCAACAGGATATTAGCATTCCAAGACTTGAATCAACAAAATGATAAATTGAGGGATATAATGTATCTAACAATCAACCAAAATCTACCATGTTTCTCAATTTTCAAGAATTAAAGATATCATCTAGACTAAACACAGTTGTGTTGAAAGTAAAACACAAACTTAAAGAACAACTTGATGAAGGAGGAAGATGATTCTTTCTAAACAAATCTCCAATAATTTTCATATTTTTGTTCTTTTAACAAACTATCAAATGATGTAAATCTCTTTCACTCAAGTACTAGTGCTTTTTACACACCATAGTCCCTGGATACTCAAGATTTAGTCATTGTCAAGTCTCAAAGGGGTAAATGATGACCTTTTGACATGAAAATATACGTTTTTTAGACGCCAATATTTCCAGTTACTCAGTCATCATCAAAAAGCATAGCACATAATTGCTTGAATTTTGAGGTTATTTTCAATTTGGATCCCCTTTGAACAGAGTTAGCAATAATGCCTCATGACATACATAGCACTTCATTCATTGTGAAGGTGTGCAGTTTCTCAGCACAAATGCCATTGCTCTGTTGGATTTTATAAGATTTTGGAGAGTTTGTGAGATAGAATTCAAATACATCCAGTCATCAGTTGCAAACAAGGAAATGTTTTAAGTTCAATACACAAATTGTTATTTAGTTTAGGAAGAGATCTGAATTTCTGTGGATTGAGAGACATAGTGGAAAGTTGATTAGTAAAAATATAATAGATCACTCAAGGTTCATTTTGAGACTCTAGACTTTAGAATGAGGACATCATGCAAGGAATTGATGAAATGCAAGAAGGGTTTTGAAATTTGCAAAAAGGTGACTTGTGAATTTTCTAGCTCCCCCTGAGATGATGATTTCAACCATTTGTCATCATAATAAAGATATGCAGTTTTGAAATCAGAAGGAAATTTTCTTCTTGGACAACAAAGACTCCCCTCAACAACTGTATATCCATTTCTTGGTACTTGGCGGAGACACATACTCTCGCATAGTGAAAGTGTCCAGACAAGCATAACTTGTCCTTCTCCAAGTCACCATTTGATATACCAAGAGATTTCAATACAATAAGAGTTGAAGAATTCATTAGCAAAAAGAAGTGGAAGTTAAAACTGTGCAAGTTTTGAAATCAGAAAAGAATTTCTTTTTGAACAATAAAAGCTCCCCCTCAATTATTGCATATTAACTTCTTAGTACTTGGCGGAGATATGTTCTCACGCATAGTGAAAGTATCCAGACAAGCATAACTTGTCCTTCTCCAAATCACTATTTGATATACCAAGAAGTTTCAACACAATCAGAAGTGGAGAATTTATTGTAAAAAAGGGAAATAGAATTGAAAATGAGAGAGATATGAACAATGTATCTTGAGGAAGCAAGGAAATATGAAATGCAAAGAACTCCCCCTTAGGTAATGCATAGCACTCAACCCAAACCTTAAGAGAGATCAAGAAGGTGGACATTTACAAAGACCAAGTTCTCTCCTTAAAGATGAGAATCTATTTTCAGGAAGGGGTTTTGTGAATATGTCTGCAATTTGTTTTTCAGTTTCAATAAAATGGAGTTCAAAAGATTTCTTTGCAACCTCATCTCTCAAGAAATGATGCCTAATTTCAATGTGTTTTGTTCTGGAGTGCTGAATGGGGTTTTTAGAAAGGTTGATTGCACTTGTGTTATCACATAGGATGGGTACACACCCTAAATCTTGGTTGTAATCAAGAAGTTGATGTTTCACCCAGAGAATCTGAGTTCCACATCTACCTGCAGCAACATACTCAGCCTCTGCTGTTGACAGAGCAACTGAATGTTGCTTCTTAGAAGCCCAAGAAATAAGGCACCCACCTAGAAATACACACAAGCCACTTGTGCTTTTTCTATCTAACTTACACCCAGCATAATCAGCATCACAATAGGCAAACAATTCTAACTTGCAACCAGCAGGATACCAAATTCCTAAGTCACATGTTCCAACAAGATATTTAAAAATTCTTTTCACAGCAAGCATATGACTTTCTTTAGGATTTGATTGGAATCTAGCACATAAGCACACACAAAACTGAATGTCAGGTCTAGAAGTAGTAAGGTAGAGCAGAGAGCCAATCATACCTCTGTAGGTTTTTGGATCTACTGACTTACCAGATGGGTCTTCTTCTAGCTTAGCATTTATTGCAATGGGTGTGCTTGAATGTTTAAGGTTCTGATAGTCAAACCTTTTCAGTAGCTCCTTGACATATTTGGTTTGACTGATGAAGATTCCTTCATTCGTTTGGTTAACCTGCAATCCCAAAAAGAATGTTAAATCTCCCATTAAGCTCATTTCAAATTCATTCTGCATTTGATTTGAAAATTCAGTGCAAAGGCCTTTATTGGTGGAGCCAAAAATTATGTCATCAACATAAATTTGGACCACAATTATTTGATTTTTTACTGTTTTTGTGAACAATGTTTGATCAACATTACCTCTAGAATATCCTTTTTCAAGTAAAAAGGAACTCAAACGATCATACCAAGCTCTTGGAGCTTGTTTAAGACCATAGAGTGCCTTATTAAGCTTGAAAACATGGTTAGGATATTTTTCATTATCAAATCCAGGAGGTTGTTCAACAAACACATTTTCCTTTATATATCCATTTAGAAATGCACTTTTAACATCCATTTGAAAGACTTTGAATTTCATGGAGGATGCAAAAGCAAGGAAAATTCTCACAGCTTCTAGTCTAGCTACAGGGGCATAAGATTCTTCAAAGTCAATTCCAAATTCTTGGTTATACCCCTTTGCAACTAGCCTAGCTTTGTTTCTTATAACTTGACCAGCTTCATTCAATTTATTTCTGAAAACCCATCTAGTGCCAATCACTGTTTGGTCACTAGGTCTAGGCACTAATTCCCACACTTGATTTCTTTCAAATTGATGAAGTTCATCATGCATAGCATCAATCCAATCAGAACTGGATAAGGCTTCATCAATTGACTTGGGTTCAATTTGGGAAATTAGAGCTAGTGAGTCTTCTTCAATGTTTTGCAAAAAGGATGATCTGGTCCTAACTCTATCATTTAGATTGCCAACCACACTGTCTAATGGGTGGTCTCTTAGAAAACGAGGTTCAGAAATTACCTGTTGAGAAGTGCCCACTTCTGGAACAAGATTACCTGAACCATTTGGAGATGGTGAGTTATTGTTCAGGTTTTCTTCAATGTTATTAATCTCCTCAACGGTTGGTGAAGAATCCACAATGAGGTCATCCTCTTCATTGTCTTCATTGTCTTGTTTTTCCCTGCAAGATTTAGAATCATTAGTGGAAAAGAATTTTCATCAAAAATTACATGTGGAGATTCTTCAACAGATTTGGTTTTCATTATGTACACTTTGAAGGCCCTTGACACTTCAGAATAGCCAAGGAAGATAGCTTCCTGACTCTTAGCATCAAACTTGTCAAGGTTTTCTTTGTTATTATTGTGTACATAGCATTTGCACCCAAAGACTTTAAAATAGGAAACAGTTGGCTTTTTGTTTTTCAATAATTCATAGGGGGTTTTCTTGATTTTTGGTCTGACCAATGCTCTATTGAGTATGTGGTTTGCTGTGTTCACAGCTTCAGCCCAGAAGGATTTGGGCAAGTTACTCTCAAGAAGCATGGTTCTAGCCATTTCCACAAGAGTTCTGTTCTTTCTTTCCACAACTCCATTTTGTTCTGGAGTTCTTGGTGAAGAAAACTTGTGGAATATCTGAAATTCAGCACAAAAATCAGAAAAGGATGTGTTCTCAAATTCACCCCCATGATCAGTTAAGATATTTTTGATTTTATATGGATAAGTGGTTAAGACAGTGGTACAAAAGTTCCTGAATTCAAGGCATGCATCACTTTTGTGAGATAGAAAAATAACCCAGGTAAATCTAGTAAAGTCATCAATGATTACAAATCCATATCTTTTGCCACTCAAGCTTAGAACTCTTGTTGGCCCAAAGAGGTCCATGTGAAGAAGTTCTAGTGGCTTAGATGTGAGTACTTCATTGAAGACTTTAAAGGATTTCCTAGTTTGTTTTCCTTTAGCACAGATCCCACAAATTTGATTTTCAACTTTAGAGAGTGATTCAGGAAGACCTTTAACCAGATTCAATCTTAACAACTTATCCATTGTTCTGAAGCTTGCATGGCCAAGTCTTTTGTGCCAAGTCCATGCAATTTCATCTTTATTTGCAACAAAACAAAGATTTTCAGAAAAGTTTTTATTAAGGTTGATCATGTAAACATTGTTTTCTCTTTTTCCACAGAATTTAATCTTGTCAGTTGATGAATCAATTATTTTGCAAAAATCAGATTCAAACACAACTTTGTGACCTTTGTCACATAGTTGGCTAATACTGAGCAAATTATAGTCAAGTCCATCAACTAACAAAACATTATCTACTGAGTTTAAAAAGTTTGACCAACCTTACCAGATCCAATGATCTTTCCTTTATTTTTACCTCCAAAGGTGACTGACCCTCCCTCCTTTTCAAGCAGGAATGAGAATTTGGCTCTATCTCCAGTCATATGTCGTGAACACCCACTGTCAAGAAACCATACATTTGTGTTGGGTGCACGACTTCCCTGCAACAAGATCAGTGGAGAGAAGATTTTGGTACCCAAACAGAGTTGGGACCATCAGAATGATTTAGCAAAGACATCAAATCCTTTCTCACCCAAATTTGATTTGTTTTAGATTTTTGTTTTGTTACTTTGGTGTTTTCAGCATTTTTCTGTTTGTTCTTTCTTTTAGGAATGAAAGCACCAAGATCTTTGTTTTTGGTAGGAGGGGAGTTTTTCATTTGAAAATTTGAGTTCATAGAAGGAGGTGGAATCCATGGATTGTGTTGGTACATCCAGAAATTTGGATAAGGGTATTGAGGATAATACCAACAGGGATTTTCATACCATTGGTTCCAAGGATTAGTCCAATTTTCTTGAGGAGCTGTCTTGGAGGTCCAAGGTTTTTCATGGATTATTTCTTTTCCCTTTTTCTTATTTCTCAGATTTTTATTTGAATTTTTAGTTGAGTTGATTATGGTTTTTGGTGTTGAACAGGTCGACCTGTCAGGGGACTGTGTCGACCTGACAGTCTTCTTTTGTTTTTGGATTTTTGATTTGTTTTGAGTTTTGTTTGGGTTTTTGTTTGGGGTTTTGTTTGCTGTTTGTTGGATTTCAGTGTTTTCCAGATTGGGACCTTTAACAAATTTGATTAATGGTGCTTTTCCCTTTTTCTCACCAGATTTATCTTTTGTTGATTTCTTTTTGTTGAATCCCAATCCATGAGATGTGGTTGTCATGTTGGATCCTAGCAATGCCTCTAGGTTATCTTGGCCTTTTGTGAAGGTTTGGATAACCTCCTCCTTTTCCTTTAGCTGGTTTTTAAGAATTTCAATTTCTTCAATTTTCTGTTGTTTTTCTTTTTTCAATTTCCAGCTTTTCATTTAAATTTCTGAAGTCTTGGGAGGCCTTCTGAGAGGCAAGTTTTAAATCATCAATTAGGTTCAGTAAATTTTCTTTTTCTTCAAGCAATTCTGTTACTTCAGATTCCAGTTCACAGGTTCTATTGTTTGAGGATTGGTTATGGTAAAGATTTTCAATTTTCTTTTTGATGTGTTTGTTTTCTTTTCTCATTTCAGAGTATCTTTCTACCAATTCAGCATACACATCCTGCCAATCTTCAACACTATAATCTTCAAAGGAAGTATTTACCTTTCCATCTGTGCTGTTGGCCATGAAGCAAACTTCCTCACTCTCTGAGCTTGAGGACTTCTTCTCTTCTTCTTCCTCACTTGTGTCTTCATCAGACCAAGTGGCTACCATGGCCTTGGGCTTCTTGTATTTCTGGAATCTTTTGTGCTTTTCCTTTTTGTTCTCAGGACACTCTCCCTTCATGTGTCCTGGCTTGTTGCACCTGTAACAGATAACATTCTCATCAGGTTTATGATTCTTATTGAAATTGGAAGAGGAAATATTCTTCTTACCTGGGGAAAATTTCTTTTTCCCAGTCATTTTCCCTTTCCTATATTTCAAGAATTTCCTGAATTGTCTGGTCATGAGGGCAATCTCATCCTCATTTGACTCAGATTCTTCAGAACTTGTTTTATCCTGATTTTTATCTTTGTTGCTTGAAGAGGCTTTGAGTGCCATAGGCTTGGTCTTAGTGATAAGTTCTTCATTTCTTCTTAAGTTTATTTCATATGTCATTAAAGATCCAATCAATTCATCCAAAGACATTTTGGATAAATCTTTTGAATCTTCAATAACAGTGGCCTTGGTATGCCAAATTGAAGAAAGTGAACGCAAAATTTTTCTTACCAAGTCTGCATCAGTATACTCCTTACCCAAAGCCTTGAGTCCATTGACAATCACCATGAATCTGGCAAACATTTCAGAAATGGATTCATTAGATTTCATCATGAAAAGTTCATATTCTGAAACTAAAATATTTGCCTTGGTCTCCTTGACCTGAGATGTTCCCTCATAGAGTAGTTCGAGTTTATCCCACATCTCTTTGGCAGATTTACACATAGAGATTCTCGAATACTCCTTGGGATGGACAGCACATTGAATCATGTTCATGGCACTGTAATTCAATGTAGCTCTCCTTATTTGTTCCCTCGTCCAGGTTTCTTCCTCACCCTGGTTTTCATAGGGACCAGCCTCAACTACTTTCCAGATCTCATAGTTCTGGGCCCTTAAGAATACTTGCATTCTGTTCTTCCAATAAGAATAGTCCAAACCATTAAAGAATGGTGGCCTATTTATGGAATGGCCCTCAGCTATGAAACCCTTTGAGTCCATGACACTTAAGTAAATGCACAGAGAAGTAGTTAAGCAAGCAAGCAAACAAACAAACAGACAAACAAACAAACAAACACTCAATACTCAGAAACAAAAGCTGCTCAGTTCAAATCAGATCGATGTAAACCCGCTCTGATACCAATTGAAGGATCGAAATAAATGTGTGGAAAAGATCTAGAAGGGGGGGATGAATAGATCTTAGCCACTTTTGCGGAAGCTTAAATAATTTTAAAACTATTTAGAATCAGAGGCAATGTTATCAGTGAAAAGCTACTGATCTGATTAGATTGGAGTGGGTTGAAAAACTTAGATGTGAATCAAGTTGATTAAGTGAATTAAAAACGAATCCTATGCAAGCATCTAGCGGATAATCAGTCAAACCACAGAAAACAAATGCACAAGGATTTTTAGGTGGTTCGGAAATCACCCATGTGATTCCTACATCCACCCCTCACAACCCGTGAGGATTCACTAACACAACTGGGTAACACACCCACTGGAGCCTGACAACTCCAACACTGAAGAGCTTACAACTCACACCACTTCTAGAGCAAGACTACTCTAGAACAACTGAGCAAGACTGCTCAACCACACTTGAGTTTGACAACTCAACACTGAGCACAACGGCTCACAACAACCTGAGCACAAGGCTCACACTAAGACTGCTAGACACCAACTTAAGACTGAGATCCTCTAGCAATAGATCTAGTCAAAGTTTGAGAACTCTAAATAGAGTTATGCAGAAGTACTTGCATAATCCCAAAAGATATCTCAGAAGAACAGAAGAGAAATTAAGTTGAATTGAAAGTCTTCGTTCTTCAGTGTACTCCCTTGTAGAGGCTTGAATTGGGAAGAAGCATGTGAAGCTTGAAGTCCAAAACGATGCTCTGCAATTTGAGAAGCTGGATCTTCCTCGAATTCTTCACCAACAAAGTCTTCTACAGGAACTGCCTCCTTGGAATGCTTCAGAGGAATCTTCAGGGCTCAAATTTCAATTCCCACACCTTGAATTGGTGGGAATTGGTCTTCTAGAAGCAATTGGAGAGCAGAGGAAGGAGACACGAGCTCTTCTGGCCGCCAGGAGCTTCTTGGAGGCACTGAGAGAGTTGGGTCAGTTGTTTCTTTCGAAGGCAGGCCAAAAAGGACCTTTTATACCCTTAGGATTCCAAAGATACCCTTTTGGGGTACAAGGGCACGCTTTCCAAGAAAGATTCTGATCGCCCTAGAAGGACACGTGGCAGCCATCAGCTCTTAGGATGAAAAGTTTCCGTAGTGTGTCGACCTGCCCTGGTGGTTGTGTCGACACACTGTCCCAAAGATAGAAAAATCTGTTCTGGGAGAAAGGTCCCGTGTCGACCTGCTCTTGAGTGTGTCGACCTGCTGTCCCAATTCCTCAAACTGGCTGTTCTGGGAACTGGGTCTAGTGTCGACCTGCCCTGGGAGTGTGTCGACCTGGGTACCCTTGATCTCTGGAAAACTGCCACTCGTGTCGACACACTCTTGACATGTGTCGACACACTCTTGACATTTTTACACAATTTCTCTTTGAATCTGTGTTGATGTGTCGACACCATTGATGGGTGTGTCGACACATCTTTTGCATAAAAATGTTTGTACCTGAAAAATAAACACATATATCATTAGTTAAATGATTTATCATGACTATAAATTATAAATGTGATTTGCAAAATACTTTTTGAACATGAATTTCAGGTATGATGTTTTTGACATGCTTCAATTAAATTGCTTTAAGAACACTTCTTGTCATCATCAAAATAGGAGGGAAATGATATGAATTTGCATTCAACCCAACATCCACGAGGTCGGGAAGAAACATCCAGGTGTCACCACGACGGACACCAAGCAACCACGTGAGAAGCACCATCTCACCACAGGCACGGCCACCTTAGACCTCCACAAGCAGAACCACCCTGCACCTCGGACACGCCACAAGGTTAGGGAACATCACACTCCGGTGCCACCATGGACGGCACCAAGGAACGTGTTACCGAAATGGTAGTTGGGTGCCTGCACCAGACACCCCGAGAGAACCTGCAGGGAGCAAACCACTAAACATGGCCCACGAGGCCAAACCAATCAAACCCACGGAACTAGACACGGCTAGGCTACAACCACCATGTAAATTAGGGCGACGAGAAACCCAATCTCGAAAACAGCATGAAACACCATCACAACAAGAGCAACCAAGCCACCGCCACAGGCAGCTAAGAGAGGGACACACAGTCCACCCCTCTTGCATGCTGGCCGTCGACTCCTGCCTACAACGCCCCTGGTAGAGTGAGGCTAGTTAGTCACAGCCAAGAACACAACCACAAACACCGCAATCTGGCCGAACTGTGGCCCCATGCCTGACCTCCCTACGCGGCTTCGAAACCAACACAGAGTGAGGTAGTGAGACGGACTAGCTGGTCCACACCGGACGAGTGCCTGAACCACCTCGGAGACCCAGACCAGCTAAGAGAGCTCTACAAATGACTCACGCTGATGTCCCCACCATTTTCCCCTTCTGCTCCAAGTCTGTAACATGAGCACGCCCGCCGCCCGGAGAATTCCATCTAACAGACGCGCGTGGCAACCACCAACAGAAACGGAACAGCTGGCTTGTAACTAAGACAAGCCCAACAGGCACAGGCACGCACGGCACCCCTTCCGAAATCCCAAGAAGGGCCGTCGACCAACATCGGCACACAAGGCATAGCCCGAGAAACCGAAACACTACCAAACAGAACAGAAACCATCGCTCTTCTAATAATCGATTGAGACAGACAATCAATTATTAGACAGACGCGAGCCTCCTAGCGCCACTACTAGGACACGGCCACGAAGGTGTCACCTTCGGTCACTGAACGCAGTGAGCCAACCTGTCGCGTTCCCTACCAGAAGGTCCTAAGGGAAACCCTGCCCTGGGGCACATGCCGACACACCAACCGCGGCCACGGAAAACACCCGAGGCAAGCCTGGTCTTGTCGTGCCCTCCTATCTCGTCGTGATCCTATTGCGACGGGAAGCGCAACCGCGACAGGCAAGTCACGTCAGGGAAGCGCGTCATGACAACCAAGTTGTCGCGACATGGCAAAGTGCCGTGACAAGCTTGTCGCGACAGGGCTGCACGTCGCGACAATAGCTTATCGCGATGGGCAACCAGGTCGCGACACGACCCTTATCGCGGCGGCCAACCACGCCGCGATAAGGTCGCGTCAGACCGGGGCAACACCTTCTCTGATGTCGCGACGCGCTTGGCGGTTGCAACATCAGCTGGAAGGCAGACCGCAGGGATGCTACATCCCGGGGTCCCCCACACGCTACAAACACTACAACCATGGGGAGGGGAGCATGGTGAAAGCAGTAAAACATACAATCACACCAAAAGGACCTCCAATCCACACTAACAAGAAAGGGCAGAAAAATCCCTACAGAGAATGAAGAACCAACCCACGAAGGGGACATCATGACGAGCTCGCCACTCCTCCTCGCTCCCCGGCGCCACTCCCGCTCCGCACGAGCCTCCGCCGCTCCGCCACGAGCTCCAACCATCGGAGAAGAGAGAGGAGAGGCCTCTCCACCTTAGAGAGGAGAGGAAAGGAGGAAAAGAGCCAAAGGAGGGGAAAGGGGCACCGACCAAGGCTTCTAGCCTCCGGCCCGCAGAACGCCACGGGGTGGGGCGTCGCGATACAAACCTTATCGCGATGGCCGTCCAGACTGCGACTAGAACGCACCCACTCTGGGTGCCGCGACAACCTGACAGGTTAGTCTGCCATGCCTACCACTCTGACAGGCATTAGACGACCAAAAAGTGGAAAGCAGTCGTGACCCGTTGACCGGGCGCGACAAGAACGCGACGCCAAAGGCGGTCGCAACAACGGATGACTGTCACGACGGGCACCTCTGTCGCAACAAGGCCAGTCATCACTCACACAACGGAATTCCAGAAAGCCCGAGATGTTATATATAAAATCTGGGACAAACATGGGCTTGGGATACTTGTTTCCTAGACTGTCTATGAACGAGATTATTTAGGTTTGTGCTTGAGAGATTGCCTACCTTTGGATGTTCCTAGGAAAACCTTTGGCATGATGAAGCAGAATGGGGTCTGGGGAAGAAAGCTCCAGTTGGGTGATCTCCTCCTTCTCTGGTGCTCTAGATATTCTTCCTCAAGTCCTTAAGCAAGTTGGTAGCTCGCCCCCAAGGGCTTATGATGAGTATTTATAGATTTAGAGTTGTCAGGAGTCCTATCGTAACTGGAAAGTGGAGTGGCAATTTTTAACATGATCCCTTCCGTGCCTGAAGGATTCCCGTTCCAATAGGAGTGGGAAACCTTTAGAAAATCACTTTTGATGGGCACGAATTTCGATTAATATGGAAGTCTTATTGATGGTTAAATCTTTGAGTTTGCAGTTGCCTAACTCTTAATAGTGTAGACACGCCAATTTTTACAACATATTGAGTAAGCTTCATATTATACCGGAATGCCTCAAAGTGGCTCTCCTCAATTAACCATTTGAGTGATTTTCCTATTTTTTTGGAATTTTATAGGATTTTTAGGAATTTTTCTAGGGCTTTCAGGAGTCCTCTGTGCGGAGTTTAATTCGTGACAGACACAGTGGTCGCGGTTCAGGAGTTTAATCCGCGACGGGTCATGCTATCGCATATCATATTCCTATTCCGACCTGAGTTCTATTTTATATTCGCGTCCAATATAGTCGTCACGTTTAAGAATTTCCATATTCTATTTAAGGCTATTTCCAAAATGGTTTTTAGAAAGATTTTGTTGCTAAATAGATTTGTGTCCACTCAAGTCATCACGTTTCTCACCTTCCATTAATCAAAAGATCGATTCCCACAAAAAAGATTGATTCTTTCAAAATGCAACAGCTCATGTCGTCATGATTCAATATTTCCTTTTATTAATTTGGCAAGAATTCGGTCGATATTGAAAGTGTCAGAAACGCATTGGACCATGTCGTCGCGATTTCCATACCTTCTATAATCGAGGTTTGGGAAGGCCCCAATTGATGTAAGGATGTCTTTTAAACGTGACGCTTTTGTCGGTCGCGATTCATCTTTAAAGGCGACCACTATGTCCGTCGTGTTTTACATATTTTACCCCTATAAAAGGACCCCTGAGGCCATTGTTTTAAAAAAAGTCCAAGTGTTAAGGTGAAGCCCTGCCATGTCAAAGAGGCATACTCTAAAACTTTGAAGAGAAAAGAACTCCCCTCAAGCTTGTTTCCACTCTTCTTCAATTGGAGGAGATCTTGCTTCATTCTCAAATCCTTTGGAGCAAGGAGGAGTCGTCTTCTTCCTCTTCATTCATCATTGTAGCGCCTGAATCCCTGCTCCAGATTGTTCTTACTCCCCCTTTGCTTTGATTAATTCATCATTTAGTTCATATCATCTTCACCATAGTCATCATCACACACATCACTTCATATATTCCACACCCATTTACTTAGGGGTTTTACACCACCTCCACAAGGTGTGTTCAAGACCATGCATGCATGCCTCTCTCTATTTCTTTTGAATTTGATATTGCACAACTTGGTCTAATCATTTGTTTCACTTGTTTATTTATCTTTCTTGCAAGGTAACCATCGAGCTAAAGTCTTCTTTGTCGGCTGGCCGATTGGAGAAGTAAGAGTCAACGCACCCCCTTTTCTCTCGCGATCTTTGGGTGAAGGTAAGTAACTTCTTCCTTCGCTCTCTCCTTCGGTACCCACGGGTACCTAGCTATCACACATCCATCTTAGTGCACACATGCACTCCCTTCTTCTTTTCCTCGTTATTTTTCTCAATCCATACATTATCTCATTAAAATCATTTTCTCTTTTTTTTAATTAATTCTTTGTGGCATGATTAAGCGTGTTCACAGATTGGCGATCACGGTGGGACTCTTTTTACTTTAGTTTTGGTTACCACTCCATCGGCACCCACGTGTGCCCCTCCTTTCGACACCCACATGTGTGACTCCTTTCATACCCCATGCGGTACAATTACCTTTCCCTCGTACCCCACACGGTACTCCTTTGAAACCCCCCATAATTACCAAGTTGTATTTGTGCTATTCTTTTCCATAAAGTTTAATTAAAAAAAATCATCATTCTGCTCCACTCCCTTTTACTTACCTTCACTTGAAGAAAGCATCACAATTTGACTCTTAGTTTTCGATTTGGTTGGCCATATAGCATGGTTGTGTGATTTACTGCTTTTACTTGAACTCTGGGGTTCCTTTTAAATCGTGACGTGTTCAGACATCGCGTTTTTGGTTGTTGTGCGACGGCTTGAGCTATTGCATTTCTGAGACAGACACACCGGAGGGAGTTGTCACGGCTCATACGGCTTCCATGAGCTGTCAGATCTGCGACCGATTGAATAGTCGTGATTCACGCTGAAGCGCGGTGACTGAACTCGTCGCGTTTCTGTTTGTTCACAGAGCGCTAGTTCTTCTGTCATTTTTGCATTGTTACTTGCATTTACAGGGCATACTCGGCTGAGGGACCTCCTTCCCTCCTTATCCTAGGATCCAAACACTTTGCTCGGTGAGGACGATCTCTCCATTGGGCATTCCATCTCATTGGACTAGAGAGTCCTCATCGGGACCTCTGTAAGTCTCCGTACCCTGTGGATTCCCTCACAGTGGACCGAGCAGCTTGTACCATCCTAGAGACCCGTTTTAGAATATCCCATCATTGAGAAGGAGTGTGTTTAGTGAACCTAAAGTTCTCTTCATACCCATCTAGGTTCCTACCCATATTGGAGTGAGACATTTCAATAAAAACTACATTGAGTCATACTGAAATAATTGAATTGGATGTAAGCATCCCCCAAGTGTTTGATTAAAAGCTATGAACTTCTTCTCTCAAACTTGTTTGAGTAGTTGACTATTAGTAGACTTTGTGTGCTTAATATCATGTTTTTACGTTCAGGCAAATCTATTAGAATGGCTGAATATGAAGATATGGGTTACCAAGATGAGGTGTATGATGAAGCTTATAACTCTAATGAACAAAATGCACAACTCCCCAATGCACCTTATAATGATCAGTCCAATCTGCAAGTCCATGCGGTAGATTCTAATCAAGTTGAGTCTCCCCATCACTCTCCGAGGCATGCTACTAGAAATACCTCTACTTCAATTGATTTGTCCCAACTAGTGGACCTCCTTAATAACCTCCAACCTTCCCAACTTCGGGAGGTCCAAAATACTTTGAAGGGGAAATCTGTCCCCGAACCTATTCAATCTCTTCACCCAAACATGGGTGCCATCCATCTTGAAACTACTCGAGACCTGACGGTGCGAGCCTCCCCTGCCCCCTCGCGGGCCAATTCAATCATTCACCCATGCCCCAAAGTCCTGTTGGGTGGCCCTCCCTTGTTCGGCCATGCCCCTTTGCGGCAAGGCCCACTTACCCACCTTAGGCTTCGACCCGTCCTTTTGCGCCCACTGGCGCCCCTCACCATAACCACTCCTTCCAGGTGAGTGCACCCCAACCTTATTCTTCTAGTGTGCCTCACAAACAATCATCCGATCAACTCACCCAAGCACTCTTGGCAAAGGTGAGTAGATTGGAACAGGACCTGAAGATGGTGTCCACACCCAAAGACTCTCTCGAACTGGCTCTCCCTTCTATGTGAGTCTTTCACCTCCCTCCCTCCGAGCTGCCCGTCTACCACCGCTATAACGGTATTGGCAATCCTTTTATCCACATTAAAGAGTTCATGTACGAGTCATCTTTCTGGAAGAATGGCAATAGAGCTCTTGCATTCCTATTTAGATGGTCACTAGATGGTCCTGCCTTGGAGTGGTTGTATTCTCCAGAACCCACTGATGCTGAAGATTTTGAAGCTGTTCAAAGAAAGTTCTTGCAAGGTACAGAGATCGGGTTGGTCCCTCCTTATCCATCACTGACTTAATGGCCGAAAAAATGAAGGTGGAGGAGGACTTTTTAGACTATGCTAATAGGTGGAGAGAAATGGCTGAAAAGTTGAGGGACCCTTTGTCTGAATATAAACAAGTTAAGATAATCACTACAAATGCTACACCTCAGTTCAGACACATTTTGGCTATGAATAAATTGACCACAATGAAAAAGTTGTATGAGAGAGCTAGATACATCCAAACACAATTGAAAGACTCTCCCATCATAGCTATGTTTGAGCCAAAATCTAGAACTGTAAAGAAGAGTAGTGGCAATCCATAAGTTGGTGGTACCACGACTGAGGGTGTTATTAACAATGATCAAGTGAGTGCTATGGGCAACCCCAACTCCACTCCATATCGTCCAAACTCTAACCCAAGGCCTCAATAACCACAGTACCAACAACAACCACAAACCCAATTTAGGCCTAACAACCCTCCCATGTTGAGAACCCCAGCTCCATAGCCTCAACAACCTCTGCCACCACAACAATACCATCAATATCAGCCAGCTCCACCACCTCAGTACCGTCAAGCTCCACCTCAATAGCAACAGCAGCCACCGCCTCCTCAACGTCCTCAATAACATAACCAAGTACCTTCACTAGGAAGCTATGACCCCCAGCAGCCCAGACGCCCCTTGTCCTAAGAAGAACCCAGTACCCTCCACTGTCGAAGACTCTCCCCAATATATTCAACGCTATGATGGCCACCAATGCACTCACTCTGCCAAGGGAACGACTATAACGGCCTCCCAATGTTGGTACCTCTCATTATTGTGCATTTCATAGGGGACCAGGACATACACTAGAGGCATGCTTCCATTTCAAATATTACATTTATGATTTGAATGATAATGGAGGAATTGATTGTGAGGAAATCAGGAAGTACATCATGGAGATGAAGGCACGAAGGTTGCCTAGGCAGAACATTCAGCAGCAACAACCACAACAACAATAGTAACAGCCCCATCAACCTACACAATAGCCCCAAGTTCCTTTGCATCAAATCAATATGGGCATTGTGTAGAACCCGCTTCCGGAGCACCCTGCTCCAAATCAACAAGTCAACGCCCTCAGGTCGTCTCCCCATGAAGAAAGAAGGCTCAACATGCCCAAGGAGATGAACCTCGCGCATCAAGAAATCACACTTGCTGAACTTAGCATACAACTTGTGCTCTCGGAGAACTTCCAGAACAACCCTCAAATGCTCACGGTGTGTAGCCTTATCAGGAGAATAGACTAACACATCGTCAATGAACACTACGAAGCTATCCAGATATGCCCTAAACACCCTGTTCATGAGATCCATGATGTTGCAGGGGCATTGGTCAGACCAAATGGAAGCACAAGAAACTCATAGTGTCCATAACGAGTCCTGAAAGCCATCTTGGACACATCCTCACTCTTAATCCTCAACTGGTGATAGCCGGACCGTAGATCAATCTTAGAGAACACTAATACATTCTGCAACTGATCGAACAAATCATCAATCCGCTGTAAGGGATACCTATTCTTCACAGTCACCTGGTTGAGCTTCCTATAATCAATGGACAACCTAAGTGAACCATCCTTCTTCTTAACGAACAATACAGGTGCGCCCCATGGTGACACACTAGGGCGAATGTAATGACCCTCTTTATACCAGTATGATTATACGAATCCACGTCGGTATAATGAACGTCGTCATAGTGGGACATTGACCCAACACTAAACAGTAGGTTGATATGTACATGAATAGCAAAAAGTACAGCGGAAAGAAAGTAATAATTTATTTCATTCCATCACCATCATTAATATCCACAGTCTATATAATGATAAATGAAAGAAAATACTAAAGTCCATATTAATACAACTTTGAAATGAATTACATTATCCATTCTCAATTACATAACTCCAAATTACATACTATGAAATAAATGATACAACGTAGAGATCTCCACAATATATGCTACTCCTCTCGCTCGGAGTCGCTTCTAACTATCTCCTCGGATGAAGTGGAGACGCCTGCACCTGTACGCCGAAGCAAGAATGAGTCTAAATAGACCCAGCAAGCAATCCATATACATCATCCTTACACACATCATATGCACATGCTAATATTCAATGGAAGTAATTATCACATGTGGTATGGTTCATACAATTTAAATTTACTAAGCATGGAACTTATAGCATTAGAAACACATGATGCATGCTTTATCTCACTTACAACAATTAAGAATAAAACATATACATGCTTTCTACACTTTTAAATTAACATGCTTAAAAATTTCAAATCTCATTCAATTCATATTATAATGTACACAATTTAGGCATGGAACTACTCATAAAGTAAGCATCACACCTAGCATGGATTCTATTTGAATTCTCATGAATTTAACACAGTTATACACACATTTTACTTGCTGTTTTAACATAAATTAAACATATTCACAATGGTTTACACTTGTTCACATGTTAACACATTCACTTTACACTTTTACATGCTCATTTACACATTGCACATTTCACAATTCACTTACACATATTCACATTTTTACACTTAGTTGTTGTGACACATAGTCCAAACCACCATTAGAAGGACACACATTCACATTCACATATCCATCACCTAGGCAACATAGTGATAGACCTTGGTTAATTGCACAGAACTGGGAGAAGCACTCTCCACCCTAACTAGTGGTACTTGTCCACCTCCAGGATTTCATCCTAATTGCCCATAGGATTTCACACATTGAACCTTTCCGTATGGACTTTACTACGGTACAGTTCCACAGCCCTCTATGGTAGTAGTGTCACACACGACATAATTTATATACTTTTCACATTATCACATTGTCATAGTATTCACATGTAATTAGATTCACACGCATTCACATTTAACACATATACATGGATCAATTTTCAGATCATATCATTACTGTTCAAAATGAAAATTTACCCTTAACACAGACCTAAGCATGCTGCTAGCAACTGAACTACACATAATTAACAAGGCATGTTTAATATGGTCATTTCTCTCTTTAAATCCATAACAGTGCTTACTGTTCTCCAAACGTCATGAAATTTTTATAACAGGATCCAAACAGTAAATACATCACATGCTTAATTTCTCATTTTTTCGGATCAGTAAACTAATTTCAGAAATTGAAACAACATTTCAGGCATTTTATCACAAATTTTATTTCAACAGATTTCACAATAACATAGTTACATTTAGCACTGCTAACACCTGAACACAGTCATCATATAGTCACAGTAAAATTTTGAAACCCTAATTTAACATGGATCTAATTAAATAGGAGTTAATAATGATGATCAGTCTGTCCCCACGAAATGTTTAAATATACATGTATTTTGGTAATTAACAAAACCTTATCAAAGTTCTCTAAGTCTTAAGTACAGGAAATACTCCAAGGCCAAGGTCAATCAAGCCAATATTGGTAAGCATTATTTTTCTGAAGCATTAATTATTTCTAGATCATATTTCTCTAAGTCCACATCGACTTCTGTTGAAAGTCACAACGATTTCAATAGAGCTATAACGATTTCTTTATAAGACTAAAAATGGTGTTTCAATCAAGTCGTTCTCGTAACGATTCCTTAAGTTATCGCATCGATTTCTTTAGAACTCATAACAAGTTGCCCGCCGTAACGATTTCTTTAGAATTCACAACGACTTGCTCGCTGTAACGATTTCTTTAGAATTCGCAACGACTTGCTCTCCGTAATGATTTCTTAAGTCATCATAACGATTTCTTCAGAATTCGCAATGACTTGCTCGCTGTAACGATTTCTTCAGAATTCGCAACAACTTGCTCGCTGTAACGATTTCTTTAGAATTCACAACGACTTGCTCGCTGTAACGATTTCTTTAGAATTCGCAACGACTTGCTCGCCGTAACGATTTCTTAAGTCATCATAACGATTTCTTCAGAACTCGCAACGACTTGATCGCCGGAACGATTTCGTAAGTTATCATAACGATTTCTTTAGAAATCGCAACGACTTGCTCATCGTAACGATTCTGTTAGTCATTATAACAACTTCTTTAGAATTCATAATGATTTGCTTCGCGCAACGATTTCTTTAGAACTCATAACGATTTGCTTCGTGCAACGATTTCTTTAGAACTCATAACGATTTGCTTTGCACAACGATTTCTTTAGAACTCTTAACAATTTGCGTCACGCAACGATTTCTTTAGAACTCATAACGATTTGCTTTACGCAACGATTTCTTTAGAGCTCATAATGACTTGATAAGTGTTCATAACGATTTCCTTGTTGAACACATAACTTGCTTTAACGATTTGTTCTCTATAATGACTTGTTAGTATTCATAATGATTTCATAAGTCATATAGACAATGACTTTATGGTTTATATCGACTTGACATTTATCTTATCTCTTAAAGCGTTGAATAGTCAAAGTTTTCTCTTATCTATCTGACTGCTGTGCATTTAATAAAGACAGAACGTATCTCTGCATGCATGCAGATGATATCCTTTCTCTATTGTGCATATTCTGTCAACATCTTTTAGAGCAAGCTATTTGGCATTGCTATTTTGGTGAATACTCACGTCAACGTTTACTGACAACAAGAGACAGCCTAGCTGTCTACTGTTCAAACATTTAATGTGTGCAGGGTTCTAAAGACATTCTGTCATACAATGTTGGACCATATAGACGCCAGAAGACCCTATCTCTTTACGTGCTCAAATGGATAAAAGATTGTTGAAGCTTCCAAATGTCAAGCAGTCTAACGCCTACTAATCTAAGAGACAATGGTTACTTCAACGGCCATATTTCAAAAGGAGATATAAAATACAAGACAGAAGAGAAGAATGCAGATAACTGTGTAGTGAACAAGATCTCGCATACGAGCATTCAAATCCTTCTAAAAGAAGTCTAGAGCCAAGAATCTCATTCCTCATCACCTTTAGCTCTTCGCTCTCTGTGCTGTAATAGAATTTCTAAGAGAGCCAGTGTAGTTTTGAGAGTGTGCCTTGTTTAGATCTTTTGCTCTCAGTGCTTGTTCCTTCAGATCTTGGCTTGTAAAAGCTTGATCTAGGGGCTTGAATTCATTCTATTCTCTTTGTGGTGTTTCCCTTCGTGTGTGAAGGAAGACCTGGTGGGATCCACAGTGCTGTTCCCTTCGGTTGTGAAGGAAGACCTGGTGGGATCCAGGGTGCTGTTCCCTTCTGGTGTGAAGGAAGACCAGCCGAGCTGGGTGTTGTAATGTCCATAGGGGGACTGTACCCTAGTTAGTGAAAACCTCAGTTGTTGCTCAGGACTGGACGTAGGACTCCTAAGGAAAGGTGGTCCAAACCAGGATAATTCCTTGGGTTGTGTGATTGATTCTTTGTGAGTTTGTTATTCATACTAACCGTTACTAACCAACATTGAAGATTGTTTTTGTGTATACTTTTATGTACAAGTGTCACCTAAATAGATTTTTTAAAGTCCCATTCACCCCCCCTCTGGGCTTGTCAACTGGGCAACAAGTGGTATTAGAGCGAGTCTCTTCGACAAAGAAGAAAGATCCAATGATCTGAAGAGTAAAGATCCATGGCAGCCCAAGGTCACAATGAAGGTCAGTCTGTCAACCGACCACCATTGTTCGATGGAGAGGATTACACATACTGGAAAACAAGAATGGAGTACTTTCTGCAAGGTCACGATTATCAGATATGGTCCATAGTAGAAGAAGGCGATCTTCTGGTCACAAATGAGAAAGCTCAGTGGACAGACAATGATAGGAAGAAGATCTCGCAGAATTGTAAAGCAATGAGTATTATGTGCTGTGCCCTTAGTAAAAAGGAGTTCAACAGAGTCTCAGCCTGCAAATCCGCAATGGAAATGTGGGAAAAGCTCAGAATCACTTATGAAGGCACAAACAAGGTGAAGGAAACAAGAATAGACATTCTTGTAACACAGTACGAGAGATTTCAAATGCAATCAGGTGAGTCCATTACCCAAATGTTCAGTAGATTTATAGATATTACAAATGGGTTAGCTGGACTAGGAAAGACCTATGAAATGGGAGATATGGTCAGAAAGATTCTTAGATCCTTACCATCCTCATGGACCCCAAAGGTCACAGCTATTGAAGAGGCTAATGATCTGAAAAGGATGTCTTTGGAAAAACTCATTGGGTCCCTTATGGCCCATGAGATCAATATGGAAAGACTAGGAGAGTCCTCTAGTAGAAAGAAACATTCAAATGCTCTTAAAGCAGAAGAAGACAAGTTAGATGAGTCATCAGCTGAAGATGAGAACTTAAGTGACTGTGAAGATGAAGAAGCCATGCTATCAAAAAGGTTGCAACGCATTCTAGCAAAGATGAAGAAGATCCAATCTGGTAGAAGACACTTCAAGAGAAATAAAGACTTCAAGAAACCAGATGGAAAGGATCAAAAGAAGAGTGAGCCCATATGCTACGAGTGCAAAAAGCCAGGACATATTAAAGTTGAATGTCCAAAGCTCAAGAAGCCTGAATTCAGGAAGAGAGAGAGCTCCAAGAAGTTCAGGAAATATAAGAAGAAAGCTATGGCAGCTGCATGGAGGAACAACAGCGACTCAGACAGTGAGTCAAGCTCAACCAGTGGTGAGGAAGAAGCCAACCTGGCTTTTATGGTAAATACCGAAGAAAAGGTAACCTCTGACTCATCCTTTGATTCTTGTAATGGTTCAGATTCCGATAGTTTAGAAGAAGCTTTCAACGAACTATACAGTAAATATAGAGAAGTAACCAAACTATTAAAAGTAAGCAAGAAAAACATAGCTTGTCTAGAAAATACAAACTCAGATCTAAAATCAGAAAATGAACAATTAGAAAGTCAAATAACTGAACTTAAAAGAAGAAATGAACTGTTATGTGAAGATCTAAAAGCTAAGAATGAACTAATAACTGAATTAGAAAAACAAGTAAGTTCAGATGAACTGAAAATTGAAATCAAGACACTAACAGAAGAAAACATACAGTTATCTAGCACATTAGAAAAATTCACAAATGGTAAAAACTCCCTCATATTAAAAGGTGCCAGAAGATCAGGTAAGAAGAAAATTGGATTAGGATATACACCCCCATATAATGAAGAAACCATAGTTTATCCTAAAACATATCCAACACCAAAATTTGTACCCGAACAAGATATAGCATACAAAGCTAACTTCAAATATATGGAAAAAGTAACTAAATTATCCTGCTGTAGTCACTGCAACAAGTTAGGACATATCATAACAACATGCCCAACAAAACATAAGAAATGGATAATCAAAGGTAAAATCAATGATACTAACCAATCAGGACCCAAAAGAATTTGGGTACCTAAAACTTGATGATTTTATTTCAGGGTAACACTCGAGCATCCAAATGGTATTTGGATAGTGGGTGCTCAAGGCACATGTCAGGAAATCAGAAGCTATTCACCAATCTCCAAGCTGAACAAGGAACAGTTACCTATGGAGACAATGGAAAAGGCACAATAATTGGCAGTGGTTCTATGAGCAACAAAGGAAAGATAGTCATTGAAGATGTATTGCTTGTCAAAGGGTTGAAGCACAACCTCATCAGCATCAGCCAACTTTGTGACAGAGGTCATCAGATTCAGTTTCAAGAGTCAAAGTGCACCATACTAAAGGATGGAGATGTAATCTTCGAAGCCAATAGGGAGAAGAACCTGTATGCGCTTCATCTTGAAGAACTCATGGATCAGGATGTTTGCTTGGCAGCAAATAAAAGCCAGTCAACTGAACTATGGCATAGAAGACTGGGTCATTGCAGCATAGATGGGATGAGAAAATTGCTAAAGAAAAATCTTGTGGAAGGCCTGCCAAAGGTCAGTGCAAAAATGGAAGGTGTCTGTAGATCTTGTGCTAAGGGAAAGCACACCAAGAGCTCCTTCAAGTCAAAAACGGTGGTAACCACCTCAAAACCCTTAGAGCTCCTTCATATGGATCTATTTAGGCCAATGACAACTACTAGTCTTGGAGGAAAGAACTTTGGATTTGTCATAGTCGATGATTACTCTAGATTCACATGGGCATCATTCCTAGAGCATAAAGATGACACTTTTGAAAACTTTGTTAGTTTCAGCAAGAAAGTCCAGAAGGATCAGAAGTTCAGCATTGTTTCTATCCGATCAGATCATGGTGGTGAATTTCAGAATGAAAAATCTGCTAAATTCTGTGATGATCAGGGGATTAAGCATAATTTCTCAGCGCCAAGGACACCACAGCAAAATGGAATTGCTGAGAGAAAGAATAGAACTGTATTGGATATGGTAAGAACCATGCTATCAGAATATGGTCTGCCAAGGTATTTTTGGGCCGAAGCAGTCAACACAGCAAGCTACATCATCAACAGAGTAATGATCAGGCCAATCCTAAAGAAGACTGCATATGAACTGTTCAAAGGAAAGAAACCAAAGATCAGTCACTTCAGGACCTTTGGATGTCCTTGCTTCATCCACAACAATGGAAAAAGGGACATTGGTAAGTTGGATGCCAAATCAGATGAAGGCATCTTCATGGGGTACACCTCTAAACCCAAAGGCTATAGAGTATTTAATAAACGCACTTTATTAATTGAACAGTCTGTACATATTATTTTTGATGAAACTAACCCTTCCTTGAGAAAGGAAGAAGATAGTGACAATGATGATACAGATGAACTGTCCAAGAAACTAAAGAATACATCAATTGAGAATAAGGATGATCCACCTCTGGAAGACATGCAACAAAAGGAAATTACACATGAAAACCTTCCAAAGGAGTGGAGATACAAGAAGGATCATCCACCTGAGAATATCATTGGTGATCCATCTGTTGGGGTAAGAACAAGAGGTAACATGATACCTTGTGATTATTTAGCATTTGTTTCTCAAATAGAGCTAAGGGCATTCAATGAAGCTCTTGGTGATGAATCTTCGATCTTGGCCATGCAAGATGAACTAAATCAGTTCAAGAGAAACCAAGTATGGTCACTTGTTCCTAGACCATCAGACCATCCAGTTATTGGCACCAAATGGGTGTTCGGAAACAAATTGGATGAGACTGGTGTAATCTTGAGAAACAAGGCCAGATTGGTGGCTCAAGGATATTCTCAAGAAGAAGGCATAGATTTCGATGAAACCTATGTACCTGTAGCTAGACTTGAGGCTATTAGAATATTACTTGCATATGCATCAGCATTAGACTTAAAACTATTTCAAATTGATGTCAAATCTGCATTCTTAAATGGTTTTGTAAAAGAGGAAGTTTATGTGGAACAACCCCCGGGTTTTGACGACACAGAATTTCCTAATCATGTTTTTAAACTTCATAAGGCATTAGTTTAAAGCAAGCACCTAGGGCCTGGTATGAAAGGCTTAGTTCTTTTCTTCTAAACCATGGTTTCAGTAGAGGTCAAGTAGATAACACTTTATTTGTAAAATCAAAAGTTAAAAGTATACTACTTGTACAGATTTATGCAGATGATATTATCTTTGGATCTACTGATGAATCCCTTTGCAAGTACTTTAAAAAGTTGATGTAGGGAGAATTTGAGATGAGCATGATGGGAGAGCTCAATTATTTCCTTGGATTGCAAATCAAGCAAGTAAAAGATGGCACCCACATCTACCAAGCAAAGTACACCAAAGAACTCTTGAAGAAATTTGGATTCGATAACACCAAGCCACTGTCAACACCCATGAGTACATCAACAAGGATGGACAGTGACAAAGATGGTAAGAAAGTAGATCAAAAGACCTACAGAGGTATGATAGGTTCACTCCTTTATTTAACAGCTAGTAGACTCGATATTCTATTGTGTATGCATGTGTGCTAGGTATCAAGCAGATCCTAGAGAATCACATTTAATCTCTGTAAAAAAATATTTAGATATTTAGCTAGAACTCATGATTTAGGTCTGTGGTATCCAAAATCTTGTGAAATCAATTTAGTAGGATACTCTGATGCTGACTATGCTGGATGCAAAGTAGATAGAAAAAGCACCAGTGGCTGTTGTCAATTTCTTGCAGGGTGTTTGATATCCTGGTCATCAAAGAAACAAAATTCAGTGGCACTATCTACAGCTGAAGCTGAATACGTGGCTGCTGGAAGTTGATGTACACAACTCCTATGGATAAAGCAACAACTTGAAGATTTTGGATTAAATATCAAATCGATTCCACTATTGTGTGACAACACCAACGCTATCAATCTCACCAAAAATCCAGTCCAACATTCAAGGACCAAGCATATTGAGGTTAGATATCATTTCATTCATGATCATGTTGCAAATGGTAATATTGAAATATCCTTTATTGATACAAATAGTCAGTTAGCAGATATTTTCACAAAAGCCTTACCCGAAGAGAGATTCACATCTCTTATAAGGGAATTGGGCATGTGTATTTTGTGAAAAGATTTTCGCTTGAAACTGGTACAAAAATTTTCAGATTTAAGTAAATTTTCCCTCGATAAATTTAAGCAAAAGAAACTCACATTATCCTTTTGTAATCACTGGATTGGTATCCCCTTTTGAATTAAAAATTATGAGTATAGGGATTAAGAACTGACCGTGATCGCCACCAGAGTAATCGCCTCGGAGATGTAGACGTGGAGGGCTGACTACCTTGGAAAAGAAAAGGTGAAGGGAAGGCGTACCTGATAACGCGACAGAGAGGGTGTCGCTTTCCTTCTTCCTGAACGCGACAGGGGCTAAGGCGCCTTCTTGAACGTGACAGGGGTCTTGTCGCCTTCTCTTCAGAGGGACATAGTTGTGGATTCTCGTCTTCCTGCTCCTCAGCTAGCTAAGGGATAGGAGCCTCACTTAGTTCTATCCTTCAAACACCTGCCAAGATGATTTAAACACAAAGAAATCTCATTAGAACTCGTGCATAGAAGATCTATTCAATAAAAAAAACGCATGTACATGAACTATTATGGGGGGAACTCACGAGATTGGGGCTTTTAACCCCTGGGGGTGCTAAGGATAGGTGTGTGTGTCGTGTTCTAATGCTAGACTAGAAGAAAAAACGAACTATGCATGCATGAAATTGATGAAATAAAGAAGAGAAGGGTGAGGAGATTGGATAGCCGCTGGGAAAACGCCCTGGGGGGCTCTTCTGAGTCGTCTGGAGAGAAAACTCTCTTCTTGGAAGATGAAGCTCTCTGGATTCCCGAACTAATGGCTCCGGCCTCTCTCAAAAAGATGGAGAAATAAGGTTTTTATGGGTGATTATTCCCGGGCAGGTTCTGAGAGGAATAATGGGCAAGAGTCCGACTATGGGCAAGTATGGCCGTGCAAGGGCTATTGAAACTCGGAAAGGAGCATGTTACGAAGGTCTCCTCCGAATTTGACAGGATTTGGACGTCCAAAAGAAGCAAATACCATCAATAGCATGGGTCCAAATCAGGCTCAGATTGAGTTTCCTTTTTAAAGTCCAAAAGGCGACGGGCAGCCTGTCGCCTTCCTGAAGGCGACGGCTCGATACGCTGCCTTCCTCATATGGAAGGCTGACTTAAGTCATTTTGCTAATTTTGAGGGATTTAAAAATACAGATTTATGAATGCGACATAGGGGCTGTCTTTTTCAGGAACGCGACATAGGGCCTGTCACCTTCTGGACTTTTCTGCATTTTGGCATGTAATGCATCCGAACGCATGCACAGCTTTCAGATGAAATGTCGGTCATTATATTCAGAGAAATAACGAGAGATATTTGTTTGATTTGACCAGAAGAATCCCCCAGGGCGGTGAATTAATCAAAATGATGTCATGATCGGAGAAAGCCAGCTTGACGATGATGAGCCAACGTGGGGCGTCAATGATGCGACAAGGGATTTTGCTCGACTTATAGGTTAGAAATGGGTGTCTACAGATTGCCCCTCCTTGATGCCTGCTTTGCAAGGGAGTGGAGCGATGATGGAGCGAAAGTGGCATGAAATGGAGATGTAGCGGAGTGAAGCGGAATGAGCTGAAAAGCGGACATCAAGGTAAAGAGACACCCATTCTTGACGAATAAGCAGTGAGAATCATCCGGCTAACCTCGATCATGACTAAGAACAGAACGCAAGGATGGCTCCTACTAGGGACGAATAAAAGTTAAAAGAAAAGAATGATCAACCTCCTGATTCAAGAGGTACCCTGGCTATATTTAGCGTGCAGGTTTCGTCCATTAGGGGATAGGTGCTGCCCGACGGGTCGATTCGACTCTGGCCTTCGAGCGGGTCACGACTAATGAGCGGATCGGGGATAAAGGGATGACTGTCATAGAGAATGGGGACGAGAGGAATCCTGCATAGGAACCATCATTGGCGGACTGAACCGAGCAGCAAGCACGAGGAAAACTTTCAAATTTGGAATGGAATTCTTGTCTGGAAGATGAGAATTTGTGTTGGGACATCATTGGGAAGCTGACTTTGACAAATCATGATTCATGAAGCTCAAAATTTCCTACATGATGCATGCTGGGCTAAAACAAAAGGAAATCATAAAAACGAATGCAAAGAAAGGAGAAAGTAACAAATATCCAAGGATAATATTGCTAGACAATATGGGCAAGGGTCAAGACACTTCGCATCCCCGACGTGCGATAGAATCCATCGTCCCCGAGTCATATCACCCAACGGCCTATCCAGCGATTAACAGCGTGCATCTAGATCATCCTCGTTTTTGATGGAGGGGAACTCAGATCCTGAAACACACTGGGAACCAGCCGGTCCTTGAGCTGATATAATAGCGTAGGTATCATATAGTAATGCGGAGGGATTAGGGTTAGAGATATTTACCTGCCTTACCTGACGCACGCGTCTTTCTGATTTTCTGGATTTTCTGATTTTTATGGATTTCCTGTATTTTCTTGATTTTTATGGATTTTCAATAATCAAATCAATAAAGATACAATGAAAATGCACCAAATAATAAGCATTAAAAACATGTGCAAAATATCTTGAACAGTTATAGAGAAACCAGCATGACACATAAACTGATAAGAAGGCGACATAGGGTCTGTCGCAACCCTACACTTCAGAAGGCGACGGTGTATCTGTCGCCACCTAGAAGGCGACGGGTCGATATGTCGCTTTCACAGGTTCTGCAGCCCGAGCTCAAAAGCTTTCAGCATGGGATTAGGATTGGTCTCTTACTTGGACTCTAAGTGCCTTCCACTCAAACTCCTACTCTTAATGGGTTTCCCCTACCCTTTCCTTGCATGATTAGGAGTGTTATGGCTTTATAAGTAAAGGGGTTGAGAGGCCAAATTCGGAGCTCTCATCTCTCTCTTTTCTTCTTCAAGCTTTGCAAGCTCTCATGGCCATGAAGAGAGCTCCTCTTGATCCCATGGGTGGGGAGGCGGCTTACGAAGGTCCGAAGCGTGCTCGGGCGGTGTATGAAGCTCTCATGAGGGTGACGGACGTCCCCAATCATCTGAGCCGGAGCAAGGAAGTGAGAGAGGTAAGTTTGTGATGTTTTGAATTTCCAATGATTTTAACTCCGAATTTGCTCATCAATTTTTTGTTCTTCCTCTCCTTCTTTTCTCTTTATTTTCTTTCTTTCCTAGCTTCTGCCCGGCTCTCGCCGTTATTCTAAGCTCAATTGGATCGCCCCGATGATCAAGTCCTTACCCATGTATGTCATTAGGTTCTTGAGAGAGTGGGGTTTGGGTGGGGTTTTGATAGCGGCTCACAACTACCACAAAATCTCCTTTGATTGGCATAGTCTTACAGCCCTCATAGAACTATGGCACCCACAAACCCATACCTTCATCTTCCCTAAGTTTGAGGCGACCGTCCTTCTAGAGGAGGTCGAAGCCTTCCTTGCTCTTCCCAAGACAAAACCGGGGGATGAGCAAAACATAAGCTATACGATTGAGCCCATTAACCCGAAGCTTATCCTTGGAGAGTTCATGACCGACCCAGGGGATGTTCATACCATGATCAGCCCACAATTCATCCATCTAGTGCCTCTGTCTAAGTGGGTCATATCCAAGTGTAAAGATAAGAGCGTAGACCACCGCGAGATAGCCAAAGCCGTGGCGATATACTTATGTGGGGTGGTGCTCTTCCCGTCCGGGGATCACCTCATAGACTACACTAGCCTTAGTGCGATTAGTGGGGTATGGCGAGGACTCTCACTCTCTCACGCTTGCTTGGCGTATCTCTATTCGGGCCTCACTTCGGCTTCCACGGGAGGTTTCCTCTATAGCTCTATGATCCTATTGGAGTGTTGGTTGGGTGTGAGGATAAAGTTTAAACCGGTAGACAACCCCACCACCGATAGTAGGATCTTCGGGTGCCATCCCTTGAACTTCATTGGCGGCGCGGCCAAATTCTCCGATAAGGTTTTGTGCAGGACGGCGGACAAGAAGACAAGGAGTGCATGGCGCCATTACCTCAGCACCCTACCGGTGGAGCACTTCGCTTTGGGCATAACGGCACTTCGCGGAGCGGAGATCCGACTACCACTCGGGCGCGGCTTGGATTTGCAACTCATCGGGAACATGGCGACCGTGCTCTACAACCCGCAGAGGTGCTACCTACAGATCGGGAAGCCAAGGATGAGAGTACTTCCACCATCGCACCTACCTCCTGTGAAGAAGCGACGCTTGGGGAACCCAGAGGATGAGCAGGCCGTGCGGAGCGCGCTGGCCTTGTGGAGGGCATGCGCTACCCATGCACTCCCACCGAGACTTGACGAGGACCGGAGACGTACCAGGCGTACCTCCTGGAGCACGAGAAGATCCGGCCACTGAGGGGACCGTGAGCTATGGAGAGAGACTTGACCGTACTTTCGATGTTTTGATGGGACTTGGTGGATTTGATGCTTGATGTAAAGGGAACATGTTGATTTTTTTTTTTCATAGCTTTTTATTTGGTGTGATCATGGAATTATTGCAATGAACATTGAGCCTTTTAGAAGTTAGTGCATAGACCTGATAAGGCGACATAGGCGGTGTCGCAATCCAGAAGGCGACGGGCACCATGTCGCAACCACTAAAGTGAAGGCGACGGACCCCACGTCGCGACCCTCATTGAGAAGGCAACAGGGAAATTGTCGCATTCACAGGACCCGAGGCAATTTGAACTTAGGGCCGGGCGCCCTTTCTCTTCTTCCCTCAATCCTTCCCTTCTTTGGCTTGCTCCGGCGATCCCGACGATTTCCCCTTTCTTCCCGGCCTCCCTCTCTCCGGCGAGTCCTCCCTTTCTCTCTCTCATATCCTTCCTCTCTCTCCTTTCTCTTATCCCTCTCTCTCTCCTATCTCTCTCTCTCCTTCTTGGCGGTGCGATGGAGGGTGGCGGAGAAGGCGGCCAAGGCAGTGAGGGCGGTGGCCGGCGATGCAAGAAATCAATCCGGCGTCGGCAACCGGGTGAGGGAACCTCTACGGCGTCCCCGGAGGTCCCTCCGGCCGTGCCAATGGATGAGGAGCCCGTGGTGGTGCCGGGCGACGAGGACGAGCCGGTCGGGCCCAAGAAGGTAGGTCTCTGAACCCTACACTTTGAATGCGGGATGTGGGGGGTGCGGAGCACCCGTTTGTAGGGCGGTTTGCCCGAGGGAACGGCGAAAAATGGAGGAAATTCCGTCTTGGTTCGGCCCTGGTAATGCGACGGACCCCCTGTCGTATTACCAGAGAGAAGGTGACAGACCCCTATGTCACTTTACTGAAGGCGACAGGGCACCTGTCGTAATGAGTGTCCCTTAAGGCGACGGGGGTTCTGTCGCCTTAAGAAGGCGACAGACCCCCTGTCGTCTTATCAGGACAGAGAGTGATTTGCGCCTTTTCTTCCGACTTCTGACCCTTTTGGTGTTTGCCTTGCAGAGTGAGTTGCGGTCCCGACTCGGGTGGGTAGTGATTCGAGCGATTTATGACGGCTTGCCGGACATCCAGGTACGCCGATTGGAGAGCATGGGTTTCGGCCCTTTCTTGAGGTTAGAGGAGCTAGCGCCGGATGTGGCTCTCATTCAGGCGCTGAAGGAGCGGTGGGACCCGGAGTGCCACGCGTTCCTCTTTCCGTGGGGGCACATGGTCCCCACGTTAGAGGACGTGGTATGGATCACCGGCCTGAGAGTGGACGGCCAGGCGGTGACCGGGACCACCTACACGAGCTATCAGGAGCTGGTGGAGAGGCTCCTTGAGCTGGAGGTGAGGGGAGAGAGGTCCTCGCTGGTCGGGAGGACAGCGCTGCAGGCGAGCCTGGGGGTAGCGAGCGCGCGCCACCGGACGGGGGAGGAGCAGGCGGAGTATTTGGCGCGGCTGACGGAGGACGCCAGAGCCGTGCTGGCGGAGGAGGAGGGAGAGGCAGCGGACAGCGACTTGAGGCGCTTCCTGATCCTTGTGATCGGGAAGTTGATCTTGGGTACGCGAGGGGACCCGCTGAGCTGTCGGTGCCTGCCCCTACTAGAGGACCTGACCCAGTGGGGAGCTATGCGTGGGGTGCGGCCCTTCTGGCCCACCTTTTCGATAGCCTGGGCACTTCTAGTAGGGAGACAGGGGTGGCCGAATTCTTCCCACTGTTATAGGTATGCTTCTCACCTTAACCTTTGTTATTATTTTATTTATTTATTTTTAATTTTTTTTGCTTACTTTATTAATCGTGGTACTGACTGTGTTGCTCTTGCAGGTGTGGGCGTACTACCACCTCCCTTCTCTTCGCCGCGGGGTGGCGAGGCGACGCGGAGCTGTGCCCCTGCTCCAGCGTTGGCGGTTCTGCCATGACGAGCGATCCTTGCGGCGGCAGGTGACGCTGATCCATGACGCGATGGACACCATCCCCTTCGGTCATGTGAGTACCTCTAGCCTTAACCTTTCTACTTTGATTGCTTTTCTGGTAGTTGACTGACGTGTTTTACTTGTGGTGTGCAGGTACAGTGGACTCCCTACGTCGGGGAGGACGACGCCACCTAGCCGTGGGTGGAGCGGGGCCGTCCATACTTCGGTAGGGACATTTGGCTACACTGTTTTAACACAGTGGTCCCGCTCCACCACCGGTTAGTGGCGCGGACATTGGGACTCCACCAGGCGGTGGTGGAGTTCCCGACTCGACAGAGGTCATGGGAGAGGCCCGGTCGCAGCTTCCGGGGAATCCAGCAGGTCACGGACTGGACAGTCCGGGTCCAGAGCAGCTGGACGATTGGGAGCGGCGAGGGAAGGAGGTGGTCTCTGAGGCTGCCAGTGACGAGGACTACTACCGGGCCTATGCCCGGCGGTACGGGGCCCAGGTGTACAGGGGGACCCGACGACCGGTGAGTTTTTCAGTCTGTTTTAAATTCTTTAATTAATTATGTGACTGATTTTGACTTGTGTCTTGCAGCTTGACCCCGAGGGACGGATTGCCTCGCTCGAGGGCGTCCTCCATTCCACTATCCAGCAGCGGGATGATCTCCAGGCCGTGGTGGATCAGCTGGTGAGTAACTTTGCACCCTCCCCTTCTAATCCTAATTTTGGTTGACTGACCCTGTGGTGTTTCTTTTGCAGAGGGGGGAGTTGGAGAGGGCCCAGTAGATGGTGGGCGGTGCCTCTTCCTCTCGGGAGGACCCTGGCCACTCCGTCTTGGAGGGCCAGCTAGCGGCGGCGGCGGCTCGAGCGGAGGACGCCCTCGCCCAGCTGCGGGAGCGGGTAGGTTTCTTACTCTAGATGCCCCTTGAGTTTTGTTCTTTTGGTGAAATCTGACAGGATGTTTGGCATTGTAGGAGCAGGAGCTGAGGACCGCCCTGGCGCGGACGACCGCGCTGGAGGCGGAGATGGCGGAGCTACGCCTACGCCCCGAGGCAGCGGAGGCGACACGGTGGCGCCAGGAGGCGGAGGCGGCGGTGCGCTGGCAGCAGGAGGCGGTGCGACTGCGCGACGAGGCTGGGGACCTTCGCACGCAGCTGGTGGAGGAGAGGCATTGCGGCGACATGCTGCGATCCGAGATGAGGGGGCTAGAGAGAGCCCTGGCCCTGGTCGGACGCAGCCGTTCGGCGGCGAGCCGGAGCGGTATCCCGAGCGGGTCCGCTGGGCACTATCTGACAGGTTCCTCCGGACGGCGGAGGAACGAGGAGGAGGAGCGACGACGCACATGAGCGGGGCCCGCGGGGAGCGAGGCCAGTGCTAGGGATGCGGCCCCTCCGCCTCCCCGCCCGCCTGAGGGTACAGGGGAGAGCGGTTGAGGGCTTGTACTTTTTGGGTCTTCCCCTCTTTTTTTGTACATGATATGAATAGAATGGAATGGAATAGAACTCTTTTGATTTTATAGTTTGTGACTGAGTGAGAGTGACGAGTGAGATATGAGTGCCGCTTTCTTTTCCGTCCTGCACACTTAGACAACCACGAAACAAGTCAGATCTGTTCTTAGGCTTAGCCCCTTGCCTTAAACAAATGACGAGTGAGCGACCTTGATAATTTGTCAAGGGGCTAAGCCCTATTAAATAGGCAACAGATGCAAATAAACAAATGAAATGTATGTATGCAAACGGCTTGGAATCACTTAATGTTTTGAGATTTGATTTTTAGAGTTTTTGGAAATTTTTGATTTTTTGGAGTTCTGGAAATATTTCATTTTTTGGAGTTTTGGAAATATCTGATTTTTTTGGAGTTTTGGAATTATTTGATTTTTTTTGGAGTTTTTGGAAATATTTGATTTTCTTGGAGTTTTGGAAATATTTGATTTTTTTGGAGTTTTGGAAATATTTGATTTTTTAGAGTTTTGGAGATATCTGATTTTTTGGAGTTTTGGAGATATTTAATTTTTTGGAGTTTTTTTGTTAGCGCCTAAAGCCGGCGTTGGCCCTTCCTAAAATAAGACACGCGAGACGAAAGGTACTCGCATATTCGGGCAACAACACTTTGACCGATTCGAACCGCTAGTTAGGAATCTTGATCACTTCCGGTTGTCGCCACAGGACTTTCTAAGTCAGGACGTGCGTGAGGGGTGGCAACGCCTCGGAAAACCTACCCTGGGTTAATGCTGTGACTAATTAAACCCCCACCCTAGAGGTGACTCAGCCTTATAGGGAGAAGCGGAAGATATTTTAAGGAAAGTCTTGTGTGGGTACGAGGACGTTGGGTTCGGCTACTTCCTACAGCATACCATTCGGAGATTGGGTCTGTTGTGGAGGGACTTTATGGTCTTTTATCATGGACTTGCTTTGCTTTGGGGCATGCGTACGACCGGGCTCATTAGTGTCCCGCGGGGACTTTGCCATGCCCCTATTGTATTATGAATTTTCTTTTCTTTTCGTTTCTTTGTTTCTTTGCCCTTTTTGTTATTTTGGACCGTCCCTGTTTGAGACTTCCTCTCGTCGGGGTATGCTGCGGGTTGATGACCTCACCTTACGACCCTTTTGCCCCTACACTTCGACCGATTAGGAAAGAATGACCGATGCACCGCTAGAGCAGGGCCCGCATAATTGCAGCACCCACCGCGTGTAGTTATCCGGGCTTGCCATGTGCGTGTGTGTTAATCCTAACTTAGAGCAGCCCTTGGCGATTAGAGAGGTATCTTAGGCTCCCAACATGGGGCTACCCCCCCGGTCCAGGTGTTGTGGCCTCACACCTATAAGCCTAAGGATAGAAACGTTTGAGGTACAGCCCGTTCCACAGATGTGATAACTCGACGCCCTCAGCATTGATTAAGCAATATGCGTTTCCAGGGTAGACCTCCCTCACAACGTACGGACCCTCTCAATTAGGTTGTAATTTGGACCTAGGACCTCCGGGCTTGATAAAGATGTGTTTCAAGACCATATCACCCTCTTGGAATTTTCATTCAATTACCTTCTTTTGGAAAGACCTCGAGATTCGCCTTTGGTAGGAAAGCACATGGTCGGCTGCCATAAGCCGCCTTTCATCTAAGAGTTCCAATTGGACTAGCAACGCCTCTCGACGTTCCTCGAGATTAAGTTCCTTGTCTAATTGGACTCTTAGTGAAGGGATTAGGATCTCGTACGGAACTACCGCCTCTATCCCATAAGTGAGGGAGTATGGGGTTTGCCCTGTGGGAGTGCGAACGAAGGTACGGTAGGCCCATAGAGCCTCCGTTAGTTTTTCTGGCCAATCGGTGAATTTATGCGACTCACAGGTCTTCTTTAAGATTTTGAGAAGGGTTTTGTTAGTTGCTTCTGCTTGGCCGTTGCCTTGTGGGTAATATGGTGATGAATGATGCAGAGTGATGTTGTATCTCTTACAGAGGTCCTGGAGCTCTTGCGATATGAATTGTGGTCCATTGTCTGTGACGATGCTGCTTGGCACTCCGAACCGCGAAATGATATTTCTCATGATGAAGCGGCATACTGTGGATGCTTTGATTTCTGCGAAGGCTTCGGTTTCTACCCACTTGGTGTAATACTCAGTTGCTGTTAAGATAAACGATTTTTGCTTGTTTTGAGCATTAAGATCACCAAGGGGGCCAACAATATCGAAAGCCCACATGGAGAATGGCCAAGGTGTGGTGAGTGGGTGTAGTAAGGAGGAAGGGGCATGGATCTTGTCGGCATGGAGTTGACACTTGACACACCTACGGACGTAGATGGTACAGTCTTCCTCTAGGGTTGGCCAGTAATAGCCCTCCCTAATGATTTTCTTTGCTAGCATCTGGTTGTTGACGTGCCCTCCGCATTCACTAGCATGGGCCCCTTCCACCACCTTCCAAGCTTCGTCATCGGTAAGGCATCTTAAAAGGACTCCATTAAGGGATCGCCTGTACAGAACTTCTCCGACAACTGTGTACCTTAAGGCGGCTCTTCTGATGGCCCTACGGTCTTCTGCACTTGCCCCTTCAGGATATGTTCCATCCCTGCAGTATTGCTCTATCTCAAAATACCATGGCAGTTCTTCTTCGTTCAAGATCTCCTTGAGCTCAGTTAACATGACTTGTTGTGCTCCTCTTCTCCTAGCCTTCTCTTCTAAGGTTGCCCTAAGGTCGCTAAACCAAGGATCCTAGGTAGATGGAATGTCGAGACGCTGGACGATGATTGTCTCAGTCCGGCGACTCAGAGGGAAGGATAGGGATGAGGCTAGCGACGCCAGAGCGTCGGCCAGGATGTTTTGAGAACGAGGAGTATGGATGTAGATAAGCTTGCGGAACTGCCTTGCCAACAGCGTGACCAGATCTTGATATGGCTTGAGCTTCGGATCACGAGTGCGGTAGGTTGAGAGCACCTGCCGCAGGACGAGCTGAGAGTCTCCTATGATTCTGAGGTGCGATGCCCCCAACAGATAGGCGTGCTTGAGACCAGCAAGGAGAGCCTCGTACTCTGACATGTTATTGGTAGCGGGGAAGGTAAGTTGATATGCAAAAGGGATGGTGATACCTTCCGGGGTAAGCAGCATGTCTCCGATGCCCCGTCCCTGAGAGTTGAGTGCACCATCGAAATGAAGGGACCAGAAGGGGTCTTTGATTATGACTGAGAGTTCTTCATCGGGGAATTCCTCTCGGAGGGAGTCGCTGTGAGGGAGTGGGAGATGGGCTAGATGCTCGGCGATGGCGTACCCCTTGACGGCCTTTTGGACCACAAAGGATATGTCAAACTGGGAGAGGAAACTCTGCCAGCGTGCCAGCCGATCAGAAAGGACGGGCTTTTCGAGCAAATAACGGAGTGGATCCATCCTTGAGATTAGCTTGACCTCGTGGGCTAGGAAGTAGTGCTTGAGTTTCTGGACTACCCACACGAGTGCTGCACAGGTTTTGTCCGCGGTGGTGTATTTGGATTCGGTGGTGTTGAAAAGCCTAGAGAGGTAGTAAGCTGCCCTTTCTTTTCCAGACTCATCATGTTGTGCAAGGACAGCTCCTAGGGAGTCCTCAATGGCTGAAAGGTATAGGATTAGTGGTTTTCTGGGTGTAGGAGGCTGCAAGACTGGGGGATTCATGAGATAACTCTTCAGCTCATCGAAGGCTTCCTGGCATTTTTGATTCGATTCGAATTTTGCCCCTCCTTTCAAGAGATCATAAAATGGGCGGCATCTTTGCGAATGCTGGGAGATGAATCTTTTGATGAACTGCAAACGCCCGATTAGCCCTCTTAATTGTGAGATGTTCTTTGGAGGAGGCATCTCTGCTATTGCCTTAGCCTTATTGGGATCGATCTCAATACCCCGCTTGCTAACTATGAAGCCTAGCAGTTTGCCTGATGATACCCCGAACACACAATTCTTTGGAATCATCTTCAGCTGATACTCCCTAGCTCTCTGCAGCACCTTGGCTAGGATCCCGGGGTGTTCTCTCCTGGTCCTTGACTTCACCAAGATGTCATCCACGTAGACCTCTACATAGACATGTATCATGTCGTGGAATATAGCCATCATCGCCCTCTGGTAGGTAGCCCCCGCGTTCTTCAGCCCAAATGGCATGACTACGTAACAGTATGTTCCCCAGGGCGTGGTGAAGGATGTCTTTTCTTGATCTTCAGGAGCGAGACGGATCTGGTTGTAGCCTGAGTATCCATCCATGAATGAGAGGGTCTCATACCCGGCAGTGTTGTCGATCAGTACATCAATATGAGGAAGCGGGAAGTCATCCTTTGGACATGCCCTATTCAGATCCTTGAAGTCAATACATATTCTGACTTTTCCGTCTTTCTTCATGACAGGGACGATGTTGGCCACCCAGTTCAGATACAGCACTACCCTGATGAATCTAGCCTTATGGAGTTTGTCTACTTCGTCCTTCATCTTCAGGGCCATTAGTGGGGCGAATCTTCTGAGTTTCTGCTTGATGGCCTTTGCCCCTTCTTTCAATACTAGTCGGTGCTCCACTAGAGAGGGATCTAGGCCAGGCATGTCCTCATAAGACCAGGCGAATGAGTCCTTGTACTCCCTTAGGATTTGCACCAATTCCTCTTCTTCATCAGGAGGGAGGTTTGCTGAGATTATCACAATTCTAGGGTCTTCTTCTGTTCTGAGGTTGACTTCCTTAGTAGGTTCATCCACTTCCGTTGTGGGTTCATCAAATCTCCTGACTCCGCTGGCATATTTCTCGGCAGCGTCATCTACTTCGCTATCCTCTTCCTCGATCGGGTCCTCATCATTCATGATTTCGTAGACGCCAAATCCGTCGTCTATGAACACCCCATCTTGCTCAAACACCTCTTCAAACACCAGTGCTTCCTTTGTGAATTCCTCTATCAATAGTAGCGCTTGACACCGCCGAGCTAGCTCTTGAAGATATCTCCGGGGAATAGTTTTTCCCCGTTGCTTCCTAGGACGGTGCTTGGAACTGGCGGATGGCAGGCTGACCTGACTCTCTATCCTAGGCCTATCTACTCTAGACTCACCTACCCTAGACTCTCCTAAACTAGACGACTCTACAGGACTGGGGGAGGACATGGTGTCCTCGAAGAGAATGGCTCCTAATGAAGGAGCAGGAGGGGGACCCTCAGTCGAGGGGTGCCCCTGATCAGTAGAGTGCAGGACGTATGCCGGCTCCTCGACCTCAACGTGCATTTGAAAGTGGACATTTTTTTTTTGGAGATCGGAGGAGAGCATGCAACAGGAGAGGGTGACCTCGTGGTCACCTGGATCAGCTTGAAGGGCGGAGAGGACAGCCGGTGGGAGCTGGGGTGTGAGAAGGCTGCGCGCCGCCATAAGGAGTTGGGGAGTCAGCTGGATCAGCAAAGGAGGAGAGGATGGGACTAGGCTGGGAAGGAGGGAATCCAGGAGGGATGGGTGGATGGCTAGGCAGGTGCCTCTCCAGAGTTCATCAACAGTGTTCCCCTCCTCGTAGGGGATGTCCGGCTCTCCTACGTCTGAGGCATCGCTCATGAGCTGCCTTTTGGATGTGATAGCAACGGGCGGATCTAGTAATTCTTCCGCAGCTGGCGGCCAGGCTCTCTCCTCTTCCCAGAACAGTTGGCTGAAGGCGATGGCGATGTCTTCTATGTCGAACCATCTATACCACTCAACCTCTGGGTCTCCTACCTTTCTCCTTCTGGTCGGACGGAGGGCTTCTAGGGCTTGATAGGTCAGCAACGGGGCCATGTGCCGGGAGAAGTTCCGGCCATGCACATCGTGCTGTGAGAGTTCTGCCTCGACTACCACGATGTTATATCCAGGTTGGGTAGGCCCCCTGACAAAATGACACCAGAGTGTCCAGGTGAGTGGCTCTCGGTCGGCCTTGAGAATGGATGTGCTGGATGACCATGGTTTGGACTTCTCCCTATACCCTAAGCCCCATCGGCTTTTCATGACAACGTCGGGGATGGGTTTGACTATACCTTGTAGCTCTGCCCCTAGGCCCTTGCCTTCTTCATACCCCAACTTCATCATAATTTGCCACCCCTTTGTGCTTAGTGGCTCTTTTCTTTTTACCGCATTGACCTGGGCTAGGTTGACCTCTTGCTGGGATTGGAACGTGTAGCTCCAGGGGTAGTTGATATCTAGCACCGAGACGATGGGTTTATTGGCTGGCCACACAGCTGGGAGGTGGGTATCGTGGCGAGCATCTACAGAGTGGGCGGTGGCTATGCTTTTGACCTTGATAATTCGCCCTTGGAAGGGGAACTTTAAGCACTGATGTGCGGTAGATGGTACAGCCCCTAGTGACTCTAACCATGGACGTCCCAGGATTGCCTTGAACATGGGATCGATATCTAGGACGTAGAAGTCCACTGTGATGGCAAGGGGTCCCAGTTCGGCTTGCACAGTCACCATGCCGTGGCAGGATCTTCTAGAATTGTCGTATGCGGCAATGGTGGTGGGCGTCGGCCTCAGCATACATTCTGATAACTCACAGGCCCTCAGGGTGCTTAGCGGGCAGACATTTATGGATGCCCCCGTATCGACCAGTGCCGCTCCCATTGCTATAGTTGATGACTAGGGTGACACAGAGGGGGAGCCTCCTGGCTTCTGGGGGGCTAATTCATTCTCTGCAAATGTGATTGCCGGCCCGCGAGTCACCATGGCCAGGGCACTGGGTAGCTTGTCTGCCATCATGTCTTCAGTTACTACCACCTTCTGCAGGAAAGTCCTCAGGGATTCTTGGTGCTCTTTAGACTTCTTTATCAGCTCCAGAATGGAGATCTTGGCTGGCACGTGGTCCAGGTGCTTGAGGATGTCATAATGGGTTCCAGGCAATGGCTCAATCAACCCCTCATCTTGTTGCTGAGCTTGCTGTTGCTGTGGCGGCTGCAGGACCTGTTGGGGGTTTGTGGAAGTGGTGGTGGTGGAGATAGGTGGGTATGGGCGGCGAAAGACTCGCCCGCTCCGTAGGGTGGTTGGATTGGTGGGTGGCTGTCTGGCGGAGGATAATGTTGCGGCGGAGGGTTGGTCCGGCCCAGGGGGTGGTAGGATGATGGGTGAGGGAGCGGATATGATAGGGGGTAGAGGGATGGAGACAGGTGGAGCGAAGGGTAAGATGATGGGTGAGCTAGCAGTTGGCGCGGATGCTGAACTGACGGGCAGTATGACGGCGTTGGCCATGGAAACTATAGGAGGGACTGATTGGGGAGCCGCGTAGGCTGGTTGTGTTGTTTGGGATTGGATAGGATATTGGTTAATGGCCATCATCTGCTGAATGTCCAGTTCATCATCGTATGTCCAGTTTGCTTGCGGAGGAGGGTGGTGGACGATGGGGTTTACTTGGGTAGGTTGCTGTGGCGGTGGTGGGTTCGGAGCTGGTGGATGGTTAGGTAAGGGGTTGTGGACGATCCCGAGGTCCTGCAGCGACTGCTGATGTTGCTGCTGTTGTTGTTGCGGAGGGGGTGGCTGGCGCTGCTGCCTTTGCTGCTGCTGCTGTCTCTGCCTCTCTTTGATGTCTCCGATTACTTGCCGGAGGGCTGTCCAATCTATTCTATGCTGCTCATGCAAGTCGTACACCAGGTCCTTGAATGTAAAGCACTGGTCGATGGTATGACCAGGCTGCCTATGAAACACACAGTACCGAGTTTGATCCACGCTCGGGTTCAGGGGTCTCTCAGGAGGGAGCCTAATGGCGTCTGTGGAGAGCAAGGCCAAGAATATGTCGGAGAGGGTCTCCAGCAGCGGTGGGTAGTAGGTTCTTCTGGGACCCATGGGACGCCTTGGCTGAGAGCCATCAGGAGGCGGCACTTGATTGTATTGGCGTTGTTGCTGCCCCTGGGGTGGCTAGGTAGGGTTCTGACCCTGGGCATTGTATAGTTGGCGGTTTTGGCTCTGACCGGCAGGGTTAAACGCGCTCACTTGCTCATTCATTTGGACGCCCTCGGTAACTGGACCCTGAGGCTTTCTTTGGAACCTAGGCTTCTGAAGTTCGAACATGGAGTGGATCGGGGAGTCTTTGAGCTGGGTCTGGATGAACCGGGCCCAGCTGTAGAGTTGATGCATGGTGATGATGTCATTCATCGCCAGAATGTTTCTAAAAGCAGGTGTGGCATTAGCAATGATGATCTTCACCTTCGCCCTTTCTGGAAGGTACCCCGAAACTCTGGTGGCCATTTGTCTCCACCTATCGGCGTATGTGGCGAAATCCTCATCAGGCTTCATCTTTTCGGCCATGAGATCTGTGAGTGAATATTCAGGGCCGACTCTATCTTGGAATTGCTCGAGGAACTTAGCCTTCACCACAGCGAAGTCTTCAGCGTCCTCGGGTAACAGGGAATAGAACCAATCCAGAGTGTGCCCGTCCAGCGACCGGCGGAAGAGATATGCCATAAGACGGCGGTCATGCTGGTAAGGCGCGGACTCATAGATGAAGTCCTTGATGTGGATATATGGATTGCCTGAGCCATTGTATTTTCGGTACTTTGGCAACTCGGATGGAGAGGGGACCCACAGGCCGTTGAAATTAGGCATGTACACATCGTGGTGCTGCCTGGGGTCGACTTCCTTGCGGAGATCTTGGAGCTCCTTCTTGATGGACGCCTACTCGGACATCATGTCCGGTGCGGCGGATGGCTGAGCGTAGACGGATGAGGCACTAGAGGTGGGCCTGGCGCGTGGCTCAGGACGGTGAGGGGAGTAACATGGCTGGTAAGGTGGAGACCGGGGCCTCGACTCACGGGGAATGTAGTGCTCAGACTCGAAGGGCGTGAATCGGATAGTCCGCGGCCGGATGGGGGTGTTGTCGGCTTGTCCCATGGAGACGTGGGGGCCGGAGGTAGCTGCTGCAGGGCGTGATGTGCCCGCTCTGGGTGAGGGTGAGGAGGCGGCCTTTCCTTTGAGAGCCGTCATGAGAGTTTGAATTTGAGACTGATCAAGCTGTGGAATTAGACGCAGAAGCTGAGCAGCTTGATCATCTAACTGAGGAGGGTGGGTGTTCCGAGATGGGCTGCCCTCGTCATGACGGCGACCCTCAGAGGTATGGACGGTGGCGACCCAAGGCCGGGCCACCTCGTCAAAGAGATCATGGGGTAGGGACTCCTCGTAATCCTGGGGATTATGGAAGGCAGTGTCGTGATTCTCACCATTGTAGATCGGGTTCAAGAAAGACTCCATACTCGGAGAAAGCCTTTCCAGACTTGAGAGACAACCTAACCTAGACAGACTCTTAGTTTCCTAAACAAACAATCCTATGCAGACAAAAGGAAAGAGAAAAAACGTCTCACCCAAAGCAAGCAGTTGGCAATGATGATGGTTTCTTTTATTTGGTTCAGGTTTGCCTCTTAGTGATTTTGACTTTTACCAAGTTCTCTCCAAATAAGGAAGGGTTTCCTAAATGGGAGAGGGCTTCCAACTTCGGGTATGACTAAAGTTCTCTCTACCTTGCCAAATGAGTCTAGACTCGATCCTAGGTGGCGACGGGTACAACCAGCCCGGCGGCCGTGTGGGAATCCACGGTCAGCGGGGACTTACGGAGGCCCTCAAGCGCGCGCTCTAGTCGGACACAAGGAGTATGTGGCCGAGAGAGCGAACGTCGCTGAGGAGGAAACCTATGCTATGAATATGGAGCGATGTATGCAAATCCTATGTGCACCGGAGTGCATGCAAAATTCTAGCCTGACACTAACAAAACAGGAATTAAGACTAATCACCCTCAGAGGAAGAAGGCGACAAGTATGATGTCGCTACCAAGGTCGCGACACAAGTCCTGTCGCTTTCCTTCTCGCAGTGGACAGAAAGTGATTAAATCCTAATTATGCACGAACAATCAGTCAATCCTATAAAATACAAGACTGTCAATCTCTCAAGAACACGAAAAGGCATGACATGACGAAATCTGAATGGAGTATGTGAAAGCAAACCCAAATTTGCAAGAAAAGTCAATGGACCAGGGTACTGACCTGAATGCGACTATCACCCCGTCGCCTCTTATGTAGCGACAACAACCTCGTCGCTTTCTTCACAGGCTTGAATAATACTCAACCAAAGAAAATAGGTGTACGGATAGACAGGCGTACCTGATCGCGACGTAGCACGCGTCGCTACCCTGATGGCGACGTGCCGAACGTCGCCTTCTTATCCAGACCAGCAGAGCACTGATAAACTTAAAAGGAAAAGAACAAAACAATGAAAAACTGACAACACAACACCTGTTAGATGAGAAGGACGGCAGGGAAAGGAAGAACGAGCGTGATGGGCACAAGTGGTCCCACTGTGATCGCCAAAAGGTGTAATCACTGGATTGGTATCGCCTTTTGAATTAAAAATTATGAGTATAGGGATTAAGAACTGACCGTGATCGCCACCAGAGTAATCGCCTCGGAGATGTAGACGTGGAGGGCTGACTACCTTGGAAAAGAAAAGGTGAAGGGAAGGCGTACCTGATAACGCGACAGAGAGGGTGTCGCTTTCCTTCTTCCTGAACGCGACAGGGGCTAAGGCGCCTTCTTGAACGCGACAGGGGTCTTGTCGCCTTCTCTTCAGAGGGACAGAGTTGTGGATTCTCGTCTTCCTGCTCCTCAGCCGGCTAAGGGACAGGAGCCTCACTTCGTTCTATCCTTCAAACACCTGCCAAGATGATTTAAACACAAAGAAAACCCATTAGAACTCGTGCATAGAAGATCTATTCAATAAAAAAACGCATGTACATAAACTATTATGGGGGGAACTCACGAGATTGGGGCTTTTAACCCCTGGGGGTGCTAAGGATAGGTGTGTGTGTTGTGTTTTAATGCTAGACTAGAAGAAAAAATGAACTATGCATGCATGAAATTGATGAAATAAAGAAGAGAAGGGTGAGGAGATTGGATAGCCGCTGGGAAAACGCCCTAGGGGGCTCTTCTGAGTCGTCTGGAGAGAAAACTCTCTTCTTGGAAGATGAAGCTCTCTAGATTCCCGAACTAATGGCTCCGGCCTCTCTCAAAAAGATGGAGAAATAAGGTTTTTATGGGTGATTATTCCCGGGCAGGTTCTGAGAGGAATAATGGGCAAGAGTCCGACTATGGGCAAGTATGGCCGTGCAAGGGCTATTGAAACTCGGAAAGGAGCATGTTAGGAAGGTCTCCTCCGAATTTTACAGGATTTGGACTCGATTTGGACGTCCAAAAGAAGCAAATACCATCAATAGCATGGGTCCAAATCAGGCTCGGATTGAGTTTCCTTTTTAAAGTCCAAAAGGCGACGGGCAGCCTGTCGCCTTCCTGAAGGCGACAGCTCGATACGCCACCTTCCTCATATGAAAGGCTGACTTAAGTCATTTTGCAATTTTTGAGGGATTTAAAAATACGAATTTATGAATGCGACATAGGGGCTGTCTTTTTCAGGAACGCGACATAGGGCCTGTCGCCTTCTGGACTTTTCTGCATTTTGGCATGTAATGCATCCGAACTCATGCACAGCCTTCAGATGAAATGTCGGTCTTTATATTCAGAGAAATAACGAGAGATATTTGTTAAATTTGACCAGAAGAATCCCCAGGGCGGTGAATTAATCAAAATGATGTCATGATCAGAGAAAGCCAGCTTGACGATGATGAGCCAACGTGGGGCGTCAATGATGCGACAAGGGATTTTGCTCGACTTATAGGTTAGAAATGGGTGTCTACACCTTCCTGGCCGCTCTTTCATTAAAGTCTGTTTGAATAGTCAAACTCTTTTGTCGCTTTCTACCATCTTTTGGTGCCTCACTTTCCTCAGCATTTATTTAATTACAAAAATCGATGTGGGAACGTTTCATCTCCCATCTTCTATCTTTTTCCTCTTTCGTCTGGTTGCCTAAGCCGATGCCCTAACGACTCGAACATCGACTCTCTGCAAGTTTGAAGCTCTTCTCTCCTTCTCGCGACAAACTTCTTGATGGGTTTCACTCCTTCTTCCACCTCAATCCTCCTGAAAACCCTCTCACTTGAATCCATGGCCGCATCCGTCATTTCCGGCAATCTGGGTGGTTACAGCACCGAGTTCCTCTCTCCTGAGCAGCAGGAAAGGTTCACGTTCATGAAGACCAAGCTGTGTTAAAGCGATAGATGTTGCTGATCTTGAGAAGAACGGGATGCACAGTGTTGTAGCAGCCTTAAGCAGGATGAAGTGGTCAGTTATTTCAACCTTCTCTGAGGTAAGCTATCCAGACCTCGTGAAGGCATTTTATGTTTGCTTGAAATCAGAGACAGATGGGTCTGTGACGTCTTTAGTCAATGGTATCCCCAGAAAAATTGATCATGATCTTCTGAAGATGTTGTTTGATGTGAGCACAACCAGTCACAGTGGAGTCCACTCTATGGATACAAAGGTAAAGGGTCTCAGAATTATTGGACCTGAGTATCGTCTAAGAGATGGAAAAATAGATATCAATCAAATGAATGCTTTCAACCGTCTCCTTCACTTTATAGTCTGTCAGATAATCACTCCCAGAAGTGCAACTTTTTCAACCTATACAAAGGCAGACTCAGATATGATGTTCTGGGTCATACACAACAAGGAGATAAACATGGCCGATGTAATGTTAAAAAGGATGAAATTTGCTAGTGTTCAGATTTGGGATACCAAGAGCAAGCTCAATGTTTCTCTGCCCTATGCTCACCTGCTTACCAAGATTTTCAAGTTTTTTGGTATTGAATTGTCAGGAGCAGTTGTTGAAAAGATGGGCCAAGCTATTAGGTCCAAAAATCTAAGGAAAAGTGGTTTCTCAGTTGTAAATGGCGTTTGGTCTAAGACCTCCATGGCTGAGGGAGAGGCCATTATGGAAGAAGTTCAGGAAGTTCAAGAAGAAGTGCAAGCAGCAATCGCAAAACCAGTAGCTGTAGCCCCAGCTGTGCCAGAGCAAGAAGAATTAGCATCTGCAGCAACCCCTGTCTTGGAATCAGCAGCAGAAGAGTCAGCAGCAGCTGTAGACTCTCTATTTGTAGAAGAATTTCCAGAAGAATCAGAAAGAGTAGTTGTGGAGAGTTCTAATGAATGAATTGAGGACATCTCTCTTGAGGAAATTATCCCCTTTGTGTCTACAACAGCAGACCATCTACCCACCTCCACTGTAGCCTCTATACTTAGAGGGGTAGTGGACTCTATTCTCTCCACCCCAGTCACTTCAGAGACTGGTGGTTGTTCCGTAGAGGAAGTTGTGGCATCTGGCCACATTGCAGAATCTGTAGCAGCTACATCAGTTCAGGAGGAGCAATCAGGTGCTCCAGAAGATGTCTTGATAGAGGAAGCTCCTATTCAGGGGGAGTAGCCTTGTGAAAGACAAGAGGTCACAGAAGAAGCAGCACACACTGATATGCCTATGGGCTGTGTGCCTGCTGAAAGAATCTTTGCCAGTTCACAGGGTGATGGCACTCAGGGGGAGGAACATGACAATCCCCCAGGTAATGATGCTAGAGATGGGGAGACAGTCAGCTCCTCAGAATTAGATGATGATCAGCAGCCTCCAGCTTCAGAGGCAAGGAAGAAAGGAAACGAAGTGGTTTCCAATGTTCCACTCTTAGCAGATACTCCTTTTGAGAGGCAGGTGAAACAAAAAATAGTCATAAATTTGAAGCTTGTTATTGAGAGATTGGATGTTCAAGGTACAATCTTATGCTCTCTCCAATCAGATGAAATTCCATTTTCATGAGCCAAGCTTCATCTTCCAAGGTGATTTCAAGTATTAGAAATGCCATGAAATGGTTCAACAACGAGATGGGCAGCATGAAGACAATGCTCTCTGAGATTCTGAAGGTGGTTGGAGCTCAAGTTACTCCTCCTCATCCACCTCCTGCAACTCAAGTTCCAGAATCAGGGCCATCAGGGTCATCTGTTCCAGTGTTCGGACCATCAGCAGCAGCAGCAGCAGAGGCAGAGGGCAATGAGCAAGGGTCTTCTGGGCCAGCTGAGCAGGATAAAAGGCCTCCAAGGCCTGCTGAGAAGATGTCAGGGCCATCAGGGCCATTGGAGTTTAAACCTGTGCAGAATTTGGCTGAAGAAGCAGTTTTGGTTCCCGAGCCTCCAGCTCCCACTTCTTCCCAAACACCAGTTCCTCATCTCCACCTTCATCCTCCACTGCACCTCCTGCCCCACAGACTTTCAAGAAACCTCAACCTAGACCCATCTCCTCACCAACACCCTTTCCCTCTCAATCCACCTCCTCTCCTACCTCATCTCCTGTTTCTTCCACCATTGTTTCACCTTTACCATCCTCTCCACCTGAGCTTCCACCAGCATCCTCTTCTGTAGGGCCCTCTTCTTCTGGCCCTTCTACATCAAACACTTTTACTCTTCCTGCTGAAACTTTTGACTCTATTTTCAATCCACCTACACCTCCCTCCTTCATTACCATTATTCCTGAGGGTGCCCAACTCGCACATGTGCAAATCCAGGATATCAAGGATGAATTTGAAGTAGCAATACTTCGTTCAGTCCTAGCTGTTGGAACCCACACTCACAGGACAAGCTCTTCTAGTCCTCTCTAAAAAGAGGAGACTCACCTCCACTCATCCTGTCTCTTCTGAACCTTGCTATCCTCCCCTTTGGTTTTCCCTCTCTATCTCCAACAAGTAGAAACTTATCTATGAAGAATATCTTCAAAAGGTAGTTTTTGCCCATAATTTTGGCCTTCCTTTCCAAAATCTTTCTGAACATCTCACCACCATCTTTCCTTATACCCATCTCTCTAAGGCTCATCAGTCCATTGTCTTCTCCATGACTAAAGCCAAAACTGAAGAGCAGTGGGCTCGGAGCCATAAAGATCTGTACAGTCAATTCCGTCGAGCTCAAGCTGCCAGATTTCCCCCTAGGGAAGCTCCTCTTCCCCTTTCTAAATGGTTCCATATCCACCATAAAAATCTGTTTGGCCCCTTCATTCAGAAAGAAATCAAATTTATCCGGCAGTATCAGCTGTATAGTAACTACTGCTATGTACATTGCCTCCCAGAATCTCAATTGGGTCAATTTCGTGCAGCCATCAGGGCCCTCAGTTCAAGTACAGCTCATACTGAGCCCCTTCAAGTCGATTTTGCCACCCTGGTTATTCCTGATGTAGTGTTCCTTCCACCTCTCCATGCTCTAATTATGGATTCTTCCGTGGGAACACTTATCTTTGAGCGAGCTGCAAGGGTAATGGCCAGATTATTTGTGCAAGATGGACGTGACTTATCCTTCCCCAGATTCGTCTTTTGGCAGTATCTTCAGGGGCATATCAAGGCAGATGTTCTGGCCCCTATTCTCTCTGAATGCGAGCAGTTGTCTCCTGAAGAGTGGCAGAAGCTTTATCCATTGTCTGCTCAGCAGCTCAGCGATCTAAATGCCTCTCAGGCTAGTTCAAATCAACCTCTCTTGTCTACTAGTGAATTTTTGGATGCCAACTCTCTTCACCTCATCAGGGACTCCTATCTGACCTGGGTCGAAAGATACAAGGTTTTCTTTGCTTTAAAGCAAGAACTTAGGTCGCTTAAGATTGACTATCCCCTCAAGATTGAAGCTTTCCTTCGGTTTACCAGCTTTGGGTCCTTCTTAACTTACAAGTTAGCCCTTGGCCGTGTTAAGTATGGGGACTTCATTTCAGATCAAAGACAACTTCATATCAGAAGGATGGCTCCCACTATGGGACCCTCCTATCAAATTGACTTTGGGGCCTTTCAAGCCTTCTTTGAAGAGCAGGAACGCCAGGCAATCCCTGTACTCAAGCATTTTAGCTCCTTGTTATCCCCTGCTTATTACTTATCTGTAAATCCTCAAAACTAATAAATATATGTTGGCTATCTGCCCTTCCATCTTTTCTCTTCTTTCTTTGTCGAAGATTATCTTTTTGTTTACTGACAAAAAGGGGGAAAAAATTAGCATGTCTGAAATACATTCCGACAATCTTCAGATTTAGAAATTAGCATGTTTGAAATACTTTCTGGAAATATTCATGCTTATTGATAATTTTTTGTCATCACCAAAAAGGGGGAGATTGAGGATCAGTATGTCCCCACGAAATGTTTAAATATACATGTATTTTGGTAATTAACAAAACCTTATCAAAGTTCTCTAAGTCTTAAGTACAGCAAATACTCCAAGGCCAAGGTCAATCAAGCCAATATTGGTAAGCATTATTTTTCTGAAGCATTAATTATTTCTAGATCATATTTCTCTAAGTCCACATCGACTTCTGTTGAAAGCCACAAGGATTTCAATAGAGCTATAACGATTTCTTTATAAGACTAAAAATGGTGTTTCAATCAAGTCGTTCTCGTAACAATTCCTTAAGTTATCGCATCGATTTCTTTAGAACTCGTAACAACTTGCCCGCCGTAACGATTTCTTTAGAATTCGCAACGGCTTGCTCGCTGTAACGATTTCTTTAGAATTAGCAACGACTTTCTCGCCGTAACGATTTCTTAAGTCATCATAATGATTTCTTCAGAATTTGCAACGACTTGCTCGCTCTAATGATTTCTTCAGAATTCGCAACGACTTGCTCGTTGTAACGATTTCCTTAGAATTCGCAACGACTTGCTCGCCGTAACGATTTCTTAAGTCATCATAACGATTTCTTCAGAACTCGCAACGACTTGATCGCTGTAACGATTTCGTAAGTTATCATAATGATTTCTTTAGAAATCGCAACGACTTGCTCATCGTAACGATTCTGTAAGTCATCATAAGGACTTCTTTAGAATTCATAACGATTTGCTTCACGCAACGATTTCTTTAGAACTCATAACGATTTGCTTCGCACAACGATTTCTTTAGAACTCATAACGATTTGCTTTGCGCAACGATTTCTTTAGAACTCATAACGATTTGCTTCGCGCAACGATTTCTTTTGAACTCATAAGGATTTGCTTTGCGCAACGATTTCTTTAGAGCTCATAACGACTTGATAAGTGTTCATAACGATTTCCTTGTTGAACACATAAACTTGCTTTAACGATTTGCTCTCTATAATGACTTGTTAGTATTCCTAATGATTTCATAAGTCATATAGACAACGACTTTATGGTTTATATCGACTTGACATTTATCTTAACTTTTAAAGCGTTGAATAGTCAAAGTTTTCTCTTAACTATCTGGCTGCTGTGCATTTAATAAAGACTGAACGTATCTCTGCATTCATGCAGATGATATCCTTTTTCTATTGTGCATATTCTGTCAACATCTTTTAGAGCAAGCTATTTGGCATTGCTATTTTGGTGAATACTCACGTCAACGTTTATTGACAACAAGAGACAGCCTAGCTGTCTACTGTTCAAACATTTAATGTGTGCAGGGTCCTAAAGACATTCTATCATACAACGTTGGACCATATAGACGCCAGAAGACCCTATCTCTTTACGTGCTCAAATGGATAAAAGATTGTTGAAGCTTCCAAATGTCAAGCAGTCTAATGCCTACCAATCTAAGAGACAACGGTTACTTCAACGGCCATATTTCAAAAGGAGATATAAAATACAAGACAGAAGAGAAGAATGCAGATAACTGTGTAGTGAACAAGATCTCGCATACGAGCATTCAAATCCTTTTGAAAGAAGTCTAGAGCCAAGAATCTCATTCCTCATCACCTTTAGCTCTTCACTCTCTGTGCTGTAATAGAATTTCTAAGAGAGCCAGTGTAGTTCTGAGAGTGTGCCTTGTTTAGATCTTTTGCTCTCAGTGCTTGTTGCTTCAGATCTTGGCTTGTAAAAGCTTGATCTACGGGCTTGAATTCATTCTATTCTCTTTGTGGTGTTTCCCTTCGTGTGTGAAGGAAGACCTGGTGGGATCCAGGGTGCTGTTCCCTTTGGTTGTGAAGGAAGACCTGGTGGGATCCAGGGTGTTGTTCCCTTCTGGTGTGAAGGAAGACCAGCCGAGCTGGGTGTTGTAATGTCCATAGGGGGACTTTACCCTAGTTAGTGAAAACCTGAGTTGTTGCTCAGGGACTGGACTTAGGACTCCTAAGGAAAGGAGGTCCGAACCAGGATAATTCCTTGCGTTGTGTGATTGATTCTTTGTGAGTTTGTTATTCATACTAACCGTTACTAACCAACATCGAAGATTGTTTTTGTGTATACTTTTACGTACAGGTGTCACCTAAACAGATTTTTTAATGACCCATTCACCCCCCCCCCCTCTGGGCTTGTCAACTGGGCAACAAATAAGGCTAAATCATGCTAAATACCTCGTTATAGAAATTCTAATAAATAGGATAATCTACGAAAATTCAACCTATCCACATGGCATGTTCTACTGGATGAACTTGATCATATACAAATTTTACAACATGCACTCATGTCTAGAAATCCAGAAAATATGACACAAGGATCAAAACATGCATTCTGTCTAACCGGTTGAACTTGGCGACATAGATGTTGCCACCAATATAGGTTAACGACACAAGATCATGCCACCAACCAAGGATCTTAACGGCATCAGATGCTGCCGTTAAGTTCATGTCTGTGCAAACACGGACTGAATGCAGAAACAATGATGAATGGGGGTTCCAAGACACGAGGGAAAAATCAGTAAAATTCCTAGGATCTACTAGGGCAAGGATGATATACACAGGTTACTTGCCTTTGTAAAAATCGATAGAGGGAATTATTTGCCAGAGAAGCTCTCCTCGGCCAAGCCAAGAAGCTCCTCAAATCCTCCCCCGAACCGGTTCTATGATGAAGCTGGTTGTACACCGTCGTCGGGGAAGCCTTCCTCTATGCTCAGAGTTCCTTCCAGTCGATGGAGATCGCCCGGACACACATCAACAAGAGAGATCCAAACCCCCAAAGTTTCAGGTTCGCACAAGTTCTTTAGGGTTTTTCTCACAGAGCCAAAGGGACTCTAATCCAGCCAAAACAGAGTTTTTATAAGCTAGGGAAGTTGGGGTACGCATTTTAGAAGGGGATTCTACCGTTGGAGTAGGTTTCCAAAATAGGAGCTGGAGGAAACGTAGCCGTTTCTAGATCTGAGATCGCACAGGTTTTGGGAAATAGACGTCCACCAAGGTTGCCGCCAACTTGGAGTTGGCATCCATCGATCTGGATGTCGACTCAACCCGTAACATCCATGCATGTTGACGTTAAATGGTCCTTCAGCTAGAACACAGAAATGCAGAACACCAAGCTTACACTATGTACATACATGTATATAATGTACAATGTATTACATAAACACCATATGTACATAATTAAACAAGCATACGTACATGTACAACTTTATTTAATTATAATATGTATAGAAATACATACATATATAAATATACACATAACTGTACTCACAAGCATCTAAACATTACACAACCAAACATCTAAATAAGAGGGCAAAATTCGAGGTCCTTACAGTGAATGAATCCCTTGTCCAGCAAATCCTGCAACTGCATCCTCAGCTCAGCTAACTCCACAGGTGCCATCCGATATGGAGCCATAGAGATAGGAGAGGATCCGGGAAGCAACTCCATAGTGAACTCTATCTCCCTAGCCGGTGGCAATCCAGACAAATCATCAGGAAACACGTCTAGAAACTCCTGCACAACCTCAATCTCCTCAAGGGTGGTCGGTGACTGATCGGCCTTAGGGACTAAGACCACGTTGGCAAGAAATGCATCACAACCCTTGTTCACCATCCTCATCACCTTCATGGCAGAGATCTAAAACCTTCCCGTTAAGTTCCTAGGCAACAGATGTGAGAACTCATCCTCACTAGAAATATGGAATGTTATCTTCTTCCCTCTACAATCCACCAAGGCATAGTGCTCCTCAAGCCAATCCACACCAAGAATAGCATCATAGTCCTTCATCTTGAGCAAATAGAAGCACCCAAATAAGCCTCGGTCCTCAATGCACACAGGTAAAGACGGAATGCACTTCCTAGTCGATGTCGTACCTGCTGGTGTGCACACAGACAAAGGGACTTCCAACTCTTCTGCCTCTACTCTAGACTCTACTGCTAACTGCTTGGCAAATTGCTCGGAAATGAACGAGTGTGTAGCACCCGTATCAAACAATACCCGAGCATGCACACCTATGACTAAAACCGTACCTTCTGTGACATTCTATGTCTACTCTGCATCCTCGCGTGCTAGTGCAAACACTCAAGTTTGGGCTCGAGGCCTTCCTGGTCTCCCTGTCACTGGCGCTGCTGTTGCTGCCGCTGCTGGGGCTGGAGCTCCACGCTGAACACCCTGCTGTAGTTTCGGACAATCTCGGATCTGGTGCTCGGTGCTGCCACACTTGAGACACTTTCCTTCTAGCTTCCAACATTCGGTGCCGCCGTGTGCTCTACCACAGTGAGGACACGTCTACTTGTCACTAGGCCTGAAGCCGGGGAACTGCGGTGCAACTGCCTATCGACTAGAAGCCGCCACTAGACGTTGTGGTGATTGGTACACGGCCTTCTTCTTGTCCTGCCTCTGGAAAGGCGGCGCGGACCTCTTCTACGCTGCCTTCCTCTCCTCAAAGTACTGATCCATCTCGCTCTCCTGCCTGCACGCTGTGCTGAGAGCCTCGTCCAAGGTGCGGTGGTCAAAAGTCACAAGCCTCGACCTCAATGATGGCTTAAGCCGCATCACAAACTTATTTGCCTTCCTGCGCTCATCAGCAACTATATGGGGAGCATATTTAGATAGTTCGGCAAACTTGGCCTCATACTCCAGAATTGTCATAGAGCTCTGAGTAAGAGAGAGAAACTCATGCTCCATCTTGTCCTGGATGTGCTCGGGGATGAACTTGGCCTGAAAAAGCCTCGTGAACTCGGCCCAAGTCACTTCAATAGCACCATCCTTGTACCTGGTGCAAAGTACTGAGGCCCACTAAACATCCGCTCTCTCTTGCAAAACATAGCCCATAAGCACCAAACTAAACAAGACCCTAACTTAACACAAGTACATAAACTTTAAGTACCTAAAGCATGTCGGTGGCCAAGCTAACTTTGTCTTCCTTAGCACACTTGATGGCTCGGAATATCTTCTCCACTTCCCTCATCCAGCTCTACGCTAAGAGGGGCTGACTCTCCCCCTTAAAAGAGGGTGGAGCCATCCTCTTAAACCTCTCCGTGATGGATGGACCACCATGGCCATGCTCCTGGGGAACTGGAGCTGGAGCCTGAGCCTGAGACAAAAGCAACATATAAGCAATACATATAAGTAGTACATAATCAATCATGCATTAACAAAATAGACTACTCCTATTTAGAAATTCTAACCTGAGCCTGTAGTGCCGCCTGAGTCTGCACCTGGGTCTGCATTGCCTGAACCAGACCTTGCATGAACACACCATAGTCCACAGGTGGTGGTGGAGGAAGTACTGTGGAACCCTGGGGTGCTGGGGCCTGCTACTCACCCCTCTCCTCACGTCTATGCTCATTCTCCCTAGCCTGAGCACCATGCCTACCACGGCTTGCCATAGCCTGTAAAACAATTTAATCTAGTTAGAATCTAAGTTACTTAGTCCTAACCATTTTCCTAACTATCTTTCATTCATTATTAAGTATTTTCCACATATATGGACAAATTCTATAAAGACATTGCATTATTGTGATGATGATGGCATATTCATATACAATCTCAACTTTGGGCTCTGATACCAATCTCTGTAACGACCCTCCTTATACCGGTACGAATATACCAATCCACATAGATATAAAGTGTATCATTATAGTGGGACATTTACCGAACACTACACAATAGATTGAGATGTACATAAATAAACAAGAGAGTACAGTGGAAATAAAAGAAATAACTCTTATTCCATCATCATTCACATAATTCCACAATCTATATAGCAATAAAACAAATAACAATGTCCACATTATTACATGTCCAAATGAAATACATTGTCCATAACATTGTTTACATACTTTGAAATGAAAGTGTAAACTACACAATGATCTCCACAAATGTAGCTACTCCTCATGCTCGGAGTCGCTCCTCACTATGTCCTCCTCAAGAATGGGGACACCTGTCTCACCTGTATGTCAAAGTAAGTATGAGTCTTCCAAAAAGAAAGACTCAGCAAGCAATCTAAAGGTAACATCCTTAAACATATCACACATGTGTTATGCTCAAACAACAAGGGAATCTCATGGTACATGCTTCATGTTAATTAAACAATATACATGAACAACCTACACATGCTTTCTGCACATAATATATAACATGATTTATATTGCTGAACTTAATTCACATCATTCGTATTTCTAAACAATTAGATCATGAAAATTAGCACAAGGTAGCTAACAATCCTAGCATGATATCTAATCATTTTCACATGATTTTATAACACATTTCCACATGTTTAGCTTGCTGTTTTAACATAATTATTTCACATACACATGGTTTCGCAACATTTCACATGCTATCTCAATCACATTACACTATCACATGCTCATATTTCACATTTGCACATTTTCACATTTATACACTTAATTTTCCGTGACACAGAGTCCCAACCACCATAAAGAAGGACATGTTGGGTTTACATGGATTTATATTTGAGATGTTTGTTTTTGATGATGAGCAATCAATGAGCATTTCATGAACAATACAATTTCATGTGATATGAATGTGTGAAACATGATGAGAATGACAAGTCAAGCAAATGTTAATCAAGAAACACATGTTTAATTTGATCATCTAATTAAATGTTCACATTATCCCACTAACAATGCTCTTAAATGTAGGTGAGATTGCATGCAAGACAATGTACCAAAACAAGAGCAAACAGATCAAGAAAAGCAAAAAAAGCAAGTGCCTGTCGACAGCTCCCAAAGATGCCTGTCGAAAGTCCTGCACAGACAGATCTAATGGGGTACTGGCAAAGATACCTGTCGACAGCCCCACTGGTGCCTGTCGACAGATCAGCACAGATAGAACCAACAGGCTCCTGGCAAAGGTGTGCCTGTCGACAGACTCAAGTCGCCTGTCGACAGATCCACACAGGGAACTGTCTCCCAGAAAGCCCAGCCTTCTGCCTTTTGCAAATCTATCTACATCTTTCGACAGAAGTTGTTCTTGTTGTCGACAGATGAAGAGAAAATCTCAATACGAGATCTCCATACGTTTCTGAGTTGGGTGTTTCCAATTGTCATGACTCTCCATACTTAAACACCCATATAAAAGGAACTCTTTGGAGTTATTTTCGTACAGAAGCAGCCACCACACAAAAACCCTAGCAAAGTCTCAAGAGAGAAGATCTTTCTGCTGCTCTCAAGCTAGACTGTCCATCTCTCAAGCTAGATCGTCCAGGCAACCAAAGAGACATCCTCCGAACAGGATTGGAGCTAGACTGTCCATCTCTCAAGCTTCTCCATCAACTGATACATGTCAAGATGAAGCTTGAAGCACATCAGAACGATCAACTGAAGAGTTCCACATCAGGATTTGAAATCTCAACTCTGAACTCTTCTTTATCTCTATTTTTCATATCTAGTGTGTGTGTGTTGTTGAGTCAAGCGTCCTTGTGCTTGATTCACGTTTGTCATGTTGTTCTGATCGTGGTTTACATCAGATCACGTGAGTGTGTGTGTGTTGTAGCGAGTAAACTTGCTGATAAGCAGTCTTTCTTTGTGTGTGTGTGGACGGTGGACGTAGGATACACAAGTTGTGTACTCCGAACCACCTTAAATCATCGTGTTTGTGGTTTGAACTTTTCACGTTAGATGTTTGGTAGGCACGTTGATCTTTCACACGCTAGATAAATTGCTACTCTATCTACTTACAATTAACACACAACTTAGTTTGATTTAAACTCTGTTTGAAATATCAAAAGTTTGTGTTTCCATAAAAAAGAAGGTCATAGTTTATCTAACATATAGTAATCTATTCAACCCCCCCCCCTTCTAGATTACCATATTGGACAATTCCGCACATCTTTCAATTGGTATCAGAGCGAGGTTTCTCTGATTTACTACTTTTATAGCTAGATCTCGCGATCAGGAGATTCTCGGTCTTATGGAATCTAACAAGGGGTTAATGGCCGAAGGACACTCTGTGACCAGGCCACCCTTTTTTGATGGCACTGACTATCCTTATTGGAAAAATCGCATGCAGGTGTTTCTGAGAGCTCAAAATTTCGAGCTATGGAAAATTGTCAGTAAAGGAGCATACACCCTTCCCGAGGATGAAGATACCTGGATGAAGGACCAGATTTCAAAGGGAACTCTCAACTGGAGTGCCCTGAACATGATGCAGTGCGTTGTTCATCCCAAAGAATACTCAAGAGTCTCCACATGCACTTCAGCGAAAGAGATGTGGGATAAACTGAACTTATCTACGAAGGTACGTTCGAGGTAAGGGAAACCAAAGCAACCATGCTAGTTTCTGAGTATGAAATGTTTAAGATGAATAATGATGAAACTATCTCAGATATGTTTGCTAGATTCATGTTAATAATAAATGGATTGAAAAGTCTTAAGAAAGAATACTCAGAAAGTGACCTAGTGAGAAAGATACTTCGGTCTCTTCCATCCTCATGGAACACTAAGGCCACTGTCATTGAGGATTCAAAAGATCTCTCAAAGATGAAATTGGATGAACTAATTGGCTCCCTGATGACATATGAAATAAATGTGAAAAGGAAAGAAACTGAAGAAAACCCAAAAAGTTCAATTGCCTTAAAAGCTTCAAGCAAAAGTTCCTCTAGATCCAAAAAGGATGTTCAACAGGAAAGTGATGAACCTGAAACGTCTAGTGATAGTGAAAATGATGAAATGGCCATGCTCACTAGACAATTCAAGAAATTCCTCAAATTCAAAAAGAAAGGCTCAGGTAATACCAAATCCTTTCAAAAGAAAGATTTCTCCAATAAATTTGAGTATAACAAAAAATCTGATATTGTATGCTGTGATTGCAAGAAACAACGGCATATGAGAGGAGAATGCCCCGAACTCAAGAAAAAGTTGAAGAAAGAGAAATTCACCTTCAAGAAAGCCAAGGCAATGTTGGCAACTTGGAGTGATGAAGATGAAGATGAGGAGGCACAAGAAGCCTCTGGAGATGAAGAAATTCAGTGTCTAATTGCTAGAAGTGACGACTCCAATGAGGTAAATTCTTCCTTTGAAACTTATACTGTTGATGAATGAGAAGAAGCATACACTATCCTGTTTGAAAAATTCTGTAAATTCAAATCTGAAAACAAGGCATTGAAAAAGAAAATCAATTCTTTTGTTCATAACACACATAATGATGAACAAGTTGTTACCTTAACTAAAGAAATTGAAATGATGAAAATTGATGAGGAAGCTCACTGTGAGGAAATGGATTGCTTGAAAATAAAATTGCAAGAAAGTCAAAAAGGAAAGGAAAGTCTAACCAACTCTCTTGAACATCTTCAAAATGAACATCAAGAAACTAAGAAAAAGTTGGAACAGGCTGAAAAAGATCTAAAAGTAAAATCTGAAGATCTTAAAAGGTTCGTTAAGGGAAAATGGAATCTTGATGCAATTTTGGGGTCAAACATCTTTGTTGCAAAACATGGAATTGGATATCAACCAACAAAACAAAAGAAAATGGGAGAGACTTTGATAACTTCTTTTGTTGAGTCTTGCCCAAGCGCAAGCTATCAAGTCCCTTCCAAAATAAGAAAGGTCAAGCCAAGGGTATGAAATAGGAACCCAAGAAAATCAATTCAGTTGTTAACATAACTGAGAAGTTTGTCAACAGCCCCAAAGAGGGTTGTCGATAGGACTGGAAACATGCTTCCAAAGAAAAGCCAACCAGGCAACAGAAGGGTAAAATGCCCATGCATGTTCCTCAGAATAACAAACCCACTATTTTGGAAAAATCTTCATCATGCAATGTCTGTAAGAAAGTTGGGCACAATACAAAACGATGCTGGAATAATCCAAATAAACTGAAATTCAAACTGGTTTGGATTCCGAAGCATTTACTTTTTGCATGAATGATACATTGGGACCCAAAGTAATTTGGGTACCAAAACCTCTTGTCTGATCCACATATGCAGGAATGCCTAGCAGCCCAAAATAAAAACAAGTGGTACCTAGATAGTGGCTGCTCAAGGCACATGACGGGCGACAAAGACAAATTATGTTTGATGGTGGAAAAAGACGGAAGTCAAGTTATTTTTTGAGGTAACAATAAAGGCCAGATCATTGGTTCAGGCAAGGTTTGTAAGTATGCCTCAAACTCAATAGACAATGTACTGTTAGTTGATGGTCTTCACCATAACTTGATTAGTATAAGCCAACTGTGTGATAAAGGTCATAAAGTTGTCTTTGAATCAAATTCATGTCAAATTGTTGATAAGGAAACATGAAGTCTTAAATTTTCTGGAAAAAGAGTTAACAACATTTATTTTGTTGATCTAGATGATTCAGAAAATGAAAATTTGTGTCTTGTTGCAAGTAAACAGGATGAGCTTACCTTGTGGCATCGTAGGCTTAGACATGCAAGCTACAATGTCTTGCACAAGATCATGAGGCTGAAACTGGTAAATGGACTTCCTGAAATTTTCTTCAATAAAAATGAAAATTTTTGTGATGCATGTGCATAGGGAAAACAAACCCGAAAATCCTTTAAATCAAAAGCACCGGTAAGTACCTCTAAACCTTATGAATTGTTGCACATGGACCTTTTTGGACCTATTAGAACACTGAGTCTCAATGGCAAACGATTTGGTTTTGTCATTGTAGACGATTTTTCTAGGTTCACTTGGGTAAAATTTCTGGCTCACAAAAATGAAGCACTAAAAATCTTTGAAGAATTCTTTAATAAGATTGAGCATGGAAATGTTAATAAGATATGCTCAATCTGCACTGATCACGGGGGAGAGTTTGATAACAACTCATTTTCTGATTTTTACAGGCACCAAGGAATAGAACACATGTTTTCCTCTCCAAGGACTCCGGAGCAAAATGGTGTCGTGGAGAGAAAGAACAGAACCCTGGTGGAAATGGCTCGTACTCTTCTGGTCGAAAGTCAACTCCCAAGGAGTTTTTGGGCAGAAGCGGTAAACCCCTCGTGCTACATTCTCAACAAAGCCATGGTAAGACCCGTGATAAAGAAAACCCCCTATGAACTGCTAAAAGGTAAGAAACCTAGTATTGTATATTTCAAAATTTTTGGCTCAAAAGTGTTTATTCATAACGATGATAAAGTTGATTTAGACAAATTTGAAGCCAAAAGTGATCAAGGTATTTTTCTTGGATACTCAGAACACTCTAGAGTATATAGGGTGTTTAACGTTAAGAATAAAACTGTGGAAGAAACTCCACATTTTGTTTTTGATGAGTATCATGCAAAAACTAACACTGAAAACCTTCACAAGACTCAAGATGGAGATGCAGAAACAACACTTGAGGAACTACAAGCAAAAGCTAAAGGAAATTCTAAAGTAGTTTCTAAAAACAAAAGTGGATATCTTAGCAGGTACAACGATGAAGATGACGAAAATCTGTTCAGAAAATAAGATGTTGAATCTGAAGAAGATCCACAAGAGGAAGATCCTCAAGATGAAACTCCTCAACCACACCCTCCTCCAGAACAACCTCCACAAGATCAAATTCCACAAGTCCAAGATCAACCAGGTCCTTCAACAATCACCAATGTGAGGTATTCCAAAGATCACCCACTTGAGAATGTGATAGGAGATGTAAATGATTCAGTTCAAACTAGATCTCAAGTTAGACAAATAATTGAACAAGATCAGTCAGCTTTTGTCTCTCAAGTGGAACCTAAAAATGTTGAAGAGGCCTTAAAAGAAAATTCATGGATTGATGCTATGCATGAGGAACTTGGTGAACTGCGAAGAAATAATGTCTGGAGTTTAGTTCCTAGAACCCCTGAAATTTCTGTCATAGGAACAAGATGGGTCTTTAGGAATAAACTAAATGAAGAGGGTAAAGTGGTGAGAAATAAGGCTAGACTGGTAGCAAAAGGATACAATCAATAATTTGGTGTGGACTTTGAAGAATCCTTTGCCCCTGTAGCTATTCTTGAAGTAGTTAGAATCTTATTGGCATATGCATGCTCACATAAGTTTAAACATTTTCAAATGGACGTTAAAACTGCTTTCTTGAATGGCTACATCAAAGAGGAAGTCTATGTCTCTCAACCATCCGGTTTTGAAAATTCTGAAATGCCTAACCATGTTTATAGACTGCACAAAGCTCTCTATGGTTTGAAACAGGCACCCCGAGCTTGGTACGGCAGACTGAGAAACTTTTTAGTGAGTAAAAACTACTCAAGAGGTAAAGTGGACCAAACTCTATTTACTAAGAAAGTTCGCAATCACATAATTGTTGTTCAAGTTTATGTGGACGACATTATATTTGGTTCCACTAACCCATCACTGTGTGAGGAGTTTTCCAAACATATGCACAGCGAATTTGAGATGAGTCTAATGGGGGAGCTTCAATTCTTTCTTGGTTTGCAGGTGAAGCAACATGAAGATGGCTTCTTCATTAATCAAGAAAAATATGTAAAGGAGCTCTTGAAACGCTTTCAATTTGAGCAAGCCAAACCTGCTTCAACACCAATGAGCACAAGCATAAAATTGGAAAATGATGAGAAAGGTAAACCGGTAGATGCAAAGTAATTATGAGGTATGATTGGCTCACTCCTTTATCTTACTGCAAGTAGACCTGATTACAATTCAGCGTTTGCCTTTGCTCTAGATATCAATCTAGTCCAAAGGAAGCCATTTGGTTGCAGTTAAGAGAATATTTAGTTATCTTTCAGGTACGTATGATTTGGGTCTTTGGTATCCAACAGGAAGTAGTTTTGACTTGATATCATATTCTGATGTTGATTTTGCTGGATGTAAGATAGATAGGAAAATCACTAGTGGGTACGTCCAATTACTTGGTGGTTGCATGGTTTCGTGGGCATCCAAGAAGCAACACTCGGTTGCACTCTCCACTGCAAAGGCAGAGTATGTTGCTGCGGGGAGTTATGCGGTTCAAGTGTTGTGGATAAAAAGTCAACTGTCTGACTACAATATTGACAATGGACACCTATCTTATGTGACAACACTAGTGTCATCAATCTTTCAAAGAACCCAGTCTAACACTCTAGGACAAAACACATTGAGATTAGACATCACTTCTTGAGAGATGAAGTAGCCAACAAATCCTTGGAGCTCAGCTTCATACCCACTGATAAGCAATTAGCTGATATTTTCACAAAACCATTGGCTGAGGATAGATTCACAACATTGAGAAGAGAATTAGGATTGTGCAAAATGCAATGAAGCCCATACCAAACTTTGAAGCATATGTTCTTTGTGTGCACCGACTATGAGGTATATCAAATGGTGATTTGTAGAAGATCAACTTATGCTTGTTTGGAAACTATCATTATGCGTGAGAAAACATTCTCCGCCACATATCCATAGTCAAGTTGTAAATAAGGGTCATCTACTTTGAATTAGGTATATGGATTCTTTTCAATTTGCCCATTCACTTTTGCACAAAAATTGATTTTCTTTGTTGGTGATGGTCTGTCCTTATTCATGAACTTGGATGCAATTGCTTGCTAAACTTGTGCAAATGTGTCTTGAATTGCTTGCTTGTTGAGTCTTCACATGCACATACTATGGGGGAGCTAGGTTAAGGTAGATGAGTGATTTTTAAGGGAATCTATCCATTTTTCAATGCTTCACTTGCTTGGCATGGAACTCAAATGATATCCCTCATATCTGCATTCAAAATCCTTCTCACAGCTCCTGTCGATAGCCCCTCTCCTTGCTGTCGACAGCCCCTAGTAGGATTCCTCATCCCGAAATCACAATCCTTCAGTCTGCTCAAATCTGTCGACAGACCTCTCTGTATCTGTTGACAGACGCCACCTACCTGAACTCAGTTAATTCACATTGTTCAAATCTGTCGACAGGCACCCAATGGCTATCGACAGATGCACCTCTTGTTGAGTTTTGCTTGTCCTGTCTCAACATACTTCATGAGCATGCTTCACTAATGTATCTAAGGTGTAAATTGGTAACTTAATAATGTTATAATCTTTCATGTCCACATAATATAAATGACATTGTCCATATCACAATGATTTTGACATACCATTCTCTTGTGAGTCTAGGTTGCATCATTTTGAGTACATTTAACAAAATACATGAGTCTAACCTAACTCACTTGAATAACTCCCTTGTGGAATATCATGTTTTTTAAGTAATGTGCTAAGTCCAAGGGTTATTGAATGTTATGTCTTGCATTGGCTTTTATGCCTCATCTAACTCTTGACCTTGATTTTCAAAACAAATAATCAAATAGGAGAAAAGCTACCTATTTCAACAAAAAAAAAATTCAAAGTGTATCAAATTCAATAAGGGAATAAAGATAGAGCAATGATGAGTATTGCTGAGTAACTGGGGATATGGGCATCACAAATGTCTGTCTTCGCGTCAAAAGGCTTACTCCTTATCTCTGTATAATGGTCTGATGATCACTTCTACTGAGTAACTGGGGATACCAGCATTAACCATGTGTATCTTCACGTCAAAAGGTAACAGTGATCCTACTTACCACCTTCTCTCTTACTGTTTGTTCAGAAACAAATCACAATAGAAGAAATAGAGTGTAGCCTCCTCATTATTATTATTTTTTTTTCAAGGCCAAGTTGTTGTTAATGAAACGTTGCCCATGTAGACATCCTTTTCATACACCTTTTGACTGTCACATACTAAGATATATGTTCTTTTGCAAAGGTTTTATTCAAGCGGTCTATTTTATTCTTCTATGTCTTTTTGTTCAGTGTACTCCTTATGCTGCAACTTGAGAGTTCGGGGAATATTATTTCCCAACCATTGTTGATAATTGACATGTCCTAATTATTAATAGGTATGACATTTTATAATGTGTATTTACCTATTTTCCATCTTCTATACACATTGGACGCTCATTGCCTTGAAAAATCCTAACCAAATACTTCACTGGCACACTTTCTGTATGTGCCTGTCGACAGGGCACTGTTCACCTGTCGACAGCCGGCGGCAGGACTTGTTTTGGAAGCCCAACGGGCGGCCATCTAGGGAAGATTTTGTGGGGTTCCAGTCCTTTCAAATCCCTTCCCACTTTCTTTAAAAGGACCCCACGACCCCTTCCCCCTTTCTCACTTCCAAAACATCTCTCCTCCTTGCCTCTTCACCAAAACCCTCTTTCTCTAGGGCGCAGAGCAGAGTCTGCCTCTTTGTGTCTCCTCCTTCTTGTGTCTCTTCCTCCTTTCACATCCCTCTCTACTCCGAAATCCTTCTTTCTGATGGCTCCCAAGAGTAAGAAGCTTGTCTCCCGTCGCCGTCCTCGTTCTCCCCAAGTCGGCGAGGGTTCCAGGGATCATACCGAGCGCCGCACAAAGCATCGGGATGATCGTTTGCCGGAGCTCGTTATTCCTCCAGATCTGCAACTTCTCAATGTTCATGGCACCTTTACCAAGTTCGTGCAGCCCAGATACGTTGATTTCGTGTCTCTGGAAGACATGTTTCCCAGGTTGCTGCCACTTTTTGACACCCAGGGCTGGTCTCCCTTCTGCTATTCTCACAAGCGGTACTCTCCAACCGCTGTGACGGAGTTCTACAACAACCTCCGGGAAACCGCTCAAGGTGATCCTTATACCAAGGTGAAAGGCACCCCGTTTCTGATCACTCCAAATCTTTTCTCCGTTGCACTTCAAATTCCAAATGCTGGCATTGATATCATGCAACATCACCCATTGGCATCTGAGTACTACACACTCATCACTCGACAACCATACGATTCATCTAAAGATCGTGTGCAAATGAATGCCAACTCTTTCTCTCCTCTTCAATGTCTCATCCACCATATCTTTACCACAATCATAGTCCCCAAGGATGGTAGTCGGGAACGTGTGACTGCCATTCACAAATCCCTTTTTCATGCATTTCTCAACTATGAACAAGTCAACCTACCACTCCTTCTAATCTCTCACATCCGGATATGCCTTCGCAATTCCAATCGGTCTATGACTTATGCATGTCCAATCACTTCTCTTCTTTTGTTCATCGGCATCCAAATCTCCAAAGAATAGATGACAAACCTCAAGTCTCGTAGCTCCTTTGATCTCACTGCTGCTCACAGGATGGGCTACCAATTGGTTGATGGGGTTGTGTCATGAGAACTCAAGGGTAAGGGACCGACAATTGCTGAGGCAGATGAAGAAGATGACGTTGATGAAGATGATGATGGTGATGACTCCCAGTCCGAGCCTATAGATGCTTCGGGAGGTGAAGATGAAGATGCTACTGATGAACAAGCGCCTGCTGAGCTCTCTCTTCGAGATTTTATCACTGCTCAAATGCCACAGATGCAGCTTCAAATGACCACAGGCTTTGAGCACCTAAATGAAAGATTGGACACTGTTGATATGAGCATTGAAGCACTTGCTGATACTCAAGTCCAGCTTCAGCTCAGACTGACTAGACTCTCCACAGAGATTCATGACATTCGTCAGGCCTCTGCACCGCCTGGCAATGATGCAGCTTAAAGTTTAGGTGTCCACTGAGTTTGGGTCTTGGTCATGGTCATGGTCTTGTTCTTGATGTACTAGTCTGCTTTCTTGGTCATGTTATTCTCTTCCTTGCAATTCCTTTTGTCACGTTGTCACTACATTTTGTAACTGTATGTAATGCTTGCCACTTCAATGAAAATCACAGTTATTTGCTCTATTCATGCGTGCATGACGTCTTTTTGGATGTTGTCAAAAGGGGGAGAACAAGCAATTGTATTAATTGTGCATTAATTGAAATTTTGTCATCATCAAAAAGGGGGAGAATGTTGTGTTTACATGGATTTATATTTGAGATGTTTGTTTTTGATGATGAGCAATCAATGAGCATTTCATGAACAATACAATTTCATGTGATATGAATGTGTGAAACATGATGAGAATGACAAGTCAAGCAAATGTTAATCAAGAAACACATATTTAATTTGATCATCTAAATGTTCACATTATCCCACTAACAATGCTCTTAAATGTAGGTGAGATTGCATGCAAGACAATGTACCAAAAGAAGAGCAAAAAGATCAAGAAAAGCACAAAAAGCAAGTGCCTGTCGATAGCTCCCAAAGATGCCTGTCGATAGCCCTGCACAGACAGATCTAATGGGGTACTGGCAAAGATACCTGTCGACAGCCCCACTGATGCCTGTCGACAGATCAACACAGACAGAACCAACAGGCTCTTGGCAAAGGTGTGCCTGTTGACAGACTCAAGTCGCCTGTCGATAGATCCACATAGGGAACTGTCTCCCGGAAAGCCTAGCCTTCTGTCTTTTGCAAATCTGTCTACATCTGTCGACAGATGTTGTTCTTGCTGTCGAAAAACGAAGAGAAAATCTCAATATGAGATCGCCATACATTTCCGAGTTGGGTGTTTCCAATTGTCACGACTCTCCATACATAAACACCCATATAAAAGGAACTCTTAGGAGTTATTTTCGTACAGAAGTAGCCACCACACAAAAACTCTAGCAAAGTCTCAAGAGAGAAGATCTTTCTGCTGCTTTGCTTCAACCGTTCGTCCAGGCAACCAAAGAGACATCCTTCGAACGGGATTGGAGCCAGATTGTCCATCTCTCAAGCTTCTCCATCAACTGATACATGTCAAGAAGAATCTTGAAGCACATCGGGACCATCATCTGAAGAGTTCCACATCAGGATTTGAAATCTCAACTCTTAACTCTTCTTTATCTCTGTTTTTCATATCTAGTGTGTGTGTGTTGTTGAGTCAAGCGTCCTTGTGCTTGATTCACGTTTGTCATGTTGTTCTGATCATGGTTTACATCAGACGACGTGAGTGTGTGTGTGTGTTGTAGTGAGTAAACTTGCTGATAAGCAGTCTTTCTGCGTGTGTGTGTGGACGGTGGACGTAGGATACTCAAGTTGTGTACTCCGAACCACCTTCAATCACCGTGTCTGTGGTTTGAACATTTCACGTTAGATGTTTGGTAGGCACGTTGATCTTTCACATGCTAGATAAATTGCTACTCTATCTACTTACAAATAACACACAACTTAGTTTGATTTAAACTCTGTTTGAAATATCAAAAGTCTGTGTTTCCATCAAAAAGAAGGTCATAGTTTATCTAACAGATAGTAATCTATTCAACCCCCCCTTCTAGATTACCATATTAGACAATTCCGCATATCTTTCAGGACACACATGCACATAATCACATACCCGTCACTTAGGCAAAACAATGACGAATCTTGGTTAACTGCGCAGAAATGGGAGAAGCCCAACCCACCCTAACCAATGGTACTTGTCCACCCCCAGGATTTCATCCTAATACCCATAGGATATCACATACACATTGAGCCTTCCCATACCTTACTACAGTACGGCTCCAAAGCCTTCTATTGTAGCAGTGTCAATTTCGGCACACTTTATCACATAGTTTACATTATTCACATGCACTATTTAACTCATTCACATGCTTCAGTTTATAGAACATGAATTTACTATTTCACAGTGACAATTTAATCATAACTGTGCTTAATCATGCTGCAAATCATTAAATTTTACATGGTTTAACTCACATACACCTAATCATGATTTAATACCCACGTTCAAACCAAACAGTACCCACGATTGTCAAAACAGTGTCAAACTTTTATCACAGAATTCCTACAGGTAGTATGTCACATGTCTATTTTTTCATATTTTTTGAGATAGAAAATCTAATTTTAACAATTTAACATAGAATTCAAGTAATTTCAATGAAATACTTAGTTAACATGGTAGACAGTAGGGCAGTCGGTACTAATAGGCTCAAAACATGAGAACAGTAACCCTAATATCATACAAACTTCCTGTGATATTATCATGTAGTAAGACTAATTTTTCCAAAATTTAATATAGTCATAACATGCTTAATCCACCACAACATGAATTATAATAATTAAAAATCATGCACAGAAATTTGACTGAACCTCATGATATGACCTACTAACCATACCTGACCAAACATAAATTTTACAGCATGTACAGACAACCATAAGTTCAAAAATCACAGCTCATAGATCAAGTTCACATTTCTGAAAAATCTGAAGAACTTGGCGTCAAGACCCTTGCCGCCAACATGGGTTAACGGCACACGATGTTGCCGCCAACTCATGATCTTGATGGCAGCAAGCTTGCCATCAATTTCCTGTCTGTAGAAAGTGCAGACTAAACGCAAATAACTTAGAGAATTGGGGAAAGAAGATACAGAAAATCGGGGCAAGCCCCTACAGAACAGAAAGCTAGCCTAACCGAACATAAGGTAGGCCAGTTTTATCCAAAGTAGCTGAACCCCTACAAGCCAGGGGCAGCATAGAAAAGGAAGAAATGATTTTATTCTCATTAAGGGAGCAAGCATGAGACGCAAGTGCATCAGCAACCCTACTTGCTTCTTTGAAAATATGACAGATATTAATCCCAAGTGTATAGAAACCTTCAACAGCAGACCGCCACCATCTAGAACACTCCCAGCTTGGAGGCGAATTAGTAGAGAAAGACTTAACAAGAGTAGCAGAGTCCGAGTAGATCAAGGAAATCTGAAGGCCAAATTCTTCAGCCAGCTTGAGGCCATCGTGGAGAGCTCTAACCTCTGCCTGGAGACTGTTTCCAAAACCATAATAGAAAGCAAAAGCCAGAAGGATATCACCATTAGAATTTCTAATACAACCACCACCACCACTCAAACCAGGATTACCTTTGGATGCGCGATCTACATTAAGACAAAGCCTGGTAATAGGAGGGATCCAACGAACAAGCTTCATATTGCCATTTCTAACAGAAGGGTTATAACCAAAGGAACAAAGAGCATTGTGCTGGTACACAGAGAGAGGTGTTTTTAAAGTGACCTGATGAATAGAATGAGAAATCTATGCTTTAATGTTCTCAATGATGATACTACTAGATCTGAGCTTCTGTTCAAAGCGTCTCATACATCTCTCCTTCCAGATTTCCCAGGTTATAAGAATCAAGCCATATAGAGATGCAAAACCAAAGGGAGACTGAAGGTTTGAGTTCTGTATGGTTCTCTAACACCAAGAGGTGAAATCGTCACTGCTGGAATTTGGAGGGGACAGAAAAGGTATGAACCAGTGCCATAAGGAAACCGCAATATCACTTCTGATAAACAAGTGATTAATATCTTCAGCTTAGTGATAGCGACAACAAGAGCATTTGGAAGGCAGACATATACCATGATCTGAAATTCTTGAGTCAACAGGGACCGCCCTGTTAATCACTTTCCAGCAAAAAAGGGAAGCCTTCCTAAGGAAGAGCCGATGCCAAATTTTAGCCACAGCAGGTCTATGTATACCTCGAGGACACAGAAGATTGTAGGCCGATTTAGAGGAGAAAACACCATCATTTGTGGGAGACCAGATACACTTATCCTCCTCATCTGAAAGATGAACATTGCCCAATTTCTGAACAGTAGGTACCAGCTTCCAAAATTGGTGGACAGGATCCTGCAGGACCTCATTACCTTAGCAAGAGGAGCATTGGTTGGATCATTTAACAATAGCCACAATGGAGTCTTCCCCACCCAATTGTCATGAAAAAAATCCACAGTCTTTCCATTTTCCAAAATCCATCTAGTATTATCAACTATCACTACATTAGCAGACAAGAAAACTTTTTTAGGGAGACTGTGCATAGGTTGAGAGTACATTCTGGCATAACGGGCCCAAAGAGAAGAGCCGTGATAGATATTCCATAGATGTTTAGTAGCCATAGTCAGTTGAACATGCCATAAACTACGATCCCAAAGACCACCTTCAACAATGGGATGTTGGATAATATTCCAAGGTAACCAGTGACGCCGTTGAACACCATCAAGGCCACTCCAGAAAAAGGATGCACAAGCTTTCTCCAACAAGCGGATAACATTATATATATATATATATATATATATATATATATATATATATATATATATATCAGCCTAGGTACTCGTTGGTGGAGTGGGAACATTCTTCCCCGCTGGGGGTGGGTGCACTCTCCTAGCTCTTGAGACCTGAGGACCAGTTTTGCTTAAAACAAACCTAGAGAATTGTGGGTTCCAGGACACGAATAAAATCCAAAAAATTTCCTAGGACCTAAAGGACATGCATAGGGATGAGACCCCTCGATTACTTGCCTGTGAATAATTCCCTAAATGGATTAATTAGTCACAGAAGCTCTCCTCGGCCAAGCTAAGAAGATGCATAAAACTCCTTTCAGATTTGGTCTTTTTGTTGATGTAGATCGATCTCCAGAGTCGGTGAAGATTCACCAATCCAAAGAGAACCTCCCAGTCGATGTAAATCGCCAGAAGAAGCCCACACACGTCGGATCAAGCTTTCCAAATGCACTAGTTTTCTCACAAGAAACCCTAGTTTTCCTTTTTGCCAAAAGGACCTAATCTCACCCAAAACTAGGTGTTTTATATAGCTAAAGGGTTGGGGTATGTGTTACCTTAGGTTTCCTACCGTTGGAGGTGGGTTTCCTAATCAAGAACCGCAAGAAACGCAGTCGTTTTCAGATCTGGAATTGCAACAAAATCGGAGAAGTAAACGGCCACATTGCTGCCATTAACAGGAAGTTAGCGTCCATCAATCTGGACGTCAACAAGAAGTCAACGGCACACTGGTTACCATCAACCTACCCTTAACGTCAAGGGATGTGGATGTTAACTGGGATTTCAGGGCAGATAACAAAAATATCTATTATCATACATACACCATGTAAATACATACAATATACACAACATTATTTAAATACAATATGTACAAAATTAAATAAATATAGTATGCATAGAAATAAACACATATATACATATATATATACTCATAAGTAAATATATAAACATGTTATTTACAACAAATAGCATATGCATATAGATAAACATAATAAGAATAAAGTTCGAGGGCCTTACAACTGCTTCGTCAGCTCCGCTACCTCGGCCCCTGCTAGGGTCACCTAGGTGATGGCGCTCTGAAGCTCAGCAGTCTGCGCACAAAGCAACACGTGTAAGTAATAAGCAATTCACTTTCATATATATAACTGATAGACTTACCCGTGCAGTGAGCTCGCGCTCCGCGCCCTCCTTACGTGCTACGACCACCTCCAACTGCTCCCAGAGAGTGGTCACCTCGGGTCCGGTACCCTAATACTCGTGGAGGCACCCGCAAGGTTGGTGCACTCCACAGTCGTCTGCTCAGCACGCTGCACATGAAAAGCCAGGTCAGCACATGCAAAGGTAAGGAAAAGCAAAGGTATATCATATCAAACTTACCAGAGTCACTAGGGCCTCATGTGCCTCCGCCAACTGGGCCTCCGTACTCGCCAGCTGAGCGCAGAGGGTCTCGATCAGGCCGTCACAAGCATCCTGTATATGCACACATTCATTAATCAAATCATACATATCAATAATGAGCAAGTCAAGTTTAGAAGTGCATAATTGGGCTGGCCTCATGAAATCACAGACACTGTACACCTCTGGTAGCGCTGAAAATATGCGTGGCTGTCTGTGGCGTCGGACACCACCACGGTCCCCCCTTGATGCCAGTCGATGTATTGGTCGGGGAAGTGGAGATGCCAGTCCACCCTCTTTGCCTTTCCCCGAGTCTTCCTCCACACTCCTCCCAGATCTACCTCCTCCGACCACACCTAGTGCAGTCCAAGCATCCTCATGGTGAGCCTCAGGTGGAGATGCTCGATCTCATTCAAGCAATGGACCCAAAGGTCCCGCTCGAAGCGAGGTTGACCGCTCTCCACCCAGGGCTGACCCTTGTTTGTCATGCCCCCGTAGGGCATCCATACCACCTGCATGCATGCATACAATGCCACATATCATATCATATCATAAAGAAATAAGGAAGAGTCCGTACCAGGAGGGCAGGAAAGTCCCTAATGTCATGCCGGATCGTGTCCAGCTGCAGCGAGAAGGAGGTCACTGTCACCATCGGAAGCCACCGCTTGGCGAGAGGGAGTGTGTCGGGTCGTACCTCTGTAGCCCTCCCCAGAAGAATGTAATAATAGCTCCACACTTGCATACATGAGCACATTGATTATTTGGCTAACAAGTTTAATAAAGGCAATTAAGAAAGCTTAAAGTAATATTATGTACTTGGAGAAAAGGGGGGAATCTACCCATGGTGGTCTCCCAATCGGTGCCGCTGGACAGGTCGGTGAAGGTGTGGGCCAAAAAGGCTACTCCCCAAGCGTACTGGTCATCTCTAGATCCACCAAGATCTCCAAGAACTGGTAGTGGATGCCATCTACCTTCATCCCCAACAACATCTTCCCCCAAAATAAGACCAAGAACCTCCTCAGGTCCTAGTCCACCCTCTCCTCATCCTTGGGGTCCTAGACGTACACCGCCTGGGCCAGCCCCGCTGCTCGCTGCACGAACTCGTGTAGCGACTCCTCTCCGGTCTGTTTGTGCAGCGGCTCCTCTCTAGTCTGCCTCGCTCCCCATAGACCCAAACTCTCTAGCAACTCCACTCAATCGGCCATCCTTCGGTCGCTGAGGTCGTCCTCCCCCACCGGCTCCAGGCTTAGTAGGTCCTGCATTAACTCTGTGTAGTCTGCAAATGTAACTCCTGTCACCACCTCCCCGTCCACTTGGAGGCCGGTGATCCTTACTACATCCTCTAAACTTGGCACCATGTGTCCCCAGAGCATCCAGAATGCCTTTCTCGTCCAGTCCCATTTCTCCCTCAATGCCTAGACGAGGGGGTTATCTTCGTAGAATGGCTCGATCTCCAGGATCAGCCCAAAGCCCATCGCCCTTACCCTCTCCCTTTGAAAGTCCGGCAGCCCCAGGTATGCCGTTATCACCAATGACCAATGGATCTGGGGCCTCATGATCCCCTGCACAAGTGAAAATCAGTTAACACAAGTTAGTATATGTCTCACACACTTAAAACAGTCAAAATAGCCCAAAACAGGGTCAAAATCCGAGCCTCGGGTGGTCTCTCTAAATCGTTACTATTTCAGAGGGAGCGATTCATCTTTGAATTGTGACGGTTTTCGTCGTCGTGATTCGGAAGATGAATCATGACAGCTGAACCCGTCGCGATTCTACTCTGGCCTCGACGGCCTTCCCCTCCTCCCTTCCTCTCCAGTTCATGTAAACCACAGGCTTAAGGTGGAGGGTACGTACCATGTCTCCCCATAGAGGCGCCTCACATTCTCTCCTCCCTCTCCAGAGTCATCCTCCCGGTGCCTCCGCTTCGCCTTCTTCCTCCATCGCCACCGCCTGAGCTCCTTCCTCCGCCGCCGACGACGTGGCTTCTTCCACCATAGCCAATAACTCCTCCACCATCGCTCGCGCTGCCGTGCCCGGAATCTCCACCTCCTCCTCCATCGCCTTCTTCTTCCACCGAGCTACCTTCACCTCGTCAACGTTTGGAGGTCGAAAGCTTCATTGAACACGAAAGAGCTTGAGAGTTGTGAGAGATGAGTGAGCAATAGAGAATCGAGAGAAGAGAGAGCTTGAGAGATGGAAGTGTCGAAAGGGAGGAAAGGAGGGGCTATCAGGTGTTTTGTAGCCTTCAGACTCGATTTGAAATGCGACGGATGCAGTCGTCGCGCTTTAGGAAGTCAATCATTATATGCGATAGAGTCTGTCATCGTGATTCAGAGATGCATCATTACCCCTGCGCTGAGTTCGAGGCGTGATTTTTTAAAATTTGAAGTACAATTGAAACGCAACATAGTAAGTGGTCACGTTTTTTGGAATGCGCGACAGCTCAAATGTCGCGGATCAAAGATTGAAGCATGATGCCTGTGTCCGTCGCAATTTAAGAAGCTCACCTAAGGGCCAATTTTTAAGGAAAAATCATAGTGTTTTGGAAGTTACAATTATTATACATAGTGAATTTTTGCCGAATAAAGGATGGAATCTATTTCTTATTGAGAGTATAATCATTGCATTTACAAACGGCCACCTTGGGCCATGGTTTCTTAAGCTCTCTTACATAGACCATTCAATCATCCTCTACCTCCTCAACATTTGGGATCGACTGCCTGAAAGTATAGACCTTCTAGAGCTCTTTGATGGTGTCCGCCTCCTCTCCGTCGCCGTTGGTCTCGAGCTCCCTTGTCTTGATCGGCGGTAGATGTGACGGCCCTTAGAAGTTGCGTCATGGAAGCCCGAGTTGAGAAAGGCAGCGGTGTGTGTTATACAGTACGAACTCGGTCGCCCGGATGAGCCGGAGTTCCACACTAGGTGCTAGCCTCGCCCGCAAATCCTTGGCAAGAAGTGGCGCTGGAGTACAAGTGAAGGCATTTCTTGTCATGCTTCAGAGATGATCCCGCCAGTCTGCCCATGTCTTGAGTTGAGGCACGCAATTAGCAACGTGCCCTTCTAAGCCCACTAAGCCATCCATGTGTCGGAGCGGGCTCTTAGAGAAGATCTGGGACGAGCTCTTGGCCTCATTGTTCACATCAAATTTGAAGTGGACATCAACCCAACATGTGAATAACAACATAGATCCACAGGGAGGCTTACCCAAGCTCGCCTCCATGAGTCCTCTATAGAGGAAGGCTAGCACCACCGGTCCCAACCTCTCTCCTTCCCTTATGTCGTAAATCGCACTAAGTTGTTCCTCTTCGAGTATGTTGTCCACGGACGGAAAGAGGAGCTTGATGATCAGTCCATCTCCATATATAAATTATCATTCATTATATGTATTTTTGGTGATTAAAAAAACCCTAAAATTTCTTATCTAAACATCATGTTATGAAGTTGATCATCAAACACTAAATCAATTAAAATAAACTAGTTGTCTACGCACACTGCATATGCTTTGTATAAGTACACATCGACTTCTTTGATAGAACAACCATTTCTTTAGAAGAACATTGATTTCATCCCTACATCAGTTTCACTTAAACAACAACCTCCTGAGTACACATCGATTTTATGCTAACATTGATTTCATAAGTAAAACAACGATTTCGGTCTTACAATGACTTCATAGCTAGAACATCGATTTCGGTTCTACATTGACTTCACTTCACTTGAACATCGATTTCGTTGTTACAACGACATTACAGAAACATCGATTTCGTCTTACTTAAACATTGACTTCATTGCTACATCGATTTCATCTTACTTAAACATCAACTTCGTTACTACAACGACTTCATACAAACATTGATTTTCATCACTACAATGACTTTATAGAAACATCGATTTCATGTCACTTAAATATCGATTTCATTGCTACATCGATTTCGTTGCTTCATCGACTTTGTTTCACTTAAACATCGATTTTGGTAGAACAACGACTTCATATGAAATAATGACTTCATACTTAGAACGACTTCATATGAAACAACGACTTCATGTTTATATTGACTTTGTTTCAAACAACAATTTCATCAGCAAATTGACTTCAGTTAAACAACGACTTTGTACAAAACATAGATTTCATTAATACATGGATTATGCTCACATCGACTTGATTTCAACATGGATTACATTCTCACTTGACTTATGATTATATCATTGATTTAATATCAACATCGACTCTCTCTGGGTACAGCCTCTCTAAATACATCAACCCTCTATTAATGATTACATTTAAGACAGCTGTCAAACATTCTCGTTTAAATCATTTTTAAACATTCTGTAGTTTCATTCCACATGATACTCAAATGTATTTCAAATCTTTATGGATTTCAAGTTTTCCCGCGAAAGCATGGTGTATCCTATGTTCTCTAGCATTTATTGCAATAGTACAAATCTCTGCACGATATATCTTTTACCCATCTTGCTTATGACACACAACGTCACTCTTTACATAATGACAGAATGGCATTTCCCTTTTGGTGTATCTTCAAACAGCACGACTACTAATGTTGACTGACACTTTAGACAAAGATAAGTTGTCTATGTGTCAGCATTTATTGTGTGTAGGATTTTCGGTAGAAACGCACGTTGCAAAGATGGACCTGTCAACCTAACAAGAAGATAGAAGATATCTTTCCACATGAGTGTATGTGTCAATCTGGGCATTAATGGCTGCAAGCTCACCTGCTCCATTCTTCGGACCAGATACTCCAACGTGTATGAAGATATAAGACAACAGATACTTCAACGGTCAAATTATTTCAAAGAAGATAAAAGAAGACTGGTGACTCCAAGCACAATACTCACTCTTTCAGCAACAACTTTAGAGAAGCTTGAACATCTTAGTCACCTGTAGAGCAACAAGAGCTCGCTCATCCAATCGAACTTTCTGTAGCTCTTAGCTCTTCATAGAATATTGCATTTCCCTTGAGAGCTTGCGTAGATCTAAGAAAGTCCATTTGTGATAATCTTGTGTCTCTCAAACTTCTCCTCAGATCAAGCAGTGATTATAAGCTTGGTCTTGGGGCCTTTCTCTTTCAACTCATTTTTTTGTGAGTATTCCTCTTCGGGTATGAAGAGAAGACCTGTTGCATCAGGTGAAGTGATCCCTCTTCTGGTAGAGAAGAGAAGGCCAACTGCTATTGGATGTGTAAGTGTCCTTAAGGGGGACTATATTCTTGTTTAGTGGAATCCCAAGTGGTTTCTTAGGGACTAGACGTAGGACTCCTTGGGATAGGCGATCCGAACTAAGATAAAATTTCCTGTTGTCTGTGTCATTGTTCTCTTTCTCTTGATTAACACTAACTCTAACTATCGATCTTAGTGTTGTCTGTCAAGTGTGTTCATTTTTAGGAATTATTGAAAGGATAATTTTTAGCAATCCATTCACCCCCCACCCCCCTCTGGGCTTGCTATCTGGGCAACAGAGCTCTCCCGCCAAGCATATGTTGAATCCTTTCATCACCTTCTCAAGCCTTTCATCATTCTCTGCCTTTGGCAACTCCTTGATTGTCCAAGCTACCAACTTTTGCAGATTTATCCCTTTCACATCTTGGGCCGCCCTTTCGCTCCCCATAAAGCTCTCCAGCGCCTCTTTGCTCGTAATTCCTCTCAACGTGATTGCCATGTCATCTTCTTTGCCTCTTCTCATCCACATCAAGCCTAATAAGAGCTCAACATCTTCCAACAAAATAGTGGCTTCGAAGGTTTTGAAGAGAAAGGTGTGGGTTTGAGGATGCTATAGTTCTACTAGAGCCCCCCATCGCCGCCAATCAAGGTGGATCTCATGGTAGTGTTTGGCGTGGACGGCTAAATTTTTGATTCCCCATCTGGACAGGATGGATTTAATGTCAAGGCTAATATAAGAGGTCAGTTTTTGTAGCCATGACAACTTCATAAATCTCCTAGTGCCTGGGAAGAGAGGGTAGTCCTATAGGTTGGGTGGCCAAGAGAGAAGATGGCGCAGGTGCCCAGAAAAATGTCCTCCAAATGCAAGAGTATGGCAAAAATTAAGAATACTTTGGTGTTCATATTCGGGGACACATCTCTTAATGACATTGTCAGCATAAATTTGGAACAATTCTGGATCCTCCCAAAGGTAATATTTTATATGGGAATAGAATCTATCTTTCTCTTGTTTGACCATCCATCAGGGATTAATCCAACTGCCAGATAATTAACAATGTGTGCATACCAAGGAGCTTTTATTTGTGAAATGGCTAGGAGTTGTTCATCAGGGAAGGATGCTTGAATGGGCTCACTTTCTTGCACTAAGATCCTTGATAGGTGGTCTGCTACAACATTCTCGGAGCCCTTCTTGTCCTGAATCTCAATATCAAATTCTTGCAAGAGCAAGATCCACCTAATCAAGCGAGGCTTGGCATCCTTTTTAGATAGAAGGTATTTTAAAGTTGAATGATCAGAGAAGATGACAACTTTAGATCCAAGCAAATATGATCTGAATTTCTCTAAGACAAAGACTACAGCCAATAGTTCCTTTTCAGTTGTGGTATATTTCTTTTGAGCTTCAGTCAAAGTTTTGCTTGCATAGTAAATCACAACTGGGCATTTATTCACTCTTTGTCCCAATACGGCTCACATAGCATAGTCAGAAGCATCACACATGATCTCAAAAGATAGTGACCAATCTGGGGGTTGAAGGATTGGAGATTTGGTCACAGCTTCCTTTAGAAAATCATAGGTATAAAGACAAGACTCATCAAAGTTGAAAGGAATATCCTTGGCCAATAAATTACACAAAAGTTGGGAGATCTTGAAAAAATCCTTAATGAATCTACGGTAGAAACCTACATGGCCCAAGGAGGATTGAATTTGTTTAACTGATGTTGGAGGTGGTAGATTGATAATCAGGTCAATTTTTGCTTTATCTACTTGAATTCCCCTTTCGGAAACAATGTGTTCTAGAACAATACCTTCTTTCACCATGAAATGGCTCTTTTCCCAACTTAATACAAGGTTGTTCTCCATGCACCTTTCAAGCACTCTCTCCAAAATTTTCAAACAAATTTCAAATGAGTCCCCAAAGATAAAGAAATCATCCATGAACATTTCTAAAAAATCTCCTTCCATGTCAGAAAATATGGTCGTCAGCACCTTTGAAAAGTGGCTGGTGCATTACATAATCCAAAGGGCATTCTTCTGAAGGCAAAGGTTCCATGAGGACATGTGAAAGTGGTCTTTTCTTGATCTTCAGGGTAAATGGCCACTTAGTTATATCCAGAGTATCCATCCAGGAAGCAAGTACCTTTGTCCAACCAGTCTCTCCAATATTTGGTCAATGAAAGGTAAAGGGAAATGATCTTTCTTGGTGATTGCATTCAATTTCCTATAGTCTATACACACCCTCCAACCCGTGGTTAATCGAGTGGGCAACAACTCACCTTGATCATTTTGAACTACAGTGAGTCTAGACTTTTTGGGAACAACTTGTGTAGGGCTCACCCAATTTCTGTCAGAGATAGGATAAGTAATTCCAGCTTCTAACCACTTTACCACTTCTTTCTTCACCACTTCTCTCATGCTGGGATTTAGTCTTCTTTGCATCTCCCTAACAAGCTTGACATTCTCCTCAATATAAATGTGATGCATGCAAATTAAGGGACTAATGCCTTTAAGGTTAGTCACACTCCACCCAATAGCAGCTTTATGCGCCTTAAGAATTCCAGAAGTTGGGCCTCTTGTGTGGGAGACAGATTGGTGGCTATAATTGCATAATGCATATTTCAAAGAAGTAGGCAAAAGCTTTAAGTCAAGTAGAGGAGGGGTTTGGATGGAAGGGAGTGTAGTCTCAGAGCTGAGTTCTGGTAAAGGTTCAAACCTACTGGGCCATAATTGCTTAGATTGAGAGTCAATCATGTGAACATTTAGAATGGATTCATCGCCATCAAGATGAATTGAATCAGAAGGTTCAACTAAGGTTAGAGGGACACTGATTTCAGGAAGATCTTCCACAACTTCAATTGTATAGCAATCTTCTTCTCCCCTCATGTATTTTGAAGCCTTGAAAACATTAAGGGTAATCTTTTGATCTCCAAAAGAGATGTCCATAAGTCCAGACTTGCAATTGATATTGGCATTGGTTGTGGCCAGAAATGGTCGGCCCAATATGATTGGGCTTTTGGCCAAGTTTTGAGTAGGTTCCATGTCAAGGATTAAAAAGTCAACAGGAAAGTAACAAGTGTCTATCTTGACAAGGACATCCTCCACCAATCCCTTAGGTGTTCTAACAGATCGATCAGCTAATTGGAGAATCACTGTAGTTGATTTAAGCTCCCATATCCCAAACTTTTCGTACACTGATGTTGGCAGCAGATTCACACTAGCCCCAGATCTAATAAGGCCTTTTCAAATGTGATTCCCCCAATGACAATATATGAGTGGGGCACCAGGACCTTTCATTTTCTGAGGAAGTTGGTTCAATAGAAGAGCACTCACATCTTCTGATAATAAAATCCTTTTGGTGTGCATCCAAGGTTCCCTCTTTTGGGTACACATATCCTTTAGAAATTTGGCATATGCAGGGACATGATGGATTGCATCTAGAAGAGGGATGTTGATATGGACTTGCTTGAACAACTTTATTAGCTCCTCATTCTGGGCTTGGATTTGTTATTTCTTCCTTTCTTTTCCAGCTTCTAAGGCGGTGAGGAAAGGGATATTGGGCTTGTAAGTCTCAGGCAATTCATCTACTTCTCCCTTACCTTTATCTTTCTTGATTTCCTCACATTCCACATGCAAGGGTTCATTTACAATTTCTTCTATGGCATCATGGGCTTGGCTCGGTAAGGCTTGATTGGATTGTGAGGCCTTATAAGGATCCACAAGAATCTTTCCACTTCTTAAGGCTGAGATTGCCTTAGCATTTTCCACTTGTGGGCCTTTGGGTGCAACTAGGACTAGTTGGTGTTGTGATATTGGAAGAAGAGGTTGTTGAAAGCCCGGAGGGTAGTTGTGACGGAACACCTCGCCCAAGCCCGTTAAACCAGTAACGTGCTTGACCCGAGTCCGTCTCCCGCGAATGGGCCAAAGCCTCGCAAGGGATACCACACACTAGTCCTTGAAAACACAAAGGAACACACCATTGCATTTATAATATACAAGGTTTTACATAGCCAACTTCAAAAGAAATAACAGAAAGTACACAAGCCTAGGGCATACCCTGAGGTACAACAGGTAAAACTGAAGAAAGAAAAGCTGCACTACTGGAGGCGCTGGGCCAACACCGCTACGTCGAGGCTCCGAACTGGACGATGGTAGAGAAACCTCCTCCTCGCCCTCGCCTGTGGGGAGTAGGGGTGCGCCTCGCTAGTCACTAGCTCAGTAGGGAACTCCCCCAACACCGAGCAAACCAAACACAAGTACCGAAAGCAGTAAACTATGCTAGCAATTTATAGCACAACTAAACAGGATATTAAAGCTATAAACAAACTCACCGCTAGCCGGCTGCATAAAACAACTGTAATAAATTCACGGTAAAACTCCAACACATGTACGAGCTATGGTAGAGACTGCCACACTTGAGCCATGTAGACTGGTTTGCGACACCAGCAACAGACTCGGACAAACTAACACAGGTCTACCTCTCATTCTCGCAGCCACGAACGAAAGGTCCAACTGCCGCTCCACAGGAAAAAGACAAGTAACTTTGGAGACCAACTAAACACCACCACCTGCGGACCACACGGTCGTAGGCCCATGCCTGGCACCTCTAGAGATCCTAGCCTGGGCTCGCTAGAGTGAGGCACTGGAAAAGGACTAGTCGGGGACCAGTGTCGACAACTGGTGTCCGTACCCCCAACTAAGAGTGCACTACAAGTGACTAAAAACAAACTCAAGAGTCAGTGTCCCACTGTCGTCTTTCCCTCAGCCGGACGTACAACTCAAACTAAGGAGTGAGGGTGTCACGACATAGACCTCGACGGTACAGCACAAGTACCGCGACAAAGCCCCGAGCTAACAGCCTGGCTTACAGAGAACCTAGGGCACCCAACTAGAGAGGTAACCACGGTAGGCGTCTACTACCTGACACGCACACAGAAACCACGTGTGCACCGCACAAACCACGTGAAACCTCACGTAAACCTCATGTACTGACGGTCAACAACACGTGAACACCACCTGCCTCGTGTGAACCGTATGTCCACAGGCAAACTACTAGCTAGCTACGTAACCGGTGAGCTAGCCTCGTAAACCACGCGCTTCCCAGAGCTCCAAAAGTGCCAATGTACTGCTCACTAACACTGAGCGTACCGATAACGATAATCAGATAATCACATGCGTAAACCATGCACAAACAGGGCCTCTCGGGCCAAGTCGCGACAACCCATTGGGTCGCCTTCAGAAGGCGTCGCCACGACATGTCGCCTTCAAGTCCAGATATACTTTAAATCCTTCTAAGAGAAGATATACTTTAAACTCTTATGATATGTAAAAATTTCAAAATTTTCACCATATAAGTAGTGCCTCCACATTTTCAAAGCAAACACAACTGCTACCAATTCTAAATCATGGGTGGGATAATTCTCTTCTGCTGGCTTCAATTGCTTGGACGCATAGGCTATCACCTCGCCATGCTGCATTAACACTGCTCCCAGCCCTCTTCTAGATGCACCTGTATACACAACAAATCCACCACTTCTTGCCGGTAGTGTCAATATCGGTGCTGTAGTATGCCTTTTCTTTAATTCCATAAAACTTCTCTGACACTCCCCGGACCACACAAATGGCACACCCTTCCTACTCAGTCTCGTCATGGGTGCCGCAATCTTAGAAAATCTTGTATGAAGTGCCTATAATAGCCTGCCAGCCCCAAGGAACTTCTAATCTCTGTAATTGTCTTAGGCACTTCCCACTTCATTACAACTTCTACCTTACTTGGATCAACTGCCACTCCATCTGCCGAGATGACATGACCCAAAAACTGAATTTCCTTCAACCAGAACTCACACTTACTAAATTTAGTAAACAACTGATTATCTCTTAATAACTGAAGAGTAAACCTCAAATGAGCAGCATGCTCCTCTTCAGAAGCTGAGTAAATCAGAATATCATCTATAAAGACCACAATGAATTGGTCCAAGTACGGATGAAAAATTTTGTTCATCAGATCCATGAAAGCTGTAGGAGCATTGGTCAGCCTAAACGACATAACCACAAATTCATAGTGACCATATCTAGTCTTGAAAGTTGTTTTATCTATATCCTCCTCTCTGATTCTCAATTGATGATACCCTGACCTCAAGTCAATTTTAGAAAACACCTTAGCTGACTCCAATTGATCAAACAAATCATCTATTCTTGGCAACGGGTACTTATTCTTAATGGTCACATCATTCAACTTTCTATAGTCAATACACATTCGAAAGCTTCCATCCTTCTTTTTCACAAATAACACTGGTGCTCCCCACGGGGAATGACTCGGCCTAATATACCCTTTTTCTAGCAATTCTTCTAATTGCTTCTTCAACTCTTTGAGCTCTGCTGGTGCCATTCGACAGGGTGCTTTAGAAATCGGCATGGTACCCGGCAACAACTCAATAGTAAAGTCCACCTCTCTGTGTGGAGCTAAACTAGGCAACTCATCTGGAATGACATCTGCAAATTCCCTAACCACGGGAACTGCCTCAACTGACTTACTAGTTTCTATCAAACTTACAGAAGCTAAGTAAGCCACACACCCCGCATTAATCAACCTTCTAGCTCTAATTACAGAAATTATAAACTTAGAAGCACAAAAAGGCATACCTTGATATTCAAATACAGAACCATTGGGGTGACAAAACTCGATCCTTTTCTTCCTGCAATCTAGCATAGCTCCATAGGCCTCAAGTCAATCCATACCCAAAATAATATCATAATCAGTCAACTGCAAAGCATATAATCGACCAGGCATCTGGTTCCCTTCAAACACAACTGAAGCCTCATCTATATAACACGAGGTGAGCATAAACTCACCAGAGGGAACTTCCACTACTAATTCACATGATTTTTCTTCTAAAGGATGAGCCATACTATCCAGGAATTCTTCAGAAATAAATGAATGCGAGGCACCTGAATCAAATAAAACTTTTGCTGAATATTCATAGATGGGGATAGTACCTTCTATCATATTTGATGCCTCCGCCTGGGCACGGGTGATAGCCATAACCCGGCCCCTACCTCTCTACTGTGGTGCTCCTCTGCCACGACCTGCCGGTGGCTGCTGAGACTGCTGCGGCTGTTGAACACCTCTACCATAACCATATTCCCTCGGATAGGGACAATTACGGATCAAATGCCCCAGCTAAACACCTATAGCCTGGTGGAAGGGTAGGCTGGCTGGCGGTACTTTGCTGCGATTCCTCCACCTCTGGCTTACCATGACCCTGTTGAACTTGCTGACAACCTCCCCATCCTCTTCCTTTACCTTTAAATGCCTATTTTAATTTATGGCCCCACTTACCAAAACCTGATGAGGAAGGTCCTGCTGATGCTTTGCCCTTACTCACACCCGCTGACTGCTGGGGTAGCCGGAGACTACCCGAACCTAACTCGCCCACCTGACGAGTCCGAACTGCTCTTTCAAGAGTAGCTGCTCTCTGGGCTGCTTCTTCAACTATTCTACATGAAGGATCGAAGATGTGATGGACAAGATCTAGAAGGGGGGGTTGAATAGATCCAGGCCAACTATTGCAGAAACTTAGCCAATTTTAAAACAATGCATAGAATCAGAGGCAATTTGAAAGAGCAATTTAGATCTGATCAGTGATTGTGTGAATTAGATGATTGAAGTGTGGAATCAAGTTGATTAAAGGTGAATTCGAAAAACCCTATGCATACATCTAGCGCAATGTGAATTTAAGTCACACACAAACCACTGCACAGAGAATTTTTAGGTGGTTCAGAAATCACACCATGTGATTCCTACATCTACCCCTCACACTGTGAGGATCCACTAAACAACCGGATACACCATACACACTGGAGCCTGACAACTCCAACACAGAGTTCTACAACTCACACAACCTCTAGAGCAAGACTACTCTAGAACCTGAGCACAATTGCTCAACCACAACTGAGTACGACGACTCAACAATGAGCACACAGGCTCACAAACCACTTGCTAGGACACAAAACACAAAGATTCAGATCCTCTAGCAATGATCTGATCTAAAAAGGTTCATTCAAGAGGATTAACGCAACAGTTCATGCACAATCTCTAGAATGACCAAGAAGAAACAAGGGGAAATGAGGAATGGGGTGAAATGTCCTTGTTCTTCAAGAAGACTCCCTTGTAGAGGCTGAATTGTGAAGAAGCTTGATCACTTGAAGTCCCAGGCCGATGCTCTGCAACTTGGTCTTTGGGATCTTCCTTGAATTCTTCACAATTGTCTGCTTCTACTCGATCTGCATCCTTGGAAGTTGATCACACTGCTTCATCTTGGATCAATCTTCACTTCTTGTGCTTGGAGATGTGGGAATTGGGTTGAAGAAGCACAAGGGGAGCAAGAACAGGGAGGAGAGCTCTCTCTACTGCCAAAAGGATTTCTGGAAGGCTCTTGGAGGATCTCTTGTGTTGGATGGCCAATTAGGAGAGTATTTATACCTAAAATGTCCAACAGTACCCTTGGGGGTCGTGGGCACATGATCCAAGGCCGATCCACCAAATCCTAGAGTGCCACGTGTCCAGGAGAGACTTTAAGTCACAGAGTTTCTGGAGTGTGTCGACCTACCCATGGGGTGTGTCGACACACTGTCCCAAACTGGCAAAATAGCTTCTCTGGGAAGGGTCTCTAGTGTCGACACCACTTCATCTCGTGTCGACACACAGGAGAGAACTGCAAAATAGGCCTTGTGGGAGAGGCGTCTAGTGTCGACACCATCTGGTTTAGTGTCGACACACTATCCAGGCCTGTTGACAGGGTTCACTGGGAGCTGAGTCTAGTGTCGACACTGCTTGATCTTTAGTCGACACTACTTGACCATTTCTTTATCTTTTGGCTTAGGGCTTGGAGCATTGTGTCGACACCAGTATGTGGTGTGTCGACACTACCCTTGGAAGAATTGTGTGTCCCTGAGAAATAAACACATATTTCATTAGTCCAATGTATTATCACGAAAATAAATGATAAATGTGTTTGAAAACATGCTTTTTGAATATGGTCATTACATGTGTGGTGCATTTAACATGTTCCAATTATTGTGCATTAAAATCACAACTTGTCATCATCAAAATATGAGGGGAAATGAATTATATTCACACTCAACCCAACAATCTCCCCCTTTCTGATGATGGCAATATTGAGTCACATTAAAGTTTGAATTTTTGAAGGATTGTGATTTTCAAGTATCCATTCACACAACATCTATTCACTTACACACTGAATAACAATGAACACATTCATTCAATTTTCGTTCACATTCATCAAAAGCCATTTAGCACAATTTAGTAACAATTGACATTTTTCATAATCAAGAGGCACAATGTTACTAATAACCATAGCTTTCCATTAATGGCCAAAAAATAACACATTTTGAGATCTAAAAACATTTGTTCATTACAAAAGGTTCACATTCAAAAAGGATGTCCTTCTCCCCCTTTGACATCATCAAAATATGAAGTCCATTAGGAGGATGGAGGAGGAGGAGGAGGAATGGGTAGCAAGATAGTCTCAATATCCGTCAATCTTTTCTCCATAGAAGTCAAGGCGAACTTCATCTGAGCTTGGATTGTTGAGAGTCTTGTATACAAGAGATTTTCCATTCTTTCAGAATTCTTAGACATTGTTGCTTGAAGCACACTGAAATCAGCTGAAATAGGCTGTGATGATGAAGAGGAACCAGCTGTGCCACCATGTCTGCGCAAAGTTTTGAATTCCTTCTTTAGAGCAGACATTTCTTCATCAATGTGAGCAGATAAATTCTTCATGCCCTCCAAATCATCTACCATGTGGGCAAAAGACAGTCTTGTCTTGGATATTTGATTGACTGCTTCCTGGCTATTGAAAAGATTCTGTTGGGATTTGCCAAAATGCCTTCAAGAACCTTTTCTAACTTGTCTTGATGCTCCTTTAGTTCAAGGGAGGCATCAGCCAGTGTTCCAATAAGCCTATTGAATCTTTGGGCTGCATAATCTGAGGCTTCCTTTTGTTGAGCAGTCACTGAATTTTCCAATCTTTGTACCCTAAACTCAAAAACCTCTGACATCTGTTGGATTGAAGAAGTGATGGTATCAAATTTTTCATTGAAAAATGAGTACAACTCTGGTGGAACAGAAGGTCCACCAAAGGATGTGGAGGCTTGAGCTTAAGGTTGTGGAGAAAATAAGGGAATGTCCATTTCAAGGTTTAGTGAGGAAGAGGGCTGAAGTTGAGGTGAAATTGGGGCATTCAGGGGTACTTGAACTTCATTCTCAATATGAGGCTGATCCTCATTTGCTGGAGGCTGGTCCTCATTTGCTGGAGGCTGGTCCTCATTTGCTGCAGGCTGGTCCTCATTTGCTGGAGGCTGGTCCTCTTGAGCTGGAGGCTAGCCCTCTGGAGCCACAGGGGCCTCAACTACAGCTGGCCCTCTCCGTACTTGATCACCCTCAAGTCGAAAGCCCATAAACTTATGTACATGCTTGAAGCAGTATATGTTGGACTTAGGAAATGTCTGAGACTTCTCATTCTCAAGAGAAACACCAAAATGTTCAAAGATTGGTGTAAGGTGAGCTGCATAAGGAAGAGACCTATGGAGATCTTTCCTCATAGTCTCAAACATTATTTGGTACATTATGACATGGAGGTTGACCTTGATGTCCTTTTTCATGCAATAAATCACAAATCTCTGAATATCCGTGAGTCTATCCCTTCCACCACCTTGGGGTGTTATGATAGTGGTGAGAATGTGATGGATAAGTCTCAACACAGGTGGAAAGGTGTTCGTGTTGAACTTGGTGACATGCGTCTTCCTGGGATCAGACTCATCAGCTTGCAATCCAATCAAGATAGTGTAAGCTTCATGGAGATCAAACTCAAAGTTGTGGTAATTGGCTCCTTCATCAGGAATTTTAAATAGGGTGGCTGCTAATTCTGTGGGCATATCAATCACAACACCTTTGACCTCAGACTTGTAACCGTCATCAGTGCATTCCAAATTCATGTAGAATTCTTGTACAAGACGAGGATAAATGGTCCGAAATTTGGAGATAAAAGGCAACCAAGTCTGGAATGAGAAGAAACGGTGAATTTCTGGGAATGCAGCTGCTAACTGATTATCCGCCAAATCGACTGCCCTAGGTTTCAAAATCATCTTCCCTTCACTAACCGACTTGGAAGGGGTGGCCTCAGAAGGCTGGGAAGGCTCAGAAGATGAAGAGGACGATTCCTCAGAAGCTTCAGGAGAAGAAACCAAAATCCTCCGTCTAGGGTTTGCGGACCCCCTGCCTTTAACGGAAGAGGATGCCCTACCTCTTTTGGATGGAGTGGGAGATGCAGAGGAAGGTCGTGGCTGCTCAGCAGGGTCATGCCGACGCTTGCTTCTCCTCTCGATTGGCGGTTGTGCTTCCACAGAAATGGGCCTTGCGGTTGCCCTGGACCTTGCTCCACGGCGAGGGGCTTCCTTGGGGCCATGGAAGCAAGAGAGAGTGGAAGAGCAGAGGATGGGGAAGAAGGAATGAAGGGAAGAAGGACAAGGATGGGTTGGAGGAGGGAAGAAGGTGGAGTGGCTGCCATTTTCAAAGGTGGAAGGCGGCCATGGGGTCGACCTTGCATAAAAAGGGTTTTGGAGGTGCAATGCCCCGCAGGTACAAGAAGACCCTAACCGGCGCCCAAGTCCTGAATCACCCTAGCAGGGATATGTGTCGACACTAGAAGAGGTTAGTGTCGACCTGGGCTGGACTGTGTCGACACTAGATGGAGGTAGTGTCGACCTGGCCTGAAGAAACTTTGAGTATTTGAGCATGGGAAAATTTTGTGAAATTTGGGATATCTTTAATATGATTAAAGATGGATGGAATTAGCTTTTCAAGGATTTTTAAGAGACCAAAGAATTCAGTTGCCATAATTCTTGCAAAAATGCAACAAACTTCATGATTTACTCAACAACAAGCATGATATATTCATTAAATGACTTGAACCAGTAAAATGATAGTTTGAGGGATATAGGACATCCAACAATCAATACAAACTACCATAATCTCCAAATCCAAAGAAATGAAAATATCTTTTTAGATTGAAATCAAGTGTAATGAAGATAAACACCTTTAAAACAAACTGATGATAGACAAAGATGGTCATTTTAGGCAATTCTCCTTGGATAGTTTTGTGTTTTTAATCAAACTATCAAATGTAGTAAATCTTGTTCACTCAAGAACTAATGCTTTTTACAAACCATAGTTCCTGGATACTAGGGATTTACTCATTATCTAGTTTCAAAGGGGGGAATGACAACCTTTTACATTGAAATATACGTTTATCAGACGCCAATATTTCCAGTTACTCAGTCACCATAAAAAAATATAGAGCATTTTTTTTTATTCTTGATTTTGAACCCCTTTGAATAGAGATAGCAAAAATACCTCATGACATACATGGCACTTCATTCATTGTGAAGGTTTGTAGTTTCTCAGTATTTGTGCCATTGCTCTGTTGAATATTAAGTGTAAGGAGAATTGTATAAACTTGAAACCATTTATCTCACAGCAGTTGCAAAAAAAAAAGTTTAAATTCAATGAACACATTATCCTTCAATCTGTGAAAGAGATTTGAATTTCTATAGTCTTGAAGAGTATAGTTTAGAGCTGATTGTAAAAAAAATGTAGTAGATCACTCAAAGGATCATTTTGAGGTTCTAGACAACTCAATGAGGACATCATGCAAGGAAGTTGATGTAATTCAAGAAGAGTGTTGAATTTTGCAAAGGAAATGAGTTGTGAATTCTTTAGCTCCCCCTGAGATGATGATTCCAAGAACTTTTCATCAAAATAATGATATGCAAGTATTTTGAAACCAGAAATGATTCTCTTTGAACAACAAAGCTACCCCTCAACAATTGCATATTCATTTCTTGGTATTTGGCGGAGACATATACTCTCACATAGTGAAAGTGTCCAGACAAGCAGAACTTGTCCTTCTTCAAATCACCATTTGATATACCAAGAAGCTCAACACAATGTGAGTTGAAGAATTCATTGTCAAAAAGAAATAGAATTTGAATAGTGAGAGATGAGAACAATATGAATCAAGGAAGCAAAGAAGAATGATGAAACAATGACTCCCCCTCAGAATATGCCTAAACACTCAACCCAAATGAGAGAGATCAAGAAGATGGACATTTGCAAAGACCAAGCTCTCTCCTCAAAGATGAAAATATACTGTCAGGAAGAGGTTTGGTAAAGATGTCGGCAATTTGTTTTTCAGTTTCAATGAAGTGGAGTTCAAAGGATTTCTTTGCTACTTCATCCCTCAAGAAATGATGCCTAATTTCAATATGTTTTGTTCTGGAATGCTGAGTTGGGTTTTCAGATAGATTTATGGCACTTGTGTTGTCACAAAGAATGGGAACACAATCTAACTCTTGGTTGTAATCGAGAAGTTGATTTTTCACCCAAATAATTTGAGTGCCACATCTACTAGCTGCAACATACTCAGCCTCTGCAGTTGTCAGAGCAACTGAATGTTGCTTTTTAGAAGCCCAAGAGATTAGGCACCCACCTAAGTACAAACACAAACCACTTGTGCTTTTTCTATCTAAATTACACCCAGCATAATCAGCATCACAATAGGCAATCAAGTCTAACTTGCAACCAGCAGGATACCAAATTCCAAGATCACATATTCCAAAAAGATATTTAAAAATTCTTTTAACAGCTAACATGTGACTTTTTATAGGATTAGATTGAAATCTAGCATATAAACACACACTGAACTGAATATCAGGTCTAGAAGTGGTTAAGTAGAGTAGAGAACAAATCATACCTCTGTATGTCTTTGGGTCTACTGACTTACCAAGTGAGTCTTCTTCTAGTTTAGCATTAATGGAAATGGGTGTGCTTGAATGCTTGAGGTTCTGGAAGTCAAACCTTTTCAGAAGTTCCTTGACATATTTGCTTTGACTTATGAAGATCCCCTCGCTTGTTTGGTTAACCTGCAATCCCAAGAAAAATTGTAAATCTCCCATCAAGCTCATTTCAAATTCATTTTTCATTTGATTAGCAAATTCATTGCACAAGCTCTTATTGGTTGATCCAAATATTATGTCATCAACATAAATTTGGACTGCAATTATTTGATTTTTGATAGTTTTTGTGATCAGGGTTTGATCAACATTACCTCTAGAGTATCCTTTGTCAAGCAAAAAGGAACTCAAACGGTCATACCAAGCTCTTGGAGCTTCTTTGGGACCATAGAGAGCCTTATGAAGCTTAAAGACATGATTAGGATGTTTTTCATTTTCAAAGCCCGGAGGTTGTTCAATAAAAACATTTTCTTTTATATAGCCATTCAAAAAAGCACTTTTGACATCCATTTGATAAACTTTAAATTTCATGGATGATGCAAAAGTAAGGAAAATTCTTACAGCTTCTAGTCTAGCTATAGGGGCATATGACTCTTCAAAATCAATTCCAAATTCTTGGTTGTACCCCTTTGCAACTAGTCTAGCTTTATTCCTAATGACTTGACCATTTTCATTTAAATTATTTCTGAATACCCATCTAGTGCCAATGATTGTTTGGTCACTATGTTTAGGTACTAATTCCCATACTTGATTTCTTTCAAATTGATGAAGTTCATCATGCATTGCATTGATCCAATCAGAACTCAATAAAGCTTCATCAATTGACTTTGGTTCAACTTGGGAAATTAGAGCTAGTGGGTCTTCATCAATAACATTCAGGAATGATGATCTAGTCCTTACCGTATCATTTACAATGCCAACTACATTTTCCAATAGGTGATCTCTCAAAAATCTATGTTCAGAAGTTACCTGTTGAGATGCACTTAAATCTGAAACAACATTACCTGATCCACTTGAAGTAGGTGAATGAATGTTCAAGTTCTGACCAAGGTCTTCAATTTCCTCAACGGTCGGTCAAGAATCCACAATAAAATCATCATCTTCATTATCTTGACTGTCCCTGCAAGATTTAGAATCATGAGTTGAAAAGGAATTTTCATCAAAAATAACATGTGGAGACTCTTCAACAGTTTGATTCTTGAGAGAATAAACTATAAAAGCTCTTGACACTTCAGAATAACCAAGAAAGATGGCTTCCTGAATTTTAGCATCAAACTTGTCAAGATTTTCTTTGTTATTGTTATGAACAAAGCATTTACACCCAAATATTTTGAAATAGGAGATTGTTGGCCTTTTGTTTTTCAATAATTCATAAGGAGTTTTTCTGATTTTTGGTCTGATCAATGCTCTATTGAGAATGTGATTTGTTGTATTCACAGCTTCAGCCCGGAAGGATTTGGGCAAATTACTTTCTAAGATCATGGATCTAGCCATTTCCACAAGAGTTCTATTCTTTCTTTCCATAACTCCATTATGTTATGGAGTTCTTGGTAAAGAAAACTTGTGAAATATGTGAAGATAAGCACATAAATCAGAAAATGATTTGTTTTCAAACTCACCCCTATGATCAGTCAAAATGTTTTTGATTTTATATGGAAAACTTGTTAAGACAGTGGTACAGAAATTCCTGAACTCAAGGCAAGCATCACTTTTGTAGGATAGAAAAATAACCCATGTAAATCTGGTAAAATCATCAATGATTACAAACCCATATCTTTTGCCACTTAGACTTAGAATTCTTGTTGGACCAAATGAAGTGTTGCGGAATTCCCTATATGGTAATCTAGAAGGGGGGGTTGAATAGATTACTGTCTATTAAGAACACTTGACGCCTTCTTTTCGATAAGATACAAATCACTAGAAATTATGGCAAGGACTAAACTTAGTGTGGATGTGTGTGATTCGATGATAGATATCAAGCAGATGATTAGACGTGTGTAAATGCACCGTGCCTACCAAACATCTAACGTAGAATCGTTCAAACCAAGAGACACAACGATTTACGTGGTTCGGAATACACAACTCGTGTATCCTACATCCATGGGCCACACACACACGTAGATCAATCTGCTTATGAGCTAGTTCAGGAACTACAACTCACACACACGTGTTCTCTGATGTGTAACCACGATCAGAACAACACACACACACGTGTATCAAGCACAAGGACTGGTTGAAACACACCACACACACACACGTATGGATAAAAGTAAAACAGAGAAGAGTTTGAGAGTTGAGAATCAAATCCAATTGAAAACTCTTCTGATGAACGTCTGGGTAGACATCAAGCTTCGTCTTGATGATTAGAAATTGATGGAGAGGCTTGAATCCACGACGTTCAGACTTCACCGCTGCACGGAAGACTTCTCTTGTTGAATCTGGGCAGCAGGTAGAAGCAGAGCAGCAGTGCAAGACTTTTCTGGAGAAGCTTTTTAGGGTTCTTGCTTGGAGGCTGCTTGTGTTCGTGATTGTCTTCAAAAAGATGCTTAAATAGAGGTGTTTACATATGGAGAGTCGTGGTATGTGGAAACACCATCTATGGCAACTTGAAGACTTTCCGTATTTTAAATTGTACTCTGTCTCTCGACAGGTCTTAGCCATCTGTCGACAGGCGACAGTAAGACAGAAGTATGGATGCTCAGCTCTGTGAGATCTGTCGACAGTCGAAGACCATCTGTCGACAGATATGCTCTTTTGTGCAAGCGACAGAAGTCTGGGTTTCTAGACTGTGAGATCTGTCGACAGTTGACTTCCCATCTGTCGACAAATGAAGACTTCCTGAGCAATGTGACTTCGTGATGATCTTTCCTATGAAATCTGTCGACAGGTGCTTTTGTGTCTGTCGACAGGTGACCTTATTTCTTGCTTTTTGTGATCTTTCTCACTTGTTTGGTGAGAGCTTGACTTTGGGCATTTGTACCTACATGATAAAACATGTAAAGTTAAGTATTTTGAATACACAAATGATCAAGTATTGCATTGGGTTCTTTGTCATGTGTCAAGTGTATCAAACCTCAATTGAAGTTATTCATCATCAAAAACATGTTGTTATAAATGTTAGAATGAAAACCCAACATTTCCCCCTTTTTGATGATGACAAAATTATTCAATTAATGCATTGAGGTTTCTCCCCCTTTTGACAACATCGAAAAGCATGCATATCAGTCAATCATAGAGACAACATAGAGCAAGGCACTGTGAATTCATTGATATGAAATAAGCATACACAGTACAAAAAGTTGTTTGACTGAAAGGGAATGAAAGTACATGACAACAAAGTAGAAGTAAATTAGCACAGGACTCAGACATGAGAACACACATACACTACGTGATGACCCACTCCTAGACATAGAACCTATCTAAGCAGCATCATCTGCGGGCGGAGCTGGAGCCTGACGTGTATCGTGCATCATTTTCTGAAGTCTGGTGATACGGAGCTGGAGCTGGACTTGATTGTCCGCAAGTGACTCCAGACTCGAGTCCACTGTATCCAATCTTGTGTTGAGGTTCTTATATCCAGTGGTCATCTGTTGTTGTAACTGTGCAATCAAATCTCTGATGGATGGTTGAGTTGGAGCATCACTAACAATCTCAACTCCCGGCATACCATGTGATTCAGACTGGGAATCTTCATCTTCTTCATCTTCAGCATCATCAGCAACATTCTCATCTTCGTCTTCAACATTCTCTTCTACGGCATCAGCAGGTGCTTTACCCTTAAGCGCCCGGGTAACAATTCCATCAACAAGCTTGTATCCCATTCGATGTGCTGCAGTGAGATCAAAGCTGTTGCGAGAATTTAGCACAATGCACTCGCTATCTGGAATGTCAATGCCGATGAACCTCATGAGGGAGGTAAGTGGACAGGCAAAAGGCATCGATCTCCGGGGTTGGTAGAAGGTTTTGAGGATCAGACGAAGCATCAGAAGTGGGAGATTAATGGGTTCACATTTGAGAAAGAAGGTGAAGAGATATTTGTGAACATCAGTGACCAACTCCCGACTGCCATGTTTAGGAGCAATCATGGTAGTGAATATGTGGTGGATCATCCTGATTAATGGAGGAAATGAATTTGCATTGAGTTTAGAGATTTTCTTGGTGCCATCATAATCCTCAAGTGTAAGAGAGGGTAGTAGACTGAAGCATCGGGTTTGTGGCTTAGAATATCAACTCCAGAATTGGGGATTTGAAGGGCTGTGCTAAAAAGATTTTCAGTAAGTTGAAATGTAGTGCCCTTGACGGTGGTATAGAAATTATTATCTAAGTGTAGCCAAGGTTGTTGTAGAAGTCACGAACGGCGGAAAAGAATACCGTTTGTGATGGTAGAGAAATGGAGTCCAGCCCTGACTGTCGAATAGGGGTTGGAGATTAGGAAACATGACGGCCAAGGACTCAAACTCTACATACCGTTGCTGGACAAACTTGGTATGCGTCCCCTTTGAGTGGGTGAGATGAAGACGGGGAGGCACCACAAGCTCGGGAAGACGATCATCCCGATGCTTTGTTCTGCGCTCAGCCTCAGCCCCGTCGGCCCGAGAAGAGGAGGGACGGCGGCGAGAAGCCAATTTCTTGGACGCCTGGAAGACATGAGGAAGGCTAGAAGAAGAAGGATGAGGGTGAGAAAGAGATGTGGTTGAGGTCTCGGATGAGAGGAAGGAAGACCGAGGAAGATAGGGTTTTCCCGTCCAGAACAGGGGATGGAGATTTGGAGGGGAAGTAGAGAGGGGTTTTGGTGGTAGGAGGAGAAGGGTTCCTATGGATGCCTTTTTATAGAAAGAGGAGGTGATTTGAAAAGGCAAGCCCCACCAAAAAAGCCCCAAACGGCGTGCCCGTTGGACTTCCCAAACTGGGTCTTCCGCCGGCTGTCGACAGATGATTGGGGATCTGTCGACAGATCCTGCATAGTTTCTGCCAGTGATGTTTGATGTGGCTTTTGAAGAAAGAAATGGGAGCAATGGTTACATGAGTCATATTTATAAGGTGTAACATGGGTAAACACATATTGTAACCTATCATTTTCATGGACATTAAGGCTCTCCCACTTACCTGGATGATTTAAGCATAATACCCAAGGGACTTAAAGTTAAAGCATGAAGAGAACATTTTCCATTCATTGAGAAAGGACACCATTACCCTTGGTTGATTAAGGACATTGTAGACCAACACTATCCCAAGTTTATGATGATCAAATGATGATTGAAATAAATGTCTAAACTTCTGGATAGCCATAGACAGTACATGACCTTTCGATTTGAGACACTGTGGAGGCTTCACACTATTTCAATTTTTTTTTTTGCTTTCAAGGAAAGAATTCAATGGGAAAAGTGATATTCAAGATAACTTCACACCTTTTGACATGAGGATAGACATGACAAGTGCCCATACCCCCAGTTACTCAGTCGAAGTTTCCATTATATCGTTGTATAGAGATAATGAGTTTGGTTTTTGACGCGAGGGCAGACATTTGTGATGCCCGTCTCCCCGGTTACTCAGCAAGACCCATCATAGCTCTACCTTTATCCCAAATTTTTTTTTTTAAATGACGTTGTATATACTTTTCTGAAATAGGTAGCTTTTCTCCATTTTAGCTAAACTTAAGATCAAGGAGACGTATATGATGATCCTTCAGTTTAAAACATAAAGTTCAATAACCATAAGATTTTTCAGTTGTATTAAGAATGGTGTGAGCCTACAAGGAAATTATTCAACGGAGTTTAAGTGTTAATCCTCAAAGATAGTTCAATGTTTTCAAAATGATGTAACATAAACCCAAGCATGAGTAGTATGTCCAAATCATAGTGGTTTAGGGGATAGCATCAATATCATGTATATATGAGGTAGTTAAACATGTATATCCACCCAATAAACACCTTAATGAAAGTTCATGAACCTGCTGAACAAGTAGTATGTGAAATAGGCATGAATTACTTGAAGAGATGGTGTCTGTCGACAGCTAGAGAAGTGCCTGTCGACAGATCACATAGACAGAAGAAAGGCCAGTTCGGGCAGAGCAGAACCTGTGAGATCTGTCGACAGATAAGTGGTCGTCTGTCGACAGATTGCACAGACAGAGGAAATAGAGTTCTGTGAGGCCTGATCTGTCGACAGATGTAGTGGGAGCTGTCGACAGATGCCTGTGCAAAGCTGGTTTAAGATTAGAATGAAGAGTGAAATGTTCATGACAAGTGAGGGAATTGAAAATACACATTGAATGAGTGATTCTCCTTTTCATGAAGGACATCTAACCTAGACTTGCTCCCCCATAGTGTGTGCTCATGTGAAAACAAGCAATTGAGTATTGAAGACACACTATTACAACTGGACCAATCATGTGAGCATATCAAGCTTTCAGGAAGACAGATTGATAAGATTGTCAATGTTTCACTGAAGAGGAGAATGGGCAAATTGTAAGAAAACTCATCTCTATATGGAGTACATACCCCTTATATGCATGTCAACTATGGCGGAGGATTTTTCCTCTACGCATAGTGGAAGTTTCCAAACAAGCTTTACTTGTTCTTCCACAAACACTATTTGATATACCTCACAGTTGGTGCACACAAGAGACATATGCTCAGTATATGGATAAGTTTTACTGCAATTTGCACAAGCCCAATTCTCTTCTCAAAGTGGTGAATCTATCTTCAGCTAGAGGTTTGGTAAAGATGTCAGCCAATTGTTTTTTTGTGGGTATGAAACTGATTTCTAAGTTTTTGTTGGCTACCTCATCTCTCAAGAAGTGGTGACGGATTTCTATGTGTTTTGTCCTAGAGTGTTGAATGGGATTCTTTGATAAGTTGATTGCACTGGTGTTGTCACATAGGATAGGTGTGCATCAATATCAATGTTATAGTCACACAACTGACTTTTTATCCACAACACTTGAGCCGCACAACTCCCTGCAGCAACATATTTTGCCTCTGCAGTGGATAGTGCAACCGAATGTTGCTTCTTGGATGCCACGAAACCATGCAACTGCCAAGGATTTGGCAATAGCCACTAGTGCTTTTCCTGTCAATTTTACATCCAGCATAGTCAGCATTAGAATATGAAACCAAGTCAAAGCTACTACCTGCTGGATACCAAAGACCCAAATCAAACGTACCTGAGAGATATCTGAAAATTCTCTTAACGGCAATTAAGTGGCTTTCCTTTGGACTAGATTGGTATCTAGCACAAAGACAAACGCTGAACTGGATGTCTGGTCTACTTGCAGTAAGATAAAGGAGTGAGCCAATCATACCTCGAAATTGTTTGGCATCTACTGATTTACCTTTCGCATCACTTTCTAGCTTAATGCTTGTGCTCATGGGTGTTGAGGCATGTTTAGCTTCTTCAAACTGAAACTTTTTCAGTAGCTTTTGACATATTTTTCTTGGTTGATGAAGAATCCGTCTTCCAATTGTTTGACCTGCAAACCAAGAAAAAATTGAAGCTCCCCCATTAGACTCATCTCAAATTCACTGTGCATATGTTTGGAGAATTCTTCACACAGTGAAGGATTAGTAGAACCAAAGATAATGTCGTCCACATAGACTTGAACAACAATTATATGATTGCGGACTTTCTTTGTAAAGAGAGTTTGGTCTACCTTACCTCTTGAGTAGTTTTTGCTTACCAGAAATGTGCTCAGCCTGTCGTACCAAGCTCGGGGTGCCTGTTTCAAACCATAAAGAGCTTTGTGCAATTTAAATACATGGTGTGGTTTATCATAATCCTCAAAGCCAGGTGGTTGAGAAACGTAGACTTCCTCTTTTATGTAGCCATTTAAGAAAGCAGTTTTGACATCCATTTGATACAATTTAAATTTGTTTGAGCATGCATATGCTAACAAGATTCTAACTGCTTCTAGCCTAGCTACTGGTGCAAAAGATTCTTCAAAGTCTACACCAAATTCCTGATTATATCCTTTTGCAACCAGTCTAGCCTTGTTTCTCACCACTTTACCCTCTTCATTGAGTTTGTTTCTAAAGACCCACCTTGTACCTATGACAGACATTTCAGGGGTTTTAGGAACTAAACTCCATACATTATTTCTTTGGAATTGCCCAAGCTCCTCATGCATAGCATCAATCCATGAATCTTCTTTTAAGGCTTCTTCAACATTCTTAGGTTCCACTTGAGAGACAAAAGCTAAATGGTCTGTTCAACTATTTGATTAACTTTGATCTAGTTTGAACCGACTCATTTAAATTTCCTATCACATTCTCAAGAGGATGATCTTTTGAATACCTCACATTCATGACTGTTGAAGGGCCTGGAATATCTTGCATTTGAGGAGTTGGTTCTGGAGGAGGAAGTGCTTGAGGTAGTTCAAGTTGATGTTCTTCCTCTTGTGGATCTTTGTCAGGTACATCTTCTGAATTGTTGTACGGGAGAATATCTTCTTCATCATTATACCTGCGAAGATATCCACTTTTAGTCTTGACAGTTGTTATAGAGATTGCATTTGATTTTCTCTGTAGTTCTCCAAGTGTTGTATCTTCAGTTTCATCTTCAAACCTGTAAAGTTTAGAATTGTTAGACTTGGTTTGAGATTCATCAAATACAACATGTGGAGTTTCTTCCACTTTTCTTGTTTTAAGATTGAACACCTATAGGCTCTAGAGTGTTCTGAGTATCCAAGAAAAATACCTTGATCGCTTTTGGCTTCAAACTTGTCCAAATCATTTTTATCATTGTTATGTATGAACACTTTTGAGCCAAAAACTCTGAAATACCCAATTATGGGTTTCTTACCTTTCAGAAGTTCGTAGGAGGTTTTCTTGAATACCGGTCTTACCATGGCTCTATTATGTATGTAGCAAGACGTGTTTACCGCTTCTGCCCAAAAGGTTCTTGCTAGTTGATTCTCGACCAGAAGCGTGCGAGCCATCTCCACCAATGTTCTGTTCTTTCTCTCCACCACTCCATTTTGTTCCGGAGTTCTTGGAGAGGAGAACAAGTGCTCTATCCCATGGAGCCTGCAGAATTCAGTAAAGGAGTTGTTGTCAAATTCTCCCCCGTGATCAATGCGGATGGAGCATATTTTGTTGACATTTCCATGCTCAATCTTATTAAAAAAATCTTTAAAAACTTGCAGTGCTTCATTCTTGTGAGCAAGAAATTTCACCCATATGAACCTAGAAAAATCGTCTACAATAACAAAACCAAATCGTTTGCCATTGAGACTCAACGTTCTTGTAGGTCCAAATAGGTCTATATGCAACAGTTCATAAGCTTTAGTAGTACTCACCGGCTTTTGATTTGAAGGATTTCCGGGTTTGTTTTCCCTGTGCACATGCGTCACAGAAATTTTCATTCTTGTTAAAGGAAATGTCAGGAAGACCACTCACCAATTTAAGCCTCATGATCTTGTGCAATACATTATAGCTAGCGTGACCGAGCCTACGATGCCACAATGTAAGCTCATCCTGTTTGTTTGCTACAAGACATAGATCATTATTTTCTGGATCATCTAAATCAATCATGTAGATGTTGTTTGATCTTTTTCCAGAAAATTTTAGACTTCCTGTTTCCTTATCAAGAATTTGACATGAATTGGATTCAAAGACAATTTTATGACCTTTATCACACAATTGACTTATGCTTAGCAAGTTGTGATGAAGGCCATCAACAAGTAAGACATTGTCTATTGAGTTAGAGGCAAACTTACCAACCTTACCTGAGCCGATGATATGACCTTTGTTGTTACCTCCAAAAATTACTTGACCTCCATCTTTTTCCACGAGCAAACTAAATTTTTATTTATCGCCCGTCATATGCCTCGAGCAGCCACTATCCAGGTACCATTTGTTTTGATTGTGGGCTGCTAGGCATTCCTGCACATGTGGATCAGACAAGAGGTTTTGGTACCCAAATTACTTTGGGTGCCGTTGTATCATTCATGACAAACAGTAAATGCTTAGGTATCCAAATCTGTTTGAGTTTCAAGTTATTTGGATTGTTCCAGCATTGTTTTTCATTATGCCCGACCTTTTTACAGATTTTGCATGATGATGATTTAGGAACAACATTGGGTTTGACATTTTTAGAAGCATCCATAGGCATCTTACCCTTTTGTTCTCTGGTGAGTCTAGCTTTGGGAACTTGTTGTTTGTCTTGTGGAGGCCCTTTTTAGAGCTTGTAGCAAATTCCTTCTCTTGACTAGGAACAAATTTGGTGACTTTAGGTTCTGTTTTTTACCCTTGTGTTGATTTTTCCTTTTCTTTGAAGGGTTTGGTTTGCTAGAGCTGGGGGTTGGATCAATGAAATCAGTCACCAGATTTTTGCCAATTACCTTTGGCTTTGGATTTTGAAATCCAATTCCATGTCTTGCAACAAAAACATTTGAACCTAAGATTGCATCCAAGTTCTGTTTGCTTTTTACAAAACATGTTAGATCTTTTGATTTACCTTTCAGTTCTGTTTCAGCTTTTTCAAGTTTCTCTTTCCGATTAGCATGCTCACCTTTAAGAATATCAAGAGAGTTTATTAGATCATCTCTTTCCTTTTGAACTTCTTGATACTTAAGTTTCATGCTATCTAATTCATCCATGTGGGTTTGTTCATCAATTTTCATCAAATCAATTACCTTGTTCAGAGACTCAATTTCTTCATTGTTGTTTGACTCATGAACAAGGAAATTCATTTTCTTCTTAAGTGCTTTGTTTTCAGACTTAAATTCACAAAAATTTTCAAATAGTACAGTATAAGCCTCTTCCCATTCATCAATAGAAAAATGCTCGAAGGAAGAGTTTACCTCGGTTGAATCATCACTCTTCGCCATGAGACACTGAATCTCTTCATCTTCCAAGGTGGCTTGACTGTCCTCATCTTCATCGCACCATGAAGCCAACATTGCTTTGGCTTTCTTGAACGTGAATTTGTCTTTTTTCAATTTTTTCTTAAGCTCGGGGCATTCTCATCTCATGTGTCCCTGCTTCTTGCACTCATAACAAACCACATCAGATTTTTTATTAGGTGAATCAATTCTGTTGGTACCCTTTTGGAACGGTTTTGAGTTTCCTGAACCTCTTTTCTTGAATTTGAGAAACTTCTTAAATTGTCTAGTGAGCATGGCAATCTCGTCATTCTCACTATCACTGAAGGAATCAGACTCAATACTTTCCTGTTGAGTACTCCTTTTGGAATTTGAAGAGACTTTCTTGGAAGCTTTCAAAGCAATGGACTTCCTTGGGTTCTCTTCAGTCTCCTTTCTTTTCACATTCAACTCATAGGTCATGAGAGAACCAATCAATTCATCCACCTTCATGGTTGAAAGATTCTTGGAGTCCTCAATGACAGTGACTTTGGTGTTCCATGAGGATGGAAGAGACTGAAGTATCTTCCTCACCAAATCACTGTCTGAGTATTCCTTTTTAAGACCTTTTAGTCCATTTATCAGAACCATGAATCTAGCAAACATATCAGATATTGTCTCATCATGATTCATCTTAAACATTTCATATTCTGAGACTAGCATGCTTACCTTAGATTCTCTCACCTCAGACGTACCTTCATATATTAACTCGAGCTTGTCCTACATCTCCTTAGCTGAGGTGCATGTGGAGACCCTCGAGTATTCCTTTGGATGGACCGCGCACTGCAACATGTTGAGGGTGCTCCAGTTGAGAGTCCCTTTGGCAATCTGATCTTTAGTCCATGTATTTTCATCTTGAGGCAAATCATATGGTCATGTTCTGACTATCTTCCACAGTTCAAAGTTTTGTGCACGTAGAAACACCTGCATGCGGTTTTTCCAATAGGGATAGTCAGCGCCATCAAAGAAGGGTGGCCTAGTGAATAAATGTCCCTCGGCCATATACCCCTTACTAGAATCCATAAGATCAAGGATCTCCTGATCGTAAGATCAAATAGATGTGACAGTAAACGGAGAAACCTTGCTCTGATACCAATTGAAGTGTTGCAGAATTCCCTATATGGTAATCTAGAAGGGGGGGTTGAATAGATTACTGTCTATTAAGAACACTTGACGCCTTCTTTTCGATAAGATACAAATCACTAGAAATTATGGCAAGGACTAAACTTAGTGTGGATGTGTGTGATTCGATGATAGATATCAAGTAGATGATTAGACGTGTGTAAATGCACCATGCCTACCAAACATCTAACGTAGAATCGTTCAAACCAAGAGACAACGATTTACGTGGTTCGGAATACACAACTGGTGTATCCTACATCCACGGGCCACACACACACGCAGAGCAATCTGCTTATGAGCTAGTTCAGGAACTACAACTCACACACACGTGTTCTCTGATGTGTAACCACGATCAGAACAACACACACACACACGTGTATCAAGCACAAGGACTGCTTGAAACACACCACACACACACACGTATGGATAAAAGTAAAACAGAGAAGAGTTTGAGAGTTGAGAATCAAATCCAATTGAAAACTCTTCTGATGAACGTCTGGGTAGACTTCAAGCTTCGTCTTGATGATTAGAAATTGATGGAGAGGCTTGAATCCACGACGTTAAGACTTCACCGCTGCACGGAAGACTTCTCTTGTTGAATCTGGGCAGCAGGTAGAAGCAGAGCAGCAGTGCAAGACTTTTCTGGGGAAGCTTTTTAGGGTTCTTACTTGAAGGCTGCTTGTGTTCGTGATTGTCTTCAAAAAGATGCTTAAATAGAGGTATTTACATATGGAGAGTCGTGGTATGTGGAAACACCATCTATGGCAACTTGAAGACTTTTCATATTTTAAATTGTACTCTGTCTGTCGACAGGTCTTGGCCATCTGTCGACAGGCGACAGTAAGACAGAAGTATGGATGCTCAGCTCTGTGAGATCTGTCGACAGTCGAAGACCATCTGTCGATAGATATGCTCTTTTGTGCAAGTGATAGAAGTCTGGGTTTCTGGACTGTGAGATATGTCGACAGTCAACTTCCCATCTGTCGACAGATGAAGACTTCCTGAGCAATGTGACTTCGGGATGATCTTTCCTGTGAAATCTGTCGACAGGTGCTTTTGTGTCTGTCGACAGGTGACCTTATTTCTTGCTTTTTGTGATTTTTCTCACTTGTTTGGTGAGAGCTTGACTTTGGGCATTTGTACCTACATGATAAAACATGTAAAGTTAAGTATTTTGAATACACAAATGATCAAGTATTGCATTGGGTTCTTTGTCATGTGTCAAGTGTATCAAACCTCAATTGAAGTTATTCATCATCAAAAACATGTTGTTATAAATGTTAGAATGAAAACCCAACACCAAAGAGGTCCATGTGAAGTAATTCTAGTGGCCTAGATGTGAGTACCTCATTGAAGGTTTTAAAAGATTTTTTGGTTTGTTTTCCTTGGGCACAAATCCCACAAACTTGATTTTCTACATTAGAAAAGGATTCAGGAAGACCTTTAACCAAATTCAGCCTTAACAGTTTATTTATTGCTCTAAAACTTGCATGGCCAAGTCTTTTGTGCCAAGTCCATGCAATTTCATTCTTATTTGCTACAAGATAAATATTTTCAAAAAAGTTTTTATTGAGGTTGATCATGTAGACATTGTTTGCCCTCTTTCCAAAGAATTTTACTTTATCAGTTGATGAGTCAATTATCTTGCAGAAATCATATTCAAACACAACTTTGTGACCTTTGTCACATAGTTGGCTAATGCTCAGCAAATTGTAATCTAGACCATCAACTAACAAAACATTATCAACAGAGTTTGAGGAAGATTGACCAACCTTTCCAGATCTAATGATCTTTCCTTTATTTTTACCTCCAAAAGTGACAAAACCTCCCTCCTTCTCAATCAGGAATGAAAATTTGGCTTTGTCTCCAGTCATGTGTCGTGAACACCCACTGTCAAGGAACCACACATTTGAGTTGGGTGCAAGACCTTCCTGCAAAAATAATCAGTGGAGAGAAGATTTTGGTACCCAAACATTGTTGGGACCATCAGAATGTTTGAACATAGTCATCAAATCTTTTCTCACCCAAATCTGATTTATTTTTAATTTTTGTTTTGTTTCATTGGTATTTTTTGTCTTTTTCAATTTGTTCTTTCCCTTAGGAATAAAAACAACAGTGTTCTTATTATCAGTAGGAGGGGAGTTTTGCATTTGGACATGAGTATTCAACTGTGGAGGTCTAAACCAAGGATTTTGATGGTACACTGAAAAATTTGGATGGAAGAATTGAGGATGGTACCAAAAAGGATTGAGATATCATTGGTTCCAAGAATTAGTCCAATCAGCTTGATGTGCTATCTTGGAAGTCCAAGGTTTGTTATGAATGGCTTCTTTTGACTTTTTCTTATTTTTCAGATTTTTACTTGAATTTTTGACTGACTGGTTTTTGTTTATTGAGGTTAAGCAGGTCGACCTGTCCTTGACTGGTGTCGACACATCAGTCACAGATTTCATCTTTTTATGGACTTGTGTCGACCTGTTAGGTGATTGTGTCGACCTAGTTAGTTTCTCTTTGTTCTGTGTTTTTGAAATTTCTACAGTGTTGCTTGACACTTGCTTAATTTTTGAGTTTTCAAGACTAGAACCTTTGACAAAATTGATCAATGGTGCTTTTTCTCTTATTTCAGCAGATTTGTCTTTCTTGAGTTTTTGTTTGTTGAATCCTAGTCCATGTGAAATTGATTTCATTCTAGCTCCCAGCAAGGCCTCCAAATTGTCTTTACCTTTTGTGAAGGTTTCAATGACTTCATCCTTTTCTTTTAGCTGGTTTTCTAAGGTTTTGATTTCTTCAACCTTTTGTTGTTTATCTTTGTTTTCCATTTCCAACTTTTCAGACAGTTCTTTAAATCCATGGGTGGCCTTTTGGGATGCAAGCTTAAGCTCATCAATTATGTTCAGGAGATTTTCCTTTTCTTCATTAAGTTCAGCTACTTCATTTTCCAGTTCACACATTCTTTTATTGATGGATTGGTTATTGAAAATGTTATCAATTTTCTGTTTGAGATGCTTGTTTTCTTTCCTAATTTCTGAGTAGTTTTCAACAAGCTCATCATAGGCATCTTGCCAGTCATCAATTGAATAGTCTTTGAAAGAAGTACTTACCTTTCCATCTGAGCTGTTTGCCATGAAGCAAATTTCCTCACTATCAGAGCTTGAGGATTTTTCTTCTTTCTTCTCACTTGAGTCTTCATCAGACCAAGTGGCTACCATGGCCTTTGGCTTCTTGAACTTGTGAATCTTCTTGTATTTCTCCTTCTTATTCTCAGGACATTCTCCCTTCATATGTCCTGGCTTGTTGCACCTGTAACAAATGACAGTTTCATCAGATTTCTGATTCCTATTAGAATTGGCATTAGAAAAGGAAGTGTTTCTTTTTCCTGATGGGAATTTCTTTTTCCCAGAGAATTTTCCTTTCCTGTATTTTAAGAATTTTCTGAATTGCCTGGTCATGAGGGCAATCTCATCCTCATTGGACTCAGACTCATCAGAACTTTTTTTCTCCTGATTCTTGTCTTTGTTACTTGAAGAGGCCTTTAGTGACATCGGAGTTTCTAGTTTTGGACGTCGATCCGGCCTATAAGGCCATTCTTGGTCGTCCTTGGCTGGAACAAACTCTAGGAGTCCCTTCCACTACCTACCAACACGATGGGCATGTTGTCGCATTCAGCCTCTGACCGCATCATGCATCCATTGTCGTATTGCTGTCGGGACAGACGGGACAAGTGTCAACCACTAACATGATGAACGCGATGGGTCAGGTGTCGCGTTCATGGTGTCAGGGTTGCATGGGCGACGCGTGGCATGTCTATTGGTTTTAATTATGTATTCTTCATTTATTTTTAGATTGATTTCATAAGTCATTAAGGATCCTATCAATTAGTCCAAAGAGATTTTGGACAAATCTTTAGAATCTTCAATGACTGTGGCCTTAGTGTGCCAAATTGAAGAGAGAGAGCGTAAAATTTTCCTTACCAAGTCAGCATCTGTATAATCCTTACCTAAGGCCTTCAGTCCATTCACAATGATCATAAACCTAGCAAACATTTCAGAAATTGTCTCATTAGATTTCATCACAAACAATTCATACTCAGAGACAAGAATGTTAGCTTTGGCTTCTTTCACTTGGGATGTTCCCTAATAGAGTAGCTCAAGTTTGTCCCACATCTCCTTGGCAGATTTGCACATGGAGATTCTTGAGTACTCCTTAGGGTGGACTGCACACTGGATCATATTCATGGCACTATAATTCAAGGTAGCCCTTCTAATCTGTTCCCTGGTCCAGGTTTCTTCCTCTCCCTGGTTCTCATAGGGGCCTACCTCAACTACTTTCCAGATTTCATAATTTTGGGCTCTAAGAAAAACTTGCATTCTATTCTTCCAATAACAATAGTCCGTCCCATTAAAGAAGGGTGGCCTATTAATGGAATGACCCTCAGCTATGAACCCTCTGGAATCCATTGCATTAAAAAGATGGTGCAATGAAGAAAACACTCAGCAAGCAAGCAAGAAAAACACACAGAACAAATAGAAAGCACTCATATCAGATCAGATATAACCCGCTCTGATACCAATTGAAGGATCGAAGATGTGATGGACAAGATCTAGAGGGGGGGGGGGGTTGAATAGATCTAGGCCAACTATTGCGGAAGCTTAGGCAATTTTAAAACAATGCATAGAATCAGAGGCAATTTGAAAGAGCAATTTAGATCTGATGAGTGATTGTGTGAATTAGATGATTGAAGTGTGGAATCATGTTGATTAAAGGTGAATTCAAAAAACCCTATGCATACATCTAGCGCAATGTGAATTTAAGTCACACACAAACCACTGCACAGAGTATTTTTAGGTGGTTCGGAAATCACACCATGTGATTCCAACATCCACCCCTCACACTGTGAGGATCCACTAAACAACCGGATACACCATACACACTGGAGCCTAACAACTCCAACACAGAGTTCTACAACTCACACAACCTCTAGAGCAAGACTACTCTAGAACCTGAGCACAATTGCTCAACCACAACTGAGTACGACGACTCAACAATGAGCACACAGGCTCACAAACCACTTGCTAGAACACAAAACACAAAGATTCAGATCCTCTAGCAATGATCTGATCTAAAAAGGTTCATTTAAGAGGATTAATGCAACAGTTTATGCACAATCTCTAGAATGACCAAGAAGAAACAAGGGGAAATGAGGAATGGGGTGAAATGTCCTTATTCTTCAAGAAGACTCCCTTGTAGAGGCTGAATTGTGAAGAAGCTTGATCACTTGAAGTCCCTGGCCGATGCTCTATAACTTGGTCTTTGGGATCTTCCTTGGATTGTTCACAATTGTCTGCTTCTACTCGATCTGCATCCTTGGAAGTTGATCACACTGCTTCATCTTGGATCAATCTTCACTTATTGTTCTTGGAGATGTGGGAATTGGGTTGAAGAAGCACAAGGGGAGCAAGAACAGGGAGGAGAGCTCTCTCTGCCGCCAAAAGGATTTCTAGAAGGCTCTTGGATGCTCTCTTGTGTTGGATGGCCAATTAGGAGAGTATTTATACCTAAAATGTCCAAAAGTACCCTTGGGGGTCCTGGGCACATGATCCAAGGCCGATCCACCAAATCCCTAGAGTGCCACATGTCCAGGAGAGACTTTAAGTCACAGAGTTTCCAGAGTGTGTCGACGTGCCCATGGGGTGTGTCGACACACTGTCCCAGACTGGCAAAATAGCTTCTCTGGGAAGGGTCTCTAGTGTCGACACCACTTCATCTCGTGTCGACACACTGGAGAGAACTGCAAAATAGGTCTTCTGGGAGAGGCATCTAGTGTTGACACCATCTGGTTTAGTGTTTGCACACTATCCAGGCCTGTTGACAGGGTTCACTGGGAGTTAGGTCTATTGTCGACACTGCTTGATCTTGTGTCGGCACTACTTGACCATTTCTTCATCTTTTGGCTTAGGGCTTGGAGCATTGTGTCGACACCAGTATGGGGTGTGTCGACACTACCCTTGGAAGAATTGTTTGTCCCTGAGAAATAAACACATATTTCATTAGTCCAATGTATTATCATGAAAATAAATGATAAATGTGTTTGAAAACATGCTTTTTGAATATGGTCATTACATGTGTGGTGCATTTAACATGTTCCAATTATTGTGCATTAAAATCACAACTTGTCATCATCAAAATATGAGGGGAAATGAATTATATTCACACTCAACCCAACACTACACATTAATGGTATCACTGCAGTCTGCAATTCTGGTGTCAAACCACGGATAAAATATTCAACCATCATAGCATTATCCGTGACAACATAGGGTGCATACCTGCTCAATGCTATGAACCGCATCTGATACTCCAGGACCAAAGTCTCATCCTGCTACAAGGTCCTGAACTGCTCCCTTTTTGCCTGCTGCACTTGAAGAGGAAAGAATGTATCGTTAAATACTTCAAGAAATTCAGGCCAGGTAATAGCACCCTCTATTCTGCCTGCAAAGGTGGTCTGCATCTTCAGATGCCACCACTCTTGCGCAAATCCCCTCAGCTGATAAGTAGCCAACAGAACTCTATCCGCTGCTGAACACCTCATGGTCATAAAGACCCTCTCAATCTCATGAATCCAGTGCTCCACTGTATCTGGATTCGGCCCTCCTGTATAAGTGGTCAGCTGCAACCTCAAAAACCTTTCAACCTACACCACTGGCTCTTCTGCCGCAATCACGGGTGTTGATGGTGGTACTGGTTCCACAAAAGGTACCTCCACCCCTGACTGTGGTGGAACTGGGGCCACAGGTACCGCCTCTCCGATCACTGGTGGTACCAGTGCCTGCTGATCCATCCTCATCCAAATTTCGGTGAGGCTCTCCCAAATCCTTTCTACCATCCGCTGAGTCGACTCCTCAGGGTCATCTCCTCCACCACCCCAGTCTCTTCTATCGGCCATTACAACTGCCTACACACACAACAAGCCAACCATAGGCAAAACAACGAGTCATTACAAAACCAAGGCCAGCTACCAGCAGTGTGTCTACAAGAAGATATGGCTATGCAACTTCTTAATTCCTTTATATTCACACGGACCTTGCTCTCATACCAACTATGACAGAATGCCTCGTCCAAGCCCGTTAAATCAGTAACGTGCTTGACCCGAGTCTGTCTCCCGCGAACGGGCCGAAGCCTCGCAAGGGATACCACACACTAGTCCGTGAAAACACAAAGGAACACACCACTGCATTTATAATATACAAGGTTTTACATAGCCAACTTCAAAAGAAATAAAGGAAAGTACAGAAGCCTGGGGCATACCCAGAGGTACAATAGGTACAACTGAAGAAAGAAAAGCTACATTACTGGAGGCGCTGGGCCAACACCGCTACGTCACGGCTCCGAACTGGACGACAGTAGAGAAACCTCCTCCTCGCCCTCGCCTGTGGGGAGTAGGGGTGAGCCTCGCTAGTCACTGGCTCAGTAGGGAACTCCCCCAACACCGAGCAAACCAAACACAAGTACCAAAAGCAGTAAACTATCCTAGCAATTTATAGCACAACTAAACAGGATATTAAAGCTATAAACAAACTCACCGCTAGCCGACTGCATAAAACAGCTGTAATAAATTAACGGCAAAACTCCAACACGTGTACGAGCTACGGTAGAGACTGCCACACTCGAGCCACGTAGACTGGTTCGCGATACCAGCAACAGAATCAGACAAACTAACACAGGTCTACCTCTCAGTCTCGCAGCCACGGACGAAAGGTCCAGCTGCCGCTCCACGTGAAAAAGACAAGCAACTGTGGAGACCAACCAAACACCACCACCTACGGACCACATGGTCGCAGGCCCATGCCTGGCACCTCTAGAGACCCTGGCCTGGGCTCACTAGAGTGAGGCACTGGAAAAGGACTAGTCGGGGACCAGTGTCGACAATTGGTCTCCGTACCCCCAACTAAGAGTGTGCTACAAGTGACTAAAAACAAACTCAAGAGTCACTGTCCCACTGTCGTCTTTCCCTCAGTCAGACGTACAACTCAAACTAAGGAGTGAGGGTGTCCAGGATAGACGACACAGACCTCGACGGTACAACACAAGTACCGGGACAAAGCCCCGAGCTAACAGCCTGGCTCACAGAGAACCTGGGGCACCCAACTGGAGAGGTAACCACGGTAGGCGTCTACTACCTGACACCCACACAGAAACCACGTGTGCACCGCACAAACCATGTGAAACCTCAAGTAAACCTCGTGTACTGACGGTCCACAAAACGTGAACACCACCTGCCTCGTGTGAACCCTATGTCCACAGGAAAACTACTAGCTAGCTACATAACCAGTGAGCTAGCCTCGTAAACCATGCACTTCCCAGAGCGCCACAAGTGCCAATGTACTGCTCACTAACACTGAGCGTACCGATAACGATAATCGGATAATCACATGCGTAAACCATGCACAAATACGGCCTCTCGGGCCAAGTCACGACAACCCATTGGGTTGCCTTTAGAAGGCGTCGCCACGACATGTCGCCTTCAGGTCCAGAACGCAACCAACATACCTATCGCCTCTTGATCCTTAACGCGACACATCGTTGTGTCGTGTGAACGCGACATAGGGACCCGTCGCCTTACCAGGCGGGAACCCTAATCCGGGCTCTCTTCATGACAGCCCATTCTCACAATACAAACCACCCTTAATTCTTCGTTTTCATGCTTTTGTGAATACCTAAGCATGCTATCTACTGTTAGAAATGCATTAAACTGATTGGAACCCTATCCCATGAGATTTACACCCTAAAAATAGGAAGTGTTCACCTACCTTAGCGAAGAACAGGCTATGCAGCGATCTCCCGACGTTTCCCTTGCTTCTCCCGGACTCCCTGCAGCGAGGACACGCCGAAGACGCCAAATCCCACACGAATTCGTCAGAGCACCACCCCTTGGCCGAGCAGAAACCTTGAGCGTTCTTCTTGGCTGGGGTTATTTAAAAACCTATTGCAGTTCGGAATGCGACGCATCGTGGTGTCGTGACCAGGTTGCGACGGACCTGAGCGTCGCCTTCCCAACGCCCACTGCCCTGAGCGCTACACGTGGTGCACATGCAGATGCTCAATGCACTAAGGTGGCCACATGAACGCGACGGCCACCTCTGTCGCGTTAAGAACACGACAGACCTTCTTGTCGCGATGACAGGCTGAGCAATCTAGGGTACTGCAGGCCCAAAACATCGGCCCAGTAAGCCCCAGAAACACACACACACACGGCACACAAGCCACATTGGCCTCGCATTGGCCACCACAAACACTAAACACACGATCCACAAGGATCTGAAAAATGTGCCACGTTATAGTAGTTTCATGGGTTTGCAATGGGCTAACTAGGTAATCGGCCTACCTCCCTCCTCATAGGGGTGTCGGCCATTTGGCCAAGTTGGGCCTCCAATTTTGCAATGGATTACTGCTGTGCTATGAGGAGTTGTTGCTGGTTGATGAGGAGTTGTTGCAACAAGTTGAATTTTTCATCATTTTAATTGGATGGCTGAGGAGGTGAAAACTGATATATGGGCTGAGGATGGATGGGTTGAGCATTGTTGGGCTGAAAAGGAAGGAATTGGGTCTGGGTAGGTTGACCCTTATTAAAAGCTTGGTTTTGAAAATGATTTTATTATTGGGCCCTACCTTGAAAGTTTTGAGTTGGTGGATTTAGAGCTTGGGTCTGTTAGGGTTTCCATGAGAAATTGGGATGATTTCTATAGCCCGGGTTGTAGGTGTTGGAATATGGATCATAATTGGGCCTAGAATATCCTTGGGCTGCTTGGACTTGCTCTTGGATGAAGGGTGGAAGTTGGGCTGTGGTAGGACACTCACTGACATGGTGAGTTGGGCTTGCACATTGATTCCCTTTGATGTTTACAGAATATTGTAGACTATAGATGCCTAGAGATTCACATTGATTCCATTTGATGCTTCATCTCAAAATTTCACAAGATACTTGCAACCACAGATCTTAGGTGGATTGCTTTGGTACCCAAATGATTTTGGGTCCAACATTCTTAGTCCTAGAAGGCAACAAATTTTTCCTAATCTACACCAGGTTCATTTTCTGCATGTTTTTCTTTAAAGAACAGTTGTAGTTCATATGACCATGTCCACCACAGTAATAACTCGTGACATTAGGATTGTGTTCTGTGGGTTGTGGCCTATGAACAACATGATGATTAACAGGCTTTCCTTTCATACGAGCTTGTTTTTTATTATGTACCTATTTGTTAGCATGAACAGGTTTTTTTCATATGATTAGTTTTATTAACATGAGATTGTCAAGTGCTTGGGATTTTGGAAGCATGAACAAAATATGTGACTGTTTTAGACTCAACATACTTGTTCTTGTGGTTTTTAGGGGAATAGCCTAAACCAAGTCTATTAGTGTTCACCTTAACACTAAGGACTTCATCAATTTTTTGTTTTCCCTTCATGAGTCTAGAAGCAATAGACTTGAGCTCATCTATAGTTTCATGCATTTTCTTGACAGAATTTTTAGAATTTTATAGCATTCTCCTCAAACACATGCACTTGTTTTCTCAATTCTTCATTTTTAGATTTTAGAGAGAAATTTTCCTTCTCAAACATGCTAAGTTTTTCAGAATTACCATTGTCGTGAGCCATGCATTCCATTTCTTGTTCATACAATCAAATTTTGCTATGAATGATTTCATGTTCATCGTGAAGAACATTGCATTGAACATTCAACAAGTCATATGATTCACATGGATATTCATTATGCAAAATATCATTGATTTTTATCTTCAATCCCTTATTTTCCTTTTTGATTTTTCTTTATTTTTCATATAAATCAATATACATTAAATGCATCTCCTCAGGAGTAAAGGATTCACGATCAAAAATTACCCCTGGAGATTCGTCCTCAATAGCCATGAGACTGCAGTCCTCCTTCATGGGATCTTCAGCCTCGGAGGATGTCTGGTCAGAATCAGTCTTGGTGGCAACCATGGCTTTGGGCTTCTTTACCTTCTCTTTATTCTGCTTCCATAGAAATACTAGACATTCTAATCTCATGTGCCCAATTCCGTGCCACTCGTAGAAGATCAACTCTGATTTTCTACTAGAGTCTTCTGGCTTGTTTTTTTCCCTTATCTTTGGAAGATGATATTGTAGACGCAAGATTTGGCCCATCTTCGCGTGGTTCATGGCCCAATAAGGCATGTTTGACAACTTGTTGACTTGCCTCGGATCCCATGTAGATGGCAACATCGACTGCCGTTGACTACAAGTTGGCGGCATAGAACCTTGACGATGATTCAGGTTGGCGTCCACCGGGGTTGACGTCAGCATGGGGTTGGCGGCAACATCGCTTGCCGTCAACCTGGGTTTACTTGGTCTGCGCAACTACTCGAGATTCCAACCCATTAAGCGCCCTCTCCTCAGCCAAGCAACGCATGGGGCTGTTCCCAACGGGCAAATGGGCCACCATGGCACCCCCTTGACCCAGTAAAAGTCCTACATGGCCCCCTCTCATTGGTTCAAGCCTTAACACATGGATTGCCACATGTTTAAGTGTGTTTCTTCACACTTGAGCATCCTATGATCCCTAGCTCTACCCTCACTATCTATATAAGGTACTCCTTGGCCTTCTAAGTGGAGGGGGAGATGCTGGACGAGCTAGTGCATATTGTCTGGAGAGAAGAGAGAAAAGTGACTTGAGAACTTCCACCTTTGCTTTCTCTCATTCTCACAACCCTTGGAGCGTCTAGGAGGCTTCACCACGAGCTGGAGGAGCCCACAAAGGAGCCAAACAAGCTTCTACACGAGGATCATCTCCCTCTTCTTCCTCTCTTTCCCTTCCTTCTCTCTCTAGCTTTGCATACTACACATACACTCACACTCTAGGCATGTAGTGCACCTCCCTTCACACCTAAAAGGGGTTTTCCAAACCAAAAACGGAGGGAAGAAGGGTGGTCATAACACTTGGCCACCCCTCTTCTCAAGCCCGCAATCGGTACGAGGCTCTTCTTTTGGGTCTTTTCCTTTGTTCTTGGACATTTACTACACTGCCACAAAGCCTAATAGACCCATTTTTGTTGCAAGAATACTTCAAGCTAGACCGTGGAGCTTCTTCTCTTTGGCCGGCCGAAGAGGAGAAAGTTAGAGTCTCATCACCATCCCCTACGCGAGGCAGCGTCACCATCGCGATCAAGACACCTCCTTGGGCACAAGTAAGGCCCTGGCGATCACATCCCGTCCATTACTTTGTTGGTTTCTTCCTTCTTCTCTCTAGTCAACCTGGTCAAACGGGGAGTCAAAGAGGTCAACCAACAACCTTCTACGCCAACGAGGGAGCACAGCAACGTTCACGGATCCTCCGGAGCTAGCACGCATAGCGGGGGTGCGGAACGGAGCATCCACAGCTCTTCTTTGGCGATCACAGTGGGACCACTACTACTACCATGGTCTTCAGTCTGCATACAAGTAGACGGCAAGCGATCTTGCTGTTGAACCAGGTAAATGTCCACTCTTCCTGTCGTTGAGTTCCTCTTAACGTCCATATCCGCCACCATTTACTTCTTGTGAGCGTCCATCGATCATGTCGTTTACTGTCTTATGAAGAACTGAACGTCCATTGGTTTGCCGTTTACTTCCCAGAAGCTTGTTTTTGGCTTGTTTTGATTTGTTTTTCTTTTTGTTTGCTTCCTGTCTGATTTCTAACGGTCCTGAGTTACGAGGTGGGCCCTTATTCTCTTCTGTTCTAGCCTCCCCACACATTTTAGGATAGCCCCTCCTTGATTCACAACCTTTTATCCGGGGATTCCCTCTCGGGTAAATCGGATTGGCTTCAAGGAGAACTCTATAAGTCCCTAAATTCTGTGGATTCCCTCATGGTACGGGGTAGGAGGACCTTTCACCTTCCCGTTTAGTCTGCCTATTCACTCGGGTTTGAGTAAGGATTGAGAGAATCGACCTTTTCCAAGCTTAATTAACACACAACTTGAACATCTAAAAATTTTGGGGACATTGTTTGATAATATTGTTTGGTAGAAATCCATATTTCTTATAATAATAGTATAGTTAATCAACTTAACCATCTTAAAATCAGTAGGTTGTGTGTTGATAATGGACTCTTGGTTGAATTCCGTTATCATGTCTAATAATCTGGCCTTTGAATATGATGATAACATCCTTAATGAAATTTTCGGAATGGTGAATTCTAACATTCAGCCCAAAGAGTCGGTTCACTCCTCCTCCCAAGCTGACAATGAGGAGGTAAGTTTGAGGGTCAACCCCACGTATGGCCAAGAAGTTCAAGAAGACCCCGAAATTTCCAAACTCCTCTCCCGCTATTCGTCCGAGGACATCATTTCAATGCTTTCCAAGCATACTGTCCGGGCAATGGCCTCTTCTTCCTCTCCATCCCCTTTCCATGCTTCTTCATCTAGGCCCATTCCTAGGCCGGTCACCCCATCTCGGGTCCCCATCTCCACTCCTAATCCTCCTCCCACTCCTTTACCTACTCCCATTCCAACTCCTCCCTCCGTCTATCCACCTTATGTCCCACCCACACCCCTTGCTCAATCCGAATCCATCTCCTGGTCGGAGATGGAGGGTCTTGTTAGGAAGCTCTTAGCCGAGTCCTTGTCCCTCTCCAAGCCTCACTCTCTCCATAACTATTGCAAGCTCCCAACGCTTACTTTCCCCCGGGTTTCAAAGCCCCAAAATACCGCAAGTATGACGGGACCTCTGACCCCCAATTCCATCTTGCCGGCTTCACCGTGGATTCCCACCGGTGGCTATACGATCGGGTCCTCTTAGTCCACCTCTTCCAACAATTGTTAGAAGGGGAGGCTTTGAGGTGGTTTACCTCTTTACCTGCATCGGATCTTGTCAATTTTGACATTATCTCCGAACGCTTCATCTCCCACTTTTCATATATGGCCACTCAAGTCCCTACACTTCCCGACTTGGTGGCAGAAAAGATGAGGTCGGATGAAGACTTAACAATGATAGTCACCAACACCACCCCTTTGCTCCGATCTATATTAATGCTTAGCGAGTTCCCCTCCTTCGCACACCTTTATAACAGAGCTAGGTGGTCCAAAATCAAAACAAGGACTCCTCTCTTCCACCTTTCTTTGAAGGGAAGCCCAAGGGACATAGTGTGACGGAACGCCTCGGCCAAGCCCGTTAAACCGATAACGTACTTGATCCGAGTCCGCCTCCCGCGAACGGGCCGAAGCCTCGCAAGGGATACCAAACCACAGTCCGTGTAAACACAAAGGAACACACCATTTTATATATATAATTCACAAGTTACATAGCCAAATTTCCACAAAAATTGAAAAGAAGTACAAGAGCCTGGGGCATACCCCGAGGTACAACTGAAGAAAGTAAACAACTAACTAAACTACACTGCTAGAACTACTCCGCTGGAACTACACCGCTGGAGGTACTGACCCTGTACCGCTACGGCGCGGCCCTGAGCTGGATGACGGTCGTGAGACGTTCTCCTCGCTCTCACCTGTGGGGGTAGGGGTGAGCCTCTCTATTCACTGGCTCAGTAGGGAACTCCCCCAAAACCGAGCAAACCAAACACCACAGGTACGAATAGTAAACAACACCAATAATTTATAGAACAGCTAAGCAGGTAAGTAAAGCTGTAAAAGTACTCACCGTCTGCTGACTACGAGAAACAACAGTAATAATTAAACGGCAAACCAGTACAGGTGTACAAGCTAAAGTAGAGACAGCCAACACGAGCCACGTGAACTGGTTCGCGACACCAGAAACTGACTCGGACAAACTAACACAGGTCTACCTCTCAGTCTCGCAGCCACGAACGAAAGGTCCAGCTGCCGCTCCACGTAAAAAGGTCAAGCAACTGTGGAGACCAACTAAACACCACCACCTGCAGACCACACGGTCACAGGCCCATGCCTGACACCTCAGGAGACCCTGGCCCGGGCTCTCTAGAGTGAGGCACTGGAAAAGGACTAGCTGGGGACCAGTGTCGACAACTGGTGTTCGTACCTCCAACTACGAGCACGCTACAAGTGACTAAAAACAAACTCAAGTGTCACTGTCCCACTGTCGTCTTTCCCTCAGCCGGACGTACAACTCAACACAGGAGTGAGGGTGTCCAGGTCAGACGAAACAGACCTCGACGGTACAACACAAGTACCGGGACAAAGCCCCGAGCTAACAGCCTGGCTCACAAAGAACCTGGGGCACCCAACTGGAGAGGTAACCACGGTAGGCGTCGTACTACTCGCCACGTACACAGAACCACGTGCACGTCACACACAAACCACGTGAAACCTCACGTAAACCACAAGTAACCATGGTCCACTACACGTGAACCCAACTGACTCGCATAAACAACACGCAGTCACTGAAGTAAGCAACTAACTGCATACCTTGTATGCTAAACACGAGAACCAAGTGCACTCAGTGCACCTCATGTGTCAACACACATGCATTATCGATAAATGCTGTAATTAGTCATTTTTGTTCATAATCAGTACGCGGCAACATCGACTGCCGCTTACAACAAGTCAACGGCAAGGGACCTGGCCGTTAACATCTTGGCTGAGGATCTTGGCGACGAACGATGTTGACGCCAAGTTCTCCGGCCTTATACCCTGTAGAAACCCTAGTCCGGCTCTGTGGGTTTTCTAACCGTTTTAACTACAGAAAAGCATACAAATGCAGTTCCCTTAGCATGCCAAAACCCAATACAAACCACTACAACATGCTTCGTACATTAAACTACTCAAACCACCCATTATCCCCGTATGGTGCAACTTTATCCGAAAATGCATTATCATGCTGATTCAGGTGGTTACGATATGTTTTAATGTTTCTACGGAGTTAAACGGGTTCGTCCCCTACCTCAGAACGTGCTAGAACCTCCCGCAATCTCCCGGTTCACGCCGAGCCCTCCGCGAGCTCCCACGGGAATTGCACCACGATATGGCGTTTCCTCGCGCAATTCGGCGACGCCATGCGTTCTACGATCGTCCAACCACTCTTCGGAACCTGTTAGAAGCTTCAGAGACACGGGGGCAGCAAGCTGGGGCAAGAGGGAAAGAGAGTGAGCTGAGAGAACTGCTCTCGGGTGAGCCTATAACCTGCAGAATTCTCAGGTTGGCGTCAACCCCTATGCCGCCAACAGCAACCGCCACCCTTAGCGTCCACATCTATTGCCGCCAAGTTCAAGCAGTCAACGTCCACTAACCTGGACGCCAACCAGTCAACGGCCACCCCTGGCCGCCAACTCCAACTGAACAGCAGCAGGTCCTGTTTCATTTCAGGACCAACCCTGCTCTTCACCTGCTCAAGCCACACATTCACATCACACATTCCACACAACTAGCTCACATTGGCCTCACAACGGCCTACACAACCAACACACACATGATCCACATGGATCCGAAAGGCACGCGACGTTACATTACTATCATCTAAAAAGAAAATTTCGACCTCGAAATTCATAACACAATTCAAGGTTAAACAACTTATACACACATACCTTTACAAGCACTATCATCTAAAAAATAAAATACACAAGCTTACTCAAACAGATAGGGATACCCTTTAGCCATTTCCGCGGCCAACTCCCAGGTATCCTCACCACCTAATCTATTTTCCCATCTCACTTTAACTAGCTCAATTTCTTTATTCCTCAGCTTCTTCATCTTTCGATCTGTGATCTGCACCGGATACTCTGGCATAGTCATGTTCGGCCTCAGGTCACCACCTTGATATCTAATTATTTGAGCTGGATCTTCAATACACTTCCTCAACATGGAGACATGGAAAATATCATGCACATCGGGAAAATCAGCTGGCAAATCCAGCCTATAAGCTGCTTCTCCAATTCTTTCAATCACCTGGAAAGGTCCCACATACCTTGGACTCAACTTCCCAGACTTGCCAAATCTCATAATACCTTTACTTGGGGAAACTCTCAGAAAAACAAAATCTCCCACCTCAAACTGAAGTGGTCTCCTTCGAACATCTGCATAACTTTTCTGCCTACTTTGAGCTGCTTGCAATTTTTCTTTAATAAGCTTCACCACTTCCATGGTTTGCTGAATCAATTCAGGACCCACCAATTGCCTTTCTCCCACTTCATGCCAGTTTAATGGGGTTCTACATGGCCTTCCATATAAAGCTTCATACGGTGCCATCCCAAGACTGGTATGATAGCTATTATTGTAGGCAAATTCAACCATTCCCAAATGATGCTCCCAACTACCTCCCCAAACTAAACAACAAGCCCGCAACATATCTTCAATTGTCTGAATAGTCCTCTCTGTCTGACCATCTGTCTGGGGATGATAAGCGGAGCTATACCTCAATTCAGAACCAATCACTTTCTGCAAACTTCTCCAAAAACCAGAAGTAAATCTTGGATCTCTATCAGATACAATAGTCTTCGGAATACCATGCAGTGGAACAATCCTTTCAACATAAATATTTGCCAACCTGTCCACTGTCCAAGACATACTCACTGCCACTAATCTGCATACCTTAGTCAATCTGTCAACAAACACCCAAATTTCCTTATGCCCGGAACTCGACCTTGGTAGACCTGGCACAAAGTCCATTGCAATATAATCCCATTTCCACTGTGGAATAGGCAACGGTTGCAATAGACCTCCAGGCTTCTGATGCTCTGCTTTAATCTGCTGACAGATAGCAGACCTTGCTACAAATTCTGCTATTTCTTTCTTCATATGAGGCCACCAAAAATGCCTTTTTAAATCATGGTACATTTTAGTACTACCCGGATGAATAGTGTACCTAAATTTATGAGCCTCTTCCAGAACTCGCTGCTTCACCTCTCTTTCTGCAGGAACAAACAACCTGCCTCGAAGCCTGACCACACAATTATCATCAATAGAAACTCCTTCCATTTTCACAATTTCAGGTAGACCTGCATCTGCTCTCTGAGCTTCAATGATCTGCCAATATAAAGACGGCTCTACTGCACTAGCAGCTAGAATTGCCCGTCGCTGACTGTTGGGCACATACAAGGAATTCTCTGCTACTTCTTCATATAACTTCCATTCTTTAATCATCATCAAATTCATATATGCCTTTCTGCTCAAGGCATCTGCTACAACATTGGCCTTACCCGGATGGTAAGCCAAACTGAAATCATAATCCTTCAGATATTCAACCCATCTGCGTTGGCGAAGATTCAAATCTTTCTGTGAGAAGATATACTTCAAGCTTTTATGATCTGTAAAAATCTCAAATCTCTCGCCATACAGATAATGCCTCCACATTTTCAAGGCAAATACAACTGCTGCTAACTCCAAATCATGAGTGGGGTAATTCTCCTCTGCTGGCTTCAATTGCCTGAACGCATACGCTATCACTTTACCATGCTGCATAAGCACTGCGCCAAGTCCTCTCCTTGAAGCATCAGTATATAACACAAAACCACCACTCCCTGCCGGTAATGTCAATATAGGTGCTGAAGTAAGTCTTTTCTTTAATTCCATGAAACTTCTCTGACATTCACCGAACCACACAAAAGGCACTCATTTCCTGGTCAATCTAGTCATAGGTGCTGCAATCTTAGAAAAATCTTGAATAAAGCGCCTATAATAACCTACCAACCCCAGAAAACTTCTAATCTCGGTTATTGTCTTAGGCACTCCCCACCTAGACACAGCTTCCAGTTTACTCACGTCCACTGCTATTCCTTTAGCTGAGATAACATGACCCAAAAATTGAATTTCCTTTAACTAGAATTCACACTTACTGAATTTAGCAAACAACTGGTTATCTCTTAACAACTGTAGGGTAAACCTCAAATGAGCTGCATGCTCCTCTTCAGATGCTGAATAAATTAGAATATCATCAATAAAGACCACAATGAATTGATCTAAATATGGATGAAAAATTCTATTCATCAGATCCATAAAACCTGCAGGAGCATTAGTCAACCCAAAAGGCATTACCACAAACTCATAGTGACCATATCTGGTTCTGAACGTTGTCTTATCTATATCCTCCTCTTTGATTCTCAACTGATGGTACCCGGACCTCAAATCAATCTTAGAAAACACCTTTGCTGATTGCAACTGATCAAATAAATCATCTATCCTCGGCAACGGGTACTTATTCTTGATGGTCACATCATTCAATTTTCTATAATCAATACACATCCGAAAACTTCCATCTTCCTTTTTCACAAATAAAATCGGCTCTCCCCACGGGGAATGACTCGGTCTAATAAAACCTTTTTTGCAACAATTCCTCTAACTGCTTTTTCAATTCTTTAAGTTCTGCTAGTGCCATCCGATATGGAGCTTTAGAAATCGGCATGGTACCTGGCAGCAACTCAATAGTAAAGTCCACCTCTCTATGTGGAGTTAAACCAGGCAATTCCTCAGGAAAAACATTAGCAAATTCCCTAACCACGGGAACTGCTTCTACTGGCTGACTGGCCTCTACCAAACTCACCGAGGCTAAATAAGCCACACACCCATCATTAATCAACTTTCTAGCTTTAATTGCAGAAATTAGAAACTTGGAGGTATAAAAAGGCATACCTTGATATTCAAACACTGCACCATTAGGATGACAAAATCTGGTCCTTTTCTTTCTGCAATCTAACATTGCTCCATACATCTTAAGTCAATCCATACACAAAATGATATCATAATCTGACAATTGCAGGGCATACAACCGACCCGGCATCTGGTTCCCTTCAATCATAACAGGAGCTTCATCTATATAGCTCAAAGTGAGTAAGAACTCACCTGAAGGAACCTCCACCACTAACTCACAAGACTTCTCCTCTAAAGGATGAGCTATATAATCCAGAAATTCTTAGGAAATAAAAGAATGAGAGGCACCCGAATCAAATAAGACTCTTGCTGAATATTCATAAAGAGGTAAAGTACCTTCTATCATATTTGACGCCTCTGCCTGGGCTCGGGTGATAGCCATAACCCGGCCTCTCCCTCGTTGCTGCGGTGCTCCTCTGCCACGACCTGCCTGTGGCTGCTAGAACTGCTGAGGCTGCTGCTGCTGCACACCTCTGCCATACCCATATTCTCTTGCATAGGGACAATTGCAGATAAAATGTCCCGGCTGATTACAATTATAACATCTATACCCTGGAGGAACAATAGGCTGCCTGGCAGTGCTCTGCTGCGACTCCTCCACCTCAGGCCTACCACGGCCTTGCTGGAACTACGGACGACCTCCCCATCCTCTTCCTTTTCCTTTAAGTGCTTGCTTTAATTTCTGGCCCCATTTACCAAAGCCTGATGTAGAAGGTCCCGCTGGTGCCTTACCCTTGCTTGCACCTACTGTCTACTGCGGTAGCCGGAAACTACCTGAACCTGATTCACCTGCCTGACGAGTCCGGATAGACCTCTCCAAAGTAGCTGCCCTCTGCGCTGCCTCTTCCACTGTCTTGCACATGAGAGGTACTATCGCATCCTGCAATTCCACTCTCAATCCTCTGATAAAATACTCAACCATCATGTTATTATCTGAAACCACATATGGCGCATAACGGGTAAGTGCCATAAATCGCATCTGGTACTCTAAGACTGAAGAGTTACCTTGCTGGAGTGTTCGGAATTGCTCTCTTTTTACTTTCTGCACTTGGATCGGAAAGAATGTATCATTAAATACATCAAGAAACTCCGGCCAAGTGATAGCTTCCTCCGTCCTACCTGCAAAGGTGGTTTGCATCTTCAATCGCCACCATTCTAGTGCAAAACCCCTTAACTGATAAGCAGCTAACACCACTCTATCCGCTGCGGACACCTCATAGTCGCAAAGACCCTCTCAATTTCCTGAACCCAATGCTCAGCTGTATCTGGATTCGGCCCTCCTGAATAAGTAGGCGGTTGCAATCTCAGAAATTTCTCCACCTGCATCACTGGTTCTTCTGCTATCAACACTGGTGGTGGTGGTGGCACAGGTTGTTGGGTTGAATGCAAATTCATATCATTTCCCTCCTATTTTGATGATGACAAGAAGTGTTCTTAAAGCAATTTAATTGAAACATATCAAAAACATCATACCTGAAATTCATGTTCAAAAAGTATTTTTCAAACCACATTTATCATTTATGGTCATGACAAATCATTTAACTAATGATATATGTGTTCATTTTTCAGGTACAAACATTTTTATGCAAAAGATGAGTCGACACACCCATCAATGGTGTCGACACATCAACACATATTCAAAGGCAAAATGTGTAAAAATGTTGAGACTGTGTCGACACATGTCAAGAGTGTGTCGACACGAGTGGCAGTTTTTCAGAAATCAAGCCTACCCAGGTCGACACACTCTCAGAGCAGGTCGACACTAGATCCCGTTTCCAGAACAGCCAGTTTGAAGAATTGGGTCAGCAGGTCGACACACTCTCAGAGCAGGTCGACACTAGACCCAGTTCCCAGAACAGCTAGTTTGCAGATTTGGGATAGTAGGTCGACACACTCTCAGAGCAGGTCGACACGGAATCCTCTTCCCAGAACAGCCTTCTACATATTCTGGACAGTGTGTCGACACTACCACCAGGGCAGGTCGACACACTACGGAAACTTTTCATCCTAAAGGTTGATGGCTGCCACGTGTCCCTCTAGGGCGATCAGAATCTTCCTAGGAAAGCGTGCCCTGTACCCCAAAAGGGTATCTTTGGAATCCTTAGGATATAAAGTGTCTTTTCGGCCAGCCTTCACAAGTGAGAAGGACCCAACTCTCTCAGAGCCTCCAAGAAGCTCCTGGCGGCCAAGAAGAGCTCGTGTCTCCTTCCCCTGCTCTCCAAGTGCTTCCAGAAGACCAATTCCCACCAATTCAAGGTGTGGGAATTGGAACTTGATTCCTGAAGACTTCTCTGAAGCATTCCAAGGAGGCAGATCCTGTAGAAGATTTCTTGGGTGAAGAATTCGAGGAAGATCCAATTTCTCAGATTGCAGAGCATCGACTTGGACTTCAAGCTTCACAAGTTCCTTCCCAATTCAAGCTTCTACAAGGGAGTACACTCAAGAACGAAGCATTTCAATTCAATTTACCTTTTCTTCTGTTCTTCTGAGATATCTTTTGAGATTATGCAAGTGCTTCTGCATAACACTCTTTAGAGTTCTCAAACTTCGACTAGATCTGTTGCTAGAGGATCTTAGTCTTAAGTTGGTGTCTAGCAGTTTCAGTGTGAGCATTGTGCTCAGGGTGTTGTGAGCCGTCGAGCTCAGTTTGAGTTGTAAGCTCAGGGTTGGTTTGAGCAGTCTTGCTCTGTGTTTCTAGAGTAGTCTTGCTCTAGAGGTTGTGTGAGTTGTATGCTCTGAAGTGTTGGAGTTGTTAGGCTCCTTTGGGTGTGTAGCCCAGTTGTGTTAGTGAAGCCTCACGGGTTGTGAGGGGTGGATGTAGGAATCACTTGGGTGATTTCCGAACCACCTAAAAATCCTTGTGCATTTGTCTTCTGTGGTTTGATTGATTCATCCGCTAGATGCTTTCATAGGATTCGTTTTTAATTCACTTAATCAACTTGCTTCACATCTAAGTTTTTCAACTCACTCAAATTTAATCAGATCTGTAGTTTTTCACTGATAACATTGCCTCTGATTCTAAATAGTTTTCAAATTGCTTAAGCTTCCGCAAAAGTGGCCAAGATCTATTCATCCCCCCCCTTCTAGATCTTTTCCACACATTCATTTCGATCCTTCAATTGGTATCAGAGCGGGTTTACATCGATCTGATTTGAACTGAGCAGTTTTTGCTTCTGAGTATTGAGTGTTTGATTGTTTGCTTGGTTGTTTAACTCTTTCTCTGTGCATTTACTTAAGTGTCATGGACTCAAAGGGTTTCATAGCTGAGGGCCATTCCATAAATAGGCCACCATTCTTTAATGGTTTGGACTATTCTTATTGGAAAAACAGAATGCAAGTATTTCTGAGGGCCCAGAACTATGAGATCTGGAAAGTAGTTGAGGTGGGTCCCTATGAGAACCAGGGAGAAGAAGATACCTGGACAAGGGAACATATAAGGAAAGCTACACTGAATTATAGTGCCATGAACATGATTCAGTGTGCTGTCCATCCCAAGGAGTATTCGAGAATCTCTATGTGCAAATCTGCCAAAGAGATGTGGGATAAACTCGAATTACTCTATGAGGGAACATCTCAGGTCAAGGAGACCAAGGCAAATATTTTAGTTTCAGAATATGAACTTTTCATGATGAAATATAATGAATCTATTTCTGAAATGTTTGCCAGATTCATGGTGATAGTCAATGGACTCAAGGCTTTGGGTAAGGAGTATACTGATGCAGACTTGGTAAGAAAAATTTTGCGTTCACTTTCTTCAATTTGGCATACCAAGGCCACTGTTATTGAAGATTCAAAAGATTTGTCCAAAATTTCTTTGGATGAATTGATTGGATCTTTAATGACATATGAAATAAACTTAAAAAGAAATGAAGAACACATCATTAAGACCAAGCCTATGGCACTCAAAGCCTCTTCAAACAACAAAGATAAAAATCAGGATAAAACAAGTTCTGAAGAATCTGAGTCGAATGAGGATGAGATTGCCCTCATGACCAGACAATTCAGGAAATTTTTGAAATATAGGAAAGGGAAAATGACTGGGAAAAAGAAATTTCCCTCAGGTAAGAAGAATATTTCCTCTTCCAATTTCAATAAGAATCATAAACCTGATGAGAATGTTATCTGTACAGGTCCAACAAGCCAGGACACATGAAGGGAGAGTGTCCTGAGAACAAAAAGGAAAAGCACAAGAGATTCCAGAAATATAAGAAGCCTAAGGCCATGGTAGCCACTTGGTCTGATGAAGACACAAGTGAGGAAGAAGAAGAGAAGAAGTCCTCAAGCTCAGAGAGTGAGGAAGTTTGCTTCATGGCCAACAGCACAGATGGAAAGGTAAATACTTCCTTTGAAGATTATAGTGTTGAAGATTGGCAGGATGTGTATGCAGAATTAGTTGAAAGATATTCTGAAATGAGAAAAGAAAATAAACACATCAAAAAGAAAATTGAAAATCTCTACCATAATCAATCTTCAAACAATAGAATCTGTGAACTAGAATCTGAAGTAACAGACTTGCTTGAAGAAAAAGAGAATCTCCTAAACCTAATTGATGAACTAAAACTTGCCTCTCAAAAGGCCTCCCAAGAATTCAGAAACTTAAATGAAAAGCTGGAAATTGAAAAACAAGATAAACAACAGAAATTTGAAGAAATTGAAGTTCTTAAAAACCAGCTAAAGGAAAGGGAGGAGGTTATCCAAACCTTCACAAAAGGCCAAGATAACCTAGAGGCATTGCTAGGATCCAACATGACAACCACATCCCATGGATTAGGATTCAACAAGAAAAAACCCCAAAAAGACAAATCTGGTGAGAAAAAGGGAAAAGCACCACTAATTAATTTTGTCAAGGGTCCTAATCTGGAAAATACTAAAATTCAACAAACAGCAAACAAAACCCTAAACAAAACTCAAAACAAATCAAAAACCCAAAAACAAAAGAAGACTATCAGGTCGACACAGTCCCCTGACAGGTCGACCTGCTCAACACCAAAAACCAAAAACAACTCAACCAAAAATTCAAATAAAAATCTGAAAAATAAGAAAAAGGGAAAATAAATAATCCATGAAAAACCTTGGACCTCCAAGACAACACTTCAGGAAGATTGGATTAATCCTTGGAACCAATGGTATGAAAATCCCTGTTGGTATTATCCTCAATACACTTATCCAAATTTCTGGATGTACCAACACAATCCATGGATTCCACCTCCTCCTCTGAACTCAAATTTTCAAGTGAAAAACTCTCCTCCAACCAAAAACAAAGATCTTGGTGCTTTCATTCCTAAAAGAAAGAACAAACAGAAAAAGGCTGAAAACACCAAACTAACAAAACAAAAATCTAAAACAAATCAAATTTGGGTGAGAAAGGATTTGATATCTGTGCTAAATCATACTGATGGTCCCAACTCTGTTTGGGTACCAAAATCTTCTCTCCATTGATCTTTGTGCATGAAGGTCGTGCACCCAACACCAATGTTTGGTTTCTTGATAGTGGGTGTTCACGACACATGACTGGAGATAGAGCCAAATTTTCCTGTCTAATTGAAAAGGAGGGAGGGTCAGTCACCTTTGGAGGTAAAAATAAAGGAAAGATCATTGGATTTGGCAAGGTTGGTCAAACCTCTTCAAACTCAGTAGATAATGTTTTGTTAGTTGATGGACTTGATTATAACTTGCTCAGTATTAGCCAACTATGTGACAAAGGTCACAAAGTTGTGTTTGAATCTGATTTTTGCAAAATAATTGATTCATCAACTGACAAAATCAAATTCTGTGGAAAAAGAGAAAACAATGTTTACATGATCAACCTTAATAAAAACTTTTATGAAAATCTTTGTTTTGTTGCAAATAAAGATGAAATTGCATGGACTTGGCACAAAAGACTTGGCCATGCAAGTTTCAAAACTTTGAATAAGTTGTTAAGATTGAATCTGGTTAAAGGTCTTCCTGAATCTTTTTCTAGTGTTGAAGGTCAAATTTGTAGGATCTGTGCTAAAGGAAAACAAACTAGGAAATCCTTTAAAGCCTTCAATGAAGTACTCACATCTAAGCCACTAGAACTTCTTCACATGGACCTCTTTGGGCCAACAAGAGTTCTAAGCCTAAGTGGCAAGAGATATGGGTTTGTAATCATTGATGACTTTACTAGATTTACCTGGGTTATTTTTCTATCCCACAAAAGTGATGCATGCCTTGAATTCAGGAATTTCTGTACCACTATCTTAACAACTTATCCATTTAAAATTAAAAACATTTTAACTGATCATGGGGGTGAATTTGATAACACATCCTTTTCTGATCTATGTGCTGAATTGCAAATATTTCACAAGTTTTCTTCACCTAGAACTCCAGAACAAAATGGAGTTGTGGAAAGAAAGAATAGAACTCTTGTGGAAATGTCTAGATCCATGCTCTTAGGGAGTAATCTGCCCAAATCCTTCTGGGCTGAAGCTGTTAACACAGCCAATCACATCCTAAACAGAGCCTTGGTCAGACCAAAGATCAGAAAAACCCCCTATGAATTGTTGAAAAACAAAAAGCCAACTGTTGCTTACTTCAAAACTTTTGGGTGCAAGTGTTTTGTACACAATAACAACAAAGAAAACCTTGACAAGTTTGATGCTAAGAGTCAGGAAGCTATCTTCCTTGGCTATTCAGAAGTGTCAAGGGCTTTCAAAGTGTACATATTGAAAACCAAAACTGTTGAAGAATCACCACATGTTATTTTTGATGAAAATTCCTTTTCCACTAATGATTCTAAATCTTGCAGGGAAAAACAGGACAATGAAGAGGATGACCTCATTATGGATTCTTCACCAACCATTGAGGAGATTAACAACATTGAAGAGAACCTGAACAACAACTCACCATCTTCAAGTGGTTCAGGTAATATTGCTCCAGAAGAGGGCACTTCTCAACAGGTAATTTCTGAACCTCGTTTTCTAAGAGATCACCCATTAGACAGTGTAGTTGGCAACTTAAATCATAGAGTTAGGACCAGATCATCCTTCTTGCAAAACATTGAAGAAGACTCACTAGCTCTAATTTCCCAAATTGAACCCAAGTCAATTGATGAAGCCTTATCCAGTTCTGATTGGATTAATGCTATGCATGATGAACTTCATCAATTTGAAAGAAATCAAGTGTGGGAATTAGTGCCTAGACCTAGTGACCAAACTGTGATTGGCACTAGATGGGTTTTCAGAAATAAATTGAATGAAGCTGGTCAAGTAATAAGAAACAAAGCTAGGCTAGTTGCAAAGGGGTATAACCAAGAATTTGGAATTGACTTTGAAGAATCTTATGCCCCTGTAGCTAGACTAGAAGCTGTGAGAATTTTCCTTGTTTTGCATCCTCCATGAAATTCAAAGTCTTTCAAATGGATGTCAAAAGTGCATTTCTAAATGGATATATAAAGGAAAATGTTTTTGTTGAACAACCTCCTGGATTTGAAAATGAAAAATATCCTAACCATGTTTTCAAGCTTAATAAGGCACTCTATGGTCTTAAACAAGCTCCAAGAGCTTGGTATGATCGTTTGAGTTCCTTTTTACTTGAGAAAGGATATTCCAGAGGTAATGTTGATCAAACATTGTTCACAAAAACAGTAAAAACTCAAATAATTGTTGTCCAAATTTATGTTGATGACATAATACTTGGATCAACTAATAAAGGCCTTTGCACTGAATTTTCAAATCAAATGAAGAATGAATTTGAAATGAGCTTAATGGGAGATTTAACATTCTTTTTGGGATTGCAGGTGAACCAAACAACTGAAGGAATCTTCATTAGTCAAACCAAATATGTCAAGGAGCTACTGAAAAGGTTTGACTTTCAGAACCTTAAACACTCAAGCACACCCATTGCAATAAATGTTAAGCTAGAAGAAGACCCATCTGGTAAGTCAGTTGATCCAAAGACCTACAGAGGTATGATTGGCTCTCTGCTCTACCTTACTACTTCTAGACCTGATATTCAGTTTTGTGTGTGCTTATGTGCTAGATTCCAATCTAATCCTAAAAAAGTCATATGCTTGCTGTGAAAAGAATTTTTAAATATCTTGTTGGAACATGTGACTTAGGAATTTGGTATCCTGCTGGTTGCAAGTTAGAATTGTTTGCCTATTGTGATGCTGATTATGCTGGGTGCAAGTTAGATAGAAAAAGCACAAGTGGCTTGTGTGTATTTCTAGGTGGGTGCCTTATTTCTTGGGCTTCTAAGAAGCAACATTCAGTTGCTCTGTCAACAGCAGAGGCTGAATATGTTGCTGCAGGTAGATGTGGAACTCAGATCCTCTGGGTGAAACATCAACTTCTTGATTACAACCAAGATTTAGGGTGTGTACCCATCCTATGTGATAACACAAGTGCCATAAATTTGTCTAAAAACCCCATTCAGCACTCCAGAACAAAACACATTGAAATTAGGCATCATTTCTTGAGAGATGAGGTTGCAAAGAAATCTTTTGAACTCCTTTTTATTGAAACTGAAAAACAAATTGCAGACATATTCACTAAACCCCTTCCTGAAAACAGATTTTCATCATTAAGGAGAGAACTTGGTCTTTGTAAATGTCCACCTTCTTGATCTCTCTTAAGGTTTGGGTTGAGTGCTATGCATTGTCTAAGGGGGAGTTCCTTGAATTTCATAACTCCTTGCTTCCTCAAGCTACATTGCTCATATCTCTCTCACTTTAATTCCATTTCCCTTTTTACAATAAATTCTCCACTTCTGAGTGTGTTGAAACTTCTTAGTATATCAAATAGTGACTTGGAGAAGGACAGGTTATGCCTATCTGGACACTTTCACTATGCGTGAGAATATATCTCCGCCAAGTACTAAGAAGTTAATATGCAATAGTTGAGGGGGAGCTTTTATTGTTCAAAGAGAATTTCTTTTCTGATTTCAAAACTTGCGCAGTTTTCACTTCCATTTCCTTTTGGCAATAAATTCTTCAACTCTTATTTTATTGAAATCTCTTGGTATATCAAATGGTGACTTGGAGAAGGACAGGTTATGCTTGTCTGGACACTTTCACTATGCGTGAGAGCTTATCTCCGCCAAGTACCAAGAAATGAATATGCAATTAGTGAGGAGAAGTTCTTGTTGTCCAAGAAGAAAATCTCTTTCTGATTTCAAAATTGCATATCTTATTTTGATGAAAAATGGTTGAAATCATCATCTCAGGGGGAGCTAGAAAATTCACAAGTCATCTTTTTGCAAATCTCAAAAACCCTTCTTGCATTTCATCAATTCCTTGCATGATGTCCTCATTCTAAAGTCTAGAGTCTCAAAATGAACCTTGAGTGATATATTATTTTTTTTTTAATCAACTTACAACTATGCTTCTCAATCCACAGAACTTCAGATCTCTTCCTAAACTAAATGACAATTTGTGCCTTGAACTTAAAACATTTCCTTGTTTGCAACTGATGACTGGAGTATTTGAATTCTATCTCACAAACTCTCCAAAATCTTATAAAATCCAACAGAGCAATGGCATCTGTGCTGAGAAACTGCACACCTTCACAATGAATGAAGTGCTATGTATGTCATGAGGCATTATTGCTAACTCTGTTCAAAGGGGATCCAAATTGAAAATAACTTCAAAATTTAAGCAATTATGTGCTATGCTTTTTGATGATGACTGAGTAACTGGAAATATTGGCGTCTACCAAACGTATATTTTCATGTCAAAAGGTCATCATTTACCCCTTTGAGACTTGACAATGATTAAATCTTAAGTATTCAGGGACTATGGTGTGTAAAAAGCACTAGTACTTGAGTAAAAGAGATTTATATCATTTGATAGTTTGTTAAAAGAACAAAAATATGAAAGTTATTGGAGATTTGCTTAGAAAGAATCATCTTCCTCCTTCATCAAGTTGTTCTTTAAGTTTGTGTTTTACTTTCAACACAACTGTATTTAGTCTAGATGACATCTTTAATTCTTGAAAATTGAGAAATATGGTAGTTTTGATTGATTGTTAGATACATTATATCCCTCAATTTATCATTTTGTTGATTCAAGTCTTGGAATGCTAATATCCTGTTGGAAATTGTTTGAAACACTTGAACGGTGATGAATTTTTGCAAATTACAACAAATGAATTTTTAGGCCTCTTAAAAATCCTTGAAATAATAATTCCTCTCATTATTTATCATTATAAAGATGTCCCCAAATTTTTTCAAAAATTTCCTCTCAAAGATTCAAACTTCTCTCAAAGGTTGTGTCGACACAATCCTCTCTCGTGTCGACACACAACCCCAGTCAGGTCGATACACCCTTCCTCATGTGTCGACACTGCCTTCTTGCCAGACCCTTTTCAAACCCTTCGAGTTCACCTTAAACCCTTGTTGTTCCTGCGGGGCAGTGTATCACTGCATCTCTTTTTGGGCGTCAGGTCGACCCGACGGCTTCATTTCCACTCCTTTCCAGCAAGAATTCCTCTCAAATTTCTCTCTAGCTCTCATCCCCCTTCCATCGTCTCTCCATTCTTCCATTTCCTCTCCTAATTCCACTCCTCTTGCACCATGGTCCGCAAGTTGGGTCCCCGCCGTGGCGCAAGATCAGCGGCCTCTTCAAGGCCAGTTCCGGCACAGGTTCCGGTTGAACAGATGGAAAGAAGAACAAAGAGGAGAAATGATCCTGCCTCTTCTTCTGCACCTCTGAGGGCTTCCAAGCGTGGTAGGACCTCCACTTCAGGCAGAGGTGGTAATGTTTCAAACCCTAGACCAGAGATTTCGGGCGATTCCTCTGACCATCCTGAGGAATCATCTTCCTCTTCTTCTTCTGAGTCTCAAGAGGACATTCCCTCAGAATCCGTAAGTGCAGTCAAGTTGATTTTGAAGCCAAGAATACTAGACCTTTCAGACATCAAATTTCCTTTCAAAGGGCGGGTTATCAAGATCAAGAGTATTCTCACCTTTGAAACCCTCAATTCTATCACTTTGGAGCAAATGCCGCACTTGTTTATTCCGGACAAGGGGAAGAAACCTGCTATGTTCATCTTTGATCTCCCCTCTCCCCTTGATTTGAACCAACCTTCCCGTTTGGATGAAGAGTATGAGACTATCATGTGTCCCCAGGGGAAAGGTTGGGAGGTGATGGCTAAGATCAGCTACATTCATGGCCGAGGTTTGGGTAGGGATAGGCAGGGTCCTGTCCATAGCGTTCAGGTCAAGAGATTGTTGGCTAGGGCTAGTCTAGGATTTCACCCGGACCCAATTCATCTGGATCCTTTCATACCCTACAAACCTCTCACATGGACCCTGAAGGAACATTTTGTTCAGGGGCCCATTCAACCGGGAACAAGGGAGCCCGTGGTAGAAGAATTACCCGAGTCAGAATTTGAGAGTGAAGAAGAAGAGGAAGCGGCCAAAATTGAGGAAGTCTACAAAGACTTCGACCTTCTTTTGTGCTTTGGTTCCGATCTCCCCTCATCTCCATTTCCTTCATCTCCTCCATCTTTGCCCTCACCTAAAGTGTGCTCGCCACACGAATCCCTCTCTCCAACTACTTCTTTCTCCCTCCTTTCTCAATCTGTCCTCCCTCCATTCCTCACCTGGCCAGTCGAGGCATCCTTCAGTCAACAACTCATGGTTCTGAGCCTTGACTCCCAAAAGAAATGCCAATTTTGAAAGGTGTGAATGTGAGGTCTCCGTAGAGTATCCTTCCTCTATGGAGTCTCTTCCGATCGGCCAAGGGCCGACGCTTTCCAGCCTAAGTTCTCGTTCTCGCCCATCTAGGGGCACCTCCCCTGTACATAGTTCTGTACATAGTAGTTTAGATTTTAGTTTAGAGTCAGGTCTAGTTTTAGAGGAGTCTAGTCCCTCTCAGCCATGCATTCGCAAGGAGAAGGGTAGGCAAGTTCCTGCCCATTATGTTATGGCTTTGGCTGAGAGGTGTGTTAAGTTAAGTCTAGTCCCAAAGTTTCTTGAGGAGCCTACCCTTGTAGAGACTAATTTTGAAGAAGGTGATTCTGTAGATGATGGTTTAGGGGCTTATCTGCTAGATTTTGATGAGAAAGATGAGCTGGGAGATCTTGGGCAGGAAGAAGAGGACCCAGTGAGCTCCTATGTGGACGGCACGAAAAGGTTTGATGAGCAGACCATGGCTATGGATGAGCCAACCAAAGAGATCAACTTTGGCACCGAAGAATCCCCGAAGGTAGTATTGATTAGTGCCAACTTGAGTGTAGAAGAAGAAGAAGCTATTGTAGCAATCCTCCAAGAATTTTCCGATGGTTTTTCTTTGTCCTATGAGGACATGCCGGGGCTTGGCACCTCTTTGGTCGAGCACCGTTTGGTCTTAAAAGCCGATGCAAAAGCTATCAAACAAAATCTAAGGAGGCTATATCCCAAGCTTGCACTCAAGATCAAAGAGGAGGTTGATAAGTTGCACAAGGCCAAATTTATTAGGATTGTGCCTTATCCACAATGAGTAGCTAACATTGTCCCTATGATGAAGAATGACGGCAAGGTTAGGATCTGCATAGATTTCCGTAACCTTAATCATGCTTGCCCAAAGGATGATTTTCCTCCCCCCCACATAGATGTCCTAGTGGACAATACTACTAGTTTCGAGATGTTGTCATTCATGGATGGTTTCTCTGGGTATAACCAAATCCGTCTGGCAGAGGAAGACTAGGAGAAAACTTCTTTCACAACGCCATGGGGGACCTATTGTTATGTTGTGATGCCCTTCGGATTGAAGAATGCAGGAGCAACTTATCAAAGGGCAATGATGGCAATCTTTCACGACATGATGCATGTGCACATGGAAGTCTATGTTGATGATGTCTTGGTTAAGCCTAGGACTCGACATGGCCATGCTGAGGTCCTCCGGGTAGTTCTCCAACGGTCTAGAGAGCGTAAGCTCAAAATGAACCCCAAAAAGTGTGACTTCGGAGTTTCCTCGGGGAAGTTGCTTGGGTTCATAGTCAGCAAGTGGGGAATTGAGATTGACCCCAATAAGGCCAAAGCAATAATCGACATGCCTCCTCCTAGGAACATTAAGGTAGTTAGAGGGCTAATTGGCAGACTTCAGTTCATTAGGAAATTTATTTCTCAGCATTTCATCCGCTGTAAGCCCTTCTATGAGATGCTTAGAGGAGAGGCTAAGTTTGATTGGAGTGATAAATGTCAAAACGCCTTTGAAGAATTGAAAAGCTATTTGTTCAATCCCCCTATTCTCGCTCCTCTGGTCTCGGGTCGGCCTTTATTGCTCTATGTGTCAACCACTGAAGATTCCACTGGAGCAGTCTTGGCCCAGTATGACGACGAGAAGAAGGAGAGAGCGGTGTACTACTTATCCAAGTTGTTCAATGAAGCTGAGAAAAAGTACACTGCCATGGAAAGAACGTGTGCGGCCGTCGTCTGGGTTGCCCAGAAGTTGAAGCACTATTTCCTAGCTCATGAAATGAAACTTCTGGTGCGTATAGACCTAATTCGGTACTTGCTTGAGAAGCCTGTCCTGACTGAGTAGTTGATGAGGTGGCAAAATTTCCTCAACCAATTGATATCACCTACGTCACCCAAAAGTCAATCAAGGGGCATGTTATTGCCGAGCATTTGGCCCACCACCCCTTGCCTTCTTACTCTCCCGTCGATGAAAGCTTTCCGGATGAAGAGTTAGGAGCCATTGTCGATGGTGAACCTTCTGGATACTTTACTTCGATGGAGCTCTTAAATCCAAAGGGTGTGGAATAGGGGAAATCCTCCTCTCACCGGAAGGGGTAGTCATTCCGCATGCCTACCAATTAACCTTCCCTGCCACGAACAATGTGGCCGAGTATGAGGCACTCCTAGTTGGGCTGAAAATGGCATTGTTGCTCGGAGTCAAGGAGTTAAGGATAATTGGAGATTTACAATTGATACTCTGGAAATCCCTTAGCAAGTACCAGACCGGGATCCCAAGTTGAAACCATACCAGGATTTAGTTTGTAAGGTAATCCAGTAGTTTAGGAAGCTCACTCTTGTCCACACTCCTAGGGCTCAGAATATTCTAGCAGATTCACTCGCCTCCCTGGCTTCTTCCATCCCTATCCTGTTAGGGAGGTCTTCTGAAATGTCTCTGTCCAAAGGTTGAAAGTCCCTTCTCATGCTGATCCTTGGTTCTCTCAACTCAAGTCTCCCTCCCTTCGAGTCCATGCACTCTCAAAAGAGCCAGAAATTGATCTTGATGATGGCCATCCTTGGTACTTTGACATTGAAAACTATCTCAAAGATGGATCCTTCCTGAATTATGCCACTTCTTCTAACAGACAGGCCATTCGCCGCGTCTCTAAGCGTTATAAGATCATTGGTGGCATTCTCTACAAAAAATCCCTCAATGGGGTTTACCTCCATTGCCTTGATGAAATCGAATCTCAAAGCATTGTTGAAGCTGCTCACTCCAGTGAATGTGGTAGCCATGTCAATGGTAGAGCAATTGCCCAAAAGTTGCTAAGACATATTAGTGGCCTACCATGGAAGAAGATTGCACTCACTTTGTTCGTCACTGTGCTAAATTCCAATTACACGGTGACAAAATCCATGCTCCTTCCTCTTCTCTTCACCCTCTCATTGCTCCATGGCCTTTCGCCATGTGGGCATTCGATGTGGTCGGTCCACTCGAGGACAGAACTAGAGAAATCCGTAAGAAGTCCTTCATTCTGACCGCCACCGAGTACTTCACAAAGTGGGCTGAAGCGGAAGCATTCATAGAGGTCAAAGATTCAACGATCGTCAAGTTCATCAAGCGCAACATTCTTGCAAGATTTGGCATGCCTCAGGACATCGTCACCGACAATGGACCTCAATTCACTTCACAGGAGCTTCGCGACATGTGTGGTAAATATGGTATTAATTTACATCATTCATCCCCATATTATCCACAAGGTAATGGACAGGCGGAAGCTACTAATAAAGCTCTCATCAAAATCTTAAAGAAAACTTGCAAATCTCATAATAACGCTGACTGGCTAGACCGCTTAGTTGAGGCTCTATGGGCTTGCCACACCTCGGTCCGAACTCCTACAGGGCAAACCCCCTACGCTTTAACATACGGATCAGATGCGATACTCCCATATGAGATCTACATCCCTTCACTTCGAGTTCAATTGGATTATGAACTTGACCGCAGTCAATGTCGGGAAGCTTTATTAGCACAACTTGAACTCTTAGACGAAAGGCGAATGATAGCGGCCAACCACACACAAGTTTATCGCCAAAGAATTGCACGTTTTTATGCTAAAAGAGTACTTGAGAGAAAATTTGAAGTGGCTGAAATGGTCCTAAAGCGTAAAATCATCAAGTCATTAGGTCCCAGGAGTAAATTGCAAGAAAATTGGGAAGGTCCGTTCGTTGTCAAGCAAGCATATTCGGGGAATGCTTATAGGTTAGTGGATGCTGAGGAAGTTGAGTTGTCGCATCCTTGGAATGCAGTCTATCTCAAGAAATTCTACCCTTAGACAGTCGGTCAAGTCTGTCATTCATCACTTGTCAATTTCATGGGTTTGAGACTTTGCTTATTCGCTTGGCCATTAGCAAGGTACAATCTCTTCACACACCACACGATATTGAGATATTGTCCATTAGCTGGAAAATCATAAGTACACTTGGAGGTGTCTAATTTGGTCAATGCTTCCCCTTTTCTCTTTCCACTCTGTCAAGTCTGGAAAAGGGGCAAACAACAACTAGGGGACCATCTACTCTCACCTAAAAGACAAGGTCACCATAAACAGGGGCAATCATGAAAATACAAGGGCAAAATGTCAAACCAAGCCTAAAAGGGCGAAGAAGAGCCAAAAAGGTCAAAAAAAAAGGTAGCAAAAAGTACGTAACCAGAAAAAGGCTGACCAAATCGAGGAGGTAGCAAATAGTACGTGCCTCCACCAAAGAATCAAAATGAAAAGTACCCCTGAAAATAATTGAAGACTAAGTCTTTTGGTGTGAGATATTGGTTTGGAAACAAAAAGTGGTTTGAACCAAATCCTTACACGACTTTTTATTTATTTCTTCCAATTCCTCCCCCTAGGGGAAATTTGACTTTCTAAGACCTTCCATAGTGAAAAATATCAAGAAAGCTAGGGGCAATTTCCAAAGTCAAGGATATCATGCACGATCCTCCTTGCTCATGGCCTCTGTGGTTAAGTAAATTATGAAGACCCTATACCTTGACTTGTGATGAGTATATGTCTTAAGAGTCCAAAAAAAATGATGAAAAATGAAAAAGACAAAAAAGAGAGTCTCTTGATATGTATAATTTCTCCATGTACATACCTTCCTTCTTATTTTAATCAAAAAAAATCAGAAAATCAAAATCCAAATAAAATTTAGTCGTATCATGTAAATATACTAACCTTATTTTCATTATTTTCTTATTCAAAAAAATCAAAAAAAAATAATTAAATAATGCATGTACATATTTCCCTTCAGTATTTTATTTGTGTCTCTATCTTTAATTAGATATTAGCCCCTTGACCAGATCTCAAGAAAGGTACATCTCTTAGGCAAGGGGCTAAAGATAGATCTACACTAACTTTTTTCCTTTAAGTGTTGTGGATGCAGGAACCAAAGCGGTATTGGCAAAACATTCAAGCACACAAAAGGACACACGAAATGACAAAGTCCACAAAATTCGCTAAAGGAATAAAGTTTTATACATATCATAACAGGGGCATACCCCTGATGGTACATCTGGAGCCTCGCTCCTCACTCCTCTCTCCTCTCACCCTCACTAGGCCTCTGCCTACGTGAGCTGCTCACCTCCTCCTCCTCCCTCTCCCGACGCCGGTCTGGGAGAGGAGGTCACGTCGCCATCGACGCCTCTGGCCGTAGTCCTCCCCACACCACTGGTGGGTCCCCCAGGGACACAATATCGTCAAGTGATGTGAAGGCTGACCCAGTCCTCGCCTGATCCTTCTGCTGGGCCTACCGCTGCTGCTCCCGGTGCTTCTTCAGCACCTGGTCCTTTAGGATCTCATAATCTGTGGCAATACGTGCCCGGGATCTCTCTGCCTCTCTCTCTCGCTCCCTCGCCTCGAGCAAGTGACCCTCCATCCTCGTCATGTCCAGTCGTAGACTCTCCATCTGAGCGGAGGGTCACCCCCGCTCCATGCCGCTGCACACAAATTAGCAAACATGTCAGGTCAATCAAATCATGTCCGGAAGAGGTAGTGACTCAGTGTCTTACCTCAGCCTCAAGCTCTCGGACCCTCGCCTCCGCCCGGTCCAGGGCCTCCTACAATCAGAATGCCAAGTCCCCACTAGCTGGCTGCGCAGATGAGCTCGCCCCCACGTCCTGGCTCACCCTTACCCTCACTAGCTCACCCCTCTGCATTCACATCCTTTGGTCAGCATTCAAATCAAATCAAATCAATTATGATCAAGGGTGAATTCTGACTTACCAATGATCGTGTCTCGGCGCGGAGTCTCTCCACCTCCACCGCCTGGTCCGCTAATCTTCCCTCCAGAAGCCTCACTGCCTCCGACTCCGACATCTGTCATCCACACTTCAAGGTTAGAATCAATCATTTAAATGACAAGGCTTAGAGTTAAGAGTCCACTCACCACTCACCGGTCTAGCCGGAGTCACCCGGCGTAGCACGCTCGGTAGTCCTCCAGGTACGCTGCGCTGTCCTAAAGTCCGTGTGCTGGAGGATCTGCTCCCCTCTGTCTCGCCAGTAGGCGACTATGCTCCTATGCTCCTCCCCCCAGTCATGGTCCTCGGTGAAGAACCGTGGCGGGAGTGTCCCTCTCTCCCTAGAGATGGTACCTCTAAGGCCGGTTGGTGCCAGCCCAAGGTACGTACCACTAGCTCTAGGTAGAGAGGCGCGCACGTCCCCAGGCAGAGCAGGAGCATGCGGCAGTCGAAGAGTGGGCGCCCCACTACCACCACCGGGTGGGACACGGCTGCCTCCCCTAGGTAGGGAGTCCAGACCACCTGCAAGAAGAAAACATTGGTCAGTCACATCAAATGGAAATTGACTGCAAGAAAGAAATAGTGCTAGTTGAGATTCATACCTAGTCGTGGGGGTAGAGGTCGAGTCCCGCCCGTACATCCTCGACATGCTGATCTGTCACCCTCCGATCAGGTGCCACCTCCCACCTAGACATGAGGGGGACCATGGCCTGGCTCCCCTCTGTCTGCACACTGCGTCCCATGGGGAAGCGGGTTTACCCCAGATCTAGACAAGAAGAAAAGAGTGTCAGTCAGGCAATTTATCAATTTAAATCAATGATGAGTATTAAAAGAAAGTTTCATACCTATAGAAAGTAGGTGAAGCCCTCCGTGCTCTGAGAGCACCGCGAGCTGCTAGGAAGGATTGAGAAAAGGTGTCCTAGCATCGCGGCACCCCATGCGTACCTGCCTGCTTGCCCCAGGTCCCATAGCAGGAACACGAACTTGCAATTCATCCGAGATGACTACATCGGGAAGAGAAGGCATCCAAATAGGTACTCCATGAAGACACGGACGGACCGCTCCTCCCTCCTGTCTCCTAGCTGGATGGACGCCCGGACGCTGGCGCCGAACTCCTTGAGGGTCTCCAAAGCTCCCATCCTCCCTCCTCTCAGCCCAACTGCCTCCGATAGAGCTCCAAGTGGGATGTTCCGGATCGGTCTCCTCCTCCTGGCCACAAACTCTGCTCCCAACAACTCCACCATGTCGTCGTGGTAGTCCCTCCTCTCCTGTCCCACTACCGGCTCTCCCTGAACCAGTAGTCCTGTAAGATACGCCACATCCTCTAATTTGGGTATCATGTGTCCCCAAGGCATGATGAATGCCTTGCAGTCCTCATCCCACCTCTCCCTCAACGCCTCGAGGTACGAGACGTCAACATGGAACGGACGCATCGCCAGAAGGTGCCCGAACCCCATCCGTGCCACTCGAGTCTGCTGGGCCTCCGACAGTGCTTGATACCACGCCCAGCACAAATACCATGTCACCCTACTCCTCATTCTACCTTTTCCCTGAAGAAATACAGAAAACTAAATGTCAGTATCGATTGCCGTTAAGAATAAGTTGACGGCCAGGGTGCTGCTGTTTACACAGAGTAGGCGGCAAGGGATTGGCAGTCGAGTTCAAAAGTTAACATCCAGACTGTGACGTCAAGTTCTGATTGACGGCACCAGTCTAGCCGTCAACAGGAACCCGACGTCCACCGATGTGGACATCAAGTTCCTGTTGAACCCGACGGACTCTCCCCTGTTTTCCCCCTTTCCTACTTTTTACAACCGTCCAATCATTCATCCACACAGGGTTTAGGGGTAGTTGACCTACTTTGGGCATCGTGGGGTCCTCCGGGTCGCTTCCACCTCCACCTCTGTTTCTTCCTCTTCTCCTCCGTCATCATCGGCGGGATCATCCTCATCCGGTGTGCTACTACAGGCCACCGAGTGCCCCGTCTCCTCCTCATCTTCCTCCATCCGGCGAGGTTGGTCTCGGAGAGCTGTCCTGTTCCCCCTCGTCATCATCTGATCAATTCTAGGGCAGTCCGGTGCAGAAATGATGAAGAGAGAAGAAATTGAGAAGGATTGAGAGAGTGAGAGCAACTGAGAGGGTGTGGGAAGAGACTGTGAAGGAAAATAGAAAGAGCTCGGCAGTTTGAAAGGTGAAGAGGCGCCGAAATGGGTCTCGAGAAAGAAAAGCTGGTTTTTAAAATTGACGTCCACTCTCTGGCCGTTGGATTTTATTGGACGTCAACACTATGGCCGTTCATTTCCTATTGACGGCATATAGTGGGCCGTCTATCTCTCGCCTCGAGGCACCATGTCAGACCCCCGTACCATAGTCAACGGCGGTTTCGTGGACGTCTACTATCCTGTAGACGGCCATCGCTCTATCCGTCTATCCTCTTTCTGGCAGTTAGCGGCCATAGGGTGGCCGTCTACTCGTCCCCGGTGGCCATCGATGTGGACGCCAACCCCTGCATAGTCAGTCTTCACAGAACACTCAATTCAGCACAATTGAAGGCAATTTAACGCCCCATTGAGTCCATTCCACACAATTCAAGCCATTGAACACAAACCTACTCATTGTTTATTCATTCACACTTGTGTTACACTTATTGAAATTGAGAAAATTCATCATTCTACTCTACGAGCCATAAATAAATCACAAGAGATAGGGTGAATTGTGTCAATAAATTCTTCACATTTCCAAACGTCTTCCCAATTCTCCTGTAATGCCTGTCCCACCCTCTTGCTCACTATGAACCTTTCCCATGTCTTCTTATCCTTCTTCATGAGCTTCTCATTCCTCCATGAGATGATCATGTCGGTGTAGTGGGATGTAGCTGGAACTCTCCGTGGTATTCTGAGTTGACACTGGCATCGGTGTGGCTGGTATACCACCATCCGATCAGCACCCACCAGCCACAAATCTATGTCTTCGCTGGTGCGAACTGTGAACTCAATTGTCCTCATGAATAGTGGCCTCACAATGAAGTCCTCCACTGGGAAGTAGCCTAGATAGTCTCGCCAGGCATCTCTGCTCTTCAAGTGTGCTGTCACACACTTGATTTCATCCTCTGGCTCATACCATGCCCTGGTGCAATACACTGAACTCCGAAGGAATATTCTAGAGGGGGTAGGTTGCTTCTCAGCGAAATAAAATTTTAAATAAGCTTCCATCCATACCTGGAGCAGGAACAAGCTCCCGCATGTGCGTCTGCCTAAGCTCATCGTGGTCAGGGAGCCGTAAAGTTGCGCCAGCACTACAGGGGCAAGTGACTACCCATGCCATAGCAGAGACAGGATCCCTACATGCTCATACAGGAGGAAGTCGCCACTGGTGGGGAACAAGAACACACCAGCCAGACAAAGTGTCAATCCCCGGGTCGCCCTCTCACCTCCAATCTCCTTCGCATGCTGGATCAACCACCAAGCCAGCCGGTCTAGGAAGATCCCATGCTTGTTTGTCACCCTCAATACCTCCTTCTTGTCCCATACGATGTCCGCGAGGATCTCTTCCCACGGGAGAAGAGGGGTCGTCACGTCGTACTCTAGGCACCGTCTCCAACCCAAGAACAACTCCACCTCTTCAGCAACACACTCGCCTCAAATCCCTGGAACACGAACGTGTGCGTGTATGGATGCCATCGCTCCACGAGCGCTCCTAGGGCGTCAAAAGCCCACCACATCTCCTTCATGTTCTTCGCTAACACCACCATGAAGCTCAGATTCCAAGCTGTGATAAAGCTCCTCATGTCGATAGTAATCGCGTTCATCAAGTTGACTAGCCAAAAGAAGGCTCGTACCTAGCCTTGGCTTGGGAAGGCAGGAACCTCCTGCATCCAAAGAACACCATGAGAGAGCATTTTGGGGTGTTTTCAGTATGAAGAAAAGCAAGAGCAGGTATTACTTACCTCCCCGTTGGCCAGTCGGGTGCTCAAATGCTCCAGAACCTCGCTTAAAATCCCTGGGTTCAAGCTCATGGACATTCTGATCGATGTGGAGGCCATGTTTGCTGCTTCAGTTTGTCCCAAAATCCTCTGGTTCGGAGTTGAGGAAGGAGAGGAGGATGGAGGAAAAAGATAGGACAGTCCTTGTGGACTTCAAAGAGCTATTTTTTTGGCCTGATCTGCTGGCATGTTAACGTCTACATCGTTTGAGCTTCTTTACTATTAACGGCAGCATTGGACGATGCCAATTCTTATAGACAGCGCATCTTGTTGACGTCAACTATACATGAGCGGCCATCAGTCTGGACGTTAACCTGCCAAATTTCAAAGCTTTATTGTTCATATAGCCATTATTTCTTATCTTGTCCCTCAAGTTGTTTTGCAAATATTTAAGCACAAGTAGTGCTTCAAATCCATAAACACTCATGCAACGGTGAGTGTTACACAGATATGTCTAACGTAGGATTAGTCACCAGAGGCGAATAACTTGGCGACCGTGAACCCAGAGTTCCCCCTTACCATAAACTATGACGGGTTTGCGATCTCTCAGTTATTCGTATGGCCTTAGAATTTTCTCTGGTTCTAACTTGCATTTTAGATAAGGAACCCACACCAACATGCATTTAGGACTTCACTACTAACATTCTCTTACTAACTCAAAAAAAAAATGGAGATTTTTCCTCAATTGCTCTGTGGTTCATCCAGCTCAAGTGGCCTACCGGGTCAGCACCACCTTCTTAAATATTTAAGTTGATATCGGGTCTTTGTTGCCCATTCTCCAACTTGTCCCACCGTGCATATCACAAGTAATCATGCCAGTCTTATTGAGTTCATGTGAACCGTTCGCCAGTCATGAGCTTAATTATGGACTTCCGGCTTTCCAAACATTGATTCCAGTTAGAATCTTTTGATAATCCTTTGAGAGATCAATCAATCCCTTTATCTCCACAACCTCCTAAATCTGGACAAACGTCCTAATTAGGTCAGTGGGACCCACATGGACTCTGGTTGTGAGATTCCCTCGATTCATCGATCATATTACAACTCCTTTGACTCAGACACACCAGAAACTAGTCAAAGTCCAACACGGCAATGCCAGGGACCCTATCGTTGGGTTCCAGTTGTAGTTACACGGGTAGATCACCCTTCCTCTTATCCACATTTATCTCTCAGACGATTCGTCACTTGTTTCTAGCCTAACTCATTTGTGTGGCTTGCTAGATTTCCTATCCTCAGAGATGGCCCTTCCATCAAATCTCTGTGTCCTTTGTTTACCGAGACACCAACCTTTCAGTTCGCTCTGCTCCCTTGCAAGATCGAATGTCTCGGAGGGGCATTTGTAGACGAGAGATTTGGCCCATCTCGCATGGTTCATGGCCCAATAAATCCTATTTGACCGCTTGTTGACTAGCCTCGGATCCCATGTAGACGGCAACATCGACTGCCGTTGACTACAAGTTGGCAGCACAGAACCTTGACGTTGATCCAGGTTGCGTCCACCGGGGTTGACGTCTGCATGGGGTTGGCGGCAGCATCGCTTGCCGTCAACCTGGGTTTACTTGTTTGCGTAATTGCCCGAGATTCCAGCCTATTAAGCTCCCTCTCCTCGGCATGCAATGCATGAGGCCGTTCCCAACAGCAAATGGGCGACCTTGGCACCCCCTTGACCCATTAAAATCCTACATGGCCCCTTCTCATTGGTTCAAGCCTTAACACATGGATTGCCACATGTTAAAGTGTGTTTCTTCACACATCAGCATCCTATGCTCCCTAGCTCCGCCCCCACTATCTATATAAGGTACTCCTTGACCTTCTAAGTGGAGGGGGAGATGCTGGACGAGCTAATGCATATTGTCTTGAGAGAAGAGAGAGAAAAGTGACTGGAGAGCTTCCACCTTTGCTTTCTCTCATTCACACAACCCTTGGAGCATCCAAGAGGCTTCACCACGAGCTGGAGGAGCCCACAAAGGAGCCAAACAAGCTGCTACACGAGGATCATCTCCCTCTTCTTCCTTTCTTCCCTTCCTTCTCTCTCTAGCTTTGCATGCTACACACACTCACACTCACACTCTAGGCACGTAGTGCACCTCCCTTCACACCTAAAAGGGGTTTCCAAACCAAAAATGAAGGGAAGAAGGGTGGTCATAACACTTGGCCCCCTCTTCTCAAGCCCGCAATCGGTACAAGGCTCTCTTTTGGGTCTTTTCCTTTGTTCTTGGACGTTTAATACACTGCCACAAAGCCTAATAGACCCCTTTTTGTTGCAGGAATACTTCAAGCTAGACCGTGGAGCTTCTTCTCTTTGGCCGGCCGAGAGGAGAAACTTAGAGTCTCATCATCATCTGCTACGCGAGGCAGAGTCACCATCGCGATCAAGACACCTCCTTGGGCACAGATAAGGCCCTGGCGATCACATCCCGTCCATTACTTTGCTGGTTTCTTCTTCTTCTTCTCTCTAGTCAACCTGGTCAAACGGGGAGTCAAAGAGGTCAACCAACAACCATCTATGCCAACGCGGGACCGCAACAACGTTCGCGGAACCTCCGGAGCTAGCATGCATAACGGGGGTTCGGAACGGAGCGTCCATAGACACATACTGTGGCTTCTTTTTCAGAAACCGTCTCAAGCTACGGGCTAGATTGGTCATTTCCTCCTCATCTTCACTTGAGGAATTTTTCTTCAGAACTATATAACTTGGATTTCTTAGCCTTCAGAGCCACGTCCTTTTGCTTGAAAATAGGTGGCTCTGCTTTCTCCCTTTTATGTTTATCTCATAGGTCATGAGACTCCGAATCAACTCCTCCACAGTGAGGCCTGGTAGGTTCTTTGCCTCCTCGATGACTGTGGCTTTTATGTGCCACACTAGTGAGAGGGATCTCAAAATTTACAGACATCTCTATGTCTATGTAGTTCTTGCCAAGAGCCTTCAGTCCATTGGTGATCTTGGAGAGCTGTGCAAACATGTCAAAGATTGTTTCCCACTGGGCTCATCTTGAACATCTCATACTCATGGACTAGATGTTGGCTTTGGTCTCCTTGACCTCTGAAGTGCCTTCATAGATAAGCTTTAATTTATCCCACATCTCCTTTGCTGAATTGCATATGGAAACACGGAAATATTCATCAGGATGAATTGCACATTGCATTATATTCATGGCACTAAAATTTTATCTTGGATTTTTAATTTATCCTCCTTCCACTTTCCCTCATCCTCTAGCAGAGTGTATGACCATTGCTTACAACTTTCCAGATCTTATAGTCTTGAGCTCTAAGAAAGATGTGCATAGGGTTTTTTCCAGTAGGAATAAATACTGCCATCAAAGAAGGGTGGAAGTTGGATAGAGAACCTTCAGACATGAATCCCTTGTTGGCCATCGCAAACGAGATCTATCTTTAGATCAAGGGCTTGGCTCTGATACCAATTGATGTGTCGGGATGCGATGGACAACCACAAATAGCGGAGGGGTGAATTGGTTATCACCCAAAATATTAATTTAATACAAAATAGATTAAGACTCATTAAGTAAATCTATTGTGTGAGATGCATAGCAGAATATAACAAGTATAATACGAAGCTAACTGTCCTAAGTGCATAGAACGTAGATAGAAAAGATGGATGCAACCACGCATGCATGCGGATTTAGAGTGGTTCGACAAAGACACCATGTGTGCGTCTACGTCCACTACCCCACACCCTGAGAAGATTTCCACTAGCTTGTTTCTCAGGTACAAGCGAAAACCCACACCCACACTAATTGTTTCTGGGGATAACCACAACCCCACCTCGTTTTCCAGGATGAATAACCCAACGTGTATGTGCACATGCACTACACACCAACTAAACACGTGCTCATAGACAGAGCACACACACACAACGATGTTTGTGTAATAAATTGAAATTCAATTCTCAACCCCAGAACAAGAGAAAAGAGATGAAAATTTACAATTCAGAATTCTCCAGTTTTGGCGTGGTTGAGAAACGTCGGAGAAGAACACAAAAGCTTGCTCAGGCCTTCCTGGACGAAGTACTATGGATGCACAATTTACAGAACATCCAACACCTTGAACTCGTTCAGCAACCTCTAAAAAAAAAATCACCTGGAAAGTGCTTCGGTCTGTTGGTTCGTACTTTGCCCTAGCCTGGTTAGAAATCTCATTCTCCAACTATGTGTATTTATACTACACACAAGAATAGAGTTCTACCCTTGAAACCCATGATCATAAGACACCTACCTGGCTGTAGATTAGAAGATAAGCTCGTGCAGAATCCATAGAAGGAAGGAGTTCTATCCAAATTGGAAAGTTTTGTTTTCGGAGTCCGTCGACCGATTTCTCAAGATCGGTCATCCGATTTTGGACTCAAATCGACTGGACTTCAACTAGCAAATCGCTAACGGTTCAGTCGTCCGATTCTGGAATTTCGGTCAACTGACTTCGAGTTTAGCTTCAATCGATGCTTCGGTTGGTGTAGTTATAATGTGAACTTTTGATGTACCTTGCTTCGACTGGCAGATCGGTTTGACCGATTTCCTCAAGTCGGTTTCGTCCGACTTTTGACTGTCCCAGTGTCAAACCTTCTGGCTAGGTCGATCATCTGATTTGCCCAAATCAGTAGTCAGACTTTGGGTTGGTCAACAATCAATCGTCCAACGATTCCCATAGTCCATAATCTATTGTCCATCTATTACCTTTCATCCACAATCAATCTGACATCGATTCTTTTAAATATCAGTCGACCAATTTCTACAAGTCGATCATCCCATTGTCAGTTTTACAGTTCTTCTTTCTGTTTTGTCCAAGTCTTGGGCTTGTATTAACCACTTCAAATGTGACGTTTGGACAAAATTACTGCACACTTAACACACAAATTGGACCCTCAAATTAAGTAACATCAATCAAATGCTTGGTCATAAATATGAATTATATTCAATGTTTGTGATTTTCTGAATCATGAGTTAAACTTAGTGTTTTTGTAATCATCAAAATCTATAGAGTACAACACTCCATAGGCTAAAATTTTATTATAGTAATAAAGTTTACAACATCACTAAGCATACCCTTCTTATACATATCTAATGTTCATCAGTTCTATTATGTCCAATGTACATGGCCCTTACAAGCACAAGCAATAGCATAAGAGAAAAATAAGGCATTGGAAATGTTTGGCAAGCATATGTAGCCAAGGCGTCCACCACATTTTCGTCTCTCTACATGAGTGGGTCACCATGGTGCTAGTACTGTGCATATCAGATCAACTGCATTTTCCACCATTTTGTACTCTCCCATAAAGGAACCCTGTTTTTGCCAATAGACTTTACGAGCGTTGCAGAGTAAAATAAATCATGGATAGCTTCATATCATAAATAGATGCACCATCCAAAGTTCACCTTGTCATGCCCAATTTTGTTCTATTCAGTCAAGTTACCAGTCGAAGTTCTAGTTCGAACTGACTGTGTTATTTTCTGGACCACAGCTGAAGTCCCACTTTGAATGACTATGTATTTTGATCCAATCAAAGAACTATGCAAGTTTCACTTCACCATGCACAATTTTGTTCTATTTAGTCGAAGTTACCAGTTCGACTGGCAATGTTGTTTTTGTGGACTAGCCAAAGTCCCACTTCACTAACTGTGTGTATTTTGATCCAATTTAAACACCATTTGATGCTTCAATTCATAGATATACGAAGTATCATCCGAAGTTCATTTCATTAATATTCGAAGTCACACTTAGACTGACTACGTGTACTTTGTCCAATCGAAGTACCACTTCATCACATCTGAGTTCTACTTGTTTTATATGAATTACCAATCGACTTCGAGTTTAGTATTATGTGCATGAACTATCTGAAGTCCCACTTCGATTGTCTGCTTGACAGTGTTAATCAGTCGAAGTTTCATATCGATTAATGTCATTTCTTTCGATTGATGTTGTATATGTTTTATTCTATCGATTGGTGTTCCGCTTGACTTTATAAATATCACAAGTTGAAGTTCCATATCGATTGGTGAACAAATGACCTATTTCTATCAATTACTATTATTCTTCTTTCGATTACTGAAATAATATTAAATTACATCGATTGGTATTATGAAGCTTTCAGTACTCATATTTTCCATCGATTATTTATCAATCATGTGTATCACTGCATCTCTTTTTGGGCGTCAGGTCGACCCGACGGCTTCATTTCCACTCCTTTCCAGCAGAATTCCTCTCAAATTTCTCTCTAGCTCTCATCCCCCTTCCATCATCTCTCCATTCTTCCATTTCCTCTCCTAATTCCACTCCTCTTGCACCATGGTCCGCAAGTTGGGTCCCCGCCGTGGCGCAAGATCAGCGGCCTCTTCAAGCCATTCCGGCACAGGTTCCGGTTGAACAGATGGAAAGAAGAACAAGAGAGAATGATCCTGCCTCTTCTTCTGCACCTCTGAGGGCTTCCAAGCGGTAGGACCTCCACTTCAGGCAGAGGTGGTAATTTTCAAACCCTAGACAGAGATTTCGGGCGATTCCTCTGACCATCCTGAGAATCATCTTCCTCTTCTTCTTCTGAGTCTCAAGAGGACATTCCCTCAGAATCCGTAAGTGCAGTCAATTTGATTTTGAAGCCAAGAATACTAGACCTTTCAGACATCAAATTTCCTTTCAAAGGGCGGGTTATCAAGATCAAGAGTATTCTCACCTTTGAAACCCTCAATTCTATCACTTTGGAGCAAATGCCGCACTTGTTTATATCTGGACAAGGGGAAGAAACCTGCTATGTTCATCTTTGATCTCCCCTCTCCCCCTTGATTTGAACCAACCTTCCCGTTGGATGAAGAGTATGAGACTATCATGTGTCCCCAGGGGAAAGGTTGGGAGGTGATGGCTAAGATCAGCTACATTCATGGCCGAGGTTTGGGTAGGGATAGGCAGGGTCCTGTCCATAGCGTTCAGGTCAAGAGATTGTTGGCTAGGGCTAGTCTAGGATTTCACCCGGACCCAATTCATCTGGATCCTTTCATACCCTACAAACCTCTCACATGGACCCTGAAGGAACATTTTGTTCAGGGGCCCATCAACCGAGAACAAGGGAGCCCGTGGTAGAAGAATTACCCGAGTCAATTTGAGAGTGAAGAAAAGAGGAAGCGGCCAAAATTGAGGAAGTCTACAAAGACTTCGACCTTCTTTTGTGCTTTGGTTCCGATCTCCCCTCATCTCCATTTCCTTTATCTCCTCCATCTTTGCCCTCACCTAAAGTGTGCTCGCCACACGAATCCCTCTCTCCAACTACTTTTTCTCCCTCCTTTCTCAATCTGTCCTCCCTCCATTCCTCACCTGGCCAGTCGAGGCATCCTTCAGTCAACAACTCATGGTTCTGAGCCTTGACTCCCAAAAGAAATGCCAATTTTGAAAGGTGTGAATGTGAGGTCTCCGTAGAGTATCCTTCCTCTATGGAGTCTCTTCCGATCGGCCAGGGCCGACGCTTTCCAGCCTAAGTTCTCGTTCTCGCCCATCTAGGGGCACCTCCCCTGTACATAGTTCTGTACATAGTAGTTTAGATTTTAGTTTAGAGTCAGGTCTAGTTTTAGAGGAGTCTAGTCCCTCTCAGCCATGCATTCGCAAGGAGAAGGGTAGGCAAGTTCCTGCCCATTATGTTATGGCTTTGGCTGAGAGGTGTGTTAAGTTAAGTCTAGTCCCAAAGTTTCTTGAGGAGCCTACCCTTGTAGAGACTAATTTTGAAGAAGGTGATTCTGTAGATGATGGTTTAGGGGCTTATCTGCTAGATTTTGATGAGAAAGATGAGCTGGGAGATCTTGGGCAGGAAGAAGAGGACCCAGTGAGCTCCTATGTGGACGGCACGAAAAGGTTTGATGAGCAGACCATGGCTATGGATGAGCCAACCAAAGAGATCAACTTTGGCACCGAAGAATCCCCGAAGGTAGTATTGATTAGTGCCAACTTTGAGTGTAGAAGAAGAAGAAGCTATTGTAGCAATCCTCCAAGAATTTTCCGATGGTTTTTCTTTGTCCTATGAGGACATTCCGGGGCTTGGCACCTCTTTGGTCGAGCACCGTTTGGTCTTAAAAGCCGATGCAAAAGCTATCAAACAAAATCTAAGGAGGCTATATCCCAAGCTTGCACTCAAGATCAAAGAGGAGGTTGATAAGTTTGCACAAGGCCAAATTTATTAGGATTGTGCCTTATCCACAATGAGTAGCTAACATTGTCCCTATGATGAAGAATGACGGTAAGGTTAGGATCTGCATAGATTTCCGTAACCTTAATCATGCTTGCCCAAAGGATGATTTTCCTCCCCCCCACATAGATGTCCTAGTGGACAATACTACTAGTTTCGAGATGTTGTCATTCATGGATGGTTTCTCTGGGTATAACCAAATCCGTCTGGCAGAGGAAGACTAGGAGAAAACTTCTTTCACAACGCCATGGGGGACCTATTGTTATGTTGTGATGCCCTTCGGATTGAAGAATGCAGGAGCAACTTATCAAAGGGCAATGATGGCAATCTTTCACGACATGATGCATGTGCACATGGAAGTCTATGTTGATGATGTCTTGGTTAAGCCTAGGACTCGACATGGCCATGCTGAGGTCCTCCGGGTAGTTCTCCAACGGTCTAGAGAGCGTAAGCTCAAAATGAACCCCAAAAAGTGTGACTTCGGAGTTTCCTCGGGGAAGTTGCTTGGGTTCATAGTCAGCAAGTGGGGAATTGAGATTGACCCCAATAAGGCCAAAGCAATAATCGACATGCCTCCTCCTAGGAACATTAAGGTAGTTAGAGGGCTAATTGGCAACTTCAGTTCATTAGGAAATTTATTTCTCAGCATTTCATCCGCTGTAAGCCCTTCTATGAGATGCTTAGAGGAGAGGCTAAGTTTGATTGGAGTGATAAATGTCAAACGCCTTTGAAGAATTGAAAAGCTATTTGTTCAATCCCCCTATTCTCGCTCCTCTGGTCCGGGTCGGCCTTTATTGCTCTATGTGTCAACCACTGAAGATTCCACTGGAGCAGTCTTGGCCCAGTATGACGACGAGAAGAAGGAGAGAGCGGTGTACTACTTATCCAAGTTGTTCAATGAAGCTGAGAAAAAGTACACTGCCATGGAAAGAACGTGTGCGGCCGTCGTCTGGGTTGCCCAGAAGTTGAAGCACTATTTCCTAGCTCATGAATGAAACTTCTGGTGCGTATAGACCTAATTCGGTACTTGCTTGAGAAGCCTATCCTGACTGAGTAGTTGATGAGGTGGCAAAATTTCCTCAACCAATTTGATATCACCTACGTCACCCAAAAGTCAATCAAGGGCATGTTATTGCCGAGCATTTGGCCCACCACCCCTTGCCTTCTTACTCTCCCGTCGATGAAAGCTTTCCGGATGAAGAGTTAGGAGCCATTGTCGATGGTGAACCTTCTTGGATACTTTACTTCGATGGAGCTCTTAAATCCAAAGGGTGTGGAATAGGGGAAATCCTCCTCTCACCGGAAGGGGTAGTCATTCCGCATGCCTACCAATTAACCTTCCCTGCCACGAACAATGTGGCCGAGTATGAGGCACTCCTAGTTGGGCTGAAAATGGCATTGTTGCTCGGAGTCAAGGAGTTAAGGATAATTGGAGATTCACAATTGATACTCTGGAAATCCCTTAGCAAGTACCAGACCCGGGATCCCAAGTTGAAACCATACCAGCATTTAGTTTGTAAGGTAATCCAGTAGTTTAGGAAGCTCACTCTTGTCCACACTCCTAGGGCTCAGAATATTCTAGCAGATTCACTCGCCTCCCTGGCTTCTTCCATCCCTATCCTGTTAGGGAGGTCTTCTGAAATTGTCTCTGTCCAAGGTTGAAAGTCCCTTCTCATGCTGATCCTTGGTTCTCTCAACTCAAGTCTCCCTCCCTTCGAGTCCATGCACTCTCAAAAGAGCCAGAATTGATCTTGATGATGGCCATCCTTGGTACTTTGACATTGAAAACTATCTCAAAGATGGATCCTTCCTGAATTATGCCACTTCTTCTAACAGACAGGCCATTCGCCGCGTCTCTAAGCATTATAAGATCATTGGTGGCATTCTCTACAAAAAATCCCTCAATGGGGTTTACCTCCATTGCCTTGATGAATCGAATCTCAAAGCATTGTTGAAGCTGCTCACTCCAGTGAATGTGGTAGCCATGTCAATGGTAGAGCAATTGCCCAAAAGTTGCTAAGACACTATTAGTGGCCTACCATGGAAGAAGATTGCACTCACTTTGTTCGTCACTGTGCTAAATTCCAATTACACGGTGACAAAATCCATGCTCCTTCCTCTTCTCTTCACCCTCTCATTGCTCCATGGCCTTTCGCCATGTGGGCATTCGATGTGGTCGGTCCACTCGAGGACAGAACTAGAGAAATCCGTAAGAAGTCCTTCATTCTGACCGCCACCGAGTACTTCACAAAGTGGGCTGAAGCGGAAGCATTCATAGAGGTCAAAGATTCAACGATCGTCAAGTTCATCAAGCGCAACATTCTTGCAAGATTTGGCATGCCTCAGGACATTGTCACCGACAATGGACCTCAATTCACTTCACAGGAGCTTCGCGACATGTGTGGTAAATATGGTATTAATTTACATCATTCATCCCCATATTATCCACAAGGTAATGGACAGGCGGAAGCTACTAATAAAGCTCTCATCAAAATCTTAAAGAAAACTTGCAAATCTCATAATAACGCTGACTGGCTAGACCGCTTAGTTGAGGCTCTATGGGCTTGCCACACCTCGGTCCGAACTCCTACAGGGCAAACCCCCTACGCTTTAACATACGGATCAGATGCGATACTCCCATATGAGATCTACATCCCTTCACTTCGAGTTCAATTGGATTATGAACTTGACCCCAGTCAATGTCGGGAAGCTTTATTAGCACAACTTCAACTCTTAGACGAAAGGCGAATGATAGCGGCCAACCACACACAAGTTATCGCCAAAGAATTGCACGTTTTTATGCTAAAAGAGTACTTGAGAGAAAATTTGAAGTGGCTGAAATGGTCCTAAAGCGTAAAATCATCAAGTCATTAGGTCCCAGGAGTAAATTGCAAGAAAATTGGGAAGGTCCGTTCGTTGTCAAGCAAGCATATTCGGGGAATGCTTATAGGTTAGTGGATGCTGAGGAAGTTGAGTTGTCGCATCCTTGGAATGCAGTCTATCTCAAGAAATTCTACCCTTAGACAGTCGGTCAAGTCTGTCATTCATCACTTGTCAATTTCATGGGTTTGAGACTTTGCTTATTCGCTTGGCCATTAGCAAGGTACAATCTCTTCACACACCACACGATATTGAGATATTGTCCATTAGCTGAAAAATCATAAGTACACTTGGAGGTGTCTAATTTGGTCAATGCTTCCCCTTTTCTCTTTCCACTCGGTCAAGTCTGAAAAAAGGGCAAACTACAAGTAGGGGACCATCTACTCTCACCTAAAAAACAAGGTCACCATAAACAGGGGCAATCATGAAAATATAAGGACAAAATGCCAAACCAAGCCTAAAAGGGCGAAGAAGAGCCAAAAAGGTCAAAAAAAAAGGTTAGCAAAAAGTACATACTCAGAAAAGGCTGACCAAATCAAGGAGGTAGCTAATAGTACGTGCCTCCACCAAAGAATCAAAATGAAAAGTACCTCTGAAAATAATTGAAGACCAAGTCTTTTGGTGTGAGATATTGGTTTGGAAACAAAAAGTGGTTTGAACCAAATCCTTACACGACTTCCTATTTATTTTTTCCAATTCCTCCCCCTAGGGCAATTTGACTTTCTAAGACCTTCCATAGTGGAAAATATCAAGAAGGCTAGGAGCAATTTCCAACGTCAAGGATATCATGCACGATCCTCCTTGCTCATAGCCTCTGTGGTTAAGTAAATTATGAAGACCCTATACCTTGACTTGTGATGAATATGTGTCTTAGAGTCCAAAAAAAAATTTGAAAAATGAAAAAGACAAAAAAAAGAGTCTCTTGATGTGTATAATTTCTCCATGTACATACCTTCCTTCTTATTTTAATAAAAAAAATCAGAAAATCAAATCCAAATAAAATTTAGTCGTATCATGTAAATATACTAACCTTATTTTCATTATTTTCTTATTCAAAAAATCAAAAAAAAATAATTAAATAATGCATGTACATATTTCCCTTCAGTATTTTATTTGTGTCTCTATCTTTAATTAGATATTAGCCCCTTGACAGATCTCAAGAAAGGTACATCTCTTAGGCAAGGGGCTAAAGACAGATCTAAACTAACTTTTTTCCTTTAAGTGTTGTGGATGCAGGAACCAAAGCGGTATTTGCAAAACATTCAAGCACACAAAAAGGACACACGAAAAGACAAAGTCCACAAAATCCACTAAAGGAACAAAGTTTTGTACATATCATAATAGGGGCAGACCCCTGGTGGTACATCTGGAGCCACGCTCCTCACTCCTCTCTCCTCTCACCCTCACTAGGCCTCTGCCTACGTGAGCTACTCACCTCCTCCTCCTCCCTCTCCCGACGCCGGTCTGGGAGTGGAGGTGACATCACCGTCGACGCCTCTAGCCGTAGTCCTCCCCACACCACTGGTGGGTCCCCCAGGGAGACAATATTGTCGAGTGATGTGAAGGCTGACCCAGTCCTCGCCTGATCCTTCTGCTGGGCCTACCGCTGCTGCTCCCGGTGCTTCTTCAGCACCTGGTCCTTTAGGATCTCATAATCTGTGGCAATACGTGCCCGGGATCTCTCTGCCTCTCTCTCTCGCTCCCTCGCCTCGAGCAAGTGACCCTCCATCCTCGTCATGTCCAGTCGTAGACTCTCCATCTGAGCGGAGGGTCACCCCCCGCTCCATGCCGCTGCACACAAATTAGCAAACATGTCAGGTCAATCAAATCATGTCCGGAAGAGGTAGTGACTCAGTGTCTTACCTCAGCCTCAAGCTCTCGGACCCTCGCCTCCGCCCGGTCCAGGGCCTCCTACAATCAGAATGCCAAGTCCCCACTAGCTGGCTGCGCAGATGAGCTCGCCCCCACGTCCTGGCTCACCCTTACCCTCACTAGCTCACCCCTCTGCATTCACATCCTTTGGTCAGCATTCAAATCAAATCAAATCAATTATGATCAAGGGTGAATTCTGACTTACCAATGATCGTGTCTCGGCGCGGAGTCTCTCCACCTCCACCGCCTGGTCCGCTAATCTTCCCTCCAGAAGCCTCACTGCCTCCGACTCCGACATCTGTCATCCACACTTCAAGGTTAGAATCAATCATTTAAATGACAAGGCTTAGAGTTAAGAGTCCACTCACCACTCACCGGTCTAGCCGGAGTCACCCGGCGTAGCACGCTCGGTAGTCCTCCAGGTACGCTGCGCTGTCCTAAAGTCCGTGTGCTGGAGGATCTGCTCCCCTCTGTCTCGCCAGTAGGCGACTATGCTCCTGTGCTCCTCCCCCCAGTCATGGTCCTCGGTGAAGAACCGTCGGCGGGAGTGTCCCTCTCTCCCTAGAGATGGTACCTCTAAGGCCGGTTGGTGCCAGCCCAAGGTACGTACCACTAGCTCTAGGTAGAGAGGCGCGCACGTCCCCAGGCAGAGCAGGAGCATGCGGCAGTCGAAGAGTGGGCGCCCCACTACCACCACCGGGTGGGACACGGCTGCCTCCCCTAGGTAGGGAGTCCAGACCACCTGCAAGAAGAAAACATTGGTCAGTCACATCAAATGGAAATTGACTGCAAGAAAGAAATAGTGCTAGTTGAGATTCATACCTAGTCGTGGGGGTAGAGGTCGAGTCCCGCCCGTACATCCTCGACATGCTGATCTGTCACCCTCCGATCAGGTGCCACCTCCCACCTAGACATGAGGGGGACCATGGCCTGGCTCCCCTCTGTCTGCACACTGCGTCCCATGGGGAAGCGGGTTTACCCCCAGATCTAGACAAGAAGAAAAGAGTGTCAGTCAGGCAATTTATCAATTTAAATCAATGATGAGTATTAAAAGAAAGTTTCATACCTATAGAAAGTAGGTGAAGCCCTCCGTGCTCTGAGAGCACCGCGAGCTGCTAGGAAGGATTGAGAAAAGGTGTCCTAGCATCGCGGCACCCCATGCGTACCTGCCTGCTTGCCCCAGGTCCCATAGCAGGAACACGAACTTGCAATTCATCCGAGATGACTACATCGGGAAGAGAAGGCATCCAAATAGGTACTCCATGAAGACACGGACGGACCGCTCCTCCCTCCTGTCTCATAGCTGGATGGACGCCCGGACGCTGGCGCCGAACTCCTTGAGGGTCTCCAAAGCTCCCATCCTCCCTCCTCTCAGCCCAACTGCCTCCGATAGAGCTCCAAGTGGGATGTTCCGGATCGGTCTCCTCCTCCTGGCCACAAACTCTGCTCCCAACAACTCCACCATGTCGTCGTGGTAGTCCCTCCTCTCCTGTCCCACTACCGGCTCTCCCTGAACCAGTAGTCCTGTAAGATACGCCACATCCTCTAATTTGGGTATCATGTGTCCCCAAGGCATGATGAATGCCTTGCAGTCCTCATCCCACCTCTCCCTCAACGCCTCGAGGTACGAGACGTCAACATGGAACGGACGCATCGCCAGAAGGTGCCCGAACCCCATCCGTGCCACTCGAGTCTGCTGGGCCTCCGACAGTGCTTGATACCACGCCCAGCACAAATACCATGTCACCCTACTCCTCATTCTACCTTTTCCCTGAAGAAATACAGAAAACTAAATGTCAGTATCGATTGCCGTTAAGAATAAGTTGACGGCCAGGGTGCTGCTGTTTACACAGAGTAGGCGGCAAGGGATTGGCAGTCGAGTTCAAAAGTTAACATCCAGACTGTGACGTCAAGTTCTGATTGACGGCACCAGTCTAGCCGTCAACAGGAACCCGACGTCCACCGATGTGGACATCAAGTTCCTGTTGAACCCGACGGACTCTCCCCTGTTTTCCCCCCTTTCCTACTTTTTACAACCGTCCAATCATTCATCCACACAGGGTTTAGGGGTAGTTGACCTACTTTTGGGCATCGTGGGGTCCTCCGGGTCGCTTCCACCTCCACCTCTGTTTCTTCCTCTTCTCCTCCGTCATCATCGGCGGGATCATCCTCATCCGGTGTGCTACTACAGGCCACCGAGTGCCCCGTCTCCTCCTCATCTTCCTCCATCCGGCGAGGTTGGTCTCGGAGAGCTGTCCTGTTCCCCCTCGTCATCATCTGATCAATTCTAGGGCAGTCCGGTGCAGAAATGATGAAGAGAGAAGAAATTGAGAAGGATTGAGAGAGTGAGAGCAACTGAGAGGGTGTGGGAAGAGACTGTGAAGGAAAATAGAAAGAGCTCGGCAGTTTGAAAGGTGAAGAGGCGCCGAAATGGGTCTCGAGAAAGAAAAGCTGGTTTTTAAAATTGACGTCCACTCTCTGGCCGTTGGATTTTATTGGACGTCAACACTATGGCCGTTCATTTCCTATTGACGGCATATAGTGGGCCGTCTATCTCTCGCCTCGAGGCACCATGTCAGACCCCCGTACCATAGTCAACGGCGGTTTCGTGGACGTCTACTATCCTGTAGACGGCCATCGCTCTATCCGTCTATCCTCTTTCTGGCAGTTAGCGGCCATAGGGTGGCCGTCTACTCGTCCCGGTGGCCATCGATGTGGACGCCAACCCCTGCATAGTCAGTCTTCACAGAACACTCAATTCAGCACAATTGAAGGCAATTTAACGCCCCATTGAGTCCATTCCACACAATTCAAGCCATTGAACACAAACCTACTCATTGTTTATTCATTCACACTTGTGTTACACTTATTGAAATTGAGAAAATTCATCATTCTACTCTACGAGCCATAAATAAATCACAAGAGATAGGGTGAATTGTGTCAATAAATTCTTCACATTTCCAAACGTCTTCCCAATTCTCCTGTAATGCCTGTCCCACCCTCTTGCTCACTATGAACCTTTCCCATGTCTTCTTATCCTTCTTCATGAGCTTCTCATTCCTCCATGAGATGATCATGTCGGTGTAGTGGGATGTAGCTAGGAACTCTCCGTGGTATTCTGAGTTGACACTGGCATCGGTGTGGCTGGTATACCACCATCCGATCAGCACCCACCAGCCACAAATCTATGTCTTCGCTGGTGCGAACTGTGAACTCAATTGTCCTCATGAATAGTGGCCTCACAATGAAGTCCTCCACTGGGAAGTAGCCTAGATAGTCTCGCCAGGCATCTCTGCTCTTCAAGTGTGCTGTCACACACTTGATTTCATCCTCTGGCTCATACCATGCCCTAGTGCAATACACTGAACTCCGAAGGAATATTCTAGAGGGGGTAGGTTGCTTCTCAGCGAAATAAAATTTTAAATAAGCTTCCATCCATACCTGGAGCAGAACAAGCTCCCGCATGTGCGTCTGCCTAAGCTCATCGTGGTCAGGGAGCCGTAAAGTTGCGCCAGCACTACAGGGGCAAGTGACTACCCATGCCATAGCAGAGACAGGATCCCTACATGCTCATACAGGAGGAAGTCGCCACTGGTGGGAACAAGAACACACCAGCCAGACAAAGTGTCAATCCCCGGTCGCCCTCTCACCTCCAATCTCCTTCGCATGCTGGATCAACCACCAAGCCAGCCGGTCTAGGAAGATCCCATGCTTGTTTGTCACCCTCAATACCTCCTTCTTGTCCCATACGATGTCCGCGAGGATCTCTTCCCACGGGAGAAGAGGGGTCGTCACGTCGTACTCTAGGCACCGTCTCCAACCCAAGAACAACTCCACCTCTTCCAGCACACACTCGCCTCAAATCCCTGGAACACGAACGTGTGCGTGTATGGATGCCATCGCTCCACGAGCACTCCTAGGGCGTCAAAAGCCCACCACATCTCCTTCATGTTCTTCGCTAACACCACCATGAAGCTCAGATTCCAAGCTGTGATAAAGCTCCTCATGTCGATAGTAATCGCGTTCATCAAGTTGACTAGCCAAAAGAAGGCTCGTACCTAGCCTTGGCTTGGGAAGGCAGGAACCTCCTGCATCCAAAGAACACCATGAGAGAGCATTTTGGGGTGTTTTCAGTATGAAGAAAAGCAAGAGCAGGTATTACTTACCTCCCCGTTGGCCAGTCGGGTGCTCAAATGCTCCAGAACCTCGCTTAAAATCCCTGGGTTCAAGCTCATGGACATTCTGATCGATGTGGAGGCCATGTTTGCTGCTCAGTTTGTCCCAAAATCCTCTGGTTCGGAGTTGAGGAAGGAGAGGATGGAGGAAAAAGATAGGACAGTCCTTGTGGACTTCAAAGAGCTATTTTTTTTGGCCTGATCTGCTGGCATGTTAACGTCTACATCGTTTGATGCTTCTTTACTATTAACGGCAGCATTGGACGATGCCAATTCTTATAGACAGCGCATCTTGTTGACGTCAACTATACATGAGCGGCCATCAGTCTGGACGTTAACCTGCCAAATTTTCAAAGCTTTATTGTTCATATAGCCATTATTTCTTATCTTGTCCCTCAAGTTGTTTTGCAAATATTTAAGCACAAGTAGTGCTTCAAATCCATAAACACTCATGCAACCGTGAGTGTTACACAGATATGTCTAACGTAGGATTAGTCACCAGAGGCGAATAACTTGGCGACCGTGAACCCAGAGTTCCCCCTTACCATAAACTATGACGGGTTTGCGATCTCTCAGTTATTCGTATGGCCTTAGAATTTTCTCTGGTTCTAACTTGCATTTTAGATAAGGAACCCACACCAACATGCATTTAGGACTTCACTACTAACATTCTCTTACTAACTCAAAAAAAAATGGAGATTTTTCCTCAATTGCTCTGTGGTTCATCCAGCTCAAGTGGCCTACCGGGTCAGCACCACCTTCTTAATATTTAAGTTGATATCGGGTCTTTGTTGCCCATTCTCCAACTTGTACGTGCACCAGCAGTGCATCCACATTCTTACAATCTTATTCATATCTCTTATCCTTCCTATCTAATCACTGGACATTCCTTCATCATTTTCTTATCCTTAGATACATCATCTTTCTCCTTCCATCAACCACTAAATCCCAACCAACAATCAAATATTATTCGGAACCTCAGTGATGACTCCACATTGCCAGTTAGAATCTGATCGAGATCATCAATCCCTACACAACTCCTTCTGACTCAGACAACATGGACCTGGTTGTGAGATTCCCTCGATTCATCGACATATTACAACTCCTTTGACTCAGACAACACCAGAACTAGTCAAGTCAACACGGCAATGCCAGGGACCCTATCGTTGGGTTCCAGTTGTAGTTACACGGGTAGATCACCCTTCCTCTTATCCACATTTATCTCTCAGACGATTCGTCACTTGTTTCTAGCCTAACTCATTTGTGTGGCTTGCTAGATTTCCTATCCTCAGAGATGGCCCTTCCATCAAATCTCTGTGTCCTTTGTTTACCGAGACACCAACCTTTCAGTTCGCTCTGCTCCCTTGCAAGATCGAATGTCTCGGAGGGGCATTTGTAGACGAGATTTGGCCCATCTTCGCATGGTTCATGGCCCAATAAATCCTATTTGACCGCTTGTTGACTAGCCTCGGATCCCATGTAGACGGCAACATCGACTGCCGTTGACTACAAGTTGGCAGCACAGAACCTTGACGTTGATCCAGGTTGGCGTCCACCGGGGTTGACGTCTGCATGGGGTTGGCGGCAGCATCGCTTGCCGTCAACCTGGGTTTACTTGGTTTGCGTAATTGCCCGAGATTCCAGCCTATTAAGCTCCCTCTCCTCGGCCATGCAATGCATGAGGCCGTTCCCAACAGGCAAATGGGCGACCTTGGCACCCCCTTGACCCATTAAAAGTCACATGGCCCCTTCTCATTGGTTCAAGCCTTAACACATGGATTGCCACATGTTTAAGTGTGTTTCTTCACACATCAGCATCCTATGCTCCCTAGCTCCGCCCCCACTATCTATATAAGGTACTCCTTGACCTTCTAAGTGGAGGGGGAGATGCTGGACGAGCTAATGCATATTGTCTTGAGAGAAGAGAGAGAAAGTGACTGGAGAGCTTCCACCTTTGCTTTCTCTCATTCACACAACCCTTGGAGCATCCAAGAGGCTTCACCACGAGCTGGAGGAGCCCACAAAGGAGCCAAACAAGCTGCTACACGAGGATCATCTCCCTCTTCTTCCTTTCTTTCCCTTCCTCTCTCTCTAGCTTTGCATGCTACACACACTCACACTCACACTCTAGGCACGTAGTGCACCTCCCTTCACACCTAAAAGGGGTTTTCCAAACCAAAAATGAAGGAAGAAGGGTGGTCATAACACTTGGCCACCCCTCTTCTCAAGCCCGCAATCGGTACAAGGCTCTTCTTTTGGGTCTTTTCCTTTGTTCTTGGACGTTTAATACACTGCCACAAAGCCTAATAGACCCTTTTTGTTGCAGGAATACTTCAAGCTAGACCGGGAGCTTCTTCTCTTTGGCCGGCCGAAGAGGAGAAACTTAGAGTCTCATCATCATCTGCTACGCGAGGCAGAGTCACCATCGCGATCAAGACACCTCCTTGGGCACAGATAAGGCCCTGGCGATCACATCCCGTCCATTACTTTGCTGGTTCTTCCTTCTTCTCTCTAGTCAACCTGGTCAAACGGGGAGTCAAAGAGGTCAACCAACAACCATCTATGCCAACGCGGGACCGCAACAACGTTCGCGGAACCTCCGGAGCTAGCATGCATAACGGGGGTTCGGAACGGAGCGTCCATAGACACATACTGTGGCTTCTTTTTCAGAAACCGTCTCAAGCTACGGGCTAGATTGGTCATTTCCTCCTCATCTTCACTTGAGGAATTTTTCTTCAGAACTATATAACTTGGATTTCTTAGCCTTCAGAGCCACGTCCTTTTGCTTGAAAATAGGTTGCTCTGCTTTCTCCCTTTTATGTTTATCTCATAGGTCATGAGACTCCGAATCAACTCCTCCACAGTGAGGCCTGGTAGGTTCTTTGCCTCCTCGATGACTGTGGCTTTTATGTGCCACACTAGTGAGAGGGATCTCAAAATTTTACAGACAATCTCTATGTCTATGTAGTTCTTGCCAAGAGCCTTCAGTCCATTGGTGATCTTGGAGAGCTGTGCAAACATGTCAAAGATTGTTTCCACTGGCTCATCTTGAACATCTCATACTCATGGACTAGGATGTTGGCTTTGGTCTCCTTGACCTCTGAAGTGCCTTCATAGATAAGCTTTAATTTATCCCACATCTCCTTTGCTGAATTGCATATGGAAACACGGAAATATTCATCAGGATGAATTGCACATTGCATTATATTCATGGCACTAAAATTTATCTTGGATTTTTTAATTTTATCCTCCTTCCACTTTCCCTCATCCTCTAGCAGAGTGTATGAACCATTGCTTACAACTTTCCAGATCTTATAGTCTTGAGCTCTAAGAAAGATGTGCATAGGGTTTTTCCAGTAGGAATAAATACTGCCATCAAAGAAGGGTGGAAGTTGGATAGAGAAACCTTCAGACATGAATCCCTTGTTGGCCATCGCAAACGAGATCTATCTTTAGATCAAGGGCTTGGCTCTGATACCAATTGATGTGTCGGGATGCGATGGACAACCAACAAGAGCGGAGGGGTGAATTGGTTATCACCCAAAAATATTAATTTAATACAAAATAGATTAGACTCAATTAAGTAAATCTATTGTGTGAGATGCATAGCAGAATATAACAAGTATAATACGAAGCTAACTGTCCTAACGTGCATAGAACGGAGATAGAAAAGATGGATGCAAACCACGCATGCATGCGGGATTTAGAGTGGTTCGACAAAGACACCATGTGTGCGTCTACGTCCACTACCCCACACCCCTGAGAAGATTTCCACTAGCTTGTTTCTCAGGTACAAGCGAAAACCCACACCCACACTAATTGTTTCTGGGGATAACCACAACCCCACCTCGTTTTCCAAGGATGAGATAACCCAACGTGTATGTGCACATGCACTACACACCAACTAAACACGTGCTCATAGACAGAGCACACACACACAACGATGTTTGTGTAAATAAATTGAAATTCAATTCTCAACCCCAGAACAAGAGAAAAGAGATGAAAATTTACAATTCAGAATTCTCCAGTTTTGGCGTGGTTGAGAAACGTCGGAGAAGAACACAAAAGCTTGCTCAGGCCTTCCTGGACGAAGTACTATGGATGCACAATTTACAGAACATCCAACACCTTGAACTCGTTCAGCAACCTCTAAAAAAAAAATCACCTGGAAAGTGCTTCGGTCTGTTGGTTCGTACTTTGCCCTAGCCTGGTTAGAAATCTCATTCTCCAACTATGTGTTTATATACTACACACAAGAATAGAGTTCTACCTTGAAACCCATGATCATAAGACACCTACCTGGCTGTAGATTAGAAGATAAGCTCGTGCAGAATCCATAGAAGGAGGAGTTCTATCCAAATTGGAAAGTTTGTTTTCGGAGTCCGTCGACCGATTTCTCAAGATCGGTCATCCGATTTTGGACTCAAATCGACTGGGACTTCAACTAGCAAATCGACTAACGGTTCAGTCGTCCGATTCTGGAATTTCGGTCAACTGACTTCGAGTTTAGCTTCAATCGATGCTTCGGTTGGTGTAGTTATAATGTGAACTTTTGATGTACCTTGCTTCGACTGGCAGATCGGTTGACCGATTTCCTCAAGTCGGTCGTCCGACTTTTTGACTGTCCCAGTGTCAAACCTTCTGGCTAGGTCGATCATCTGATTTGCCCAAATCAGTAGTCAGACTTTGGGTTGGTCAACAATCAATCGTCCAACGATTCCCATAGTCCATAATCTATTGTCCATCTATTACCTTTCATCCACAATCAATCTGACATCGATTCTTTTAAATATCAGTCGACCAATTTCTACAAGTCGATCATCCCATTGTCAGTTTTACAGTTCTTCTTTCTGTTTTGTCCAAGTCTTGGGCTTGGTATTAACCACTTCAAATGTGACTTTTGGACAAAATTACTGCACACTTAACACACAAATTGGACCCTCAAATTAAGTAAACATAAATCAAATGCTTGGTCATAAATATGAATTATATTCAATGTTTTGTGATTTTCTGAATCATGAGTTAAACTTAGTGTTTTTGTAATCATCAAAATCTATAGAGTACAACACTCCATAGGCTAAAATTTATTATAGTAATAAAGTTTACAACATCACTAAGGCATACCCTTCTTATACATATCTAATGTTCATCAGTTCTATTATGTCCAATGTAACATGGCCCTTACAAGCACAAGGCAAATCAGCATAAGAGAAAAATAAGGCATTGGAAAATGTTTGGCAAGCATATGTAGCCAAGGCGTCCACCACATGGTTCGTCTCTCTACATGAGTGGGTCACCATGGTGCTAGTACTGCATATCAGATCAACTGCAATTTTCCACCATTTTGTACTCTCCCATAAAGGAACCATGTTTTTGCCAATAGACTTTACGAGAGTTGCAGAGTAAAAATAAATCATGGATAGCTTCATATCATAAATTATGCACCATCCAAAGTTTCACCTTGTCATGCCCAATTTTGTTCTATTCAGTCAAAGTTACCAGTCGAAGTTCTAGTTCGAACTGACTGTGTTAATTTTCTGGACCAGCTGAAGTCCCACTTTGAATGACTATGTATTTTGATCCAATCAAAGAACTATGCAAAGTTTCACTTCACCATGCACAATTTTGTTCTATTTAGTCGAAGTTACCAGTTCGACTGGCAATGTTGTTTTTGTGGACTAGCCAAAGTCCCACTTCAACTAACTGTGTGTATTTTGATCCAATTTAAACACCATTTGATGCTTCAATTCATAGATATACGAAGTATCATCCGAAGTTCATTTCATTAATATTCGAAGTCACACTTAGACTGACTACGTGTACTTTGGTCCAATCGAAGTACCACTTCATCACATCTGAAGTTTCTACTTGTTTTATATGAAGTTACCAATCGACTTCGAGTGTTAGTATTATTTGCATGAACTATCTGAAGTCCCACTTCGATTGTCTGCTTGACAGTGTTAATCAGTCGAAGTTTCATATCGATTAATGTCAATTTCTTTCGATTGATGTTGTATATGTTTTATTCTATCGATTGGTGTTCCGCTTGACTTTATAAATATCACAAGTTGAAGTTCCATATCGATTGGTGAACAAATGACCTATTTCTATCAATTACTATTATTCTTCTTTCGATTACTGAAAATAATATTAAATTACATCGATTGGTATTATGAAGCTTTCAGTACTCATATTTTGCCATCGATTATTTATCAATCATATTTATGGACTACCAACTGTTATGTAAGACCATTCAAATTAACTTATACATCTTACCTATTTGTCTTTATAATTATATTATTATTTGACTTAGTTTAATATTCACACAAAAACTTGACCGCGCCAATTGTTTAGTAAATATCCTTTGTCACCCAAAAGTGCTTCAATTCAATTTTGGTTTCATGCCTTGACAAAAGATCTCATGCACATTTTTACATTAAATGCTCAATAAACTTTTAAACCCAGGTTGTATGTTCACATCTCAAACCTGTTACTGATAGCCTTACTTTCTTATCAAACAAAAAGGGAGCTACCTTGAATAGAAATCTGTCAGCAGAATTTCTACACTTTTGCGTGAGAGGTTTAGGGTCTAGCTGATATATGATATCTCATTTAATGTCTTTGTCTCTATGCATTAAATGCTTGCAAGTAGACAACGCGTATACAAACCAAATACGTCAGAAACATGCAAGCCAGAGGACTCAAGAATAGTTAATGAATAGAAAAGCCTACAAGAACCTCTTTTGAGGATCCAATGGCTACTAAAGATGAGTCTAACATCTGGCTTACACAGAGGCACCTGGAAGATTTGTTGTGTAATGGATAGAGAAGAAGCTAAAGACTCAACGTCTATCTTTTACCAGGAGTCTATAAAAGAAGAGCAGCATGCAGTCACAAACACATAGAAGTTATCGAGAGAGAACCACCCAAAAAAAAAGCATAAAAAAAGGTTTCAGAACACACCAACGGCCACATCCTTTCTGAACTAGAAGAGAGAGCAAGAGCTATCGAAGCCAATTGTTTTAGCTTTCCTATTTCTCTCTCTCTCTCTCTCTCTCTCTCTCTCTCTCTCTCTCTCTCTCTCTCTCTCTCTCTCTCTCTCTCTCTCTCTCTCTCTCTCTCTCTCTAACAACCCGACCTCCCGGACCCCCCCCCAAGGACCCCGAAGTTCGCGTCGCCACCTACGGATCCGAAGACCCGAAAGGGTTAGAAGAAATAGTCTACTAAGATATTACTGAATTTAAATAACTATAACAACATAAAAATTGTACAATGTGTCCCAAGTAAAAGCAAAGGTACAAGAAGAAAGATGCAGTCCTTAAGGGGCATACCCCGAGAACTTGCAAAGCACAACTCTCAACTCACTCAGGTACGAGAGCTCACAACACTCGCTCTCACTGCTGCTGACAACACATGGCGCCACAGCCGCCTCCGTAACCCGTCCGACGCTGAGCTCCCGCGATGACGAGCCCCTAGCTGAAGGAAGTAGGGGGGTGAGCCTCGCGAACAAGGCCTAGTAGGGATTACTAGTCCCTCACCGGCCAGAGCAGTAGGAACTACGAAAATAGGAAAACTACACTAGAAAGTTGTAAAGCAAAGAACACCTACAACAGGGTACTACAAAGCAGTGGAACAGAACAATGAAATGCCATGACCACCAACCAAGGCCGTGACACACACACAACTCCCACAAAAACTAACAGAGTCGAACACCAAACGGAAGCAACCCTCGGCACACCCGCCGACACCACGCAACAACCAAGTGAGAATGACGTCTCACCACAAGCACGACCACCTCAGACCTCCACAAGGTCGAGCGCCCACAAGTAGAACCACTCGGACCTCGGACACACCACGAGGTTGGGAAACCACACATGTCGGTGCCACCATGGACTGGCACCAAGGAACCGGACTACTAAATCGAAAGAACACCGAAGCGAAAACCACCAGAAGCATGGGTCCGCACAAGGCCAGACCAACAATGCCCATGGAAACTAGACATGGCCAGGCTACAACCACCGAGCAGGCAAGGGCAAGGGATAACACTTGGAAATGTCGTGAGGAAACGTCGTCACAACAACAGCAACCAAGCCACTACCACTGGCATCCAAGGGGAGGACACACCGGCCACACCCTCTGCTCGCCATCCTGGCTCCAGGCTCTACCCTCCCCGGAAGAGCGAGACAGAGCCGCCACAAAACACCACAAGAACGCACGCACCACCTCAGCGTGGCCAAGCTGCGGCCTCACGCCAGACCTCCCTACGCAACTCCAGAACTAACGCAGAGCGAGGAAGTGAGAAGAAGGACTGACTGGCCTACGTCGGGAAGAACTCCAGCTGACCTCGACATCCCAGACCAACCAAGAGAGCTCTACAAACGACTCAGTGCAGCTGTCCGAACCTCATTTTCCCCTCAGCTCCAGAGTCCGCCAACTCGGCCACCAACTCGAGCACGCTCGTAGCCCCGAACGCTCTCTCAAAGGCTCCCGAGGATGGGCGTCCCAGGCAATGGAGACAACCTCTGAACGGGACAAGCCCTCAAGTGCCAAGTACCGGGCGAACAGGCGGGGCAACCACAACAAGAACCACGCTGAACTATTGGCTTGTAACTCACGACAAGCCCAACAAGCAGAGGCACGCACAGACCCTCAAGAGGGCTATCGGCCAACCAAGGCACACACGAGCAAGCCAGAACCTCGGAACACTACCAGAAGCACAAAAAACCCGTCGCTCTGCTGATAATCGATTGAACGTCGGTCAATCGATTATTAGATAGACACGACCCTCCTGGCACCGCCGCTAGGACACAGTCACAAAGGTGTCACCTTCGGTCACTGAACGCAGGGTGGTAACCTTCCGCGTTCCCCACCAGAGGTCCTAAGGGCAAGCCAACCCTGGGGCACATGCCGACACCCCAACCGGATACACGAAAACACCCGAGACAACACAAGTACTGACATGTCCCTCAAGGCCGTCACAATACCATTATGACGGGGAAGGGCATCGCGATGGCAACCCTATCGCAACAAGGCAAAGCGTCACGACAGAAACCCTGTCGCGACAAGAGAACGCGTCATGACAGCGATTCTTATCGCAACAGGCAAACACGTCGCGACCGACTGAGCAGATGCCTCTTCAAGTGTCGCAATGCGCACCGTGGTCACGATACCGGCAAAGAGATAGACCCACGGGATGCTCCATCTCGGAGCCGCCCACAAGCCACACACATACCACACGAGGGAGGGAAGCATGGAGAAGCTATCTAAATAAACTAGAAAGCACGAGAAGCTCCCAATCCACCTGGATCGAGAAGAGCACAAGCAATCCCTACCTTAAACGAAGAAACGAACCCATAAGGGCCCTTCACGTCGTATTGGCCACCTCCTCCTCGCTCCACGCAAGCTCCACAACTCCAAGGACACGAGCACGGCCCTCCTCCTCACCTGAAATGCACAAAGGGGAAAGAGGGAGGCGGAGCACTGCTGAAGGGGGAGGAGAAGAGAGGGGAAGAAGGAAAGGGAGAAGGGGTCGTCGGCCAACGCCATAAGCCTTCAGCACCCAAGACGCGAGGGGGCGACAAGTCGTGTTAAGAACCTTAACGTGACGGGTCAACGCACTGTGACAAGAACACGTCCCCCAGGGACGCCGCGACAAAGCGATAGGTCATATTGACACGCCTGCCACCCTGACAACTGCTAAACGACCGAAATGATGAAACATTGTCGCGACCCATTGACCGATCGTGACAAGAATGCGACAGGAAAGCCAGGCGTGACAAGGATGACTGTCACGTCAGACACCCACGACGCGACACTAACGCGTCGCCCAGCCAGGACGTGTTAGTGGCTAGTCATCCAAGACACCGGACGGAAAGCCTGCCTTGTCTACATTTCTTTTTAATGGGGGCAAAGAGCTTTCCAACGGTTTTGCCGATGGATACTGTAACGTCGCACGTTTTCGGATCCTTTTGGATCGTGTGTGTTGTGGTTGTGGTGGCCGTTGTGAGGCCAGTGTGGTGCAGGTTTGTGGAGTGTGCAGGTTTGGGACCTAAAATAGAATAGTACCGGCTACTGTTGGTTGCAGGTTGACGGCCAGAGGTGGTCATTTACTAGGTTAACGACCAGCTAAGGTGACGTTAAGTTATGAACTTAACGGCATAAGATATGGACGTTTATGGTGGCGGTTGCCCTAAACGGCAGAGGGGTTGACTCCAACCTATGCAATCTGCAGGTTATAGGGTCACCCGAGGGCAGGTTTCCACCTGGTTCTTTCTCTCCCTTGCCCTAGCTTCACGCCACCGTATCCCTAAAGCTTCCAACAGTCATAGGAGAGTGGTTGGAGGATCGTGGAACGTGTGGCGTTGTCAAATCGGACGAGGAAACGCCGTGGCGTGGTGTAATTGCCGTCAGAGCTCGCGGAGGACTCGGCGTGAACCAGGGATTTTTAGGTGTCTTTAAGCGTGTTCAGAGGTAGGGGACGATCCCATTAGAGTTTCTAAATCATTAAAATATGCATAGGAAACATGTAAAAGCCTGTTAATCGAGTTTTTGGGTAAAGGTTCTTCATGCGGGGTTTTAAGGGTGGTTTGATAGAATTTGATGGTTAATCATGTAGTTCTAATCTTAAAATGATGCATGCTTGACTTGGGAAAGAGTTTCCTTATGTTTCCCCGCTGTTTTGATGGTTGTAAATCCTGTAGAATCGATTTAGGGTTTCTGCAGGAGTAGAGGCTGAAAATCTTGGCGTCAACATCGATGGTCGCCAAGTTCATCAGTCGGGATACAGACGGCCATATCCCTTGCCGTCTACTTTCCATAAGCGACAGTCGATGTTGCAGCCAACATGTGTATAAGTAGAAATGGCAGATTATGATATTTATCGATAATGAATGGTGCGTTGGCACCTGTGGTGCACTAAGTGCACATGGTTTCTGTGTTTAGCATACGGGGCATGCAATTAGTTACTCACTTTCGAGGCCGCGTGTTGTTCACGCGAGTCCAGTTGGGTTCACGTGTAGTGGACCGTTATTACCTGAGGTTTACGTGAGGTTTCATGTGGTTTGTGTGTGACATGCACGTGGTTTTGTGTACGTGGCAAGTAGTACGACGCCTAGCGTGGTTACCTCTCCAGTTGGGTACCCCAGGTTCTTTGTCAGCCAGGCTGTTAGCTCGGGGCTTTGTCCCGGTACTTGTGTTGTACCATCGTGGTCTGTGTCGTCTAACCTGGACACCCTCACTCCTGTGTTTGAGTTGTACGTCCAGCTGAGGGAAAGACGATAGTGGGGCAGTGACACTTGTGTTTGTCTTTAGTCACTTGTAGCGCGCTCGTAGTTGGGAGTACGGACACAAGTAGTCGACACTGGTCCCCAGCTAGTCCTTTTCCAGTGCCTCACTCTAGCGAGCCCGGGCCAGGGTCTCTGGAGGTGCCAGGCATGGGCCTGCGACCGTGTGGTCCGCAGGTGGTGGTGTTTAGTTGGTCTCCACAGTTGCTTGACCTTTTCACGTGGAGCGGCAGCTGGACCTTTCGTCCGTGGCTGCGAGACTGAGAGGTAGACCTGTGTTAGCTTGTCCGAGTCAGTCTCTGGTGTCGCGAACTAGTTCACGTGACTCGTGTTTGGTGGTCTCTACTTTAGCTCGTACACCTGTTTGAGTTTGCCGTTTATTTAATATATTTGCTTTACCTAGTCGTCAGACGGTGAGTACTTTTACAGCTTTCATATCCTGCTTAGCTGTTCTATAAATTGTTGGTACTGTTTATTGTTTTTTTCTGTGGTTTTTGGTTTGCTCGGTTTTGGGGGAGTTCCCTACTGAGCCAGTGACTAGCGAGGCTCACCCCTACCCCCACAGGTGAGAGCGAGGAGGACGTTTCTCGACCGTCGTCCAGTTCAGAACCGCGTCGTAGCGGTGCAGGGTCGGTACCTCCAGCTGTGTAGTGGCAGCTCCAGCAGTGTAGTGTAATTAGTTGTTTACTTTCTTCAGTTGTACCTCGGGATATGCCCCAGGCTCTTGTACTTTCCTTTCAGTTTTTGTGGAAATATGGCTATGTAAACTTGTGAAATATATATGTGAAATGGTGTGTTCCTTTGTGTTTACACGGATTGTGGTTTGGTATCCCTTGCGAGGCTTCGGCCCGTTCGCGGGAGGCGGACTCGGATTAAGTACGTTATTGGCTTAACGGGCTTGGCCGAGGCGTTCTGCCACAGTTGGTATCAGAGCAAGGTCTGTGTTAATATAAGGGAACTAGAAAGATACATAGCCTTATTTTGGTCTTTGTACACTGCTAGTAGGGACCCTGGTTTTTGATAAATTGCTATTGTGATTTTGTTTGATGTTTTGTTTGAGCAGAAATTTTTGAATGGCTGATACAAGAGATTGGGGTGGTGGAGGAGATGATCCAGAGGAGAGCACTCAGCGTATGATAGAGAGGATCTGGGAGAGCCTCATAGATATTTGGGCAAGAATGGATCAGCAAGCGCCGGTACCACCGGTTCCAGTGCCACCTGGGGATGGAGAGACTGTACTTGTTGCTCCAGTTCCGCCAAGAGTAGAGGTGCCTTTTGTAGCACCTGTGCCACCACCACCACCAGTGATATTAGCAGAGGAACCAGTGATGCAGGTGGAGAAATTTCTGAGATTGCAGCCGCCTACTTACTCAGGAGGGCCGAATCCAGATACAGCGGAACACTGGGTTCATGAGATTGAAAGAGTCTTTGTGACTATGAGATGTCCGGTAGCAGATAATGTCGTGTTAGCTACTTATCAGTTGAGGGGTTTTGCATTAGAATGGTGGCGATTGAAGATGCAGACCACCTTTGCAGGCAGGACAGAAGAGGCCATCACTTGGTCGGAATTTCTTGATGTATTTAACGATACATTCTTTCCGATTCAAGTGCTGCAAGTGAAGAGAGAGCAGTTTGGACACTCCAGCAAGGTAACTCTTCAGTTTTAGAGTACCAGATGAGGTTTATGGCGCTTAGCCGTTATACGCCTTATGTAGTATCAGATAATAATATGATGGTTGAGTATTTCATTAGAGGTTTGAGAGTGGAGTTGCAGGATGCAATAGTACCTCTCATGTGTGAAAAGTAGTGGAAGAAGCAGCCCAGAGAGCAGCTACGTTGGAGAGGTCTATTCGGACTCGTCAGGTGGGCGAGTCAGGCTCAGGTAGTTTTCGGCTACCGCAGCAGTCAGTAGGTGCAAGTAAGGGTAAAGCACCAGCAGGGCCTTCTTCATCAGGCTTTGGTAAATGGGGTCAGAAATTAAAACAAGCATTTAAAGGTAAAGGAAGAGGATGGGGAGGTCGTTAGCAATTCCAGCAAGGTCGTGGTAGGCCAGAGGTGGAGGAGTCGCAGCAGAGTACTGCCAGGCAGCCCATTACTCCACCAGGGTATAGATGTTATAATTGTAATCAGCCGGGGCATTTGATCCACAATTGTTCCTATCCGAGAGAGTATGGGTATGGAAGAGGTGTGCAGCAGCAACAGCAGCCATAGGCAGGTCGTGGCAGGGGAGCACCGCAGCAGCGAGGAAGTGGTCGGGTTATGGCTATCACCCGAGCTCAGGAGGAGGCATCGAATATGATAGAAGGTACTTTACCTCTTTATGATTATTCAGCAAGAGTTTTATTTGATTCGGGTGCCTCTCATTCTTTCATTTCCGAAGAATTTCTGGATTGTATAGCTCATCCTTTAGAGAAAAAGTCTTGTGAGTTAGTAGTGGAGCTTCCCTCGGGTGAGTTCCTACTCACTTCGAGTTATATAGATGAAGCTCATGTTATGATTGAAGGGAACCAGATGCCGGGTCGGTTATATGCCCTGCAGTTGTCAGATTATGATATTATTTTAGGTATGGATTGGCTGGAGACTTATGGAGCAATGTTAGATTGCAGAAAGAAAAGGATCAAGTTTTGTCATCCTAATGGTGCAGTATTTGAATATCAAGGTATGTCTTTTTATACCTTTAAGTTTCTAATTTCTGCAATTAGAGCTAGAAAATTGATAAATGCTGGATGTGTGGCTTACTTAGCCTCGGTAAGTTTGGTAGAAGCTAGTCAGTCAGTGGAAGCAGTTCTCGTGGTTAGGGAATTTGCTGATGTTTTTCCTGAAGATTTGCCTGGTTTAGCTCCACATAGAGAGGTGGACCTTACCATTGAGTTGCTACCAGGTACCATGCCGATCTCTAAAGCCCCATATCGGATGGCACCATCAGAACTTAAAGAATTGAAAAGGCAATTAGAAGAGCTGTTGCAGAAAGGGTTTATTAGACCGAGTCATTCCCCGTGGGGAGCGCCGGTATTATTTGTGAAAAAGAAAGATGGAAGTTTTCGGATGTGTATTGATTATAGAAAGTTGAATGATGTGACCATTAAGAATAAGTACCCGTTGCCAAGGATAGATGATCTGTTTGATCAGTTGCAATCAGCAAAGGTATTTTCTAAAATTGATTTAAGGTCCGAGTACCATCAGTTGAGAATTAAAGAGGAGGATATAGATAAAACAGCTTTCAGAACCAGATATGGTCACTATGAGTTTGTGGTTATGCCATTTAGGATGACCAATGCTCCTGCAGGTTTTATGGATCTGATATATAGAATTTTTCATCCGTATTTAGACCAATTCATTGTGGTCTTTATTGATGATATTCTGATTTATTCAGCATCTGAAGAGGAGCATGCAGCTCATTTGAGGTTTACCTTACAGTTGTTAAGGGATAACCAGTTGTTTGCCAAATTCAATAAGTGTGAATTTTGGTTGAAAGAAATTCAATTTCTGGGTCAAGTCATCTCAGCTAAAGGAGTAGCAGTGGACCCAAGTAAAGTGGAAGCAGTGATGAGATGGGAAGTGCCTAAGACAATAACTGAGATTAGAAGTTTTCTGGGATTAGCAGGTTATTATAGGCACTTTATTCAAGACTTTTCTAAGATTGCGGCACCTATGACTAAATTGACTAGGAAAGGTGTGCCATTTGTGTGGTCCGGTGAATGTCAGAAAAGTTTTATGGAATTGAAGAAAAGTGTAACATCGCATACTTTTCGGATCCATGCGGATCATGTGTGTAATGGTTGTGATGGCCGTTGTGAGGCCAATGTGAGTTGGTTGTGTGGAATGTATGGTGTGGATGTGTGGTTTGTTCAGGTGAAGTGCAGGTTTGGTCCTGAAATGAAATAGGACCTGCTGCTGTTGGTTGCAGGTTGGCGGCCAGAGGTGGTCGCTGACTAGGTTAACGACCATCTAAGGTGACATTAAGTTGTGAACTTAACGACAATCTTTGTGGACGTTGATGGTGGCGGTTGCCATTGGCGGCAGAGGGGTTGACGCCAACCTGAGAATTCTGCAGGTTATAGGGTCACCCGAGAGCAGGTTTCCCACCTGTTCCTCTCTTCCCCTTGCCCCAGTTTCATGCCCCCGTGTCCCTAATGCTTCCAACAGGTTCAGGAGAGTGGTTGGACGATCGTGGGACATGTGGCGTTGCCAAATCGCGCGAGGAAACGCCGTGGTGTGGTGCAATTCCTGTGGGAGCTCGCGGAGGGTTCGGTGTGAACCGGGAGAATTCAGGAGGTTTAAGCGTGTTCTGAGGTAGGGGATGAACCCTGTTAGCTCTGTAGAAACATTAAAACATGACGTAACCACCTAAATCGGCATGTTTAATGCATTTTCGGATTAAGTTGCACCATGTGGGGATAATGGGTGGTTTGATGATTTTAAGTAGTAAAGCATGATGTTTTAGTTTAATTATAGTGCATGGATGTTAGAGGAACTGTTTCCTCCTATTTCCTTAATGGTTTCGGGATCAGGAATGCATGTGGGATCAGTTAGGGTTTTTGCAGGAATAGAGGCTGAGGATCTTGGCGTCAACATCGTATGTCGCCAAGTTCATCAGCTGGGATATAGATGGCCAGATCCCTTTCCGTCTACTTCCTATAAGCGGTAGTCGATGTTGCCGCCAACTTGTGTATAAGCAGAAATGACTATTTATGGTATTTACCGATAACGAATGGTGCGTTGGCAGCTGTGGTGCACTGAGTGCACAAAGTTTATGTATTTAGCATACAGGGTATGCAGTGAGTTACTTACTTTCGTGGCTGCGCGTTGTTCACGCGAGTCCAGTTGGGTTCACGTGTAGTGGACCGTTGTTACTGGTGGTTTACGTGAGGTTTCACGTGGTTTGTGTGTGACGTGCATGTGGTTTTGTGTACGTGGCGAGTAGTACGACGCCTACCATGGTTACCTCTCCAGTTGGGTGCCCCAGGTTCTTTGTGAGCCAGGCTGTTAGCTCGGGGCTTTGTCCTGGTACTTGTGTTGTACCGTCGAGGTCTGTGTCGTCTGACCAGGACACCCTCACTCCTGTGTTTGAGTTATACATCCGGCTGAGGGAAAGACGACAGTGGGACAGTGACACTTGTGTTTGTCTTTAGTCACTTGTAGCGCGCTCGTAGTTGGGGTACGGACACCAGTAGTCGACACTGGTCCCCAGCTCGTCCTTTCTAGTGCCTCACTCTAGCGAGCTCAGGACAGGGTCTCTGGAGGTGCCAGGCATGGGCCTGTGACCGTGTGGTCCGCAAGTGGTGGTTTTAGTTGGTCTCCACAGTTGCTTGACCTTATCATGTGGAGCGGCAGCTGGACCTTTCGTCCGTGGCTGCGAGACTGAGAGGTAGACCTGTGTTAGCTTCTCCGAGTCAGTTTCTGGTGTCGCGAACCAGTTCACGTGGCCCGTGTTTGGCTGTCTCTACTTTAGCTTGTACACCTGTACTGGTTTGCCGTTTAATTACTACAGTTGCTTTTTGTAGTCGGCAGACGGTGAGTACTTTTACAGCTTTTATATCCTGCTTAGCTATTCTATAAATTGTCGGTACTATTTATTGCTTTGTACTTGTGGTTTTTGGTTTGCTCGGTTTTGGGGGAGTTTCCTACTGAGCCGGTGACTAGAGAGGCTCACCCCTACCCCCACAGGTGAGAGCGAGGAGGACGTTTCACGACCGTCGTCCAGTTCAGAGCCACGTCGTAGCGGTGCAGGGTCGGTACCTCCAGCTGTGTAGTAGCAGCTCCAGCAGTGTAGTGTAGTTAGTTGTCTATTTTCCTCAGTTGTACCTCGGGGTATGCCCCAGGTTCTTGTACTTTCTTTCAGTTATGTGGAAATATGGCTATGTAACTTGTGAAATATTTATTAAATATGGTGTGTTCCTTTGTGTTTACACGGACTGTGGTTTGGTATCCCTTGCGAGGCTTCGGCCCGTTCGCGGGAGGCAGGCTCAGATCAAGTACGTTATTGGTTTAACGAGCTTAGCCGAGGCATTCCGTCACAGTTGGTATCAGAGAAAGGTCCGTGCTGATAAAAGGGAACTAGAAAGATACATAGCCTTATTTCGGTCTTTGTACACTGCTGGTAGGGACCCTGGTTTCTGATAATTTGTTGTTTTGATTTTGTTTGGTGTTTTGTTTATGTAGAAATTTCTGGAATGGCTGATAGAAGAGATTGGGGTGGTGGAGGAGATGATCCGAAGGAAAGTACCCAGCGTATGATAGAAAGAATCTGGGAAAGCCTCACGGATATCCGGGCGAGGATGGACCAGCAGGCGCCGGTACCACCGGTTGTAGTGCCACCTGGAGATGGACAGGCCGTACCTGTTGCTCCATTTCCACCAAGGGTAGAGGTGCCTTTTACAGCACCTGTGCCACCACCACCACCAGTGCTGATAGCAGAAGAACCAGTGATGCAGGTTGAAAAGTTTCTGAGATTGCATCCACCTACTTATTTAGGAGGGCCGAATCCAAATACAGCGGAGCACTGGGTTCATGAGATCGAAAGAGTTTTTGCAACTATGAGGTGTCCGGCAGCAGATAAAGTTGTGTTAGTTGCTTATCAGTTGAGAGGTTTTACATTGGAATGGTGGCGACTGAAGATGCAGACCACCTTTGCAGGCAGGACAGAGGAGACTATTACTTGGTCGGAATTTCTCGATGTATTTAATGATACATTCTTTCTGATTCAAGTGCAGCAAGTGAAAAGCGAGCAGTTTCGGACGCTTCAGCAAGGTAACTCTTCAGTTTTAGAGTACCAAATGAGATTTATGGCACTTAGCCGTTATGCGCCTTATGTAGTTTCAGATAATAATATGATGGTTGAGTACTTCATTAGAGGTTTGAGAGTGGAGTTGCATGATGCGATAGTACCTCTCATGTGTGTAGACACCCAATTATGACTAATGGGATTGAACCATATTTCTTGCTACCTTAGTGGGCCCCTAATTGGTCACTCACCTTAGCCCATCATTTGCCTTGATTTGAGCCCATTAATCCATTAAAAATACCTTGACATCCCGAAATCAATCATTTGAGAGTCCCTAGAGGAATATAACTCCTATTTTATCATGTGGTTAGAGAGAATAATCCAAGATAATTCGGGTTCCATGTCGCGACGCATCATAGCGCCGCGACTATATTCGCAACGGGTTGGGCCGCCGCGACAGCCCATGCATTATCCATGCACGTGGGCAATGCTGTCGCGTCCCCCCGCACCGTCGCGTCTCTAGTCGCGACCCTACGATCTGACGCGACAATGTCCTCTGGCCTCCGTAACCACACCCTATTTATCCTCCCATGCACTTTAACTTGGTCTAAAAGGGTTATCTCGACCCCTTGGACGGATCCTTGGCCCTAGGGACTCTCCTAAGCTCCCCTAAGGACTCTACACCCGATTTTGATAGAGCTTTATCCCCCATTTTTAATTTCCAAACCTTTTTGAGGAGATAATACCTAATTTTCTCACTCCAAGCTCTATATAAGGAAGGCCCCTCCTCATGGACGAGGAGAGCCTCATGATTACCCCGAAGGGCTGCCAAAATTCCCTCTGAACTAGACTTAGCCACGCAGCCACTCATTCCCTTCACATTCCACTCCTCACAACTCACTCATTTCGCCATCAATGGAGCAAGAAACGTGAAGAGGGCGACTCTAGCAATCTCCTAGACCTCTTTGCACATCATCGGAGCTGCATCCACGCCAGGAAGTCGCCCTAATGGGGCTCATTCTCTTTACCCTTTCTCTTTTCTATTTCTACATGCATTTTTATGTCCTTTTTAAATAGAGCATATCCACCATCCACCCACGTTTTCCCACACCCACAGGGGTTTAAAAACCACCCCAGGTGCGTTCCCACCATGATCTCCCATCTCATTTCGTCTTTTAGAATAGATACTACACTTTACATGTTCTAATAGGGTCTTTTCTTTGTGTTTTCTTTTGATTGACAGGCAAGCAAACAAAGTCTACGAGAAGCTCTGGTGCTCTGGCCGACTGGAGGACTAGAAGAAGGTCACAACATCAATTCTCCCGCATTCAGAGAATGCGACGGCCTGGGGTGACGCGACATAGACACGTCGATTTCCACTAACGCGATACTAGAGACGCGGCGGCCATGGCGACCGCGACACCAGGTCAGTTTCCTGTTCTCTTCCTTTTTCCTAGTTTAAGTTAGCCATTGTCTTTCCATATCATTAGGCAACTTATCTAGGTGGCGATCACATCCTTTTTCCCATGCTAACATATTTGATATTCATGTCCGTGTCGAGGGGGGTACAATCCTTGTGATTACACCTTTTGGCGATCACGGTGGGACCTTCAGTGCTACCCTCGTAGATCTAACTTGCTTGCTTGCCATATTTTCTTTCTTTTTGTCCTTTTGGTGCCCTATTAGTCTTCTATTGTTCTTTGTTTCCTGTTTTTTGCCCCTCGGTTCGTGTCGCGACGCATCGCGGTGACGCGATAAGGTCGCGTCGCTGGACAACGACGCGATAGCAGGTCAGTTTTTCTTCTTATACCTGCCTTATCCTGCTTCTATAAGATCATGCATCTTTGTTCCATGTATATGTGCCGTGTATTGTCGTGTTTTTGGATGTTAGAATCTTGTTAGGGTTCGGGTTTTCCTTTTAGTTCTTATTTATAAGTTTTCGGGTCGAGTCGCGGCGTAGCGTATGGACGCGACATGGTCGCGCCGCCGGTGAGTGTCGCGTCAACAGGTACGCTCTATTTGTTAATGCTTCCATCCATGAATCGGTTTTTGGGTGCTTCCTGATCCATGCTGTATTGATTTAGGGTTTTGGTGGTTTTACCATCTGGTAGGGTAGTCTGTTTGAGTTGGGTTGGTGACCCACTGTGTCTTCGGGCTTCTGTCATTATCGCGGCCGCTCGCGCTGTCGCGATAGGGTCGCGGCGTACCCGGCCTCCACGACTCGGCCCGAAACCCATCTGGTCGCCCTGTTTGTTTCTCATCTATCACTTGTGCATACATTTCGGGCATTTAGGCCCATTGCATACGCTGCTAAACCCATTTGATCAGGTTCCCCCCTTGGTTGAGTGAGTCCTCTCACCTACGAGCACTCGTAGGCTGACTCGGGCCCGCCTTCCGAGGACCTCCATAAGTCCCCGTGGCCGTACGCACGTTGCGGTTCTCCGGGCTGGTTGTACCAGTTGCACCCTTAGTTTGAGCCATCCTCGTAAGTGAGTGTGTACCACCCTTAGTCATACCGGAGCACTTGAGTTCATTCCTATCAGGGACCGCATGACCGAGTGACATCCCTTCAATCAATTCACTTAAAAGGTCAAGTTCGAATCTTAAGAAATTTGCGTTGTAAGCATGATAACTTGAGTGCTTTGATCCCCCTTCTCCTCTCTGTCTTTCTTGTCGTGATAGAGTTTAGGTGTGTCCCCCAAATTGGTTGGAGGGTGTATGCGTCATTGTTTAGGGAGATCGAGTCAGTCCCCTCCGATCCTCGTGCTTTATCATAATCCCCTCTTCAACATGGACCAATTTTGAGTCCTTGCCGACGATGCCCTACCCCTTGGGTTGCTCGAGGAAGTGGCCCAACCTACCATGGCCACTCTCCCGGGGCATATCCAGCCTCCCTCTAACTAGGATCCGATCCCGTCCTCCTTCTCCTCCCGGGGATGATGACCCTCACTCTCAATTTAGCCAGCTCCTTCCTCACCTCACTCCGGACCAAGTCCGAGAGTTCATAGCTGCTGCCGAGGGGAAACAACCTTTATATCCCCGAGGTCAAAATCCAGCCCGACCGGCGGAGTCCTCCGTCCGCGTCGCTTCAGCCCCTCACCTTTCTTCGTCTGGGGCAGACCCTACACCTCTCCGTCCTCGGGCCATTCATTTTTCAGAACCAAGCTACCTCCCCCCATGAGATGTTCGGCCTCGGTCTCCTCCCACTACATATTATTCGGCCGAACCAGCTCCGCTTCCTCGCGAGAGGTCTCACTCCTTCGAGCATCCACTCTCCCTTGTCCCTACGCATCAGATCCAATCTCCTTCCGATTTCTTGGCAGAATGGACAAGTATGAAGAAGGAGCTTCATGACCTCCGGAGGCAAATTGATCCTCGGAAGGTAGCTGACATTGCCCTCCCATCCTTCCAATACCTCCGGGTGCCTCCTCAGTCTGAGCTCCCTGTATATCGTCGATACTCTGGGGTAGGGGACCCCTATGTTCATCTGAAGGACTTCGTCTATGAATCGGCGCCGCACAAGTATGACCGCCATCTCATGGCATATTTGTTCAAAAAATCATTAGATCGTCAGCCTTAGAGTGGTTCTATTCATTGCCTCCTGAGGAAGCCGAGGATTTCCAAATCGTCCAAGAAAGGTTTCTGCAGCAGTTTCAAGATCGGGTGGGACCCGAATACTCTTTTGTGGATTTGGTAGCTGAAAAGATGAAACCAGAAGAGGATTTCTCCACCTATGCTGACCGGTGGCGCTCTTTGGCCGCCAAGGTCCGTTGCCCAATGCCTGAGGAGGAGAAAGTAAAGTTGTTGATCTCCAATGCCACACCTACCTACCGAGCTATTTTGGCCATGAACGACATCTCTACCATGCACCAATTATATAGTCGAGCCCGTTTCATTCAAACCCAACTCAAGGACTCGCCTATACATTCCATGTTCGAGACCCCCAAGGCCCGTTATGCTAAAAAGCCGCAAGGCCCAGTCACCGAGGGGATCCAGACCAATGAACAAGTAGGTGCCGTTAGCAATCCCCAAGGCCCAGTAGGTAGGTCCCCCTATACCTAGCAAACCCAGCAGTCTGGAACAACAACAACAATAGGCAGCCACCTCCCCAAGGACAAAATACCCCTTAAGATCAGCGCCAATACTCCCAGGTTCCTCCGCCTCAAAATGGCTATGCCCCCAGGAAACCCAATGGGCCCAAGAGAGCCCAATACCCTCCATTACCCGAATCTCTAGCTGATGTCTTTGCAGCCCTCATGTCTCTAAATGCCTTAAGACTCCCTCCTGAGAAGGCGAATTGGAATATGGCGGCCGATCAAACAAAGTATTGCGTCGATCATCATCATCCGGGCCACAATGTGTCCGATTGCTTCCAATTCCGGGACATGATATACGATCTCCATGAGCAGAATCAGATTGATTGGGCAGAAATGAAGAGGTTGATCCAAACTCTAAGGGACCAGCAAGGCCAGAGGCAACAGCAGCAACAACAGAGGCGACAGCAGCCGCAGCAACAACAGCAACAACAACAGCAACAACAATACCAGCCTTTCCAACAGCAATATCAGCAACACCAGCAACAGCAACAACAGCAGTAGCCGCAGCAGCCGGCAAACGATCTAGGCATAGTCCGTAACCCCATGCCACAACATCAACCTGCTCCGAACCCTCAACCAACTCCACCACCTCCTCCGCCCGCGCATGTTAACCCCGTTATCCACCATGCACCACCAGAAGCCCAGTGGGTCTTCGATGACGACCATGAGGTGGGCAGCTTCTGGCTATTTCTCACGTCACGCCCACTGTTCCCGCACCTGCATCCGCCATGCCCCCTCCCTTTACACCCCATATTGCCACCATCACCTCACCATCCTATTCTCCCGTCATATCACCCATCATCCCTCCACCAAACAACACCCCTCTCTCCCCTACGCCAGCACCACTACTAGCCGACCCTTCTATCCTTAACACCCCTACCCCTCCACTCTACCATAATCTTGCCCTTCGGAGCGGGCGAATGTTTCATCGGATGTATCCTAATGCATCCATACATATGCCAGGTCAGCAAACCAACAATCAGCAGCAACAAGATACAGAAGAAATTGATCCAGTGCCGGGAACTCAATATGACATCCTAAAGCACCTCGATCAGACTCCCACCAAGATCTCCATATTGGAGCTCATTAAGAGATCACAGACTCACCAAGATGCTCTCAGAACTTTTTTGCAAAGAGTCATGGTCAGCGAAGACATGAATCCGGACAACCTACCCTCAGTGCTCTCAATAGTGAACAGAGGACCCACCATTACCTTTTCTGATGGCGAGTTGGCTGCCCCCGAAGCCAGGAAAATGCCCCTGTGTGTGACGCTTACCATAAATAAAGTGGCAGTCGATGCGGCTCTGGTAGACACAGGAGCCTCCATTAATGTATGTCCACTAAGCACTCTTAGAGCTTGCAACATATCGGAACGTCAATTGCAGCCCACGCCTACCACTATTGCTGCATATGACAATTCGCGACGTGCCTGTCACGGGGTCATCACCTTGCAAGCAGAATTAGGCCCTCTCGTCATGTCTGTGGAGTTCTATGTGTTGAACATTGATCACACCTACAAAGCCATTTTAGGGCGCCCATGGATCGAATCATTAGGGGCAATACCCTCTACAGCTCATCAATGTCCGAAGTTCCCTTTCCAAGGGCGGATAGTCAAGGTAAAGAGTATGACGACAACGCATACAGTCGAAGCCGTTGAGAGAGTGCTGCCATCAGTATGGCCGTCCAATAAGCCCATAATCTCGGTGCTTGATGTTAACTACACTTGGGCCTATACTTTCTCTTCTAACCGCCCAATTGGGTCTCCTCCTATAATGGCAGTCAGGAAGGATGTGAGCAAGAATACAAAGGGGTGGGACATCATGTTTAGGCTGGGTTATCAGTCAGGAAAAGGCCTGGGTGCTCATCTCCAAGGGCAAACCAAGACTGTCACCACCGCTAAGAAATTCACAAAGCGTGGCCTTGGATATTCAGAATGGGCCGCTTTCTCATCTCCTCCACAATCAGACCATGGATCGCTCACTTGGTCCTTATACGAGCATTTTGTCAGAGGGCCCATTCAGCCCGGATATAACACCACCATAGAAACGCCAAGATCAGCCTATCAAACTTTAGAGGAGCAGCGACCCAACAAGAAGAAGAGAGCTGAGGAAGATACTGAGGATCCGGATCAAGATGATGTGTCTCATCAGTTAGTCTGTTGTTTGAAAAATCAGAAGCTGAGGAAGAAAAGCTAGAATTAGAAGACCTTATTTCTGCGGTCAATCAACTGTTCAGTGAAGAAGATGTGTCACAAGTAGCAGCATTATCAGCATCAACAACCACCGCCAGGCGACAGTTGCCTGGAATTGGTGAGGAAAACCAGTCAAACCATTTACCCCTACTTATACAGGAGTTCTGGCCAGGGTTCTCCCGGCCTCCCACTCACTTTGTTTCATCCATACTCGATGTTAATGTTAGTTTCATTTCTTTGCCTCTTCCCTTCATTGTCCAAATCTCGCCCGCCGCCATTGAGGCATTCATTCGTCCTTCACCCCGCCTCGCCATTTCCTTCAACGGTTCGGTCTTGTCTTTTTTCAAAGCCATTTAATCTAATGTAGTTCCTTTTTCATCAAAAAAAAAAATTCCAAATGCCAAAAAAAATGTGTGTGTGTGTCCCTCCTGCTTCCGACGGCGATCCCCGTCACCCCCTCTTGCTCCTATTTCCGATGGCGATCCCCGTCACCCCCTCCTACTCCTATTTCTGACGGCGATCCCCGTCACCCCCTCCTACTCCTGCTTCCGACGGCGATCCCCGTCACCCCCTCCTGCTCCTGCTTCCGACGGCGATCCCCGTCACCCCCTCCTACTCCTATTTCTGACGGCGATCCCCGTCACCCCCTCCTACTCCTGCTTCCGACGGCGATCCCCGTCACCCCCTCCTGCTCCTGCTTCCGACGGCGATCCCCGTCACCCCCTCCTGCTCCTGCTTCCGACGGCGATCCCCGTCACCTCCCTCCTACTCCTGATCTCGACGGCGATCCCCGTCACCCCTCTCCTGCTCCCACTCTCGACGGCGATCCCCGTCACATCTGCTCCCTAGTGGCCATCATTCTTTCGCTCCAGTCGTGCCCTCACCTGGTGGTCAGACATGGCCATTCCACGCGATTCGGGTGAGGGGCCTTCTGCTCCCCTACACCCCGATGCTGTTGCCGGCACCCTAAGCTCGGGTGGCCCGCTTCCTCCTCCAGCTCCATCAGAGGATCTTCACGGCCCTGCCGCACCCGTTGTTTTCCCTTCCATTAAACCTCTGGACGCTTCTCCAGAGCCTCCTGTAAATATCAAATCTAGCTCAAGTTCAGGGGTAGTTTCTAGTGAGTCCCCGTCCTCGTCTAGGAAGAAGAAGGGTAGTGGCGTACCCCATAGATACCTCTTAGACTTAGTCCATAGGTGTGGCGCTCATCTAGCTGTCAAAGAGTTCGTCAAAGAAGCGGTAGTTCTGAACATAGAGGAGATGCCGATAGAGGAAGGGCTAGACGACGGCTTTGGGATATATGAAATCATAGTCGAAGAAGACCCTTTAGATGAGAATGGTGTTGAGATAGAGGATGCTGCTGAGGCGTATGCTAGTTGTATGAGGAGATTCGATGAACCTACCTCAGCAGTCGACGAACCTACTAAAGAGGTAAATGTGGGAACGCAAGAGGACCTCAGGCTCTTAACTATAGCTTATGGTCTCCCGCCTGAAGAAGAAGAAGAGCTCATAGAAATGTTAAGGGAGTTCAAGGATTCCTTTGCCTGGTCCTACGATGACATGCCCGGCATTGACCCCGATTTGGTGGAGCATAGGTTAATTTTTAAGCCAGGGGCAGTTGCCGTCAAACAAAAGCTAAGGAGGTTCCTCCCCCACATCGCTTTAAAGATGAAAGAGGAGATTGATAAGCTACACAAAGCCAAGTTTATCTGTGTAGTCCTCTATCCTTTGTGGGTGGCAAACATCATCCTGGTGATGAAGAAAGACGAAAGAGTGCGCATCTGCATAGATTTCCGGGATTTGAATAAGGCATGTCCTAAGGACGATTTCCCGCTACCTCATTTGGATGTTTTGATCGATAATACAGCAGGGTTCGAAACTCTATGTTCATGGATGGGTACTCCGGCTATAATCAAATTCGTCTAGCCCCGGAGGATCAAGAGAAGACCTCCTTCACCACCCCATGGGGAACATTGCTATGTGGTCATGCCATTTGGATTAAAGAATGTCGGCGCCACTTATCAAAGAGCAATGTTAGCTATCTTCCACGACATGATACATATTGATGTTGAGGTTTACGTGGATGATATCGTGGTGAAGTCGAGAACTCGAAGAGAGCATTCCTCCGTGCTGGCCAAAGTCTTTCGTCGCGCACAAGAGTATCAATTGAAGATGAATCCAAAGAAGTGCGTGTTTGGATTTTCCTCGGGGAAATTGCTAGGCTTCATAGTTAGTAAACGGGGGATTCAGATAGACCCGCACAAGGCCAAGGCAATCAATGAGATGCCTCCTCCTAAGAACATATCTAAGCTTCGAGGTTTGATTGGTCGGCTGCAGTTCATAAGGAGATTTATATCTCAGCACTCTCAAAGATGTCGTCCTTTCTACGAACTATTGAGAGGAGGAGTTGAAGGGTTGCGGAATTCCCAATATGGTAATCTAGAAGGGGGGTTGAATAGATTACTGCCTCTTAAAAACTATTATCACGTTCTTTTTCTTA